>JBBDGP010000063.1:4052500-4749546 GCA_037952835.1 Lithobates septentrionalis
GAACATGAGAGAAAATATCATCTGTAAAATATAAGCTTTATTATTGTGACATCACATAAAAAACCCACACATTGTCTCTGTGAGTCTGTGTTTTATAACTTCCGTCCCACCAACCTTGTAACAGTGAGGGATGGTGTGACCTTCCTGTGTGGAATCCGGGGAATACAGAGGATGGGGACATCTCTCTGGTGGGTTCCTGGTATTAGGTTTCTCCATCATATCCTTGTGTCCTTCTGAAAACTCCTTCATCACTCCATACTCCTCATCCTCCTCTTTATACTCTTCTTTAACAACAATATTATAATCCCCAAGGTTTCCGCTCTGAATATATAATAAAACATTCATTGTAACAAACATGCTGTGTATAAATCATAACTACCAATAATTGTCAATCACCTACCTGATGATGGTGAGGGATGGTGTGACCTTCCTGTGTGGAATCCCGGGAATACAGAGGACGGGGACATCTCTCTGGTGGGTTTCTGTAGCTGGATGACTCCACCATGGTGTCCTGGTACAGATCTTGGTGTTCTTTTAGAAACTCTGACTCCTCTGTCACCCCATCCTCATCATCCTCCTCTTTTATTTCTTCTTTAAGCTCAACTTTAAAATCTCTCAGGTTTCCACTCTGAATATATAATAAAAATGACATCAATGGTAACAATGCAGATAATGTACAGATCCTAATGATACTATCAGTGATTGTTCCTCATCTACCTGATGATGGTGAGGGATTGTGTGACCTTCCTGTGTGAAATCCCGGGAATACAGAGGACGGGGACATCTCTCTGGTGGGTTCCCATTACTGGATCCATCTGTAGGAAACACACACACTGACTGAATACATTGTTTCTATGTGTTTATCAGATGATGGGGGATCTAGGTGGAGCCTCCGTACTGCTCTCTCCTTTACAATAAAGTCTCCTCTTACCCGGTGATGTGAGGGGCGGCTGATTGTCCATCATGACGTCCTTGTAGAGATCCTTGTGTCCTTCTAAATACTCCCACTCCTCCATGGAGAAATAGACAGTGACATCCTGACACCTTATAGGAACCTGACACACACAATGATACAGTCACCATCCAGACACATCCCTTGTCTGTTACTGGATAATGTCCCAGAATTCCCAGCACCGCTCACCTCTCCTGTCAGCAGCTCCATCATCTTCTTGGTGACTTCTACAATCTTCTGCATGTTGTGTCTCTCAGGTTTTAGGGAGTCACATGGAGGCACTGTGATGGTCATATGATCACCTGACTTCACAAGAGGAAATCTCTGTATTGAGGGACCAATAGGAATATCATGTTAGAATCCCAGAATCCTCCTCACCTCTCCGGTCAGGTCTGTGTTTTATTAATAGAGATAAGAGTGATGTCATGTGACCTCCCAGAATCCTCCTCACCTCTCCCGTCAGGTCTGTGTTTTATTTATAGAGATAAGAGTGATGTCATGTGACCTCCCAAAATCCTCCTCACCTCTCCGGTCAGCAGGTAGATGATCTCCAGGGTGAAGTTTAGTATCTTCTCAGTCATGTGACTCCGGTCCTCCTCCATCCTCATTGGTGCTGTCGTTTGATCTATACAGGTCTCCTTGTAGACGGATAACTTTGGGAAATGAATTATTTTGATGGTATTGGTCACACAATAGGATGTGGATGTGAGGGGTGGTAATAGGAAGGTTGCTGTATATTTAAGAATTACTGCTCCCATGTGAACAAATTTCATTTGGACTGTTTAGTGTTTTATACATTTTTATGAACTTAGGACCCTCTTGGCCTGCCAGATCAGAAATTCCCTTTTCTTACATAGTAGGTGAGGTTGAAAAAAAGACAAAAGTCCATCAATTCCAACCTCTGTTGGGTTTGTTTGGTTTCTGAACTGGTTTTGATTCTAGATTTTGATTTTAGATCTGCACACATTGAATGGTAAATATGATCCTTCCTTTGACTTGTTTGCTCTAAGGCAGTGCTGTGAGGTCAATGTGTGATCAACATAATGTCCAGGAAGGTGAACTTGCTGACTTTTGGCCGGAGTTGCCGGCTAATCAGGATAATTGCCAGAACTCCGGTTGCAAAGCTCCAATCTCCAGCTGCCTGCTAAATAATCGGAGTGATGTTCTGTCACTCTTTGCAGTAAGAGAAGAGATTTGATTGGATAGCAGGAGGATGCTGCTGGTGGAGTAGAGAGCTGTGGGGGAGGAGTCTGTTCTCTTCCCTCCAAATGGCAGCCCAGTGTGGGTAGGAGGGGGACAGCTGGGGGAGGGGTTTGTTTTCCTGGTTGTCAAGTATGCTGTAGTATCCGGGACATTGTACAGAGTGGCAGTGGGTTCCTGGGGTTCTGAATTCCAGCACCGGGCAATGCCAGAGACTGCGTCATAAGAAGGTATTGGACCGGCCAACCAGTGAGTGCAAACAGACCTCCTTAAAGTGTCCTTCTTTGTTCTATTTTGTGTCCTGCAACATATGTCTTAACCAGTGAGATGTGAGGTGAAGGTTTCCTTTACTTGCTGGCAGGAGTTTAGAAAAGTGAGCACAGGTTGGGTGGGAGGGCCATCAGAGACCAAGAGTCCCTAAAACCCCCTCTTACCTCAGAGCCTTGCAATCTGACTACCCCCTCAGAGGCCCCAATAGCCCCACTAACCTCTCAGAGTCTTATTACTTCCTAACAGGTCCCCAGCGTCCTTCAACTACACTTCCTCCTCAAGGGCCCCAGAGTCCTTCAGATGCAGTAAACCTTCAGAGGCTCCCAGAGTCCTTTAGTCCCACTACCTCCTCAGAGACCCCTCAGCTCCTCTACTTCCCTTAGAACCTTCAATATTTTCCTCCCTCTGACACCAATGATGGAACATATTCTTCATGGCAGGCTGGCGAATGTTTTCTTCCTCCTGACCAGCAATGTAAGGGGCTCTATGCTCCATACTCCTGACCCCTGCACTCCATCATTATGTTGGCTACATATTGTAATGATTATCCAATGTCTGCCTGTGTAGTGTAATAATTGTCCTTTGTAGGCCATGCATGGTCAGGATGGTCATTGTCTTGTGTATTTTTGTCAGTGCTGTTTGTTTAGAGCAGGGGTCTCAAACTGGCGGCCCTCCAGCTGTTGTAAAACTACAAGTCCCATGAGGCATTGCAAGGCTGACAGTTACAAGCATGGTTCCCACAGGCAGAGGCATGATGGGACTTGTAGTTTTGCAACAGCTGGAGGGCCACCAGTTTGAGACCCCTGGTTTAGAGGAACATATTACTAGAATTTATCTCCAAAATGAGGAGAATGTTCCGGCCCTGTAAGTGTGGAAATGTTCTGCCCCTGAAGGGGTTAATCTAGGTTTCCACACTATATATGTGTGTATCATCATCTGCTGGAGATAAAAGACATCACAGTGACTATGGAGGAAGAGGACGGACATGACGGGGGGTTACTGGGTGTAAATAAAAAAAATAATATCTTACCTCCTCTCCTGCCACTTCCAGTATCGTCTCCTCACTATTAATCAATACTACATAGAACTTCCTGTCTTTAGGTCATTTCCTGTCTGTACCTGACCTCAATTCCTATCTGTATTCCATAGAGACTTCCTGTCTGGGTAGAAGTGAGATCACCACCTTGTGGAGTTCAGAGGAACTGCAGCCCTGAGGAACATCTCATATTAACCATTCCTGTGTAATATCTATCTTACAGGGCTAAGTTAAAAACAAAGGTATACCTAAGAAAACAGATAACTCCCGACATTGAACCTTTTGGTGAAGAAAATGCAAAAATATATCAAAAAGCATAAGAATATATATATCAGTCCACTCATAATGAAGATGTTAAACATACATTGCACGGATGTAATGTTAATATAGGAATGGTGGTGGAGGTCTCTAAGTCCCGGTTCACACCAGTGCGCTGTCATTCTACATGCTCCCTTCTGAGGATTCTTCTATCCTTCCAAACAAATGTATGAAATCATCGACGAGTCCTTCTATGTGATCTAGAACAGTGGTCATCAACCCTGTCCTCAGGGACCACTAACAGGCCAGGTTTGCAAGATAACTGAAATACATCACAGGTGATATCATTTGCTTCTCAGTGATAGCAGTATTCTAGTCTGCATCTCCCCCAAGGTAATACATAAAACCTGGCCTGTTAGTGGGCCCTGAGGACAAGGTTGATGACCACTGATCTAGAAGATCTTGAATCACAATGCCTTAATGGATGAAGTGGATGATCCAATTTATATATTATTTTTTGCTGTACAGCTTTTTTCACTCCAGGATTAATTATTTTATTTATATGGGCATTCAAGGAAGTGTTCTTACTTTGACAGATCTCCACCACCATTCCTATGTGAACATTACATTGTTGAAACAATAAATCCAAGAACTCTGCGCTTCCTCAGTGAATGAGCAGCTAACACAACAAATAGAAATTTTGCTCAAAACAACAGGTGTAACAAAGTGTAGCACTGTGGTACCAAATTAAATAACCATGATGAGTAGTGAAATGCAATATAACCTGCACAGTTGCGGAAATTAAGTAACAAAGTGCAAAATATAATAAAATAAAATCTCTAATAGTCTCTAGGTATCCATCGTGTGTAGTGATTAATCGCAGTCCAATTGGGAATGAAGCGGTTCTGATCACCATGTGAATAAACGATATAGTAGATGAAAGGTGAAAATAATGTGATAATACCGCCACCAAAGTGAAATGGAGGTTTACCAGAAAGTTTGAACCCAAAAGAACATATGTTCTATGGGTCAAACCAGCTTATATTGCCCACCGGCAATGGAGGAGGAGCCTTGGAAGCCAACGGTAATTGGGGTCCTCAAAGCCTTCACAGAAAGGTCTTCTCCATATGGGTGGTTATACATCCAGGGAAATGGCCAACTGCAATCAACAGGTGACTGGGAGCAGATGAAAAAAGAAAAAAGAGGAACCGTTCTTCTTTTTTTGTCTGTTCCAGGTCACCTGTTGATTGCAGTTGGCCATTTCCCTGGATGTATAACCACCCATATGGAGAAGACCTTTCTGTGAAGGCTTTGGGGACCACAATTACCGTTGGCTTCCAAGGCTCCTCCTCCATTGCCGGTGGGCAATATAAGCTGGTTTGACCCATAGAACATATGTTCTTTTGGGTTCAAACTTTCTGTTAAGCCTCCATTTCACTTTGGTGGCGGTATTATCAAATTATTTTCATCTTTCATCTACTATATCATTTATTCACATGGTGATCAGAACCGCTTCATTGGACTGCGATTAATCACTACACACGATGGATACCTAGAGACTATTAGAGATTTTATTTTGTTATATTTTTCACTTTGTGACTTAATTTCCTCACTGTGCAGGTTATATTGAATTTCACTACTCATGGTTATTTAATTTGGTACCACATCATTACATTGTTGCAATTTATGTTTAACATCTTCATTATGGATGGAGTGATGTATATTTTATGCTTTAGGATTTATTTTTAGATTCACTTCACCAAAAGGATCTGTTTTGTGGGGTATCTGTTTTATTAGCTATACATTTGTTTTTAACTCATGTTCTGTATCTTTAAGACTTTCCTATACGTAACAAAATATCTTTGTTAAAAACTTGGTTGCATAAGAGTTTTTTTTACTGTTTTTTACGGTTTGATTTTCTGTAGTAGCCCTGTAAGGTAGATTTTTTTTTTCCTTAAACAAAAGTTTTTATTAGGCAAAAGTGTACATAAATCAGGTAGAATAGTTATACATGTACAGTTTTCATCTGAAATGAAGAAAGGTATATAATATGGTAGCAATACATAAATAAGTCATCAATTATTATGTAGGCACTTATGTGAGAGTATATGACACTCGGTATATAATAATAAATCCTCATTATTTGCATATACTAGTGTATTGATGTCAAGTGCTTTACAACATTCATATACAAGTTTCAGATTCCTGCAGCCACCGGTCCCAAATTTTATTATATTTGTCTGGGCATCCTCTATTAATGTATAAGAATTTTTTATATGGCAAGGTCGTGTTCACATCTCTCTTCCAGTCTACAATATTTGGGGGGGTATGGTCTCATCCATTTTCTAACTATGACTTTCCTAGCTGAGAATAGGGTTTCACGGAGGAATATTTTGGTGAATTTGTCTAGGACGTTTGGAAATATCCCAAGAAGGCATTGTTTCAGTTCGAGTGCTAGAGGGGATCCCATGACATCGTGTAGGAAAGTCACACTTTGTTTCCAAATCTCCTGTATTTTGGGGCAGGACCATATAAGGTGGAAGAATGTGCCTGTTTTTAGGCCACACATTGGGCATACTGTGGACTGGTTCCTTTTGTACCTTGCTACCCTAAGGGGGGTAAGGTATGCTCGATGGAGTATGGACATTTGGGAAAGTCTATCTGAGAGTTTGGGTGACGCTGTCTTGCAGGTCTCTAAAGCTTCTTCCCATTCCTCATCTTCTATTGGTCCCGCCTCTCCCTCCCAGCGGGGTTTTAAATCATACGCCAGTTTTGCAGAGACGGGAGTGGAAAGCATGTTATAGAAGCATGATATTAGCTTTTTAGGGTCTGTGCTCTTAATTATTGCTACAATAGGATTGGGAGTGGGTTGTGGGAGGGATTGTGGAAATTGCGCCTGAAGCGCATGTCGGACCTGTAGGAATAGGAAAAACATTTGATTTTGAAGCGTAAATTCCTCCCTAAGAGCATCAAAGGTTTTGAGATTCCCATCAGACATCAAGTGGTGTATGTAGTATATGCCCCTTGAGGCCCAGAGTTCTGAGTTCTGGATGTGAAGGAATTCCTTTAAGTGTTTGTTGTGCCAGAGTGGCGTGTAGTTGTTATGTGGTGGTATTCCTAATTTGGCCAATGCTAGGTCCCACATGCGTCTATAGTGATAGAGTAGGGACTTTCTGTACTCCCCAAGCTCCGTGCCCACTGATATGGCACTTATCGGATCTCTGGTGTGTTGTGCCCAACGTGGGCATAAAAGGGCAAGGAAACATTCATTGTCTGTCTTGTCAATGTGGAAGAGTTGGGATAGTTGAGATGCAATATAGTAGTGGTTGAAGTCCGGGAGGGCCGTACTGCCCAAATCTGTTGGGTTTTTTAGTGCCTGCCATGAGAGTTTATGCCTATTATTCCCCCATACAAAGGGTTTAAGGAGAGCTTCCAAGGACTTAAAGTACTTTAGGGGTAGATAGACTGGAGTGTGCCAGAGAACATACAGTACCCTGGGTAGTAAAACCAGCTTTGTTAAGTTAATATTACCCCATACCCCAAAAGGCAAGCGGGTCCAGGTATGTAGTTTAGACTTGATTAGGGAGAATAGTGGCTCAATATTCAGGGCAATATAATCTGCCAGGATTCTGGATATGTGTATACCAAGGTATTTAATTATATCGACCCGTTGGAGTGGCATATTAGTCTGAGATTCTGAGGATGGGAAGCTATCAATTGGTAGAATCTGGGTCTTTCCCCAATTGATCTTCAGACCGGAGAATGTCCCGAATTGTTCAATCGTTTGGAGAGCATTGTGTAGAGAAGGACCGGAGTCGGTCAGATATAGCAAAGTGTAAAGTAGATATTTTACAGGAATGGCTATTATGAGATGTTTTTTCAGGGCTAAAATTATTATTATTTTTATACAGGACAGGGCTAAAACTAGGGGGAGGGGCATGCCCCGGGTGATGCATCTAGGGAGCACCACCAGGGGTTCTACCTCCACCCGCACTGGGAACTGCTGCTCTAAGGGTGTCACTGCTGCCTGATCAATTGTAATGTACAGGTAGCGCCCGCTGCATAGTTTGTCAAATACCAGAGAATCAAATAGGAGGGAGACCGCACAGGCGCACTAGCACTGAATCACTCGTCTCCTGCTTGCCCGCGCTCAAGAAAGGCATTCCAGAGCGACTTTTCAGCTATTGCTGCAAATTATGCAGAGGGCACTGTCTGTCCATTACACTTGAACCAGTGGCAGTGAAACCCTAGAGCAGGGCTTGACAAATTTGCTTGGAATCTAGGAGCCAGCTAAAAAAGTTAGGAGCCAGGTTTTTTTAAACGACCGACAAAGCTTTATTTTCAATATAAAAAATAACTAATCTTAAATTTACACAGAAAAAGACCGCCCCGCTAGAGGCCCGAATAGCGTCACTAAAACTACGGTAAAGCAGCGCTAAAAATAGCGCCGCTTTACCGCCAACGCCCCCCGCGGCTCGGTGTGAAAGGGCTCTAAGAGTCCGATCAGGTCCGCCTGAAAAACAGACAGGCGAACCTGATCAGACAGCCCGTGTGAAAGGGGCCAAGCAGGGAGATAACAAATAAATTAATTTTAATTAGGAAAAAAATAAATAAACAGTTTTTATATAAATATAAATAAATAAAATCTATTACGAAAAAAAAAAAAGGCTATCCCCACATTCACTTCCTTCTCTTCTCCACTTTGGGAAGGAGATGGGCAGTGAAAACAGGCAGGTATTTCGCATTAGCATTGCATTAGCATTGCTGGTTGCAATACCAACGGCCACCACAAGATGGCGCCAGATTTCAGAAGGACTCCAGAACTACTGAAGAAGGCCGCAAAGCCGGGGCCTCAATTACCGGCCGGCGCGGCCCGACGCGATCGCACGGGGGGGGGTCTATGTCCGCACAGAGACAGGACACCCCCAGCTGTGCTGCCCCAGGCACCAGGTCGCTAATTCTAGTCGCAAATGCGACCTGCCGCCCGGGTTTTGTCGAGCCCTGCCCTAGAGCAGAGGCACCCGGTATGAGCAGCACCCCTGGCTGAGTGCTGTGGGGTCTCCCTCCTACTCTTGCCCAAACAGCCATATAATTGTACTACAGATGGGATGCCTCATTCAGAAAGGCATTTTCTGAATGAGGCATCCCATCTGTAGTACAATTATATGGGTGAGGTTTCCTGGAACTGGAAGACATTTATTAGGACAAGGAGAGGGGCTTGTGTGCAGAAGGCCCTGGACTAGGAAGTTGGGGTTGGTATTGCAAAGGTTTGAGTTAACTGGGGGGTGCAGAGAAGGCTCTGAACTGAGGGAAATGTGCGGAGGAGGCCCTTGGCTGGGGGGATATGGAGGAGGTCCTGGACTGGGGGAGTTCAAAGGAGGCCCTGGACCGGGGGTGCAGTTAAGGCCCTGGGCTGAAGGTAGGTGTGATAGAGGCCCTGGGCTGGGGGGGGGCTGCACAGAGAAGACCTTGGACTTGGGGGGTGTGGCGGAGGCCCTGGGCTGGGGGGGGGGTGATGCAGAGGAAGCCCTGGACTGGGGGGTGCAGAGAAGGCACTGGAGTGGGGGGTACAGAGGACTAGAAAATGGTTGGTGTGGCAAAGAACCTGGATTCAGAGGGCAGGGTGCAAAGAAGGCTCTAAACTTGAGGGGGTGATGTAGAGGAGGCCTTGGACTAAGAGGGGAGTGCAGAGGAGGCCCTGTACTAGGAAATGGTGGTTGGTGTGGCAAGGTAAGGCCCCTGGATAGAGGGGATACAAGGAAGATACTGGACAAGGTGAAGGGGTGCCTGGAGATCCCCAATTAGAAGAGGGGGTGTCTGGAGGCCCTGGATTAGGACAGCAGGTGTCTGAAGGCCCTGGACTATGAGAGGGGGATCGTGTAGGCCCTCTGGACTAGGAAAGAGGGTGCCTGAATTACCTTCTAGCTTCAGGGAGAAAGCCTGGATCTAAAGCTTGGGTTGAGGAAGAGCCTGCCTGGGCCCTGGAGGGTGAGTTCACAACATAAATGGGGACATTGATCAATTGTCGCAAATATTGCCAAACAGGAGGGGAGAGACAGGCCATGTAAGATAGATTTATTGTAAAGTTTGGCTGTACTTCTCCTTAGAACAGCAGTGCAGATTGTTTTGCACTCCTGTGACCCATTTTCAGCTGACAGCAGGCTGTCGGCTGGCATCACAGAGTCAATACTTTGTAGAACCACCTTTCTCTGCAATTACAGCTTCAAGTCTTTTTGGGGGTGTATCTACCAACTTTGCACATCTAGGGAGTACAATTTTTGTCCATTCTTCTTTGCAAAAAAGCTCAAGGTCTGTCAGATTGGATGGAGAGCGTCTGTGAAGAGAAATTTTCAAGTCCTGACACAGATCTTAATTGGAATAGGAATTCTGAACTTTGGGCCATTCTAACACATGAATATGCGTTGATCTAAACCATTCCATTGTAGCTCTGGCTGTATGTTTAGGGCCGCTGTCCTGCTGGAAGGTGAACCTCCAACCCAGTCTCAAGGTTTTTGCAGACTCTACCAGGTTTTCTTCTAAGATTGCCCTGTATTTGGCTCTATCCAGCTTCCCATCAACTCTGACCAGCTTCCCTGTCCCTGCTAGAGAAAAGCATCCCCACAACATGATGCTGCCACCACCATGTTTCACGGTGGGGATGGTGTGTTCTGGGTGATGTGCAGTGTTCATTTTCCATCACACATAGCATTTTGCTTTTAGGCAAAAAAATTATAATTTTGGTCTCATCAGACCAGAGCACTTGTTGCACTTGGTTGCTGTGTCCCAGACATGGCTTCTCAGAAAATGCAAATTGGACTTCTTATGGCTTTCTTTCAACAACTTTCTTCTTGCCACCCTGGACTATGAGAGGGGGATCATGGAGGCCCTCTGAACTAGGAAAGAGGGTGCCTAAAGGACCTGCCAGCTTCAGGGAGAAAGCCTAGATCTAAAGGCTGGGCTGAGGAAGAGCCTGCCTGGGTCCTGGAGGGCTGTGTTGCACTCCTGTGTCCCTTTTTCAGCTGAGTGCGGGCTGAAGCCTGCCGTCAGCTGATGTCACAAAAGCTGTCCAGGCTGGGGAAAGATTGCAACCATATGGTCGGGACCCACCCATATGTCTGGACTGGCACCCTGCTCAGCCTCTCAGTGAGAGAGGTCCCGTGCTCTTCACAGCCCAGTGTTTCAGTGGGGGGGGGGGGGGGGGGCAGAGTAGAGAGCAAGAGACTGACAGCCACCAACCCTCAGCTCAGGGAGCACTGAGAACTGAGTGATCAGCGGTGTTTGATTACTCGGTTTCAGCCTTAGAGCCGGCGAGGGACAGATGCAGAATCCACCCAGGTAAGTATAATTCAAAAATAAAATTCCCATAATTCTCTTTTAATTACCCGACATCTCCTCTTTCCTGCTATCTGGCCCACATGACAAGCAGGCCTCATTCAAATGGAGCATATGTGTCCATACCCAGTGTGATGGGCGTGTACCGTGTGGGGATGCATAATGTTCTGTGTATCCCTGTGCAGGCAGTCCAGTAAAAGTCAATTGGGATGCAGCAGCTGCATGGACATAGTCGAATGTCAAAATTTGACATGCAGACAGAAAAGGATGCATGTATCTAATTAGGGAAACAAGTGGCTGAGGAGCTGGTGTAGTAAGGAGGGGTTTGGGTTCCTGGAGGACTGGGCCGACTTCTCAGTCGGTCACCAGTACTATAGAAGGGACAGACTGCACCTAAATGAGGAGGGTTCAGGTCTGCTGGGATTGAAGATGGACAAAAAGTTTAAACTAGGCAACGGGGGGGGGGGGGGGAGATAGATATAGTCAGCGCGGAACATATTCCAGAGGGTAGTATTGAAGGCATTAGTGGTAGGTTGACTAAAGCACATAAACCCAAGGTAAGTATAGTAACAAGTCCTAGTTGCAATCTCGGAACGCCCAATAAGAGGATAGTATGCGTCCGGTCTAAACTATGTGGCATGTTCATCAATGCCAGGAGCCTGGTGGACAAGATGGGTGAACTAGAGATACTGTTGTACGAAGAGGATTTGGATTTTGTGGGAATTTCAGAGACCTGGTTCAACAGCTCTCATGATTGGCTGGCAACCATTCAAGAGTATACCCTTTATCTCAGGAATAGAGAGGGTAAAAAAGGGGGAGGGGTATGCCTATATATCAAGAATAATGTACAAGTGAATGTAAGAGATGACATCAGTAAGGAAGCTAGGGAGGAGGTGGAATCCTTATGTGTAGAGCTCCAGAGGGATTAAGCTAAGGGGAAAATAATACTGGGAGTATGCTATAGGCCCCCTAACCTGAGAGAGGAGGAGGAGATGGATCTCCCATCACAAGTTGGATTAGCAGCAAGAATGGGAAGTGTTATCATAATGGGGTATTTTAATTATCCAAACATGGGCGGAGGGAACCACTCATTCGTATAAGGCTCGCCAGCTCCTAAATGTCTTGCAGGACAGATGGTAGATGCACCAACTGGATCTACTGATTACCAACAATACAGACCTTATCACGGATGTGGAAATACGGGGCAATTTAGGAAACAGCGATCACAGGTCAATTGGCTTCAGTAAAAATCACACAAATAGGAAACATAAGGGGAATACAAAGACACTGAATTTCAAAAGAGCCAACTTCCCTAAACTACGAACCTTGCTAGAAGGCATGAATTGGGATAAAATCTTATGAACAAAGAACACAGAGGAGACATGGGTTTGCTTTAAGAGCATATTAAATAAGAGCATTAGCCAATGCACCCCATTGGGTAATAAATTTAAAAGAGCGAACAAAAGTCCTGAATGGCTCCAATGTAAAAATGCATATAAAAGCAAAGGAGAAGGCCTTAAAAAAAATACAAGGTTGAGGGATCATCATCAGCATTCAGACATTATAAAGAATGCAACAAGAAATGTGAGGGTGCAATTAGGGCGGCTAAGATAGAACACGAAAGACACATAGCGGAGGAGAGCAAAAAAAATCCCAAGAAATTTTTTAAGTGTAAACAGTAAAAAAGGAAGGACAGACCATATTGGCCCCATAAAGAATGAGGAAGGACATCTGGTTACAAGGGATGGGGAGATGGCAAAGGTATTGTATTTATTCTTCTCCTTAGTCTTCACAAGAGAATCGGGGGGCTTCAGTAACCAAAACTGCAGTGTTTATCCTCATGACACATCACAGGAAGCACATCCATGGTTAACAGAGGACAGAATTAAAATTAGACTTGGGAAACTTAACATTAATAAATCACCGGGACCAGATGGCTTGCATCCGAGGGTACTCAGTCAAGTAATTTCCAGACCATTGTTCCTCATTTTTACTGACAGTCGACTGACTGGAATGGTACCAGCTGATTGGAGAAAAGCCAATGTAGCACCAATATTTAAAAAGGACCCAAAATACATCCCTGGGAATTACAGACCAGTTAGCCTAACATCAATAGTATGTAAACTCTTGGAGGGGATGATAAGGGACTATATACAAGATTTTAGTAATGAAAACGGTATCATTAGCAGTAATCAGCATGGATTCATGAAGAATCGTTCTTGCCAAACCAATCTATTAACCTTCTATGAGGAGGTGAGCTGCCAACTAGATAAAGGAAGGCCCGTAAACGTGGTGTATCTGGATTTTGCAAAAGCATTTGACACAGTTCCCCATAAATGTTTACTGTACAAAATAAGGTCCGTTGGCATGGACCATAGGGTGAGTACATGGATTGAAAACTGGCTACAAGCGTGAGTTTAGAGGGTTGTGATAAATAGGGAGTACTCGGAATGGTCAGGGGTTGGTAGTGGGGTCCCCCAGGGTTCTTTGCTGGGACCAATCCTATTTAATTAGTTCATAAATGACCTGGAGGATGGGGTAAACAGTTCAATCTCTGTATTTGCAGACAATACTAAGATAAGCAGGGCAATAACTTCACCGCAGGATGTGGAAACCTTGCAAAAAGATCTGAACAAATTAATGGGGTGGGCAACTACATGGCAAATGAGGTTTAATGTCGAAAAATGTAAATTAATGCATTTGGGTGGCAAAAATATGAATGCAATCTATACACTGGGGGGAGAACCTCTAGGGGAATCTAGGATGGAAAAGGACCTGGGGATCCTAGTAGATGATAGGCTCAGCAATGGCATGCAATGCCAAGCTGCTGCTAACAAAGCTAACAGAATATTGGAATGCATTAAAAAGGGGGAATTAAAGGGGTTGTAAAGGTTCGTGTTTTTTCACCTTAATGCATCTTAAGGTGGCCCCCTGCCCCCCGTTTTACTTACTGAACCCTCGAACTTGTCCCACGGGGATGTGCCGTCTCTCTGCTAGGTGGTTCTCGGCTGTTGATTGGATAGATTGATAGCAGCGCAGCCATTGGCTCCCGCTGCTGTCAATCAAATCCAATGACATGGCCGCCAGGGGGCGGGGTCGAGTCCTGCATTTGGCGCCTATGGACGCCGAATGCTGGACTCGGGAGTGTGCCCACAAGGTAACCCCCTGGGAGAGCGTTTCTCCCAGGGGGTTATCTGATGCGGGGAGGAGCCGAGAGAGCCGCTTAGGGACCCCAGAAGACCAGGTTCGGGGCCACTCTTTCCAAACGAGCTGCACAGTGGAGGCAAGTATGATATGTTTGTTATTTTTTTTAAAAAAATGTACCTTTAGTGTCACTTTAACTCCAGAGATAAAACGATAATTCTCCCGCTCTACAAGACCCTGGTCTGGCCTCATCTGAAGTATGCTGTCCAGTTCTGGGCACCAGTCCTCAGGAAGGATGTACTAGAAATTGAGCAAGTACAAAGAAGGGCAACAAAGCTAATAAAGGGTCTGGAGGATATTAGTTATGAGGAAAGGTTGCGAGCACTGAACTTATTCTCTCTGGAGAAGAGACGCTTGAGAGGGGATATGATTTCAATATACAAATACCATACTGGTGACCCCACAATAGGGATAAAACTTTTTCACAGAAGGGAGTTTAACAAGACACATGGCCACTCATTAAACTGAGAAGAAAAGAGGTTTAACCTTAAACTATGTAGAGAGTTCTTTACTGTAAGAGTGGCAAGGATGTGGAATTCCCTTCCACAGGCGGTAGTATTAGCGGGGGGCATCAATAGTTTAGAAAAACTATTAAATAAGCACCTGTACGACCACAACATACAGGGATCTACAATGTAATACTGACATATAATCACACCCATAGGTTGGACTTAAAGGACTTGTGTCTTTTTTCAACCTCACCTACTATGTAACTATATATATCGTAGTAAAGAGGTGTTGTTTATTTAACCACTTGCCGATCGCCACACGCAGATACACTGCGGCAGCATGGCACGGGCAGGCAAAGTAACGTACGTAAAGTTACTTAACTCCCACAGGCGGGGGGTCCGATCGGACCCCCCCCCCCGGTGCCTGAGGCGGTCGGCTTTTGTTCAGGAGCGATTAGAGGTGAGGGGGAGGCCATCCATTTGTGGCCACCCGTTCACAATCGCTCCCAGCCAATGACGTTCTTCCTCTGCTGCTGTAATGTAAACAGCGGCAGAGGAAGTGATGTCATCTCTCCTCGAGCTGGTCTTTTCATTCCGGCGCAGAGGAGAGAAGACATCAAGTAAGTGCACCAAACCCATCACCCCCCTGTCACAGTGACACCAATAGTAGTTTTTTTTTTTTTTTGCATTGGTGTCAGTTTGTGACAGTTATAAGTGACAATTATAAGTGGTAGGGCAGTTAGTATTAGCCCCCCTTTAGGTCTAGGATACCCCCCTAACCCCCCCTAATAAAGGTTAACCCCTTGATCACCCCCTGTCGCCAGTGTCACTAAGCGATCATTTTTCTGATCGCTGTATTAGTGACACAGGTGACGCTAGTTAGGGAGGTAAGTATATATGTTCGCCGTCAGTGTTTTATAGCGACAGGGACCCCCCATATACTACCTAATAAAGGTTTTAACCCCCTGATTGCCCCCTAGTTAACCCTTTCACCAGTGATCACCGTATAACTGTTACAGGTGACGCTGGTTAGTTAGTTTTTTTATTATAGTTTCAGGGCACCCGCCGTTTATTACCTTATAAAGGTTTAACCCCCTAATCGCCCGGCGGTGATATAAGTTAAGTTTTAGGGTCAGATAAGGTCTGCGTCGCCCCAGGCAGCGTCAGGTTAGCGCCAGTACTGCTAACACCCACGCACGCAGCATACACCTCCCTTAGTGCTATAGTATCTGAACGGATCAATATCTGATCCGATCAGATCTATACTAGCGTCCCCAGCAGTTTAGGGTTCCCATAAACACAGTGTTAGCGGGATCAGCCCAGATACCTGCTAGCACCTGCGTTTTGCCCCTCGGCCCGGCCCAGCCCAGCCCACCCAAGTGCAGTATCGATCGATCACTGTCACTTACAAAACACTAAACACACATAACTGCAGCGTTCGCAGAGTCAGGCCTAATCCCTGCAATCGCTAACAGTTTTTGTTGGTAGCGTTTTGATAGTCACTAACAGTCAGGAGCTTTTTTGCCTGCGAGTCTCACTAGTGTACCACTAAATTTAGAGCCCAAAATGGCAAATCAAAGGTACACTAGTGAAGAGGCCTACACATTTCTGAGTATGACAGATAGTGAAGAGGAAGTCACTCATCTGTCAGATTCAGGCTCAGAATACGAACCTGTAGAGGATAGCGGCTCCATGACAGATAGCTCTGACGACAGAGTTGTGGTCCCTGCTAGGGTCAGGCGTACCAGACCCCGAACTTCTTCTGTCCTTGATGTGGAAGAACCGCAGGTTCCTCGTATGGAGCAGAGCAGTACTAGCGCCGCTATTCCTTCTGGTGAACTGGCAAGCACCAGCGGCCTAGTACACCCTGGTCGTACATCCAGCACTGCAGTAACACGTGGTGACGTGGCGAGTCCCATAAGTGCAGTTCAAGCTGGTGAGGTGGCAAGCACAAGTAGTGTCCCGCTGCCACCAAGAAGACGAACACAGGCCCGTCGTGCCCATAGTGCCCTTCCTGCTGCATTCGCCAATCCGAATTGGGAACCCACCACTTCTGCAGCACCTGTACTTCCCCCATTCACTGGCCAACCCGGCATTCATGTGGAAACAGTTGATTTTACACCACTGGCTTTTTATTCACTGTTTCTCACCGAAGATCTCTATAGATCTATTGTGGACCAAAGCAATTTATACGCTGGTCAACACATCGCCACTATTCCCCAGTCCTCCCTTGCCAGAGATTGGAGACCAATTACGGTCTCCGAATTTAAGCTCTTTCTGGGCCTTTCCCTCAACATGGGCATAACTAAAAAGAGTGAGTTGCGGTCATATTGGTCCACTGACCCAATTCACCATATGCCCTTGTTCTCTGCCTCCATGACCAGGGCACGATACGAGCAGATTTTGCGGTTCATGCACTTCAATGACAATGAACTCTGTCGTCCTCGTGGAAACCCTGGATACGATCGGCTCTACAAAATTCGGCCCCTCGTAAACCACTTCAACCAGCGTTTTGCAGACTTGTTTACTCCCCATCAAGTTGTCTGCGTTGATGAGTCCCTGATTAAATTTTCTGGCTGCTTGTCATTCAAACAGTACCTTCCCAGCAAGCGTGCCAGATACGGGGTCAAGATGTATAAGCTCTGTGACAGGGCCACAGGCTATACATGTAGATTTATGGTTTACGAGGGCAAAGATAGTCACGTAGAGCCGACAAACTGCCCTGACTACATAGGAAGCGTTGGCAAGATAGTGTGGGACTTGGTGTCACCCTTATTCGGAAAGGGGTACCACTTGTACGTGGACAATTATTACACGAGCGTGCCACTTTTTAGTCACCTTTTTGATCAACAGATTGGAGCATGTGGCACCATGCGACCTAATCGCCGGGGCTTTCCCCAGCGGCTTGTAGATTCCCGTCTTAGGCTGGGGGAGAGAGCCTGCTTGCAGTGTAATAATTTGCTCGCTATGAAGTGGAGGGATAATAAGAATGTTTTCGTTCTCACCTCCCTTCATGCAGACACGACGGTCCAAATTACTACAGCGACTGGTGTTGTGGAGAAACCCCTCTGTGTCCACGAATATAACCAAAATATGGAGGGGTGGACCTCAACGACCAGTTGTTGGTGCCGTACCTAGTTGCCCATAAGGCCAGACGCTGGTACAAAAAAAGTGTCTGTATACTTATTTCAATTGGCTTTGCTGAATGCTCATGTGCTATACAGAGCTTCAGGATGGACTGGATCCTTCCTTAAATTCCAGGAAGAGATCGTCAGAGCCCTTCTGTTTCCAGACGGTGCTCCACCTCACCTTCCCCAACCAAATGCAGTAAGCCGGCTGCATGAGAGGCATTTTCTTTATGTCCTCCCGAGTACCCGTACCCAACGAGCCCCCAAAAGAAGATGTCGTGTCTGCAGCAAGTGCAGATATAGGCGTGACACCCGGTATTATTGTCCCTTCTGTCCTGACAATCCTGGTCTATGCATTGGTGAATGTTTTGAACGCTACCATTTATTAGTTGAGTATTAGTGTAGGGTACAGCACTGCACAGACTAGGCACACTTTCACAGGGTCTCCCAAGATGCCATCGCATTTTGAGAGACCTGGACCTGGTACCAGTTACAAAAGTTATAGTTGCAAAAAAAAGTGTAAAAAAAAAAAAAAAAAAAAAAAAAGTAAAAAATATAAGAACACAAAAAAAAGTAAAATTAAAAAAACAAAAATAGTTGTTGTTTTATTGTTCTCTCTCTCTCTCTCTCTATTGTTCTGCTCTTTTTTACTGTATTCTATTCTGCAATGTTTTATTGTTATTATGTTTTGCCATGTTTGCTTTTCAGATATGCAATTTTTTTACTTTACTGTTTACTGTGTTTTATTGGTAACCATTTTTTTGTTTTCAGGTACGCCATTCAGCTGCAGAGCGGATTTATATATCTTGACAGCAACAGCGTTTGCTCCCACGATACATAAAGCCGTGACTCCAGCGCTGTCGGAGGTGATTTCACCTCCACAGTTACATACTTCAGCATATATGCCGAAGCGTGGGGGCAGCAGTGGGTGGAGGAGCGATTTGCTCCTACCTTTTGCGGGAGGATGCCCCCATGCTTCGGCATATATATACGGTGTATGTATGCCCATCATTAGAAGTAAGTGGATGAAGGGAGGTATTCTAATGGTGGGCATAGTGGGCATACCCACCGATTAATCTCTTTTTTTCGTTCAGCCCACAGGCTGCATGAAAAAAAAGTTTACAATATATGCCCAACAAGGACCAGCAACGTACTGGTGTGTTGCTGGACTTTGAGTGGTTATACCAGAATGATGCCTGCATGTTTAGGTATCATCTTGGTATCATTCTTTTCAGCCAGCGTTCGGCTTTCATGTAAAAGCAATCCTAGTGGCTAATTAGCCTCTAGACTGCTTTTACAAGCAGTGGGAGGAAATGCCCCCCCCCCACCGCCTTCCATGTTTTTCTCTGGCTCTCCTGTCCCAACAGGGAACCTGAGAATGCAGCCGGTGATTCAGCCAGCTGACCATAGAGTTAATCAGAGACCAGAGTGGCTCCAAACATCTCTATGGCCTAAGAAACCGGAAGCTACGAGCATTTAATGACTTAGATTTCGCCGGATGTAAACAGCGCCATTGGGAAAGCATTTTATCACACCGATCTTGGTGTGGTCAGATGCTTTGAGGGCAGAGGAGAGATCTAGGGACTAATAGACCCCATTTTTTTCAAAAAAAGAGTACCTGTCACTACCTATTGCTATCATAGGGGATATTAACATTCCCTGAGATAACAATAAAAATGATTAAAAAAAAAAATGAAAGGAACAGTTTAAAAATAAGATAAAAAGCAAAGACTCTGACGCAAAGGCGAACGCAAGCGTCGGTCTGGCATCAAATGTAAACAGCAATTGCACCATGCATGTGAGGTATCACCGCAAAGGTCAGATCGAGGGTAGTAATTTTAGCAGTAGACCCCCTCTGTAAATCTAAAGTGGTAACCTGTAAAGGCTTTTAAAAATCTATTTATTTTGTCGCCACTGCACGTTTGTGCGCAATTTTAAAGCATGTCATGTTTGGTATCCATGTACTCGGCCTAAGATCATCTTTTTTATGTCAGCAAACATTTGGGCAATATAGTGTGTTTTAGTGCATTAAAATTTTAAAGTGTGTGTTTTTTCCCAAAAAAATGTGTTTGAAAAAAATCGCTGCGCAAATACTGTGTGAAAAAAAAAAAAAAAATGAAACACCCACCATTTTAATCTGTAGGGCATTTAAATTGCCCCCTCCGCACCTCCCAGGACCTCCTGCTCTCTAGCTCCCTTGTTACCTCCTCCCATGCTCGCCTTCAGGACTTCTCCAGAGCCTCTCCCATCCTCTGGAATTCCCTGCCCCAGTATGTCCGATCAGCCCCTACCCTGTCCACCTTTAGGAGATCCCTGAAAACTCATTTATTCAGGGAAGCCTATCCCACACCCACATAACTGTCCCTGAGCCACCCCCATCAAATCATTCTTTGCAGCGATTACCTTTTGTACCACCACCCCCTCCCTTTAGAATGTAAGCTCTACGAGCAGGGCTCTCCTGTACCTTTTGTATTGAACTGTACTGTAATTGTGTTGTCCCCCTTATACATTGTAAAGCGCTGCGTAAACTGTTGGCGCTGTATAAATCTCGTATAATAATAATAATTTGCTTTAAAATAATATATAATGTTTGGGGGTTCAAAGTAATTTTCTTGCAAAAAAAAAAAAAATGTTTTAATGTAAACAAAAAGTGTCAGAAAGGGCTTTGTCTTCAAGTGGTTAGAAGAGTGGGTGATGTGTGACATAAGCTTCTAAATGTTGTGCATAAAATGCCAGGACAGTTCAAAACCCCCCCAAATGACCCAATTTTGGAAGGTAGACACCCCAAGCTATTTGCTGAGAGGCATGTCGAGTCCATGGAATATTTTATATTGTGACAAAAAGTTGCGGGAAAAAGACAATTTTTTTTTTTTTGCATAAGGTTGTCACTAAATGATATATTGCTCAAACATGCCATGGGAATATCTAAAATTACACCCCAAAATACATTCTGTTGCTTCTCCTGAGTACGGGGATACCACATGTGTGGGACTTTTTGGGAGCCTAGCCGCGTACGGGTCCCCGAAAACCAATCACCGCCTTCAGGATTTCTAAGGGCATAAATTTTTGATTTCACTCCTCACTGCCTATCACAGTTTCGGAGGCCATGGAATGCCCAGGTGGCACAAAACCCCCCCAAATGACCCTATTTTGGAAAGTAGACACCCCAAGCCATTTGCTGAGAGGTATAGTGAGTATTTTGCAGACCTCACATTTTGTCACAAAGTTTTGAAAATTGAAAAAAGAAAAAAAAACAAAACATTGTTTTACTTGTCTTTCTTCATTTTCAAAAACAAATGAGAGCTGCAAAATACTCACCATGCCTCTCAGCAAATAGCTTAGGGTGTCTACTTTCCAAAATGGGGTCATTTGGGCATTTTATGGCCTTAAAAACTGTGATAGGTAGTGAGGAGTGAAATGAAAAATGTACGCCCTTAGAAATCCTGAAGGCTGTGATTGGTTTCTGGGCCCCATACACGGCTAGGCTCTCAAAAAGTCCCACACATGTGGTACCCCCATACTCAGGAGAAGCAGCTAAATGTATTTTGGGGTGCAATTCCACATAGGCCCATGGCCTGTGTGAGCAATATATCATTTAGTGACAACTTTGTGCAAAAAAAAAAAAAAACTTTGTCACTTTCAGGCAAATTGTGTCAAAATATAAAATATATATATAATCAACATGCCTCTCAGCAAATAGCTTGGGGTGTCTACTTTCCAACTGGGGTCATTTGGGGGGGTTTTGTGCCATCTTGGCATTTTATGGCCTTCAAAACTGTGATAGGTAGGGAGGAGTGAAATCAAAAATTTACGCCCTTAGAAATCCTGAAGGCGGTGCTTGGTTTTCGGGGCCCCGTACGCGGCTAGGCTCCCAAAAAGTCACACACATGTGGTATCCCCATACTCAGGAGAAGCAGCTAAATGTATTTTGGGGTGCAATTCCACATATGCCCATGGCCTGTGTGAGCAATATATTATTTAGTGACAACGGTTTGTAAATTTACTTATTTTTTTTTGTCATTATTCAGTCATTTGGGACAAAAAAAATGAATATTCAATGGGCTCAACATGCCTCTCAGCAATTTCCTTGGAGTGTCTACTTTCCAAAATGGGGTAATTTGGGGGGGGGGGGGGGGTTGTACTGCCCTGCCATTTTAGCACCTCAAGAAATGACATAGGAAGTCATAAACTAAAAGCTGTGTAAATTCCAGAAAATGTATTGTAGACACTATAACTTTTGCGCAAACCAATAAATATACGCTTATTGACATTTATTTTACCAAAGACATGTGGCCTAATACATTTTGGCCTAAATGTATGACTAAAATTGAGTTTATTGGATTTTTTTTAATAACAAAAAGTAGAAAATATAATTTTTTTTCAAAATTTTCGGTCTTTTTCCATTTATAGCGCAAAAAATAAAAATCACAGAGGTGATCAAATACCATCAAAAGAAAGCTCTATTTGTGGGAAGAAAAGGACACAAATTTCGTTAAGGTACAGCATTGCATGACCGCGCAATTAGCAGTTAAAGCGACGCAGTGCCAAATTGTAAAAAGTGCTCTGGTCAGGAAGGGGGTAAATCCTTCCGGGGCTGAAGTGGTTAAACATATCATATAAAAAAGTTATACATATTGAACGAGGAATGTATATACATCTGTGACATTATCACCATACATAATGTCACATAATGCATATAAAAGCAAAGGAGAAGGCCTTCAAAAAATACAAGGTTGAGGGATCATCCTCAGCATTCAGACTTTATAAAGAATGCAATAAGAAATGTAAGGGTGCAATTAGGATAAGGATAAGATAGAACATGAAAGACACATAGCGGAGGAGAGCAAAAAAAATCCCAAGAATCTCTTTAAGTATGTAAACAGCAAGTATGTAAACAGTAAAAAAGGGAGGACAGACCATATTGGCCCCATAAAGAATGAGGAAGGACATCTGGTTACAAAGGATGGGGAGATGGCAAAGGTATTGAATTTATTCTTCTCCTCAGTCTTCATGAGTGAATCGGGGGGCTTCAGTAACCAAAACTGCAGTGTTAATCCTCATGACACAACACAGGAAGCACCTCCATGGTTAACAGAGGACGGAATTAAAATTAGACTTGAGAAACTTAACATTAATAAATCACCGGGACCAGATGGCTTGCATCCGAGGGTACTTAGGGAACTCAGTCAAGTGATTGCCAGACCGTTGTTCCTAATTTTTACAGACAGTCTATTGACTGGAATGGTACCAGCTGATTGGAGAAAAGCCAATGTAGCACCAATATTTAATAAGGGCCCAAAATACATCCCTGGGAATTACAGACCAGTTAGCCTAACATCAATAGTATGTAAACTCTTGGAGGGGATGATAAGGGACCATATACAAGATTTTAGTAATAAGAATGATATCATTAGCAGTAATCAGCGTGGATTCATGAGGAATTGTTCTTGCCAAACCAATCTATTAACCTTCTATGAGTAGGTGAGTTGCCATCTAGATAAAGGAAGGCCCGTAGACGTGGTGTATCTGGATTTTGCACAGTTCCCCATAAACGTTTACTGTACAAAATAAGGTCCGTTGGCATGGACCATAGGGTGAGTACATGGATTGAAAACTGGCTACAAGGGCGAGTTCAAAGGATGGTGATAAAAGGGGAGTACTCAGAATGGTATGGGGTGGATAGTGGGGTTCCCCAAGGTTCTGTGCTGGCACCAATCCTATTTAATTTGTTTATAAACGACCTGGAGGATGGGATAAACAGTTCAATCTCTGTATTTGCAGACGATACTAAGCTAAGCAGGGCAATAACTTCTCCGCAGGATGTGGAAACCTTGCAAAAAGACCTGAACAAATTAATGGGGTGGGCGACTACATGGCAAATGAGGTTCAATGTAGAAAAATGTAAAATAATGCATTTGGGTGGCAAAAATATGAATGCAATCTATACACTGGGGGGAGAACCTCTGGGGGAATCTAGGATGGAAAAGGACCTGGGGGTCCTAGTAGATGATAGGCTCAGCAATGGCATGCAATGCCAAGCTGCTGCTAATAAAGCAAACAGAATATTGGCATGCATTAAAAGGGGGATCAACTCCAGAGATAAAACGATAATTCTCCCGCTCTATAAGCCTCTGGTCCGGCCGCACCTAGAGTATGCTGTCCAGTTCTGGGCACCAGTCCTCAGGAAGGATGTACTGGAAATGGAGCGAGTACAAAGAAGGGCAACAAAGCTAATAAAGGGTCTGGAGGATCTTAGTTATGAGGAAAGGTTGCGAGCGCTGAACTTATTCTCTCTGGAGAAGAGACGCTTGAGAGGGGATATGATTTCAATTTACAAATACTGTACTGGTGACCCCACAATAGGGATAAAACTTTTTCGCAGAACAGAGTTTAATAAGACTTGTGGCCACTCATTACAATTAGAAGAAAAAAGGTCTTACCTTAAACTACGTAGAGGGTTCTTTACTGTAAGAGCGGCAAGGATGTGGAATTCCCTTCCACAGGCGGTGGTCTCAGCAGGGAGCATTGATAGCTTCAAGAAACTATTAGATAATCACCTGAATGACCGCAACATACAGGGATATGTAATGTAATACTGATACATAATCACACACATAGGTTGGACTTGATGGACTTGTGTCTTTTTTCAACCTCACCTACTATGTAACTATGTTACTATGTAACACATAACAAGTATGATCCTCTTGCATCCAACGTGTTTCGGAGTACAGAAATCTCCTTCTTCAGGGGTATGTAGAAGAGGAAAAATAAATCTAATATATAAAATTGTAAAGAAGTATAAAAACAATAGTATTCAGTACAGTATTGTTGTTACAACTTAGTAATACACAGATGTTTACTTTTAGGGTACACTCACGTGTGTTAGGGTGATAGTACAGATGAAAATTCCATCAATTGGCAATTAAAAACATAAAAAGGAACGTGTTCTGTATTTTTCTGCCTCAATATCTCGGTCAAAGATAGTATTGGCGCTACATCACGTAGATTGCTCAAACAATGAGCACTCTCAAATTCCTCTGTGTTCCCCACAGAGATTAGTCAAAGGAACTCACTGAGGTCAAAGGGTAAATGTGTCCTGAATATTTCAGTTGGAACTAAAGCCAGGGCCGAGAAGCATATAAATATAATGGTAAACTTTATGGAATCTAAGCTTGCCGAGAAACATGTCCTGTCATCCAGCAACCAAGGAGGGTGGTTGGAGCTACCACTATTTTATTCTCTAGGGTGTCTGCTTTCAGAAAGTATATCATGTTTTGGGGTTTTATATAATCTTCAGGCCTAAAATGGATTTTTATTTCCTCCTCGCCTCAGCCTATAGCAGAATGACGGCCAGGCGGGGGTTCCATTATCCTGAGTGGACGTCATATGACTTCCAGAAGAATAAGCCGCTCGGGAGCGTGGCAATCGGTGGTGCAGTGTGTCGCTCTGACACACTGCATCTCCAATCTCAGTAAAGAGCCTATGAGCCTAAGAGCCTAATCACATTGTAATCAGGAAGTGACGATTATTGGCTTTCCTATATTCATGCTGACAAGGCGCGAGTAGAGGAGAAAAGATCAGCGTATCTCCTGACAGGGGGGGGGGGATCTGCACTAAAATTCAGCATTGATTATAAGTTCAGGCCCATCAGCGATGATCCCCAGTGAGGACTAGGGATGAGCTTCGAGTTCGAGTCGAACTCATGTTCGACTCGAACACTGGCTGTTCGCAAGTTCGCCGAACAGCGAACAATTTGGGGTGTTCTCGGCAAATTTGAATGCCGCGGAACACCCTTTAAAAGTCTATGGGAGAAATCAAAAGTGCTAATTTTAAAGGTTTATATGCAAGTTATTGTCATAAAAAGTGTTTGGGGACCCGGGTCCTGCCCCAGGGGACATGGATCAATGCAAAAAAAAGTTTTAAAAACGGCCGTTTTTTCAGGAGCAGTGATTTTAATAATGCTTAAAGTCAAACAATAAAAGTGTAATATCCCTTTAAATTTCGTAGCTGGGGGGTGTCTATAGTATGCCTGTAAAGGGGCGCATGTTTCCCGTGTTTAGAACAGTCTGACAGCAAAATGACATTTCGAAGGAAAAAACCCATTTAAAAACTACTCGCGGCTATTGCATTGCCGACAATACACATAGAAGTTCATTGATAAAAACGGCATGGGAATTCCCCACAGGGGAACCCCGAACCAAAATTAAAAAAAAAAAAAAAGACGTGGGAGTCCCCCTAAATTCCATACCATCCATGGTATGGATATTAAGGGGAACCCCGGCCAAAATTTTTTTAAAAAAATGACGTGGGGTTCCCCTCTAAATTCCATACCAGACCCTTCAGGTCTGGTATGGATTTTAAGGGGAACCCCGCGCCAAAAAAAAAAAACGGCGTGGGGTCCCCCCAAAAATCCATACCAGACCCTTATCTGAGCACGCAACCTGGCAGGCCGCAGGAAAAGAGGGGGGACGAGAGTGCGCCCCCCCTCCTGAACCGTACCCAGGCCACATGCCCTCAACATTGGGAGGGTGCTTTGGGGTATCCCCCCAAAACACCGTGTCCCCATGTTGATGAGGACAAGGGCCTCATCCCCACAACCCTGGCCGGTGGTTGTGGGGGTCTGCAGGCGGGGGGCTTATCGGAATCTGGAAGCCCCCTTTAACAAGGGGACCCCCAGATCCCGCCCCCCCCCTGTGTGAAATGGTAAGGGGGTACTTACCCCTACCATTTCACTAAAAAAACTGTCAAAAATGTTAAAAATGACAAGAGACAGTTTTTGACAAATCCTTTATTTAAAGGTTTCTTTTCTTCTATCTTCCTTCATCTTCTTCTTCTTCTGGTTCTTCCTCCGGCGTTCTCATCCAGCATCTCCTCCGCGGCGTCTTCTATCTTCTTCTCCTCAGGCCGCTCCGCACCCATGGCATGGGGGGAGGCTCCCACTCTTCTCTTCATCTTCTTCTCTTCTTCATTTTCTTCTCCGGGCCGCTCTGCATCCATGCTGGCATGGAGGGAGGCTCCCGCTGTGTGACGGCGTCTCCTCGTCCGACGGTTCTTAAATAATGGGGGCGGGGCCACCCGGTGACCCTGCCCCCCTCTGATGCACGGGACATGACGGGACTTCCCTGCGGCATTCCCCGTGACGTCACAGGGAAGTCCCGTCAAGTCACCATGCGTCAGAGGGGGGCGGGGTCACCGGGTGGCCCCGCCCCCCGTTATTTAAGAACCGTCAGATGAGGAGACGCCGTCACACAGCGGGAGCCTCCCTCCATGCCAGCATGGGTGCGGAGCGGCCCGGAGAAGAAAATGAAGAAGAGAAGAAGAAGAGAAGAAGATGAAGAAGATGAAGAGAAGAGCGGGAGCCTCCCCCCATGCCATGGGTGCGGAGTGGCCCGAGGAGAAGAAGATAGAAGACGCCGCGGAGGAGATGCTGGACGAGAACGCCGGAGGAAGAACCAGAAGAAGAAGATGAAGGAAGATAGAAGAAAGAAGAAGCATTTAAATAAAGGAATTATCAAAAACTGTCTCGTCATTTTTAACATTTTTGACAGTTTTTTAGTGAAATGGTAGGGGTAAGTACCCCCTTACCATTTCACACAGGGGGGGGGCGGGATCTGGGGGTCCCCTTGTTAAAGGGGGCTTCAAGATTCCGATAAGCCCCCCGCCCGCAGACCCCCACAACCACCGGCCAGGGTTGTGGGGATGAGGCCCTTGTCCTCATCAACATGGGGACAAGGTGTTTTGGGGGGCTACCCCAAAGCACCCTCCCAATGTTGAGGGCATGTGGCCTGGTACGGTTCAGAAGGGGGGGCCGCACTCTTGTCCCCCCTCTTTTCCTGCGGCCTGCCAGGTTGCGTGCTCGGATAAGGGTCTGGTATGGATTTTTGGGGGGACCCCACGCCGTTTTTTTTTTTGGCGCGGGGTTCCCCTTAAAATCCATACCAGACCTGAAGGGTCTGGTATGGAATTTAGGGGGAACCCCACGCCATTTTTTTTAAATTTTGGCCGGGGTTCCCCTTAATATCCATACCAGACCTGAAGGGCCTGGTATGGAATTTAGGGGGACTCCCACGTCATTTTTTTTTTTTTTATTTTGGTTCGGGGTTCCCCTGTGGGGAATTCCCATGCCGTTTTTATCAATGAACTTCCATGTGTGTTGTCGGCAATGCAATTGTCGCGAGTAGCTTTAAATGGGTTTTTTCCTTCGAAATGTCATTTTGCTGTCAGACTGTTCTAAACACGGGAAACATGCGCCCCTTTACAGGCATACTATAGACACCCCCCAGCTACGAAATTTAAAGGGATATTACACTTTTATTGTTTGACTTTAAGCATTATTAAAATCACTGCTCCTGAAAAAACGGCCGTTTTTAAAACTTTTTTTTGCATTGATCCGTGTCCCCTGGGGCAGGACCCAGGTCCCCAAACACTTTTTATGACAATAACTTGCATATAAGCCTTTAAAATTAGCACTTTTGATTATTCATGTTCGTGTCCCATAGACTTTAACGGTGTTCGCATGTTCGAACGAACTTTTTTCCTGTTCGCATGTTCTGGTGCGAACCGAACAGGGGGGTGTTCGGCTCATCCCTAGTGAGGACCACCTGTGCCTGCCTGTGATGCCAATCAGTGCCTATAGGGGATGCTTGTCAGTGCCTCCTCATCAGTGCCCATCAGTGAAGGAGAAAACTTACTTATTTACAAAATCTTATAACAGAAACAAAGAAAAACTTTTTTTTTCAGAATGTTCTGTCTTTTTTTATTTGTAACACAAAAAAAAAAACCCAGAGGTGATCAAATACCACCAAAAGAAAGTTCTATTTGTGGGAAAAACATAAAAATGTCATTTTGGTAGTGTTACATGACCACACAATTGTCATTCAAAATGAGACAGCACTAAAAGCTGAAAATTGGCCTGGGCAGGAAGGGGGTGAAAGTGTATTTTATTAAAAGGGTTAAACACGTGAGCCAAAAAAAATGCAAAAAACAGCTCTGGAAGTTAAAGACTTGAAGGAAACGTTCACCTTCGGGAAGATGTTACGTGTTTCTGTTCCTGTTCCGGCTCAGCGATCCGAGTCCTCTGTGTGACAGCAATGTGGCGAGAAGTTCCCCGTACCGGCTGTCACTTTATGAAAAGAGTGCGGCCGTGCCATCCATTCACAGAGTTCTGTCCTTTGCTGATGTCGACTTGTAGTTTTCAATGAACTCCCACACCGCTGCTGAGCTCTTTGGTAGATGAGGAACAAGTAGATTGGGATCCCGATTTAGTCCCTCGGACAAGTAATTTTTTTCAAAAAATGTCCACACCCCTGGAACAGTTTCTAACATGATGAAGATCGGCCATGGAGTATATCTGAGGTGTATATCAGGGTGTGCTTCTTCCCCACATGAGAGCTGTGATGTCCAGCAACATTCATATAGAAGACATTTCCCGCACTCAAGGCACTAATACACCTCAAGGGTTGTGTGGGATCCCTGATGAACAGGAAGACAGGACTTCAGTGAGAAACAATTCCCTCACTCAGGACAGGAAAGTGGCTTCTTTCTTCCTCATGTGAGATCTCTGATGTCTGTAAAGATTGGATTTCCATGAAAAACATTTCCCGCACTCAGAACAGGAATACTGCTTCTGCTCGATGTGAGATCTCCTATGTGTGTAAAGACTGGCCCTCTGTGAAAAACATTTCCCGCACTCAGGACAGGAATGCGGCTTCTCCCCTGTGTGTAAAGACTGATGTGTGTAAAGACTGGACTTTACTGAAAAACATTTCCCACACTCAGGACAGGAATATGGCTTCTCTCCTGTGTGAGATCTCTGATGTGTGTAAAGACTGGACTTCACTGAAAAACATTTCCCGCACTCAGGACAGAAATACGGCTTCTCCCCTGTGTGACATCTCTGATGTGTGTAAAGAATGGACTTCCTTGAAAAACATTTCCCGCACTCAGGACAGAAATAAGGTTTCTCCCCTGTGTGAGATCTCTGATGTGTGTAAAGACGGGACATCTGTGTAAAACATTTCCCGCACTCAGAACAGGAATATGGCTTCTCCCCTGTGTGAGATCTCTGATGTGTGTAAAGATGGGACTTCTGTGAAAAACATTTCCCGCACTCAGGGCAGGAATATGGCTTCTCACCTGTGTGAGTTCTTTTATGCACATTAAGTTTGGATTTAGAATGGAAACACTTCCCGCACTCAGCACAGGAAAACCTCTTATCTTTTGTAAGGACGGCACCGTCCCTCACAGTCTGAGGTTCCTCAGGATAAGAGGAATATGATGGTCCATCTACACTGTGGGGTGCCGGATGGACATTTGAGGTAGCCGTGTTTTCTCCTGGACTATACTGTGTGATGTCCTCATCTTCTACTTTACAGTCTGGAGACAAAGTGAGACAATCCTCTGAGGTTTTCCTCATCTCCCGTCCATCTACTAAAATAGAAAGAAAAAGATTACTAGACATGAGCAGATTGGTTCCCCTAAACCAGGACTCCGCCCACATCAGGCAGCTTTGTCTCTGAGGATCTTACAATTCCACCCTCAAGGTAACTAGTAAATGGGTCCTTTGAATCTCCTACCAATTAATTTCTTTATTCATGAACCTTAGTCAGAGAGTGAGGAAACAACGAGAACTGCCTTTTATAGGAGTGACAGTGATGAGGGGATTATAGGACGAGTGTCCCCACCCCCTCTATCACTCATTGCCATCTTCCCAACACAAGAAGTCCTGCACTTCCTTATTTAGTCCATGATTTAGTCATGAATAACAGCGGGGCTGAGCCCCACCAGAGGTCAGAGAGTGAGGATGGGGGGAGAACAACCAAGATGAAGACTGGACTGATCCTGAAGATCACCATCATTGGGTTATTGACTCCTCCCTCATTATCACTTTATGTTTAAGGTTCCAAAGTTTGAGGATGGTATCACATTATTATCAACATGTAAAAGTCTGTGCTCCAATCAAATCATCAGATACAAAATGTCCAGCTGGTAGAGAATGCAAATCAACATTTGCTGCTAGCTGAACCCCAGAATCTCAATAAATCCAGTCTAGATACATAAATTGTGTCTGCAGCACAGAGAAGGAAGATTATCAAAGAGAAATACAGGAATACAGGATGGGTATATCAGGATATCAACCAGTCCTTGGTCTACTCTGGACCATTCAGTGAGCAGTATGGGTGGAGGAATGTATTTAGTGTTAATGACGCACCTGTGCTGATCTCTGTAGGAGTGTCCTCCTCTATAAATGTCCGCGTTATTTCATCCTCCTCCACAGACTGCTGATCATCCCTCACATACCTCTCTTCTTCTTCTTCTGTTTTAACCTCAACTTTAAAATCTCTCAGGTTTCCACTCTGAATATATAATATAAATGACATCAATTGTAAAAATGCAGATAATGTACAGATCTTAATAATACAATCAGTGATTGTTCCTCATCTACCTGATGATGGTGGGGGATGGTGTGACCTTCCTGTGTGGAATCCCGGGAATACAGAGGATGGGGACATCTCTCTGGTGGGTTCCCATTACTGGATCCATCTGTAGGAAACACACACACTGACTGAATACATTGTTTCTATGTGTTTATCAGATGATGGGGGATCTAGGTGGACCCTCCGTACTGCTCTCTCCTTTACAATAAAGTCTCCTCTTACCCGGTGATGTGAGGGGCAGCTGATTGTCCATCATGACGTCCTTGTAGAGATCCTTGTGTCCTTCTAAATACTCCCACTCCTCCATGGAGAAATAGACAGTGACATCCTGACACCTTATAGGAACCTGACACACACAATGATACAGTCACCATCCAGACACATCCCTTGTCTGTTACTGGATAATGTCCCAGAATTCCCAGCACCGCTCACCTCTCCTGTCAGCAGCTCCATCATCTTCTTGGTGACTTCTAGAATCTTCTGCATGTTGTGTCTCTCAGGTTTTAGGGAGTCACATGGAGGCACTGTGATGGTCATCTGATCACCTGACTTCACAAGAGGAAATCTCTGTATTGGAAAACCATTAGGAATATCAAGTTAGAATTCCAGATTCCTCCTCACCTCTCCAGTCGGGTCTGTGTTTTATTAATAGAAATAAGAGTGATGTCATGTGATCTCCCAGAATCCTCCTCACCTCTCCGGTCAGGTCTGTGTTTTATTAATAGAGATAAGAATGATGTCATGTGACCTCCCAGAATCCTCCTCACCTCTCTGGTCAGCAGGTAGATGATCTCCAGGGTGAGGTTTAGTATCTTCTCAGTCATGTGACTCCGGTCCTCCTCCATCCTGATTGGTGCCGTCATTTGATCTATACAGGTCTCCTTGTAGATGGACAACTTTGGTCAATGAAAGTAAGAATTATTTGGATGGTATTGGTCACACAATAATAGGATGTGGATGTGAGGGAGGTAATAGAAGGTTTGCTGTACATTTAACCACATCAATACCGGACACTTTCACCCCCTTCCTGCCCAGGCCAACTTTCAGCACTCTCACACGTTCTATATATATATATATATATATATATATATATATATATATATACACACACACACACACACACACACACACACACATATACACACACAGAGTATCACCCCCCCCCCCCCCACACACACACACACACTTTTGTAAATATTTTATTATATAATTTCATGTGACAACACTGAAGAAATGACACTTTGCTACAATGTAAAGTAGTGAGTGTACAGCTTGTATAACAGTGTAAATTTGCTGTCCCCTCAAAATAACTCAACACACAGCCATTAATATCTAAACCGCTGGCAAAAAAAAGGCAGTACACGCTCAAGTTTAAAATGTCTAAATTAGGCCCAAAGTGCCAATTTTTTTTGTGGTCACCATTATTTTCCAGCACTTCCTTAACCCTCCTGGGAGTTCACCAGAGCTTCACAGGTTGCCACTGGAGTCCTCTTCCAGTCCTCCATGACCACATCACAGAGCTGGTGGATGTTAGAGACCTTGTGCTCCTCCACCTTCCATTTGAGGATGCCCCACAGATGTTCAATAGGGTTTAGGTCTGGAGACATGCTTGGCCAGTCCATCACCTTTACCCACAGCTTCTTTAGCAAGGCAGTGGTTGTCTTAGAGGTGTGTTTGAGGTCATTATCATGTTGGAATACTGCCCTGCGGCCCAGTCTCCTAAGGGAGGGGATCATGCTCTGCTTCAGTATGTCACAATACAATACATGTTGGCATTCATGGTTCCCTCAATGAACTGTAGCTCCCCAGTGCCGGAAGCACTCATGCAGCCCCAGACCATGACACTCCCACCACCATGCTTGACTGTAGGCAAGACACACTTGTCTTTATACTCCTCACCTGGTTGCCGCCACACACGCTTGACACTTTATTTTTTTTGGGCAGACCTCTGCTTTAAGGAAAAGGCAGCCGCTGTCATCCTTAACAGCCAGCAACTGTCATGGTTGCTAATGATTGCTGCCATGTCCTTAACAAACAACCATGAGTCATCTGCTGTCAGTGGGATTCCCTGCTGACAGCAGAATGGAAACTTTTTAAATTGCCAGCATTTAAAAATTAGGAAAAAAAAAACAGCATGGGGTCCCCAATCCATACTAGGCCCCCATTGACTGTGGCATGCTGGGTCAATGACTTCATAAAGGGGCGGAGTCACCCAATGACTTAATTGGGTGGTGCCAGCACTTATTTTATTTAGCAGTCAGAGGCTGCGGAGCTGTCATTTGATGGGAGCCAAACATCAGAGTCAGGTTTGGGTCGGCAGCTGGTGTTCATCTTGATTGACGTTGGATCTACCTCTGGGGACATTTATTAATTTTTTGGGGGAGAGAGGTGGTTGAATAAAGAACTTATCAAAAACTGGCTGTGTTGTTACTAACTTTCACCACTTTTCTGGTGGGTAAGTAGAGGTATTATGTACCCCATACTCATTCACCTGGCCAGGGTTGTGGGGAAGGGGCCCTTGTGCTCATCAACATGAAGATAAGGTGCCTAGGGGGAGCCTTCCTGTCCCAAAGCACCCGCCCATGTTGAGGGCATGTGGTCTGGTACCTTAAGGAGGGGGTGCACTCACTCATCCCTCCCCCTTTCCAGGCTGCATGCTCAGATAAGGGTCTGGTATGGATTTGAACAGGGACCCCACACCATTTTTAAAAAAAATAGCGCGGGGTTTCTATTAAAATGCATACCAGACCAGAGGGCCTGGTATGAATTGGGGGAGGAGCCCATGCTGTAGTTAATTTGTTTACATTCAGCAGATAATTATTATTATTATTATTATTATACACGATTTATATACCGCCAACAGTTTACGCAGCGCTTTACAATGTATAAGGGGGACAACACAATTACAGTACAGTTCAATATAAAAGGTAGAGGAGGGCCCGGCTCGTAGAGCTTACATTCTAAAGGGAGGGGGTGGTGGTACAAAATGTAATAGCTGCAGAGAATGATTTGATGGGGGTGGCTCAGGGACACTTATGTGGGTGTGGGATAAGCTTCCCTGAATAAATGAGTTTTCAGGGATCTCCTAAAGGTGGACAGGGTAGGGGCTGATCGGACATACTGGGGCAGGGAGTTCCAGAGGATGGGAAAGGCTCTGGAGAAGTCCTGAAGGCGAGCATGGGAGGAGGTAACAAGGGAGCTAGAGAGCAGGCGGTCCTGGGAGGAGTGGAGGGGACGATTTGGGTGATATCTGCAGATAAGTTTGGTGATGTAGATGGGGGCGATGTTGTGAATGGCCTTGTAGGTTATGGTTAGCATTTTGAATTTTATGCGGTGGGGTAAGGGAAGCCAGTGAAGGGATTGGCAGAGAGGGGCAGCAGTCATGGATCGATTAGTGAGGTGTATTAGTCTAGCAGCAGAATTCATAATAGACTGAAGGGGGGATAGCCTGCTTAAGGGTAGGCCATTAGGGAGAGAGTTGCAGTAGTCAAGGAGAGAAATAATCAAGGAGGGAATAAGTTGCTTTGTGGTGTCATTAGTCAGGAAGGGTCGAATTCTGGAGATGTTGCGGAGGTTAAGGCGGCAGGATTTAGCCAGTGATTGGATGTGGGGGCTGAAGGAGAGGTCAGAGTCAAGGATTACACCCAGGACCCTGGCATGTGTGGAGGGACCAATGGTTGTGCTGTTGATCTTAATGGTGAAGTCACAGGGGGGGGGACCGTGAAGGAGGAAATTAAACAAGCTCAGTTTTAGAAAGATTGAGTTTGAGGAAGTGGTGTGACATCCATATCGATATATGTCATTCAGTAAGTTTGAGATCTGTGAGGAGATTGAGGGGGTGAGTTGAGGAGTGGAGAGATACATCTGGGTGTCATCGGTGTAGAGGTGGTATTGGAAGCCATGGGAGGTTATCAACTGGCCCAGGGAAGAGCTATAGAGCGAGAATATGATAGGCCCAAGGACGGAGCCTCGGGGTACCCCAACGGAAAGAGGAAGGGGAGTGGAGGAGATGGAGTTGTAAGTGACACTGAAAGTGCGCTGAGATAGGTAGGAGGAGAACCAGGATAAAGCAGAATCACGGAGGCCAAGGGAGTGCAATTCATGGTTATACAGCGGCCGCCTGGTCCTTAACAACCATGATGTTTACTGAGTGTTAAGGTTGCCAGCATCTGCCAGCTCCTTAACATTCAGTTAAAATCAAACACATTCCTTATATATTGCATAACTCAATTGCTACTTAATTATCTCATTTATTTCCTTCTGTGATCTGATTTTAAATACAGCATAAAACAGCATTACTGACGTTTTTTTCGTTTTGAGGTAAATACCCCATAAAGGGACATTGAATTTACATTTTCAACAGCGCATGCAGTATTTGGGAAAAAATGTGTCAGATCACCTATATACCGCATGTGATCTGCTTTAGTGAATGGATTCCATTGTATCTTGTGTATGACACTAATCAACGAATTGTGTAAAAGCCAATGTACTGTAATGGTCACCTCTGTATGAGTGATCAGGGAATATAGCTTAGTGTAGGGTCATCTATAGCAGTCCCAGTTCTTATAAATTCAAGTGAGCCTGGCCTACTGGTACATGGCTGCCCCCAGGAATGCCATGTTCACTGGTGTGGAAAAAAGGAGATGCAGCTCACAAACACTCTTGCTCTGGAATGACACCACCCTAGTAAGAACTGGTTCCAGGTGCTGGCTTTACTGGTTTGCAGTGAGGTAGAAAGAAATCCTGGATAGCCGCACTCTGGGATAAGGACATCTTTATTTCAATAAAATCCAACAATACAGTCAATAGCAGAGACGTACAGGGTGGTAGACTGCTAACGCATTTCACATCATTTGGATACTTATTCGTAGCTCAGTTCTTATAAATTCAAGTGAGCCTGGCCTACTGGTACATGGCTGCCCCCAGGAATGCCATGTTGACTGGTGTGGTGTCTTGCAGGAATGTAGTCAGTGGGATGTGCAAATGGGTCAGTTCAGTATGCAGGCAGAGATATGGTCATCAAGCAGGCAAGGGATTGGTCCAGGCAGCATGCAGAAACATGGTCAATAAACAGGCCAGGGTAGGTACAGTACAGATGGCAGGCAGGCAACACAAAAACTGGTGTGGAGGTTATCAGGGACACAATAACTGGTGTGGAGGTTATCAGGGACACAATAACTGGTGTGGAGGTTATCAGGGACACAATAACTGGTGTGGAGGTTATCAGGGACACAATAACTGGTGTGGAGGTTATCAGGGACACAATAACTGGTGTGGAGGTTATCAGGGACACAATAACTGGTGTGGAGGTTATCAGGGACACAATAACTGGTGTGGAGGTTATCAGGGACACAATAACTGGTGTGGAGGTTATCAGGGACACAATAACTGGTGTGGAGGTTATCAGGGACACAATAACTGGTGTGGAGGTTATCAGGGACACAATAACTGGTGTGGAGGTTATCAGGGACACAATAACTGGTGTGGAGGTGACCAGGGACACAATAACTGGTGTGGAGGTGACCAGGGACACAATAACTGGTGTGGAGGTGACCAGGGACACAATAACTGGTGTGGAGGTGACCAGGGACACAATAACTGGTGTGGAGGTGACCAGGGACACAATAACTGGTGTGGAGGTGATCAGGGACACAATAACTGGTGTGGAGGTGATCAGGGACACAATAACTGGTGTGGAGTTGATCAGGGACACAATAACTGGTGTGGAGGTGATCAGGGACACAATAACTGGTGTGGAGGTGATCAGAGACACAATAACTGGTGTGGCGGTGATCAGGGACACAATAACTGGTGTGGAGTTGATCAGGGACACAATAACTGGTGTGGAGGTGATCAGGGACACAATAACTGGTGTGGAGGTGATCAGAGACACAATAACTGGTGTGGCGGTGATCAGGGACACAATAACTGGTGTGGAGGTGATCAGGGACACAATAACTGGTGTGGAGTTGATCAGGGACACAATAACTGGTGTGGAGGTGATCAGGGACACAATAACTGGTGTGGAGGTGATCAGGGACACAATAACTGTTGTGGTGGTGATCAGGGACACAATAACTAGTGTGGAGGTGATCAGGGACACAATAACTGGTGTGGAGGTGATCAGGGACACAATAACTGGTGTGGAGGTGATCAGGGACACAATAACTGGTGTGGAGGTGATCAGGGACACAATAACTGGTGTGGAGGTGATCAGGGACACAATAACTGGTGTGGAGGTGATCAGGGACACAATAACTGGTGTGGAGGTGATCAGGGACACAATAACTGGTGTGGAGGTGATCAGGGACACAATAACTGGTGTGGAGGTGATCAGGGACACAATAACTGGTGTGGAGGTGATCGGGGACACAATAACTGGTGTGGAGGTGATCGGGGACACAATAACTGGTGTGGAGGTGATCGGGGACACAATAACTGGTGTGGAGGTGATCGGGGACACAATAACTGGTGTGGAGGTGATCGGGGACACAATAACTGGTGTGGAGGTGATCGGGGACACAATAACTGGTGTGGAGGTGATCGGGGACACAATAACTGGTGTGGAGGTGATCGGGGACACAATAACTGGTGTGGAGGTGATCGGGGACACAATAACTGGTGTGGTGGTGATCAGGGACACAAGAACTGGTGTGGTGGTGATCGGGGACACAAGAACTGGTGTGGTGGTGATCGGGGACACAATAACTGGTGGGGTGGTGATCGGGGACACAATAACTGGTGTGGTGGTGATCGGGGACACAATAACTGGTGTGGTGGTGATCGGGGACACAATAACTGGTGTGGTGGTGATCGGGGACACAATAACTGGTGTGGTGGTGATCGGGGACACAATAACTGTTGTGGTGGTGATCAGGGACACAATAACTGGTGTGGTGGTGATCAGGGACACAATAACTGGTGTGGTGGTGATCAGGGACACAATAACTGGTGTGGAGGTGATCAGGGACACAATAACTGTTGTGGAGGTGATCAGGGACACAATAACACATATTACTAGAATATAACTCCAAAATGAAGAGAATGTTCGGGCACCAAAAATGGGGAAATGCTCTGACCCTGAAGGGGTTAAAGCGGAGTTCCACACAAAAATGGAACTTCCGCTTTTCGGAACCCTCCCCCATTCCGGTGTCACATTTGGCGCCTTTCAGGGGGGTGCAGATACCTGTCTAAGACAGGTATTTGCACCCACTTCCGGCATAGACTTCCATGGGAGTCTATGCCTCTTCCTGTCCCTTCACGCTGTCTCCTGGGAAACACACAGCTCTCAGGAGATAGCGGGGACCAGTTACGATGCGCAGCGCGACAAGCGTATGCGCAGTAGGGAACCAGGAAGTGAAGCCGCAACGCTTCACTCCCCGATTCCCTCACCTAGGATGGCGGCGGCAGCAGCCGAGAACCGAGCGGGTTCTCGGCGTCACCTGCCGACATCGCTGGACCCTGGGACAGGTAAGTGGTCATTTATTAAAAGTCAGCAGCTGCAGTATTTGTAGCTGCTGGCTTTTAATATTTTTTTTTCTTTTGGCGGTTTAGGTGGACTCCCTCTTTAATATACAAATAATAAATATTCGGGAATCGCTTGCACTATGGACAAAATATCTGAATCCACAACTTGATAGTTCCAATAAAATTTTCTGATAACAAAAATACAACACCTGGGGTAACCTGGCAGACCTTACTCAGAAAAATCCTGGCTATAGATGTAGATGCCTGTGATAGAGCTGGGGAAAAAAATCGATTTAAATCTTGAATCGAGTTGAGAGGTCAAATCGATTCAAAATTTAAGCAAATCGATTTTTTTTTCACCGCGCCGGTCCTGAGGCGCTGCGGGCATGAGTTTTTAGGTGAGTCCGCGGCTTCGGCCTAGTCCGCGGCTGCGGCCGGACGCCGCGGACTAGGTCACAGATAGTAAGGTGGCTGGCGGGACACCTTTTTGATAAAATTGTCGCCCCCCTCTGGGTTCACCATTTCACCCCCCCAAAATTCAGTCCCTTTTAGACTCCTATTGTGAGACTCATCATAGTGTCCCTGGAGCGGCGCTGATCATTCCTGTGTAAAATCTTACAGAAATCTTCCCTAATCCCAACCTTTAATTATCATTTCATTCCCCCCACATACAATGTCTGGAACCGACATTTACTGACATCAATAACTCCCCTCGTGGTACAGACCATAAATTCCCTCATTGTAATATACGGGGTTATTCTACATTTCCACACTATATATGTGTGTGTCATCATCTGCTGGAGATAAAAGACATCACAGTGACTATGGAGGAAGAGGACGGACATGACGGGGGGTTACTGGGTGTAAATAGAAAATAAGATCTTATTACCTCCTCTACTGCCACTTCCAGTAATGTCTTCTCTCTACTTCCTCCCGACTCACCTCTCATCTGGAACTTCCCATCTATATCTGACATCACTTCCTGCCTTCCATAGAGACTTCCTGTCTGTCTTCCATAGAGACTTCTTGTCTGGGTAGAGATGAGATCACCATCTTGTGGATCTCAGAGGAACTGCAGCCCCAAGAAACATCTCTTAGTGTGAACACGGTGTTCTGCCGAGAACTGTCCTCCTATCATATAGTGTCCGTCCCGTACTGTGCAGGCGCAGCGCCTGCGCAGTACGGAGGAGAAGGAGATGCCAAAAGTGTCCGAAGTTGATCAGCTGACCATCAGCTGTACACGGCGCTCGGGCACTTGTTAGTGATGGCTTTGCAAGAGGGCCCCTTGCGGGCTCGCTTCGCTCGCCGCGCTTCGGGCACGGCCTCGCTGCGCTCGGCAACTATTTATTCTTACTCTGTGTCCACTTGGATAGTAGGGAATGAACCTGGACATAGGGTAAGAATAAAAGCTCAGGCGCCGTGTACAGCTGACGATCAGCTGTTGAACTTCGGAGACTTTCGGCGTCTCGTTTGTCCTCCGTACTGCGCCTGCGCAGTACAGGGCGGACACTTTTGGATAGGGGACTGTATTCGACAAGACACCGGCCTTGTGCTGTGTGTGTGTATGTACTGTATATCCTTATAGATGGGGTCATCTCCACTCCCACCAAGGGGGATAGAAATATATTACTGCTCGGGGGGAGACATTTTATAACACTTGGTGCTATTTTAACCACTTGCCGACCAGCAGCCGTCATTATACTGCGGCAGGTTGGCACGTTCCCGCGAGCCATCGTAGCTATACGTCGGCTCCTTTAAGCGAGATAGCAGGCTACACTGCGGGGGGTGCCGATGCTCGCGGCCGACGGTCGCGATGACGCACGAGAGGCAGAAAAGGGACATGTGATCCCTGTTCTGAGAGGAGATGCAAATCGTGAGTTCCTACTAGCTAGGAACCACGATCTGTCATCCCCTCTAGTCAGTCCCCTCCCCCTACAGTTAGAACACACAGTCAGGGAACACAGTTAACCCCTTGATCACCCCATAGTGTTAACCCCTTCCCTGCCAGTGACATTTATACAGTAATCAGTGCATTTTTATAGCACTGATCTCTGTACAATTGTCAATTGTCCCAAAAATGTGTCAAAAGTGTCCAATGTGTCCACCATAATGTCGCAGTCATGATAAAAATCAGATCACCACCATTACTAGTAAAAAAATAATAATAATAAAAATGCCATAAATCTATCCCCTATTTTGTAGAGCCTATAACTTTTGCACAAACCAATCAACCAACACTTATTGTGATGTTTATTACCAAAAATATGTAGAAGAATACATATCGGCCTAAACTATGGAAAAAATTTGCTTTTTTAAAAAAAAATTGGGGATATTTATTATAGCAAAAAGTACAAAATATTGTGTTTTTTTCAAAATTGTCGCTTTTTTTTGTCTATAGCGCAAAAAATAAAAACCGCACAGATGATCAAATACCACCAAAAGAAAGCTCTATTTGTGGGGAAAAAAGGACGTCAATTTTGTTTGGGTGCAACGTCGCACAACTGTGCAATTGTCAGTTAAAGGGATGCAGTGCCGTATCGCAAAAAATGGCCTGGTCATTGAGCAGCCAAATCTTCCGGGGCTGAAGTGGTTAACCACTTGACCACTGGGCACTTAAACCCCCTTCCTAACCAGACCAATTTTCAGCTTTCGGTGCTCTCACATTTTGAATGACAATTACTCAGTCATGCAACACTGTACCCATATGAAATTTTTCTCCTTTTTTTCACACAAATAGAGCTTTCTTTTGGTGGTATTTATTCACCGCTGGGTTCTTTATTTTTTGCGCTATAAAAGAAAAAAAACAAAAAATCTGTAAAAAAATGCATTTTTCTTAGTTTCTGTTATAAAAATTTGCAAATTAGTAATTTTTTTTCATATATTTTGGCCAGAATTTATACCGCTACATATCTTTGGTAAAAATAACCCAAATCGGTGGATATTATTTGGTCTTTGCGAAAGTTATAGAGTCCAAAAGCTACGGTTCCAATATCTGAAAATTAATCACACCTGAAATACTGACGGCCTATCTATATTCTTGAGACCCTAACATGCCAGAAAAGTACAAATACCCCCCAAATACCCCCCAAATGACCCCTTTTTGGAAAGAAGACATTCCAAGGTATTTAGAAAGATGCATGGTGAGTTTTTTGAAGTTGTCATTTTTTCCCACAATTCTTTGCAAAATCAAGTTTTTTTTTTTTACTTTTTTTTTTTTCACAAAATTGTCATATTAGCAGGTTATTTCTCACACACCGCATATGCATACCACAAATTACACTTCAAAACACATTCTGCTATTACTCCCGAGTATGGCGATACCACATGTGTGAGACTTTTACACAGCGTGGCCACATACAGAGGCCCAACATGCGCGGAGCACCTTCAGGCGTTCTGGAGCACCCAGGCCAATTTTGACATTTCTCTCCTACATGTAAAAATCATCATTTATTAGCTAGAAAATTACATAGAACCCCAAAACATTATATATCTTTTTTTTAGCAAAGACCCTAGAGAATACAATGGCGGTCATTGCAACTTTTTATCTCGCACGGTATTTGCGCATCAATTTTTTGAACGCTTTTTTTTTGGAAAAAAAACAGTTTTGTGCTTTAAAAAAAAACAAAACAGCAAAGTTAGCCCAATGTTTTTGCATAATATGAAAGATGAAGTTACGTCGAGTAAATAGATACCCAGCATGTCACCTTTCAAAATTGCACGCGCTTGTGGAATGGCACCAAACTTCGCTACTCAAAAATCCCTATAGGCGACGTTTTAAACATTTTTACTGGTTACATGTTTTAAGTTACAGAGGAAGTCTAGGACCAAAATTATTGCTCTCGCTCTACCGATCGCACCAATACCTCACATGTGTGGTTTGAACACCGTTTTCATATGTAGGCGGGACCTACGTATGCGTTCGCTTCTGCATGCGAGCACACAGGGACAGGGGCGCTTTAAAAAAAAAATATTTTTTATTGTTCATTTTACTTTATTTATTTTAGTTTGATGCTTTTTTCAAAAAAAAAAAAAAATTTGACCTCTTTTATTCCTATTACAAGGAATGTAAACATCCCTTGTAATAGGAATATAGCATGACAGGTCCTCTTTATAGTGAGATATGGGGTCAATAAGACCCCACATCTCACCTCTAGGCTGGGAAGCCTGAAATAAATAAAAAAAAAAAAAAAAGATCCTGGCTTCGATCGTAGCGGTGAGTCGGTAGAAGCACCGGATGGTGGCGGGAGGGGGGGACATCCCCTCTCGCCTCCCGTAAGAATGATCAAGCAGTGGAACAGCCGCTATGATCATTCTTATGGTGTAGGGAATCGCCGGCTAAAAAAGCTGATATCTGAATGATGCCTGTAGCTGCACCCATCATTCAGATATCTGAATGATGCCTGTAGCTGCACCCATCATTCAGATATCCCCGCACAAAGTCAAGAACATCGTATGACAGCCGGCGGGCAGGAAGTGGTTAAAAATTATTTCTAACACATAGCATGTACATACCAAAAATGACACCCCGAAATAGATTCTCCTTCTCCTCCTGAGTACGGCGATACCACATGTGTGAGACTTCCACAGCCTGGCCACATACAGAGGCCGAGTACAGCCGAGTATGGCTGAGCATGGCAGATTATGGCTGAGCATGGCAGAGTATAGCTGAGCATGGCAGGGTATGGCAGAGTATGGCTGGGTATCACCAAGTATTGCAGAGTATGGCTGGGTATGGCAGAGTATTGCAGAGTATGGCTGGGTATGGCAGGGTATGGCTGGGCATGGCTGGGTATGGCAGAGTATTGCGGGGTATTTCAGAGTATGGAGGGGTATTTCAGAGTATGGCGGGGTATCGCCGAGTATGGCTGAGCATGGCTGGGTATGGCTGAGTATGGCAAGGTATCGCCGAGTACGACTGGGTATGGCTGGGTATCACTGAGTATGACTGGGTATTGAGGGGTATTGCGGAGTATTGCACAGTGGTGTGGGGTATTGTGGGGTATTGCAGAGTATTGTGGGGTATTGCAGAGTATTGCGGGGTATTGCCGAGTATTGCGGGGTATTGCCGAGTATTGCGGGGTATTGCAGAGTATTGCGGGGTATTGCAGAGTATTGCGGGGTATTGCCGAGTATTGCGGGGTATTGCCGAGTATTGCGGGGTATTGCCGAGTATTGCGGGGTATTGCAGAGTATTGTGGGGTATTGTAGAGTATTGCGGGGTATTGCAGAGTATTGCGGGGTATTGCAGAGTATTGCGGGGTATTGCAGAGTATTGCGTGGTATTGCAGAGTATTGCAGGGTATTGCGGGGTACTGCCGAGTATTGCAGGGGTATTGCAGAGTATTGCGGGGTATTGCAGAGTATTGCGGGGGTATTGCAGAGTATTGCGGGGGTATTGCAGAGTATTGCAGGGTATTGCAGAGTATTGCGGGGTATTGCAGAGTATTGCGGGGGTATTGCAGAGTATTGCACATTATTCTGGGGCATTGCAGGGCATTGCAGAGCGTTAGGGATGGCTGAGCATGGATGGATGGATGGCTGGATGTCACTGGTTAGCGCTGTGAGCACTACACAACAAGCCCACAGCGCTGCAGCCATCCATCCATCCCCCTCTCCGCTCACAGTGTACCGATCGGTACACAGGAGGGGAGGAGAGGAACCGGCGTCATCAGATGACGCCGTTCTGTTTACATGTGATCGCTCCGTCATTTGATGGAGCGATCACATGGTAAATGGCCACGATTAGCGGCCATTTACCAGGATCCGTGATGCGCCGGGTCCTCTGGACCCGGCGGTCACGGATATGTTCAGGTGCGCGCCCCAGGTAGCGTGCTAGAGGGGAACTCTGGGAAGACGTCATATGACGTGATCCTAGAGTTAAGCAACCGCCCTGCAGCCGTCATTCGGCTATGGGCCGGATGTAAAGTGGTTAAATAAACTAAAAATCTGTGCAAATTCATGTAAACATACAATACTTTGTGCTCAATATAGTGTTCTCTGCAAGTCCACTGCATCCACAATTCAATGAAAAGTTGATAACATGTGAAAGTGCTGTAGCACCCTCTACCAGAAGTTAGGTGCTAGTAAGAGTTGTTTTACTAGGTTTGTTCAGAACAGGCAAATTTAGGCAGGCCTATGCGGCAAGCTAGGCCTGTCTGTTTTGATTCTGGGGCTGGGAGTGGTTAGAGTATTATAGTAGCAGTGGGTGTGATCACCTGCATTTCAGTTCTGAGGCGGCTCCCCTGCTTTCAGGGAGAATGTTCTGGAAGAGGAAGCTGGGCCTAGAGCTGGAGTGGCAGGCAGCACATGTGGGAGCTCTGACCTATCCCTAACTGGCATTGGCAGGGGGCGGGCCTCCTATATATGCTGAGGTCACATGCTGCTGGGGAGGAGAAGTCGACTGGGTGATGTGAGGAATGGAGGAATGGAGTGCTAGACAGCCGCAGGATCACACCCCCATCTGGGGGGGGGGGGGGTGACATCGCAGGAGAAGGCCCGGGGAGAACTGTGAGGGAACATTGCCTCTACACGCTCACTGGAAATGTCTCTGTCACCACATGTGGCAGGGAGCTCCTGGAGCAGAAGGGGCAGGAGATTCTGTCAGAATGCATGGTCCGGGAAAGTTCCTCATCAAGGACTCAGGGCTGGAAGGTTGGAAGGTCGGGAGAGAGTCTTCATCATGCACACGGTGGATGGTGAGGTGTTCTGGACCAGAAAAGAGACTGTGGGGATGTGTGTCAAACCAGTGTGGCCGGGGAACACATGGTTTGCAAGTTGGACTGGCTGGGAGCAGTAGTCCATTTCCTAGAACATAGACTTTAACCTACTAGGCCTCCGGGGAGAGATTTTGCAGGCCTCAAGCCTAGTAGCAGCGAGCCACCAGAGCCAGTAAAGGGGCTTATTCAGAGTGAGTTCTTCATACCCGTTAGAAGATGTGTTATACCTTAAAAGTAACTACAAGTTGTGCAGGATGAAACCAAGTTGTGCAAGGAGAAGCAAGTTGGGCAATTGGTGAAGAGAACTAAGACCATTACTTTTACACGTAATGTGATGTTTCTGTCCCTCACACGGTGATGGATGGAGAACTCTTAGTAACAGCAGTCTGCATGGACATGCAGGGAGCAATAGTCTGCATTGGAGATGCAGAGGGAGTAACAGTCTGCAGGGAGCTGCAGGAGAACATCCTTCACACTCTCCTCACCTCCGATGGCAAAGGAACTGGATCCTCCTCGCTCACTCCTGCAAGTCTGCTGCGCTTTCTGTCATCTCCCTCCTAGACTCCTCCTCCGCCGCTGTTCCAGCAGGAGCTCCGCCTCTCCATACACACTCAGAGCCCCGCCTCTTCATACACACTTAGAGCTCCGCCTCTTCATACACACTCAGAGCTCCGCCTCTTCATACACACTCAGAGCTCCGCCTCTTCATACACTCTGGGCTCCGCCTCTTCATAGACACTCAGAGCTCCTCCTCTTCATACACACTCAGAGCTCCGCCTCTTCATACACACTCAGAGCTCCGCCTCTTCATACACACTCAGAGCTCCGCCTCTTCATACACACTCAGAGCTCCGCCTCTTCATACACACTCAGAGCTCCGCCTCTTCATACACATTCAGGGAGGAGAGAAAAGGGAAGGATATACAGTACATACACACACAGCACAAAGCCGTGTTCACACTATGAGACATTTCTCAAGTCCTGTCTTCCTGTACATCAGGGATCCCACACAACCCTCGAGGTGTATTGGCACCTTGAGTGCGGGAAATGTCTTCTATATGAATGTTGCTGGACATCACAGTTCTCATGTGTGGAAGAAGCACACCCTGATATACACCTCAGATATACTCCATGGCTGATCTCCATCATGTAAGAAACAGTTCCAGGGGTGTGGACATTTTTTGGAAAAACTACTTGTCCAAGGGACTAAATCGGGGTCCCAATCCCCTTGTCCCTTATGACAATCTCCTTGTCCCTTATCTACCAGAGAGCTCAGCAGCGGTGTGGGAGTTCATTGAAAACTACAAGCCGACATTGGTAAAGGACAGAACTCTGTGAATGAATGGCACGGCCGCGCTCTTTTCATAAAGTGACAGCTGGTACGGGGAACTTCTCCCCGCACTGCTGTCACACAGAGGGCTCGGATCGCTGAGCCGCTACAGGAACATGTAACATGTTCATGCCAGAGACATTTTTGCGTTCCCCCCCACATGTTTAACCGCTTCAATACTGGGCACTTTCACCCCCTTCCTGCCCAGGACAATTTTCATCTTTCAGTGCTGTCACACTTTGAATGACAATTGTGCGGTCCTACAACACTGTACCCATATGATATTTTTATCTTTTTCCCACAAATAGTTTTCTTTTGGTGGTATTTGATCACCTCTGGGGTTTTTATTTTTTGTGTTATAAAATTTTGTAAATAAGTAAGTTTTTCCTTCACTGATGGGCACTGATGAGCAGGTACTGACAAGCATCCCTGATGGGCACTGATTGGCATCCCTGATTGTCACTAATTGGCATGCCTGGTGGGCACTGATTGGCATCTCTGGTGATCATCGCTGATGGGACTGCACTGATAATCAATGCTGAATATCAGTGCAGATCCCCCCCCCCTGTCAAGAGATCTGCTGATCGGCTCTCGTCTACACGTGCCTTGTCAGCATGAATAAAGGAAAGCCGATAACCGGCACTTCCTGGTTACGTTGTGATTAGCTTTGATGGGACACAGCTGATCACATGGTAAAGAGCCTACGTCACCAATTGCCACGCGCCGGAGCGGCTTATTCTTCTGGATGTTATTTTGACGTCCCGTCAGGATAATGGAACCCCCGCCTGGCCATTATTCTGCTATAGGCTGGGCGGGAAGGAGTTAAAAAGATAATTTTAGGCCTGAAGATTATATAAAACCCCAAAACATGATATATTTTCTGAATGCAGACACCCTAGAGAATAGAATAGTGGTAGTTCCAATTTTTTATGGCACACGATATTACCGGAAACTCTAAAATCCTGTAAAAAACACACTAAAGTTACTTACAGGGGGCACAAAAAACACAATAAATTACCCATTTTTTTGGTAAAATATAAAAGCTGAGGTTGCACCGAGTAAATAGATACACAACATGCCAAACCTCAAATTTGTGTGCACCTGTGAAATGGTGACAAACCTCAGTACCCTATATTTTCTGTAGGCAACACTCTAAAAAACCCCTATATTATTATTATTACTATATAGGATTTATATAGCACCAACAGTTTACGCAGCGCTTTACAATATAAAAGAGAGACAATACAGTGAAAATACAATAAAATACAACAGGGCCCTGCTCAGAAGAGCTTACAATCTAATAGGGTGGGACAGGTGGTACAAAAGGTTGTAACTGTGGGGGAATGAGCTGGTGGAAGTGGTAGGAGATTAGTTGGAGACGTGATAGGCTTCCCTAAAGAGATGAGTTTTCAGGGATCGCCTGAAGGTAGCAAGAGTAGGAGATAGCCGGACAGGTGGAGGTAACGAGTTCCAGAGGATGGGAGAGGCTCTGGAGAAATCCTGGAGACGAGCATGGGAGGAGGAGACGAGAGAGCTTGAGAGGAGGAGGTCTTGAGAAGAGCGGAGAGGACGGTTTGGGTGATATTTGGAGACAAGGTTGGTGATGTAGCTCGGGGCAGAGTTGTGAATGGCTTTGTATGTTGTGGTTAGTATATTGAATTTAATTTGCTGGGTGATCGGAGCCAGTGTAGGGATTGGAGGAGAGGGGTGGCGGTCAGTGTAGGGATTGAAGTAGAGGGTTGGCAGACACTTAGCAGTTGGTAAGGTGTATAAGTCTGGCAGCAGCATTCATGATAGACTGAAGAGGGGAGGAGCCTATGGAGAGGCAGGCCAATGAGAAGGGAGTTGCAATAGTCAAGGCGAGAGATAACGAGGGAGTGAATGAGGAGCTTGGTGGTTTCATTTGTTAAAAAGGGGTGAATTTTAGAGATGTTACGGAGGTGAATTCTACAAACTTTTGACAATGATTGGATTTGAGGCTGAAATGACAAGTCAGAGTCTAGGACTACACCTAGTACCCTGGCGTGAGGGGAGGGACTGATGGTTGCATTGTTGATTTTGATGGAAAAGTCATGGAGGGGGGCACGGGTGGGGGGGGGGGGATATTAATAGCTCAGTTTTAGAGAGATTTAGTTTAAGGAAGTGGTGCGACATCCATGCTGATATGTCAGTTAGTAAGTTAGTAATGCGAGAGGAGAATGAAGGAGTGAGGTGAGGAGTAGACATATAGATTTGGCCAAGTGACCAAGGGAGGAGGTGTAGATAGAGAAGAGAAGGGGTCCAAGAACAGAGCCTTGGGGGGACCCCCACAGAAAGGGGCAATGGAGAGGAGGAGACAGAGTTGTAGGTGACACTGAAGGAGCGCTGTGATAGGTAGGCAGAGAACCAGGATAGAGCAGAATCTCAGAGGCCAAGGGAATGTAGTTTATTGAGAAGGAGCGGGTGGTCAACAGTATCAAAGGTCGTAGAGAGGTCAAGTAGTAGGAGTATGGAGTATTGGCTGTTGGTTTTAGCAGTTAGTAAATCATTAGTGAGTTTTAGTAAAGCAGTTTCCGTGGAGTGCTGCGAGCGAAAGCCGGACTGTAAGGGGTCAAGAAGGTTATTTTCACTGAGGTAGGAGCCAAAACGGTTGTAGACTAAGCGTTCTAGAAGTTTAGAGGTGAATGGGAGCAATGAGATGGGTCTTAAGTTGTTCAGGTCGGTAGGGTCCAGTAAGGGCTTTTTTAAGTATGGGAGTGATCTGCGCATGTTTTAGAGGGGAGGAGAAGTTGCCACTGGAGAGGGAGAGATTGAAGGTGTGAGTGAGGGAGCATAGGATAGAAGAAGAGGGTGACCTTAGTAGTTGTGAGGGAACAGGATCCAGGGGACAATTGGTTAGGTGACCTATAGGTCATCAGTTTAGTGTTACGGAGGAGGTCTGGTGCTAGAATTATCGCTCTCATTCCGGCAGGCGCGGTGATATGTAACATGTATCGCAATCAATGTTTTTGGACATAGGCGCCCCAATGTGTGAGTTTATGTTTGTACATGTGTTAATGAGATAAAATAAGTCCCATTGTTGGTGTCAGTGAGATAAAATAAGTCCCCATTGTTGGTGTCATTGAGATAAAATAAGTCCCATTGTTGGTGTCATTGAGATAAAATAAGTCCCATTGTTGGTGTCAGTGAGAATAAAGTGTAACCCCAGCCCAGCATTGGTGGTCAGTGGTGGTACTTACCTGATCACACACTCCGGCTGCCTCTCTGCTGATGTCAGAAAGGAGATCACGGCTCCCAGTCGGCTATAATTGCAGTGCCTGGTGATGGGACCCAGAGAGGGTTCCAGCCGTCATCATCTCACTGGCACTCTGCACCTGGAACCTGTGTGAAGAGGACATGATATCACTGTACCCACAACCCCAACCCTGGGACTGTCCTCTCATCCAGGAACACTTGGCAACAAATAATGACATTTCTCAGGGCTGCAGTTCCTCTTAGCTCCATGAGGTGGTGATCTCACTTCTACCCGGACAGAGAGGGGTGTGGCTGCAGAGTGGAGCTCCACTGATGACAGGAAGTACGTGTCCTCCACTCCACTTTTTTTTTTTTTTTACTGAACTTTATTGTGAATCTCTGCAGCTGGAGCTCCACTACAGGAAGTGGAGGTCACGTGATTCCTGTGTAGAGTGGAGCTCCAGTGACTGCAGTCTGCAGCACATCCTGAGCCATTCTGTTGTTACTAATAATTAAACCTGGGATTACAAGATATTTTTGGGAGGTTTTGTACTTTCTGTTAAAGTTCTCTCCTTGTAAAAGCAATTGTTTATTATTCCCCAATGTACATGTTTGGTGATGATGGAAGTTCATGTTTATGTTGGAAGAAGAATACAGTCCATGTCTCTAATCAAAATTATTACATTATACACGATTTATATAGTGCCAACAGTTTACTCAGCGCTTTACAATGTAGAGGGAGACAGCACAATTACAGTACAATACAGAAGGTACTGAAGATGGGGGGCACTGTACTGACTACGGTGGGGGGGGGGCACTGTACTGAGGACGTGGGGTGCTGTACTGAGGACGGGGGGCACTGTACTGAGGACGTGGGGTGCTGTACTGAGGACGGGGGGCGCTGTACTGAGGACGGGGGGAGTCGCTGTACTGACTACGGGGGGGGGGTGGCTGTACTGAGGATGGGGGGGTGGCTGTACTGAGGATGGGGGGGTGGCTGTACTGAGGATGGGGGGTGCTGTACTGAGGACGGGGGGGTCGCTGTACTGACTACGGGGGGGTGGCTGTACTGAGGACGGGGGGTTGCTGTACTGAGGATGGGGGGCGCTGTACTGAGGATGGGGGGTCACTGTACTGAGGACAGGGGGTCGCTGTACTGACTATGGGGGGTGGCTGTACTGAGGACAGGGGGGCGCTGTACTAAGGACGGGGGGTGACTGTACTGAGGAGGGGGGGTGGCTGTACTGAGGATGGGGGGGCGCTGTACTGAGGATGGGGGGGCGCTGTACTGAGGACGGGGGAGCACTGTACTGAGAATGGATGGGGGGCGCTGTACTGAGGATGGGGGGGCGCTGTACTGAGGATGGGGGGGCGCTGTACTGAGGACGGGGGAGCACTGTACTGAGAATGGATGGGGGGCGCTGTACTGAGGATGGGGGGGCGCTGTACTGAGGACGGGGGAGCACTGTATTGAAGATGGGGGGGCACTGTACTGAGGACGGGGGGCGCTGTACTGAGGACGGGGGCGCTGTACTGGGGATGGGGGGGTGCTATAGTGAGGACGGGGGGTGCTGTACTGAGGACGGGGGGACGCTGTACTGAGGACGGGGGGGCGCTGTACTGAGGACGGGGGGGCGCTGTACTGAGGACGGGGGGGCGCTGTACTGAGGACGGGGGGGCGCTGTACTGAGGATGGGGGGCACTGTACTGAGGATGGGGGGCACTGTACTGAGGATGGGGGCGTTGTACTGAGGACGGGGACGCTTTATGAGGATGGGGGGGCGCTGTACTGAGGACGGAGGGCGCTTTACGGAGGACGGGGGGCGCTTTACGGAGGACGGGGGGCGCTGTACTGAGGACGGGGGGCGCTGTACTGAGGACGGGGGGCGATGTACCAGGGGCGGATCCAGGGGGGGGCAACGGGTTAATTGCCCCCTCTGAGAATGCTGGGGAGAGGGCAGGCAGCTGGGTCCGCGGGAGAGAGAGAGCGGACGGCCGGGCGGGTGACAGTCTGAGACTGACAGTGGGCGGGTGAAAGAGCGGACGGCCGGGCTGGTGATAGTCTGTCAGTCTCAGACTATCACCAGCCCGGCCGTCCGCTCTCTCACCCGCCCACTGTCAGTCACTGACAGTGGGCGGGTGAGAGAGCGGACGGCCGGGGGGGCTGGTGACAGTCTAAGCCTGACAGTGGGGTGGGCGGATGAGAGCGGACGGCCGGGCTGGCCGCTGGTGACTGCAGAGAGTGGGCGGGTGACATTTAGAGAGCGGCCGGGCTGCTGGCCAATCAGGGAGCCGGTGGGCGGGGGAGCAGAGAGATGACATCATCTCTCACCGCCCGCCCTGCATCCCTGCAGTTCCACCCTCACTGTGCAGGTAGCTACGGGCAGCAGAGAGATTACATCATCTCTCTGCTGCCTGACTGGTAATCTGCTGCCTCACCCTCTGGGAAATAGAAAGTGACAATTGTAGCTGTAGCAGGCAAGTGACAATCCGCAACGTGTGGCAGATGTGGCAAGGTGACAATCTGCAACTGGTGGCAGGCGACATGGCAAGTGACAATCCGCAATGTGTGGCATGTGACGTGACAATCCACATCTGGTGGCAGGTGACGTGGCAAGTGACAATCTTCATCTGGTGGCAGGCGATGTGGCAAGTGACATTCTTCATCTGGTGGCAGGTGATGTGGCAAGTGACAATCCGCAATGTGTGGCAGGCGACGTGACAATCCGCATCTGGTGGCAAGGTGACGTGGCAAGTGACAATCCGCATCTGGTGGCAGGTGACGTGGCAAGTGACAAACCGCATCTGGTGGCAGGTGACGTGGCAAGTGACAATTGTAGCAGGCAAGTAACAATCTGCATCTGGGGGCAGGTGACGTGGAAAGTGACAATCCGCAATGTGTGACAGGGGATGTGGCAAGGTGACAATCTGCAACTGGTGGCAGGCGACATGGCAAGTGACAATCCGCAATGTGTGGCATGTGACGTGACAATCCACATCTGGTGGCAGGTGACGTGGCAAGTGACAATCTTCATCTGGTGGCAGGCGATGTGGCAAGTGACATTCTTCATCTGGTGGCAGGTGATGTGGCAAGTGACAATCCGCAATGTGTGGCAGGCGACGTGACAATCCGCATCTGGTGGCAAGGTGACGTGGCAAGTGACAATCCGCATCTGGTGGCAGGTGACGTGGCAAGTGACAAACCACATCTGGTGGCAGGTGACGTGGCAAGTGACAATTGTAGCAGGCAAGTAACAATCTGCATCTGGGGGCAGGTGACGTGGAAAGTGACAATCCGCAATGTGTGACAGGGGATGTGGCAAGGTGACAATCTGCATCTGGTGGCAGGCGATGTGGCAAGTGACAATTGTAGCAGGAAAGTGACAATCCACATCTGGGGGCAGGTGACATGGCAAGTGACAATCTGCAACGTGTGGCAAGTGAAGTGGCAAGTGACAATCCGCATCTGGTGGCAGGCAACGTGGCAAGTGACACGCTTGGGGCTCCCACTGATTCTGCATTATGGTGAGTTGAACTATTTCATTTTATAACACAATGTAATAATAGAAAAAATGCGCTTCAATCATCCTGACACCATAACAACCATGGTGCTGTGATGATTGAAGCCATTTCCCTAATAAATTCCCCCCAAAAAACGTATTTTCTGGCAGTGCCCCTCCCGAGACTAGACTCTGGATCCGCCCCTGCACTGTACTGAGGACGGGGGAGCGCTGTACTGAGGATGGATCTGTTTTGAGCAGTCGTTTATAGCGGCCATTTGTTGTATAAAACAATTGAAAATTGCAGTACATATCCCGTAGTTTGTAGACGCTATAACTTTCAAGCAAATCAATCAATATACACTTATTGGGATTTTTTTATTTTTGTATCAAAAACATGTAGCAGACTATATTTAGAACAATATTAGAACAATGTTTTGTTTTTTATGTTTTTTTTTTAGCAGAAAGGTTTTTTCTTTGCTCACATCATCCACTGTACCCTCTCTGGTGCCGATCCCATCATCCACTGCACTCTCTCCAGTACTGATCCCATCATCCACTGCACCCTCTCCAGTGTTGATCCCATCACCCACTGCACCCTCTCCAGTACTGATCCCATCACCCACTGCACCCTCTCCAGTACTGATCCCATCACCCACTGCACCCTCTCCAGTACTGATCCCATCACCCACTGCATCCTCTCCAGTACGGATCCCATCATCCACTGCTTCCTCTCCAGTACTGATCCCATCATCCACTGCACCCTCTCCAGTACTGATCCCATCACCCACTGCACCCTCTCCAGTACTGATCCCATCATCCACTGCTTCCTCTCCAGTACTGATCCCATCATCCACTGCATCATCTCCAGTACTGATCCCATCATCCACTGCATCCTCTCCAGTACTGATCCCATCATCCACTGCACCCTCTCCAGTGTTGATCCCATCACCCACTGCACCCTCTCCAGTACTGATCCCATCATCCACTGCACCCTCTCCAGTACTGATCCCATCATCCACTGCACCCTCTCCAGTACTGATCCCATCATCCACTGCACCATATCCAGTGCCGATCCCATCATCCACTGCACCCTCTCCAGTACTGATCCCATCATCCACTGCATCCTCTCCAGTACTGATCCCATCATCCACTGCATCCTCTCCAGTACTGATCCCATCATCCACTGCATCCTCTCCAGTACTGATCTCATCATCCACTGCACCCTCTCCAGTACTGATCTCATCATCCACTGCATCCTCTCCAGTACTGATCTCATCATCCACTGCACCCTCTCCAGTACGGATCCCATCATCCACTGCACCCTCTCCAGTACTGATCCCATCATCCACTGCACCCTCTCCAGTACTGATCCCATCATCCACTGCACCCTCTCCAGTGCTAATCCTATCATCCACTGCATCCTCTCCAGTACTGATCCCATCATCCACTGCATCCTCTCCAGTACTGATCCCATCATCCACTGCACCCTCTCCAGTACTGATCCCATCATCCACTGCACCCTCTCCAGTACTGATCCCATCATCCACTGCACCCTCTCCAGTGCTGATCCCATCATCCACTGCACCCTCTCCAGTGCTGATCCCATTATCCACTGCACCCTTTTCAGTGCCGATCCCATCATCCACTGCACCCTCTTCAGTGCTGATCCCATTATCCACTGCACCCTCTTCAGTGCTGATGCCATTATCCACTGCACCCTCTTCAGTGCCGATCCCATCATCCACTGCACCCTCTCCAGTGCTGATCCCATTATCCACTGCACCCTCTCCAGTACTGATCCCATCATCCACTGCACCCTCTCCAGTACCGATCCCATCATCCACTGCATCCTCTCCAGTGCCGATCCCATCATCCACTGCACCCTCTCCAGTACCGATCCCATCATCCACTGCACCCTCTCCAGTGTTGATCCCATCACCCACTGCACCCTCTCCAGTACTGATCCCATCACCCACTGCACCCTCTCCAGTACTGATCCCATCACCCACTGCACCCTCTCCAGTACTGATCCCATCACCCACTGCATCCTCTCCAGTACGGATCCCATCATCCACTGCTTCCTCTCCAGTACTGATCCCATCATCCACTGCACCCTCTCCAGTACTGATCCCATCACCCACTGCACCCTCTCCAGTACTGATCCCATCATCCACTGCTTCCTCTCCAGTACTGATCCCATCATCCACTGCATCATCTCCAGTACTGATCCCATCATCCACTGCATCCTCTCCAGTACTGATCCCATCATCCACTGCACCCTCTCCAGTGTTGATCCCATCACCCACTGCACCCTCTCCAGTACTGATCCCATCATCCACTGCACCCTCTCCAGTACTGATCCCATCATCCACTGCACCCTCTCCAGTACTGATCCCATCATCCACTGCACCCTCTCCAGTACTGATCCCATCATCCACTGCACCCTCTCCAGTACTGATCCCATCATCCACTGCACCATATCCAGTGCCGATCCCATCATCCACTGCACCCTCTCCAGTACTGATCCCATCATCCACTGCATCCTCTCCAGTACTGATCCCATCATCCACTGCATCCTCTCCAGTACTGATCCCATCATCCACTGCATCCTCTCCAGTACTGATCTCATCATCCACTGCACCCTCTCCAGTACTGATCTCATCATCCACTGCATCCTCTCCAGTACTGATCTCATCATCCACTGCACCCTCTCCAGTACGGATCCCATCATCCACTGCACCCTCTCCAGTACTGATCCCATCATCCACTGCACCCTCTCCAGTACTGATCCCATCATCCACTGCACCCTCTCCAGTGCTAATCCTATCATCCACTGCATCCTCTCCAGTACTGATCCCATCATCCACTGCACCCTCTCCAGTACTGATCCCATCATCCACTGCACCCTCTCCAGTACTGATCCCATCATCCACTGCACCCTCTCCAGTGCTGATCCCATCATCCACTGCACCCTCTCCAGTGCTGATCCCATTATCCACTGCACCCTTTTCAGTGCCGATCCCATCATCCACTGCACCCTCTTCAGTGCTGATGCCATTATCCACTGCACCCTCTTCAGTGCCGATCCCATCATCCACTGCACCCTCTCCAGTGCTGATCCCATTATCCACTGCACCCTCTCCAGTACTGATCCCATCATCCACTGCACCCTCTCCAGTACCGATCCCATCATCCACTGCATCCTCTCCAGTGCCGATCCCATCATCCACTGCACCCTCTCCAGTACCGATCCCATCATCCACTGCACCCTCTCCAGTGCTGATGCCACCACCCACAGCACCCTCTCCAGTGCTGATACCACCACCTGCTGCATCCTGTCCAGTGTCAAGTCCACTGTCCTCCACATCTTTGCTAGAACACACATATGCACTGCTATCTGTACCTGCCACAGTCGAAGTATATGAGAAATTTGTGAAATGCCCTCAGTGTAGCCTTTTTCCTCTCAGAAAAAACTTGAAAGTATGAAGCATGGATTTTCTGTGCCAGTACATATGCAGAGGAAGAACTGGGGGAAGACTAATGTAGTTTGATGTGAGTTGGAGGAATGTCTGCTATATCAGTTGTTGGCTCAGTGTAGTGGACTGAGCTACAGTTTATGTGAGCACCTCCGCTCACTAGATCACTGGATAGGAACTGTTGCAGTGGTATTCCTTCAAGAAGACATCCTGAGGGAAATGGTGCTCCTCAAATTCTTTGGAGAGGCAAAGGCTGTTACATGTGTAAAGAGGCAAAAACGGCTCAGGTGGCGCATGTTCCACTTTGTGTGTTTGTGCATTTTGATGGCTCACCATCACAGATATGTCTCTCCATTCATGAGCCTGAAATACAGTTTTTGCCATCTTGGCAGAATAGTTGTGGCCTACAATAGACAAAAGAACACCTGGCATTGTGCCTGTGCAAAGCCAAGAACATCATGTCCTCACAAAAATATTTCAAAATGGCATACATTTCAAACAAAGAGAGATGTCTTAAGAACAAAGGTCCCACCACCACCAGGCTCACCATCGTTGATGTATAAGGAGGGTTCAGGCCTTATGGACAATACCAATGCAGAGCGAAGTGTGCGCTACATATTTAAAGAAAAAAAAATCCTGTATACACTACCAAAAGATGTCATAGCTCTAAAAAGTGAAATGGAATACCCAAAACAGTTCATTCCTCTTGAAAGAATGTGCCAGTTATGCCCGGGTCACATATTGGAACTACTGGAGCTCGACTCTAGCCAGGAAACATTTGACCTCCACGTCCTCAAGTTGTGTGAGTGGAGGTCACGTTTCCTGTCAAGAGTGGAGCTCCAGTCTGTAGCCAAGTAAAAAGTGTACTAAAGCGCTGATATGAACTAGTAAATAAATAAATAAGTGACAAATACTAGAAGATGACCAAATAATATAGCTGCAATTATTGTGTATGTGAACTGATATCACACAAAAAGTGTTGTATAAATTCAAAATGTATAATGCGCTAATATCAACCTCCCAATATAACACGGTGGGATCTCTTAATAATTAATCAGTGAATCATGTGCAAAATAATCAAATAGAGCCTATTATAAATCACATAACATCCTCACCATAACAAAATCCTATAACTAAATATCAATGTGATAATAAATTATTGAACACAATTAAAAAGAGAAAAATAAAGATAAGATATATTAATGTGGTGAACCACAGTGCACAGATATCTCAATAGGACAGCATACTGCTGTGAAAAAATATAACGTCTTTGGTGATTTGATGAATATAGACAGGTTTCAATGAGTAATCCCCAGTGATAGCTGGCTTGCTCATATATTCAGCTGCTCATTAGCATGGGCTGGCTACTGGCTTTCAAAGACCATTGCGCAGGCAGTGTGATATGCAATCCCTATATAATAAGGGTAAAAAATTCACTCACACTTTTCAGCAGAATAAATCGCATATGATAAGGTCAGTTGCATACAGCTAACAGCTGGGATCTTCTCACACGCCAACAGTGTACACACAGCACTACTAGTCACTGGCTCCTCCCGACCAGTTTCATCATTAGACACGTGACTTTTTCAAAGGTGTACCGATCACAGGAGGAGGCTCAGGGAGAGCTGTGAAGGAACATTGCCTCTACACGGTCATTGGCAATGTCTCTGTCACCACATGGTCGGTGGCAGGGAACTCCTGGAGCAGAGGGGCAGGAGAAGCTGTTGGAACGTATGGTCCAGACAAGTTCCTCATCAATGACACAGGGCTGGAAAGTCGGTTAGTGATACCACAGTGGATGGCTGGAGGTGCCAGGAGGTTTCTAAGGGAACTCTGCTTCTACACGGTCACTAGCAGAGTCTTCATCATGCACACGGTGGATGGTGAGGAGTCCTGGATCGGAGATGAGACTGTGGGGATCTGTGTCAAATCAGCGTGGCCGGAGGGCACATGGTTTGCAAGTTGGGCTGGCTGGGAGCAGTAGTCCATTTCCTAGAAGACAGGCTCCAGGGAGAGGTTCTGCAGGTCTCAGGCCTAGTAGCAGTGAGCCAGTAGAGGGGCTTATTCAGAGTGAGTTCATACTACTCAATAGTAGAGGATGTGTCATACTTCAATTAGCAACTAAGTTTTGTGCAGGAGGAGTCAAGTCTGTACAGGAGGAAGTAAGTTTTGGGCAGGAGGTGAAGATATCTAAGACCATTGCTTTTACACTGTCAAAAGTGATGTTTCTGTCCCTCGCATGGTGACGGATGGAGAACTCTCAGAGACTATAGTCTGCATGGAGAATTGGAGATGCAGGAGGAGTAACAGTCTGCATGGAGATGCAGGAGAAGATTTATATTTAGTTTAACATGCACATTCAATGTTTAGGCTCTAACTTTGTTCAAAGTGTACTGAATTCTTTAAATAGGATGGCAATGATTAATTCCATGGTCATCCCATATCCCTATCCCTATCCAAGTTGTACCCCCCAATAAAACAACAAAAACAAAGCTTGCAAAAGACTGTTCATTGTCTCTAGAAAGGATGTATGAAGTCTGGCAATGGGGTGATTTGGTGGATTGTTTGTCAGTAGTGCTAACACCATGGCTACATACAAAACCTCCCAAAAATATCTTCTTGTATTTCTGCAAATCCCACCCTCCACTTCCTGTAGTATTGTCTATTTGTTGGTTCCACCCAAAAAAACAAAAATACCTGAAAAATTCTAAAAAAAAAAAAACATTTGGATATTTTTTTTTTTTTTACTTCTAAATGCCTGTTGCTAGGGGGTCCCTCGTAGTCTGCCTCTTCCTTTGCCTGGGCTGGTGACATCACTTCCCCCTCGGCACAGGAAGGGCTCGGCTCTGCTCCCTCCCTCCTGTCAATCATCTGGGACCCATTACAGGTCCCAGGTGATTGAGTGGCCAATCACGGCGCGCGCACAGTGGGTGCCAGGCTGTGAAGCCACAGCCCGGCGCCCACAGTTGAAATGCCGGCGCCGACGAGCGGAGGGGGAGGGACGAGCGGGGCTTCGATCCCCCGCATCGCTGGACCCAGGGACAGGTAAGTGTCCAATTAAAAGTCAGCAGCTGCAGTATTTGTAGCTGCTGACTTTTAATTTTTTTTTTTTTTTAATGGACCCCCTGGGTGGAACTAAAGTTCATTTAAAAATAAAAAAAAGTGTGGCGTTGTGGAGGCCACATGTTTCCTGTGACAGTGGAGCTCCAGCCGCAGAGATTCACAATAAAGTTCAGTAAAAAAAAAAAAAAAAGAGTCGAGTGGAGGCCACGTGCTTCCTGTCATTAGTGGAGCTCCACTCTGCAGCCAGACCCTGTTTCGTCAGATTTGGCGACCCTTTAGAATGTGTAACCAAAGTGACGTTCCGTCGTCGCCATCTTGCTGCACCCCGCACTGCTCCATAGTAAGAATACACAGAGAAGGGGGGAAGCGGACATGTTGTTACACCCACCAGAGTTTTGCTTTTTACACTTATTTATAACATTGAACTGAGGCTATATAGTGAAATACAGTACTTAGAACTCCATATGATTGTTTAGATGTTGAATTTTAAAAGCAGCAAAGTTCTGTCAGATTAGCAAACCTGTGAGATGAGCAGGCTTGCTGCTGCTTTTAAAATTCAACATCTAACCAGTCAGACGGAGTTCTAAGTACTGTAATTCACTATATAATCTCAGTTTACTGTTAAAAATACGTGTAAGATGCAAAACTCCGGTGGGTGTAAAAGATGTCCGCTTTCCCCCATCCCACTCTATCCTTACTGTGGAGGAGTGCAGGGTGTAGCAAGATGGCGGCGATGGAACGTCACTTCTGTTACACATTCTGACGGGTCGCCAAATCTGATGAAACAGCCAGACAGGAAGTCTCTGTGGAAGACAGGAAGTGATGTCAGGAAGTTCCGGGTGAGAGGTGAGTCGGGAGGAAGTAGAGAGAAGACATTGCTGGAAGTGGCAGAAGAGGAGGTAATAAGATCTTATTTTCTATTTACACCCAGTAACCCCCCCGTCATGTCCGTCCTCTTCCTCCATAGTCACTGTGATGTCTTTTATCTCCAGCAGATGATGATACACACATATATAGTGTGGAAATGTAGAATAACCCCTTCAGGGGCAGAATATTTCCCCACTTGTGGGTCCGGATTATACTGCACATTGTGGAGATGTGTCACCTTTCCCACCAATCACCTTCTCACCTCATCAGCCTATACCAGTGATGGAGAACCTTGGCACCCCAGATGTTTTGGAACTACATTTCCCACGATGCTCCACTACACTGCAGAGTGCTAGAGCATCATGGGAAATGTAGTTCCAAAACATCTGGGGTGCCAAGGTTCGCCATCACTGGTCTATACTAACGGGTTATATGATATACTTTTATTAGTGAGGGGGATGGGGGGACTGGAATATGTATGTCTTTATTTTATAAAATTTGAATTGGAAGGAAGAGGGGAAAATGTAATTTGTAGGTAATGTCCTGAAAACAAATGTCTCCATAATGATCCCAGTCTCAGATCTTCACCCTAAACCAGTGATGGCGAACCTTGGCACACCAGATGTTTTGGAACTACATTTCCCATGATGCTCCTGCACTCTGCAGTGTAGTTGAACATCATGGGAAATGTAGTTGCAAAACATCTGGGGTGCCAAGGTTCTCCATCACTGCTCTAAAATGAGATCAGTAAAGTGTCCGGAGTATACGGAGATCACAGGAATATGACGTGACCTGGCAAAGCCCAAAGACAAAATTCATCTTTCAGCACACCCCCCAACTTTTTAAGATGCGAACGAGGGACACTATTAGAAAAAGTATGTAGTCATGGGACACCTCACGGCCACGCCTCCTTAAAGGAGACTTCTATAAAAAAAAAAAATTAAAAAAAGTAAGTTAAATCCACAAGTGATTTTTTTTTTTTTTTACCACCATTATTGCTTTAGGCTCCACTCACACACTTGTGCTACTTAAAAATCAAGCAATTTCCATTGCGACTTTACCATGCGACTTGACACGACCTTGGATAAGTGCGACTTTGTTATAACTTTGTCTTTGACCAATATAATTGTTTTGTTTGTGCTCTACAAAGTTGCTAGACGTGCAGAACGGAAAAATTTGTTTAGCTTTGTTTGGTTTCTTTATTTTGTAACAAAATTTTAATTCTGTGTGAAGAATAGCTGGTTGTTAAAGTGAAGTTCCACCCACTTTTACAACTCTTCAGCATCCCTCACTAAACTGTGCACTGTAAGCGAATTGGATATTTTTAAAAAAAAATTCTCAGCACCTACTGTATATCTGCTGTATTCATTTTTCACTTCCTCCTCCCTGGCCGCGGCCCATCGCATCATTTCCTGTTTGCAATGCCTTCTGGGAAGGGGCGGCAACTTCCTCTGACACTGCCGTTGCTATGGAAACCGGACCTGAAACCTATTACACTGCTTGTGCTGCACTGAGCATGTGCGAGATCTGCAAGGATGAGATCCAGGAAGAAATACAGTCTGGCTTCAGATGCCCACACTTAAAATGGCCACGGCCTGCTGTAAGTTTATAAAATAACAAACTACTGCTATAAACTAACAAAACAGACCTTAGTTTACAGACTAACTTTACTAGAATACATTAAGCTTGTGTATTGTAGGGGTATTTTTATTTAAAAAGTATCATTTCGGCCGGAACACCACTTTAAGGAGCGGCCTGGGAAGCCAGCAACAACGTCCTTATCAACTGATGACTCATCAGCTGTCAGCGGGTTTCCGCTGAATGTAAAAAAAAGAATGCCACAATGAAAAAAACAGTGTGGGGTCCCCCAATGCAGACGAGGCCCTTCAGGTTATAAGCGGAACCCCACGCCAAAATCCATACCACACCCTTATCTGAGCATGCAACCAAGGCAGGTCAGGAAAGGGGGGGGCGAGCGAGCGCCCCTCCTCCTGAACCATACCAAGCCACATGCCTTCAACATGGGGGGGGTGATTTGGGGTAGGGTGGGCTTTGCCTCCCCAAAACACCTTGTCCCCATGTTGATGGTGACAATGGCCTCCTCCCCACAACTCTGGGTGGTGGCTGTGTTAAAATTCCCCCCCAGTGTACATCTATCGTCAATCATGATGCCCGCCGCCACCGCTGACCTGGGTGGCCCTGCCTTTTAGTTATTTAAGAGCTGGCAGACAGCGGGAGCCTTCTTTGAGGTTTTCGTTTTTTTGGAGTCGGCAGTGTGACCAGCGTCGTGATTGATGATGGATCTACACCAGGGAGACTTAAAGAGGGAGTCCACCTAGAAAAAAAATAGTAAAAGCCAGCAGCTACAAACACTGCAGCTTCTGACTTTTAATAAATGGTCACTTACCTGTCCTGGAGTCCAGCGATGTCGGCAGCCGAGGCCAAACAATCGCTCGGCTCTGGGCTGCTGCCGCCACCATACCCTGTGAGGGAATCAGGTAGTGAAGCTTCACTTCCCAGTTCCCTACTGCGCATGCGCATTCTAAGTGGTCCCCGCTATCTCCTGGGACCTGTGTGTTTCCCAGGAGACAGCGGGGGGGTGCGGGAGGGGGCGTGACTCCCGCGGGAGTCTGTTCCCGGAAGTGGGTGCAGATACCTGTCTAATACAGGTATCTGCACCCCCCCTCCCCCCTGAAAGGTGCCAATTGTGGCACCGGAGGGGGGGAGGAATCAGATGAGCGGAAGTTCCACTTTTGGGTGGAACTCCGCTTTAAACGAAAAAATTATTAATAAAGGAATTGTCGAAAAACTTGTGTTATGTTTTTGTTTCGTTTTTACACTTTTTTTGGTGAATGAGTAAGGGTACATAGTACCCCCTACTCATTTTTATAGGGGGGTGGGAAATATGGGGGCCCCTACAAAGGAATTATTAAAAACCGCTTACTGTCATTTTTTACACTACACTTTTTTTTGTGAATGAGTAGGGGTACATGGTACCCCTACTCATTCACAAAAAAAAGTGTAGTGTAAAAAATGACAGTAAGCGGTTTTTAATAATTCCTTTGTAGGGGCCCCCATATTTCCCACCCACCTATAAAAATGAGTACACTACACTTTTTTTTTTTGTGAATGAGTAGGGGTACCATGTACCCCTACTCATTCACATAGGGGGGGGGCAGGATCAGGATGCCCCCTTTATTAAAGGGGCTTCCAGATTTCTGATAAACCCCCAACCTGCAGATCCCCACAACCACCACTCAGGGTTGTGGGGAAGAGGCCCTTGTCTCCATCAACATGGGGACAAGGTGCTTTGGGGGGGCAGAGCCCCCCTGCCCCAAAGCACCTCCCCCCATGTTGAGGGCATGTGGCCTTCCGGGCTGCATGCTCTGATAAAGGCCTGATATGGATGGGGGGGTACCCCACATTGTTTTTTTTTCTCCTGAATTTTTTATTGCCGGCAATTCATTTTTTCTATATTTAGCTGTCAGTGGGGAAGCCCACTGACAGCTGATGAGTCATCGGTTGTGAAGGACATGGCGGTCGGCTTCTTGGCTCGCTTCTTTACAACCAGATATTCTTCACACAGAATTCGTATCATTCTGAAAATTTGAAATTCATTTGAAAATAAGGAAACAAAACAAAACTTTTATTTTTCATTGCCTGCATTCTTTTCACAATTCGCACACAAGTCACACAAAAGTTGCATGTATATCATGCAGGTGCAACTTTTATGCGGCTTTTGAGGGTTTACATTGAAGTAAATGGCCCTCAAGACCCATGAAAGTGGGACCAAAGTAGTGCAGGATTTTCCGACACACAAAGTTTGAGAGCAGGCTATAAAATTTTCCAACAACAAAATCCGTTGTCGGAAATTCCGATCGTGTGTACACAAATCCGACGGACAAAGTGCCACGCATGCTCAGAATTAGGGATGAGCCGAACACCCCCCTGTTCGGTTCGCATCAGAACATGCGAACAGGAAAAAAGTTTGTTCGAACACGCGAACACCGTTAAAGTCTATGGGACACGAACATGAATAATCAAAAGTGCTAATTTTAAAGGCTAATATGCAAATTATTGTCATAAAAAGTGTTTGGGGACCCAGGTCCTGCCCCAGGGGACATGAATCAATGCAAAAAAAAGTTTTAAAAACGGCCATTTTTTCAGGAGCAGTGATTTTAATAATGCTTAAAGTCAAACAATAAAAGTGTAATATCCCTTTAAATTTCGTACCTGGGGGGTGTCAATAGTATGCCTGTAAAGGGGCGCATGTTTCCTGTGTTTAGAACAGTCTGACAGCAAAATGACATTTTGAAGGAAAAAACTCATTTAAAACTACCCGCGGCTATTGCATTGCCGACAATACACATAGAAGTTCATTGATAAAAACGGCATGGGAATTCCCCAAAGGGGAACCCCGAACCAAAATTTAAAAAAAAAAAATGATGTGGGAGTCCTCCTAAATTCCATACCAGGCCCTTCAGGTCTGGTATGGATATTAAGGGGAACCCCGGCCAAATTTTTTTAAAAAAAATGACGTGGGGTTCCCCCAAAATTCCATACCAGACCCTTCAGGTCTGGTATGGATTTTAAGGGGAACCCCGCGCCAAAAAAAAAAAACCGGCGTGGGGTCGCCCCAAAAATCCATACCAGACCCTTATCTGAGCACGCAACCTGGCAGGCCGCAGGAAAAGAGGGGGGGACGAGAGTGCGGCCCCCCCCTCCTGAACCGTACCAGGCCACATGCCCTCAACATTGGGAGGGTGCTTTGGGGTAGCCCCCCAAAACACCTTGTCCCCATGTTGATGAGGACAAGGGCCTCATCCCCACAACCCTGGCCGGTGGTTGTGGGGGTCTGCGGGCGGGGGGGCTTATCGGAATCTGGAAGTCCCCTTTAACAAGGGGACCCCCAGATCCTGGCCCCCCCCTTGTGTGAAATGGTAAGGGGGTACTTACCCCTACCATTTCACTAAAAAACTGTCAAAAAAGTTAAAAATGACAAGAGACAGTTTTTGACAATTCCTTTATTTAAATGCTTCTTCTTTCTTCTATCTTCCTTCATCTTCTGGTTCTTCTGGCTCTTCTGGTTCTTCCTCCGGCGTTCTCGTCCAGCATCTCCTCCGCGGCGTCTTCTATCTTCTTCTCCTCGGCCGCTCCGCACCCATGGCATGGGGGGGAGGCTCCCGCTCTTCTTCTTTTCTTCTCTTCTTCTCTTCTTCATTTTCTTCTCCGGGCCGCTCCGCAACCCATGCTGGCATGGAGGGAGGCTCCCGCTGTGTGACGGCGCTCCTCCTTTGACAGTTCTTAAATAATGGGGGGCGGGGCCACCCGGTGACCCCGCCCCCCTCTGACGCACGGTGACTTGACAGGACTTCCCTGTGACGTCACGGGGAATGCCACAGGGAAGTCCCGTCATGTCCCATGCGTCAGAGGGGGCGGGGTCACCGGGTGGCCCCGCCCCCCCATTATTTAGGAACTGTCAGACGAGGAGCGCCATCACACAGCGGGAGCCTCCCTCCATGCCAGCATGGATTGCGGAGCGGCCCGGAGAAGAAAATGAAGAAGAGAAGAAAAGAAGAAGAGAAGAGCGGGAGCCTCCCCCCCCATGCCATGGGTGCGGAGCGGCCCGAGGAGAAGAAGATAGAAGACGCCACGGAGGAGATGCTGGACGAGAACGCCGGAGGAAGAACCAGAAGAGCCAGAAGAACCAGAAGATGAAGTAAGATAGAAGAAAGAAGAAGCATTTAAATAAAGGAATTGTCAAAAACTGTCTCTTGTCATTTTTAACACTTTTGACAGTTTTTTAGTGAAATGGTAGGGGTAAGTACCCCCTTACCATTTCACACAGGGGGGGGCGGGATCTGGGGGTCCCCTTGTTAAAGGGGGCTTCCAGATTCCGATAAGCCCCCCGCCCGCAGACCCCCACAACCACCGGCCAGGGTTGTGGGGATGAGGCCCTTGTCCTCATCAACATGGGGACAAGGTGTTTTGGGGGGCTACCCCAAAGCACCCTTCCAATGTTGAGGGCATGTGGCCTGGTACGGTTCAGGAGGGGGGGGCCGCACTCTCGTCCCCCCCTCTTTTCCTGTGGCCTGCCAGGTTGCGTGCTCGGATAAGGGTCTGGTATGGATTTTTGGGGGGACCCCACGCCGTTTTTTTTTTTTTTGGTGCGGGGTTCCCCTTAAAATCCATACCAGACCTGAAGGGCCTGGTATGGAATTTAGGGGGACTCCCACATCATTTTTTTTTTTAAATTTTGGTTCGGGGTTCCCCTTTGGGGAATTCCCATGCCGTTTTTATCAATGAACTTCTATGTGTATTGTCGGCAATGCAATAGCCGCGGGTAGTTTTAAATTAGTTTTTTCCTTCAAAATGTCATTTTGCTGTCAGACTGATCTAAACACAGGAAACATGCGCCCCTTTACAGGCATACTATAGACACCCCCCAGGTACGAAATTTAAAGGGATATTACACTTTTATTGTTTGACTTTAAGCATTATTAAAATCACTGCTCCTGAAAAAACGGCCATTTTTAAAACTTTTTTTTGCATTGATACATGTCCCCTGGGGCAGGACCCAGGTCCCCAAACACTTTTTATGACAATAACTTGCATATTAGCCTTTAAAATTAGCACTTTTGATTTCTCCCATAGACTTTTAAAGGGTGTTCCGCGGCATTCGAATTTGCCGCGAACACCCCAAATTGTTCGCTGTTCGGCGAACTTGCGAACAGCCAATGTTCGAGTCGAACATGAGTTCCACTCGAACTCGAGGCTCATCCCTACTCAGAATAAATAAAGAGATGAAAGCTATTGGCCAATGCCCCGTTTATAGTCCCGACGTACGTGTTTTACGTCACCGCGTTCAGAACGATCGGATTTTCCGACAACTTTGTGTGACCGTGTGTATGCAAGACAAGTTTGAGCTAACATCCGTCGGAAAAAATCCTAGGATTTTGTTGTCGGAATGTCCGAACAAAGTCCGACCGTGTGTACGGGGCATAAAAGTTGCTGCGACACATATGAAAGGTGCTCATTGGTAAATGTGGGGTGCAACTTATCATGTGACTTTGTGATTCAAACAAGACACAAGTCAAACAAGTGGGAATGGGACCTTATACTGACTTTTGAAATTTACAAATGCTGCAATTTAGAAATTGGATGAAAGGTTTAACACTAGAAAACACTTTTTGAAGGTTAAATAGTACATTTTATATACAACTATACCAAAATGAGGGACAAATGAGGGGGACAGAGGGACTTTGTTCCAAATTAGGGACAGTCTCTCAAAACCGGGGACAGTTGGGAGCTACGTTTCAGTTTGGAGCGGAGGGACGCACCCGGAAGAAATGATTCTATGTACAGAAATCTCACAGAGCACCTCCTCCCAATGTCCCTCCAACCAGAATCAGAGAATCCTATGACATTACAGTGACCTCACAGCTCTAGAAGTCACCAGAGAGATCACTGAGCTACTGACAGGAGAGGTGAGCGGTGCTGGGAATTCTGGGACATTATCCAGTAACAGACAAGGGATGTGTCTGGATGGTGACTGTATCATTGTGTGTGTCAGGTTCCTATAAGGTGTCATGATGTGAAGAAGCTATTGCCTCCTCTCTAGAGACCCTCCATAATATCGTATATAGAAGTCGTGTCCCGGCCCATCCGGGCACATCTATGTTGGCTACCTCACTTTCCCTATTCCAATTTGTTGTCTCAAAAATTTCTAAAGTCTCCTGGTCAGCCTCCCCAAATAACCCTCTATGGTTCAGCCCCAACTTAAAAGAACTGTACTCTCTACCTGATCCACAACGTTGGTACTCTAGAGGAGTCAAATACTTGTGCCACCTATGGTATATGACACGCAGGGATTTAAATCTTTTCAACAAATGCGCATTGATTTTGACTTACCACGCTCATACTTGTTCTTTTACTACCAACTCCGTCATGCTCTTCGTGCCCAGTTCGGCTCTCTAGACATTCCTATCACCATACCTCCTTTAGAGAAAATGCTAAGACTCCCTGACCTTACTAAGCTTATTTCCACATACTATGCTGCCCTCACGACTGATTGCAACTCTAGATTCAGACCAGCCCAGACGAAATGGTCTTCTATGGACATCCCCTTTGCAGAAGATGACTGGTCAGAATTCAGTCAAACATACAAGTCCTCAGTAGAGGTCGACCGATATATCGGCCGGCCGATATATCGGCCGATATTTGGCTTTTTTTACTTAATCGGCATCGGCCGATTGTGCTGATAAAAAAAGCCGATTATAACTTCAGCGGGACTTGCAAATGACTTCTTTAATAGAAGTCAATGTAAGTTTCCTGAAGTTTGTCTTCTCTCCTCCTCTGGGCAGCCTGCCAAATCTGATAAGAAGATACATTTGTATCTCTTCAAGTTCTTTTGTCAATAGACTGAACTCCATGTGTAGAAGTTCTCAGTTTAACCATTTAAAGGCTAAATCTTTTTTGACACTTGTTGCTTACAAGTAAAAATCCTGTATTTTCTGCTAGAAAATCACTTAGAACCCCCAAACATTATATATATATATATATTTTTTAGCAGAGACCCTAGGGAATAAAATAGCGGTTGTTGCAATATTTTATGTCACACGGTATTTGCGCAGCGGTCTTTCAAACGCAATTTTTTTTTAAAAAATACACTAATGAAAAAAAAAAAAAAAATAAGCAGTAAAGTGAGCCCATTTTTTTTTGTCCAAAAGTTTTGCTTACCTGTTTTTGTGTATTTAATATTTAAGATATAGTTATTTTTTTAAATCTAAATTATACATGTGAACTGATTGGAGGTTTGTTTTGTTTAATAAATGTTTAAATGTAAAAAATTTTCTGTATCACTTATTACTTAAAGCGGTTGTATACCCGCTGAACATTTTTTTTTTTTTTTACCCCTGTAAAGCAAAAGGCATAATGAGCTAGTATGCACCGCATACTAGCTCATTATGAAATACCTTAGAACGAGGTGTCAGTATCTTACCTGGTCCACGCCGAGGTAGCTGACATGTTGCCTTCCGGGTATCGCGGTTTCAGCGCTGTGAGTGGCTGGAGCCGCGATATCATCACTTTGCCGGGCAGTTGCCGGGCCTTCAGCCGAGAATCCCCTGTGCGCATGCGCCACTGCAGTCAGCGGCTCATAGCAAGGGGAATATCTCCTAAACCGTACAGGTTTAGGAGATATTTTTTTTACCTACAGGTAAGCCTTATAGGCTTACCTGTAGGTAAAAGTTAAAAAAAAGACTATACAACCACTTTAAGGCTGCTTTCACACTGTAGCGGGCATGCGTTGACGGTAAAACGCTGTTAGTTTTAGCGACGCTTTACCATCATTTTAGCGGCGCTATTCGGCTGCTAGCGGGGCGCTTATAACACAGCTAGCAGCCGAGGAAGGAGTTAAATGCGCCCCTGAAGCGCTGCTGCCGAAACGCTTTGCAGGCGCTTCGGCAGCGGTGCGCATTCATTTCAATCGGCAGGAGTGGTGGAGGAGGGGTATACACCGCTCCAAAGATGCCGCTTGCAGGACTTTTTTTTTAACATCCTGCCAGCGCATCGCCTCAGTGTGACAGCACTCAGGATATCACATTGAGACTGCAGGGGAGCCGTTTTACAGGCACTTTACAGGCGCTATTTTTAGCCCAAAAGCGCCTGAAAAACGCCCGAGTGTGAAAGGGGTCTAACTGTTAGATTTTATGAGATGAAGGGAAAAAAAAAAAAAAAAATCGGCCTAATATATCGGCCCAAAAAAAATCGGCATCATAGATCGGCCACCACGATTTCTAAATATCGGCATCGGCATCGGCCAGAGAAAAACCCATATCGGTCGACCTCTAGTCCTCAGTGATATATTCTAGGGATCGCATCATACGCATTAAAATCTTCCATCTATCCCACCTTACCCCTGCTAGGTTACATAGAATAGGGTTGTCCCCCATAGCTGATTGTTTTAGAGGATGTGGTCAAGCGGCAGACTTCCTACACTGTTTCTGGTCTTGTCCGGTGGTACAGAGCTTCTGGGCGGAGATAGGTTCCTTCCTCTCATCTGCAATAGGTCTCCCAAATATTATACACCCCAAGAACTGCCTCTTGGGCATTTTTGGTGACTTACATATATCATCCCATGCTAAGAGACTCCTCCGCATCCTGCACTTTTATGCAAAGAAGTCCATTTTACTATCATGGAAAGGATCACAGACACCTCTGAAGTCCTTCTGGTTAAAATTAATTAATGACTCTTTACCATTATATAAACTCATGTTTGAGACTCGGAAAAGAACAAAAACCTTTCAAAAAATATGGGGCAGATGGATAGCTAGTCCTCTAAAGCCTCGTACACACGGTACAATTGTTAGCAGGGGATTGTCTGTTGACAGACTGTTGTCCTAAAATCTTAATGTTAGTACGCTCCCTTTCACAATTGTTGTCTAGCTATCGCCCAACAAATATTGGATGACAGGCTAGTAAATTTTCGCCGGACAACGGTTTGACGTCAGATTTTCGTATAGTCAGTACACAAACCCGTCACACAAAAGTCGAAAGTACAAACACGCATGCTCGGAATCAATGCTCACCAAACACGAAATTAGCAGAAGGGGCTCAAAGGGTGGCGCTCAAGAGCTGAAATTCCTCGTAGTACGTCACTACGTTCCTGTTTGTGGCACAACAATTGTGTGCCATTAGTAAGACAAGATCCTGGCACACGCCCTTAAGACAAAATCAGACGCTCGGTTGGCTAACAATCGTACCATGTGTACGAGGCTTTACCCTTACCCCGCAGTAGATGCATTGTTATATACTATTTTTGATCATGCCATGCACTTCATTGTGTTAAGATATCTGGCTGCCTTTCAAACCTGGAGAACTGTCTGTTGATCATCTCTTGTAATATTGCAGTTAATAACCACAAGAGGCATGTAAATTGATATAAGTTTATTGAATGTTCAATTGTACTACATGTTTATGCACTGCTATGAATAACCAGTTTTTTTTTTTTTTTTTTTGTATGTTGATTGGTTTATCAAAATTCTATAAAAATATCTTTAAAAAAAAAAACAAAAAAAGGTGTCAGGATGTCACTGTCTATTTCTCCATGGAGGAGTGGGAGTATTTAGAAGGACACAAGGATCTCTACAAGGACGTCATGATGGACAATCAGCCGCCCCTCACATCACCGGGTAAGAGGAGACTTTATTGTAAAGGAGAGAGCAGTACGGAGGCTCCACCTAGATCCCCCATCATCTGATAAACACATAGAAACAATGTATTCAGTCAGTGTGTGTGTTTCCTACAGATGGATCCAGTAATGGGAACCCACCAGAGAGATGTCCCCATCCTCTGTATTCCCGGGATTCCACACAGGAAGGTCACACCATCCCTCACCATCATCAGGTAGATGAGGAACAATCACTGATAGTTATGATTTATACACAATTATGTTTGGTACAATCATTCATTTGTCATATATTCAGAGTGGAAACCTCGGGGATTATAATATGAATGTTAAAGAAGAGTATAAAGAGGAGGATGAGGAGTATGGAGTGATGGAGGAGTTTTCAGAAGGACACAAGGATATGATGGAGCCACCTAATACCAGAAACCCACCAGAGAGATGTCCCCGTCCTCTGTATTCCCGGGATTCCACACAGGAAGATCTCACCATCCCTCACCATCATCAGGTAGATGATTGACAATTATTGGTATTTCTGATTTATACACAGCATATTTGTTACAACGAATATTTTATTATATATTCAGAGTGGAAACCTCGGGGATTATAATATTGTTGTTAAAGAAGAGTATAAAGAGGAGGATGAGGAATATGTTGTAATGAATACGTTTTTAGAAGGACACAAGGATATGATGGAGCCACCTAATACCAGGAACCCACCAGAGAGATGTCCCCGTCCTCTGTATTCCCGAGATTCTACGCAAGAAGGTCACGCCATCCCTCACTGTTACAAGGTTGGTAAGTTGGAGCATCTAGAACAGTGATGGCGAACCTTGGCACCCCAGATGTTTTGGAACTACACTTCCCACAATGCTCTTGTACTCTGCAGTGTAGTTTAGCATCATGGGAAATGTAGTTCCAAAACATCTGGGGTGCCAAGGTTTGCCATCACTGATCTAAAACATGGACTTGTAGATATGATGTGTGGATTTTTTATGTGAGTTTATAGTTTACAGATGATCTTCTCTCTCATTTTCTTGGTTTAGAGTGGAGATCCAATCGATATAGAATTTGAGATTAAAGCAGAAGAAGAAGAGACGTATGTGAGGGATGATCAGCAGTCTATGGTGAAGGATGGAATAACGGGAACATTTATAGAGGAGGACACTCCTACAGAGATCAGCACAGGTGGGTCATTAACACTAAATACATTCCTTCACCCATACTGCTCACTGATTGGTCCAGAGTAGGGCGGGGACTGGGTGATATCAGCCTGTAATACCTTGGTCACTTTCCTGAGCTGTGTTCCCCGTCCTGTATTCCTGTATTTCTCTCAGATAATCTTCCTTCTCTGTGCTGCAGACACAATTTATGTATCTAGACTGGATTTATGGAGATTCTGGGGTTCAGCTGGCAGCAAAATTTTCATTTTCAACATAGGCGTTACTAGACCTAGGCACCTGAGGTATGTGCTTTGGGTCTCCCTACCCATGCCCGGGTCTAGCAAGATCTCTGACGGAACAATTCTCCCAGGGTTACTTGCTCTGTTTGCTTGGCTGTGCCGGGTGGAGGAATATAGTTACATAATTAGTCAGGTTGACACAAGATGCTAGTCCATCCAGTTCAACCCAAAAAATAAATAAATAATAATAATACAATTCCATGTACACAAACATGTACCCACAGTTGATCCAGAGGAAGGAAAAAAACCCCAGCAAAGCATGATCCAATTTGCTACGGCAGGGGAAAAAATTCCTTCCTGATCCCCGGAGAGGCAATCGGATTTTCCCTGGATCAACTTTACCTATAAATGTCGGTATCCAGGTATATTCTGTACATTTAGGAAAGAATCCAGGCCTTTTTAAAGCAATCTACTGAGCTGCCCAGAACCACCTCTGGAGGGAGTCTATTCCACATTTTCACAGCTCTTATTGTGAAGAAACCTTTCCATATTTGGAGATTAAATATTTTTTCCTCTAGATGTAAAGAGTGCTCCCTTGTCCTCTGTGATGACCTTAAAGTGAATAACTCAACACCATGTTCACTTTATGGATCACTTATGTATTTGTACATGTTGATCATCTCCCCCACTAATTTTCTCTTCTAAAGAGGGAATAGATTCAGTTCCTCTAATCTTTCCTCATAGCTGATCTCCTCCATGCCTTTTATCAGTTTGGTTGCCCTTCTCTGCACTTTCTCCAGTTCCCTGATATCCTTTTTGAGAACCGGTGCCCAAAACTGAACTGCATATTCCAGATGAGGCCTTACTAATGATTTGTACAGGGGCAAAATGATGTCTCTCTCTCTGGAGTCCAGTAGTTGGTGATAACAGTCATACATGTTAACATATAGTCCGTAACAAAGGGTCATACATGAGTGCGCCGGAACCATTAAAGTTATAACTGCCAAATATCTGCTTGCTATACCATATCAATAAGTAAAAGAGGTATCTGAGCCCCCCTCCTTCCCAGCCCTCCTGGGATCAATCTGTGTCATGAGGCGAAGGGCCACCCACTAAGGGCTCTCGAAGGAAATCAGCTGCGTTGGCAGCATTGGATCCTGAGGATAATTCCTAAGAGAGATCTTATTCTATGGTATAAGCAAATCAACCTTAAAAATTTGCCATATAAGAGGTCACAAGAACATTATGGCGAATAAACTAAGCTCTTGGAGTACCAAGTCAAGCAAATTCAGTTGAAGACAAAGAATAGGTTATAAACAGAAGAGAAGCATCCTATGTTAATTATTACTGTGTGATACCCGTCTCAGGTCCTTGAGAGAGTTATGCAGCAATGGTAGCTATCTTGGGAAGGATCCTATAGATTGAATTTCCTTGTAATTTTTCTCAGACATTTTTAGTAGGTACCCCAGCTATCGGAGAGGACCATGAGAATTGTCCGAGTTCTCATGGAGAAATCCCAAGGTCAGGGATGAAGTAACATCAGCTCAAGAGTGAGATGTAACGGGAAGAGGAAAGGAAAAGAAAGGAAACAAAAGATAGGAGGAGAGAAAAGATAGGAAAGGAGAAGCAGCGACCTGAATAGTCCCACACCAGTCCCCGATCTATAAACCAGATCAGGGTGTGAGCCCCAACTGTAGATATCGTATCCAAGGTTCCCAGATGTCTTCGTATTTTTCTGTAGTATCTAGAAGTGTGCTTACCATCTTTTCCTGGGCCATATTCCAGGAGACTTTCTTTTTAACTAAAACGAAGGAGAGGTGGGGTTGTTTCCAGGCTCTAGCGATGGTTAATTTAGTCCCAATTGGGATGAACATAATGAGACGGCTCACTAGTTTGGGTGCGTTCGGGATAGGGAAATTGAGCATTGCTATGCGAGCAGATTTTTGTATAGGGAGGTCAGAGACCTTTCGTAGCATATGGAAAATTTTATTCCAGAATCCCCTGATCTTGGGGCAGTTCCACCATGTGTGTATCATGGACCCTACATGATCACAATTTCGGAAGCATAGTCATGAGGACTTGGGATAAATCCTGAACAGTTTTAGTGGGACCAAGTACCATCTCATGAGCACCTTTAGATTCGCCTCTGCGAGTGCCGTATAAAGAATTCTCTTAACTTGCAGACTGTGACGCCCTTTGCCAGGCAGCCAGGCTCCAGGATTGTCCCAGGTCCCTTTCCCATTCCAGCATAAAGAGGGTCTTTAAAGCGGAGTTCCACACAAAAATGGAACTTCTGCTTTTCGTAACCCTCCCCCCCTCCGGTGTCACATTTGGCACCTTTCAGGGGGGAGGGGGGGTGCAGATACCTGTCTAAGACAGGTATTTGCACCCACTTCCGGCATAGACTCCCATGGGAGTCTATGCCTCTTCCTGTCCCTCCGCGCTGTCTCCTGGGAAACACACAGGTCCCAGGAGCTAGCGGGGACCAGTTACGATGCGCAGCGCGATTCGCGCATGTGCAGTAGGGAGCCGGGAAGTGAAGCCGCAACGCTTCACTTCCTGATTCCCTCACCTAGGATGGCGGCGGCAGCTGCCGAGAACCGAGCGGGTTCTCGGCGTCGGCTGCCGACATCGCTGGACCCTGGGACAGGTAAGTGGCCATTTATTAAAAGTCAGCAGCTGCAGTATTTGTAGCCGCTGGCTTTTAATATTTTTTTTTTTTAGGCGGTTTAGGTGGACTCCCTCTTTAAGTTTATCTTGGCCAGTGACTGATATATCACTGAAGGACCACCCCTCTGCTCCGTGGCTTGCCCACACCAAAGTTCATATTCAGTTAGTGTTAAAGGGTTAGGTGTGGAGGACAATAATTTGTGGAGAAAATTCCTTAACTGTCAATAATGTTCCTCTGGGGGCATATCTAGTTTGCTTATACAGTAAGTCCGAGTGAGGGGTCCAGTGGGGTGGATGAAGTGTCCTATTCTATACATCCCCTTATTAAGCCACCAGCTAAAGGCCTTGATGTCCATACCAGGGGGAAAAAGGGGATTTCTAAATATATGTGACAGGGGTGCCATTTGGAGATCAAGTGTGGGTTAGATTTTAGGGTATCCAAGATGACAAGGGAGTGTGATAGAGTGGGTACCACAACTGCCGGTCTGGCCTTGGGGGAGCACCAAAGGAGAAAATCTGGTGTGCAATGGGGGTTAGCTTGACGTTCCATATGGACCCAGTCAGGGTGAGCCACTTTGGAGTATATGACTGAGAGTTGGGAAAGTTGGGCGGCTTGGTAATACCAAAGCAGGTTCGGAAGTCCCACTCCTCCCTTATCTCTAGCACAGTAGAGGGTTTCCTTGGCTACCCTGTGACCTTATGTTCCCCAAATAAAGTGTAATATCTTGGATTGAAACTATCGTAAGTGGTCTTTGAGGATTGGGATGGGGAGGCTCCTAAATAGATATAAGATTCTTGGTAGTAGAGTCATTTTTATAGAGTTAAGCCTCCCTAACAATGAGAGCCCTAATTTGTCCCAACTTTTGAGGTCAGCTTCTGATTTACGGTACATTGGTAGGAAATTCACTGTGTAGAGGCAATCCACAGAGGCTGCCAGGCCGACCCCCAGATAGGGAATCGTCCCATTGCTCCAGGTGAACCGAAATTGTGGTTTTAAGCTCTCGACCAAATGTTCAGGCAAATTTATGTTTAGGGCCCTTGATTTCGAGAAGTTGACTTTCAAGCCAGATACTGTGCCAAAATTGTCCAGCAATTTATAGATATTAGGAAGTGATATGAGTGGTGAGGAGACAAAAAGCAGAATGTCATCTGTAAAAAGTTTTGCATTTGTGCATATGTGGCCCGCATCGTACCCCGTGTATATCTGGGTGGTCTCTTATAGCTATGGCAAGCGTCTCGATAACAATGGCAAAGATCAGGGGTGATAAGGGGCAGCCCTGTCTAGTGCCTTTGAAGATTGGGAAGGATTCGGAATAGTAACCTTGCAGATGGATTTTTACTTCTGGGTTCGAATACAGGGCACCTATTACATTCATCAAGCTATTAGCAAAGCCCCAGCAGTTCAAAATATGCATTATGCCGCGTACACACGATCGGATTTTCTGACGGGAAATGTTCGATGTGAGCTTGTTGTCGGAAAGTCATACCACGTGTATACTCTATCGAACATTTGCTGTGGGAATTTCCGCCCACAAATGTTTGAGAGCAGGTTCTTAAATTTTCCTGCCAACAAAACTTGTTGTCGGAAAGTCCGATCGTGTGTACACAAGTCCGTCGCACAAAAGTTCACGCATGCTCTGAATCAAGCAGAAGGCTATTGAACTGGCTATTGAACTTCCTTTTTCTCGGCTCAAGGTACATCTTGTACGTCACCTCGTTCCCACGTTCGGAATTTTGGGCCAACATTTGTGTGACCGTGTATATGCAAGACAAGTTTGAGCCAACATCCTTCGGACAAAAATCCACGGTTTTGTTGGCGGAAAGTCTGATCGTGTGTACGGGACTTAAGAAATGACCAGGACATCAAGTCAAAAGCTTTCTGTAAATCCAGAGATAATAGAAAGCCTGTTTGAGGAGGTCCACCATCCCAGCGGGAATTGAGCAGAGAAATATCAATTGCCCTTCTAATTTGATCCGGACCCTGTCTTCCGGGTATGAAGCCAAACTGGTCCTTATGGACATAGTCCAATAATGGATGAAATACAGTCTGCTAGGATCTTTGTTGGGACTTTGAAGTCGTTATTTATTAAAGATATGGGGCGATAGTTGGCGACTAAGCTAGGCTCCTTGCCGGGTTGGAGGATTACCGAGATAAAAGCCGAATTCAGGGATTTGTCTAATGGGGTCCTTTGGCATAGTTCGTTGAAGAAGCGGGCCAAGTAAGATGCTAATGTGGTAGTAAAGTGTTTGTAATAGGGGATGGAAAAGCCATCTGGACCCGGGGCAGAGTGACTTTTCAAGTTTTTCATTACCCTGGAGACCTCCTCTGCTGATATTGGTGCTTCAAGTTCATCAATGTGATGACTCTTGAGAGTAGGGATCTTAACAGTACTGAGAGAGGATTCCAATAAAGCATCTGGGGCCTCTTTCTCGGCACTCTACAGCTTTCTATAGAATTTATGGAAAGCTTCCATGATTTTTTGGGGGGTTTTCTGAAAGCGTGCCACCTCCGTTTTTGATTTTGGGTAAGGCGTAAGACCAGAGTCTAGGGGTCAGCCTGGTAGCCAGCATAGAGTTCGCCTTGTCCCTCAGATGGTAAAAACGGGCCCCGCTCCAACGTAAACTCTTTTTCGCTATTGCGGTAAGGGCCAAGTTTAATGCTGTGCGGGCAGCATCCAATTTTTCAGATGACATCGATGAGGGGTTTATGTTTATGCTGTTTATTAAGGAGCAGGAATTCAAATGCTAGCTGTTCAATATTTGGTCTGCGTGCTTTCCGTAGTCGTGAGGCCATTTGAATGAGTTTCCCTCTGATAGTGACCTTATGGGCCTCTCATAAAGTGGTTGCAGTTGTATCTCCTACGTCAGTGATGGCGATCCTTGGCACCCCAGATGTTTTGAAACTACATTTCCCATGATGCTCAACTACACTGCAGCCTGCATGAGCATCATGGGAAATGTAGTTCCAAAACATCTGGGGTGCCAAGGTTCGCCATCCCTGTCCTACGTCATTCTGAAGGAAATATTCCTTAATGGCCTCTATTTTGTTTGCATGAGCCGGATTGCTGAGGATGGAGGCGTTCAGTCTCCAGTTACCTCTGTGTTTTGGTTCCATAGGATGCCCCAGAACCAAGTAGGGCATTGAGTGGTCCGACCAGACAGAGTCCCTTATGAAAGACTTCGTCACCCAGGGGATTGCATCTACAGCGATAAAAAAATTATCAATTCTAGCGAAGGAGTTGTGTGGGCTGGAGAAGGGAGTGTAGTCCCGCAAAAAGGGGTTCACCTCTCTCCAAATGTCTACCAATCCCTGTTGGTAAATCTGTCTGGCTACACTGAGACTCTGTCTGGTAGGACGAATGAGTCCTCTCCCAGCTGGGCGAGATTTATAAAGCCCCATATCAAAAGCTAAATTGGAGCCCCCCTGTAAATTACAATCCCTTCCGTAAGTGGCTGTAGGAATCTAAACATAGAGAGGAAGAATTTGTCTTGGCCTTTGTTAGGGGAGTAGTAAGAGATCAGAGAGTATAGGTGGTTGTCTATGAGGCCCTTAACTAGTAAAAATCTGCCCTCTGGGTCTTTAAATTTAGTGTCCACATTAGCGAGGTAAAAGTTGGGGAATTTGGGGCGGAGAAAGGCTGGGGAATAGAAGCCGGGGAAGTGTGTCTCTTGTAAGAACAGAACATCTATTTTCTGGGTATGATAGTATTAAAAAATTTTTCTGTGTGTAATTGGAGAGTTTAAGCCTTGCACATTTTGTGAAGCGAAATGCAAGGAAGTGTTATGTGCAGTGTGGTCTGCCATGGAGCAGAGCGAGAGAAGATGCCAGCGAGTTGTCGTTACTTACCCTCCATAAGATGTCGAGATCCGTTGGCCACGGGAGGAACCCTGATGTCAGCTGGGAAATCAGGAACCGGCGATGGTATGAGGCTATGCAGGTCACTGAAAAAAAAGGAGAAGTTAGTAAGAAGGAAAGAGTAGAGAAAAAAACGGAACATAAAAGAGCACACAGCGCAGGAGGGGGGGGATCTACCCCTTGTGCCCTTAGTCACTAAACAATCACCCTCCAAAAGAGAGGGGGTAGCCCGACCAGGCACGGGGAAAAAAACGTGGCACCTAGTGCGGGGGGAGGTGCAGGAGTACCGCTTAGGCCGCAGCACCCCCAAATTAACATCAACTATTAATAAGTAAAAATTGCGAACATCTGCAACAACACCTGTAGAAAATAAACATTGCTCACCTGCTCCAACATTGTAAATACATTTTGTGCGGGGGCATGTGGGGAAAGGGGATGAAGGTAGGTAGGTGCAGGAAGGCAAGGGGGGGGGGGTGGAGAGTGGATGCTAGATCAGGGGAAGAGCCCCCGGAGCCTAATTTATCACAGCCTAATAATTCTGGAGCGTGCAGGCGTAAACTAAGCTGTAGGAGCAATGATGCCGCGTACACACGAGCGGACTTTACAGCAGACTTTGCCCGGCGGACGGGATTTTGTCGGACAATTTGATCGTGAATGGGCTCCAGCGGACTTTGTTTTCTCAAAAGTTGGACGGACTTAGATTTGAAACATGTTTTAAAGCTATCCGTCGAACTCGAGTCCGGTCGTCTGTATGCTAGATCGACGGGCAAAAAGCCACGCTAGGGCAGCTATTGGCTACTGGCTATGAACTTCCTTGTTTTAGTCCGGTCGTACGCCATCACGTACGAATTTGGCGGACTTTGGTGGATTGTGTGTAGGCAAGTCCATTCATTCGTAAAGTCCGTCGTAAAGTACGTTGAAAAGTCCGCCGGGCAAAGTCTGCTGTAAAGTCCGCTCGTGTGTACGCGGCATAACACACATTAGGGAAAAAGCTCAGGAGAAAAGTCAATCTTCATGTGCTGAAGGGGGTTGGGAGTCTACCAGTCTTCAAAGGTGGTGCTGACATAGTCCAGGTTTGTGGGTTTACTTGATCGAGGTATCGAGTTCCCGGCCGGGAAATACACTTCAAGTCAGATCTTGTATACCATGGGGTCCCAGCAACCGAGTCATATTAAGACAGGGGAAAGTAGCTCTATAAACCGGGGATGACAGAGTCCGGAGAAGAGATTAGGGGAATCTTCTACATTGTAGGACATAACCCTGGGGGCCCCAGAGGGTTACATAGTTACATAGTTAGTCAGGTTGAAAAAAGACACAAGTCCATCCAGTCCAACCATAAAAAAAAACAAAAAAAAAAAAAACGTACAATCCAATATACCCAATACTATACCCACAGTTGATCCAGAGGAAGGCAAAAAACCCCAGCAGAGCATGCTCCAATTTGCTACAGCAGGGGAAAAAATTCCTTCCTGATCCCAGAGAGGCAATCGGATTTTCCCTGGATCAACTTTACCTATAAATGTCAGTACCCAGTTATATTATGTACATTTAGGAAAGTATCCAGGCCTTTCTTAAAGCAATCTACTGAGCTGGCCAGAACCACCTCTGGAGGGAGTCTATTCCACATTTTCACAGCTCTTACTGTGAAGAAACCTTTCCGTATTTGGAGATGAAATCTCTTTTCCTCCAGTCGTAAAGAGTGCCCCCTTGTCCTCTGTGTTGACCGTAAAGTGAATAACTCAACACCAAGTTCACTATATGGACCCCTTATATATTTAAACATGTTGATCATATCCCCCCTTATTCTCCTCTTCTCAAGAGTGAACAAATTCAGTTCCTCTAATCTTTCCTCATAGCTGAGCTCCCCCATGCCTCTTATCAGTTTGGTTGCCCTTCTCTGCACTTTCTCCAGTTCCCCGATATCCTTTTTGAGAACTGGTGTCCAAAACTGAACTGCATATTCCAGATGAGGTCTTACTAATGATTTGAACAGGGGCAAAATGATATCTCTCTCTCTGGAGTCCATACCTCTCTTAATACAAGAAAGAACTTTGCTCGCTTTGGAAACCGCAGCTTGGCATTGCATGCTATTATTGAGCTTATGATCTACCAAAACCCCCAGATCCTTCTCCACTACAGATTCCCCCAGTTGTACTCCCCCTAGCATGTATGATGCATGCATATTCTTAGCCCCCAAGTGCATAACTTTACATTTCTCAACATTAAACCTCATCTGCCACATAGTCGCCCAATTAGACAAAGCATTGAGGTCAGCTTGTAAATTGGAGACATCCTGTAAGGACGTTATTCCACTGCATAGCTTGGTGTCATCTGCAAAGACAGAAATGTTACTTTTGATCCCAGACCCAATATCATTTATAAAGATATTAAAGAGTAAGGGTCCCAGCACTGAACCTTGGGGTACACCACTGATAACCTTAGACCATTCAGAGTAAGAATCGTTAACCACTACTCTCTGAATTCTGTCTTTTAGCCAGTTTTCTATCCATTTACAAACTGATATTTCCAAGCCTGTAGACTTTAACTTACACATGAGCCGTGTGTGCGGAACTGTATCAAACGCTTTTGCAAAATCCAAATAAACCACGTCCACAGCCACCCCTCTGTCCAAGGTTTTACTTACCTCTTCATAAAAAGAAATCAGGTTTGTCTGACAACTTCTGTCTTTCATGAACCCATGCTGTCTGTTGCTTAAAATGTTTTTTTCCAGCAAGAACTCGTCTATGTGGTCTTTTATTAAACGCTCCAGTATCTTCCCGACTATAGAAGTTAAACTAACAGGTCTATAGTTACTTGGTAAAGACTTTGATCCCTTTTTAAATATAGGCACCACGTTCGCCCTGCGCCAATCCAGCGGTACTATTCCCGTCATTAATGAGTCCCTAAAAATTAGATACAATGGCTTTGAAATTACAGAGCTTTTAGGATCCGTGGGTGGATGCCATCAGGTCCAGGTGCTTTATCCACCTTTATTCTGTCTAAATATTTCTGGACCATATCCCTTTTGAGCCATTGTGGATCATTGGGGGCTGTGTCAATACCACCCCCATTATGGACATGAACTTCCCCATGCTCTTTTGTATACACAGAGCTGAAGAAAGTATTTAATAAATTAGCCTTCTCCTTGTCCCCAGTCACCCACTCTAGATTATTTTGTAAAGGGCCTACATGCTCAGACCTGACCTTTTTACTATTAATATAGGTTTAAAGGTTTAGTCCTTTAGTTTAGACCAGTGGGGATACAGAAAAAAGAACTCCCTTGGGATGGAGGGATGATTGGTCAGAATTGAGTTAATTTTCATGGAGGTAAACCTTCCTGACTTTTCTTGCTCTTGGAGCTCTCCTTGGCTTTTTTGGTTTTGGGAGTTTGCCATATGGAAGTGAGAGGGCTAGAGGGAGGTGGACGCTTTGCCGTGAGTGCGGTTGAGGTTTGTATTGACGAAGGGGGATCCATGGAGATGATGCCCAGCTTTAGCAGCAGGTGTTCCCCTTCAGGAAACGAAGAAAATCAGAAAGATTTGTTGTCAATTTCAAATTTAGGGCCGAAGGGTAAAAGCCACCAGTATTTGATATTCTTCTGTTGGAGGGCTGAAAGTAAAGGTATAAGTGTCCGCCTCCTTTGAATCTCGGAGGGAGAGATGTTGGCGAATATTTGAATTGTATACCTCATAATCTGTAGTTGCGGTGTGGAACGGGCCCTTTTCATCACCTCTTCTTTAATTCCGTAGTAGTTTCACCACAATTTCCCTGGGCAGGCCATCAGCATGGTGTGGACCCAGGGCCCTATGAGCTCGGTCCAGTTCCAATCTGTGGGGACTAATGTCAGGGATGAGTTCCTTAATGAGGGAGGTAACTGCTTCCTGTATCTCAGTAATGCTTTCTGGCAGGCCTCTAATCCTGAAGTTGTACCTTCGAGGGCTAGTTTCCAGGTCGTCGATTTTGGCCACAGCAACATCAAGTTGATTGTGTAGGTCTTGTATGCAATCAGTGTTTTGGTTCGCCCTGGTAACTGTGGCATCCACTTTGGTCTCAATTGTTTCAATACGTGCGCCCAGGCTTTGTAAATCATGTTTGATGTCTGAGGTAATTCGTGCAGCAGTCTGGGAGAGACCCCTGTCAAGCATTTCAACAAATTTGCTGAAAATAAATGCCATGTCTGGCTGTTGTAGAGGGAGCTGTGTCAGGCCTAGTGGGAGGTCTCCGGACCTGGGGGAAGGTGCCACCATGGGGGACATGACCAGATCATCCAGGGTCTGATTTATTAGGGACTCCGGGAAAGCTGGGGATGTAGGGTCTCTGAAGGCGGTGTGCAGCTGGGTGACTCCACATACTGTACCTCCGCAGCTTGCTGATTGTGCCAGGGAGCCGTCACAGGGTTCTCTGCATTGTCAGCCTTGTGTGCTTGCTGGGCTGCCGCCATCTTGGGATTCCCAGCCTGCTCCGGATCCGTGGCAAAGTGCTCCTGTAGGCTTATCCTGGCCATCCTCGCGGCCATCAAACTGTTCCCGGGGGTGTCCGCACCATCAGGCAGGTATGTGCAGGGATGTTTTGCGGTGTCACTTGCTACTGGGGGCGCCTTGTCAGCTCGAGCAGGATAGAGCTCCGGGGCTAGGCGGCCATACCTCAAAGCTCCGCGCATGCGCCTCGTCCATACCTTTCTTAATACAAGAAAGGATTTTGCTTGCTTTGGAAACCGCAGCTTGGCCTTGCATGCTATTATTGAGCTTATGCTCTACCAAAACCCCCAGATCCTTCTCCACCATTGATTCCCCCAGTTGTACTCCCCCTAGTATGTATGAAGCGTGCATATTCTTAGCCGCCAAGTGCAGAACTTTACATTTATTCACATTAAACCTCATCTGCCACATAGTCGCCCAACTTAGTTGTAAGTTGGAGACATCCTGTAAGGACGTTATTCCACTGCATAGCTTGGTGTCATCTGCAAAGACAGAAATTTTACTTTTAATCCCAGATCCTATATCATTCAGAAAGATATTAAAAAGTAAGGGTCCCAACACTGAACCTTGGGGTACACCACTGATAACCTTAGACCATTCAGAGTTATGCCCCATACACACGAGCGGACTTTTCAGCATCAAAGGTCCGACGGTCTTTCCGACAGACTTTCGATGAAGTTACGACGGACTTTCGAACGACCGGACTAAAGTCCGTTCGAAAGTCCGTTGGTTTGAACGTGATGACGTACGAAGGGACTAGAATAAGGAAGTTCATAGCCAGTAGCCAATAGCTGCCCTTGCGTCCTTTTTTGTCCGTCAGACTAGCATACAGACGAGCGGATTTTTCGACCGGACTCAAGTCCGTCGGAAAGATTTGAAACATGTTCCAAGTCTAAAGTCCGTCTGATTGTCGACAGAAAAAGTCAGCTGAAGGTCCGATGAAGCCCACACACGGTCGGATTGTCCGACTGATTCGTTCCACTCGACCAGTCCGGTCGAGTGTACATGGCATAAGTGTCATTAACCATTTCAGCCCCGGAAGGATTTACCCCCTTCCTGACCAAAGCACTTTTTGCGATTCGGCACTGCGTCGCTTAAACTGACAATTGCGCGGTCGTGCGGCGTGGCTCCGAAACAAAATTGACATCCTTTTTTTCCCACAAATAGCGCTTTCTTTTGGTGGTATTTGATCATCTCTGCGATTTTTATTTTTTGCGCCATAAACAAAAAAGGAACCACAATTTTGAAAAAAACGCATTATTTTTTACGTTTTGCTATAATAATTATCCCCAAAAAATATATAAAAAAAAAGTTTTTTTCCTCAGTTTAGGCCGATTCGTATTCTTCTACATATTTTTGGTACAAAAAATCGCAATAAGCGTTTATTGATTTGTTTGCGCAAAAGTTATAGCGTTTATAAAATAGGGGATAGTTTTATGGCATTTTTATTAATAATTTTTTTTTACTAGTAATGGCGGCGATCAGCGATTTTTATTGTTTCTGCGACGTTATGGCGGACATGTTGGACATTTTTGACACATTTTTGGGACCATTGTCATTTATACAGCAATCAGTGCTATAAAAATGCATTTATTCCTGTATAAATGACACTGGCAGTGAAGGGGTTAACCACTAGGGGGCGGGGAGGGGTTAAGTGTGTGCTAGGGGAGTGATTTCTAACTGTCAGGGGGATGGGCTGGTGTGTGACGTCACTGATCTCTGCTCCGATGACAGGGAGCAGAGATCGAGTGACTATTGTCACTAGGCAGAACGGGGAGCTGCTGTTTACAACGGCATCTCCCCGTTCGTCCTCTCCGTGAGGCGATCGCGGGTATGCCCGCGGCGATCGAGTCCGCGGGACCCGCGACCCGGCAGGCGCGCGCGCACACGGCGACAAATTCAAAGTAACGTACGGGTACGTTACTTTGTGCAGCCGTGCCATTCTGCCGACGTATATCTACAGGAGCCGGTCGGGAACCGGTTAACCACTACTCTCTGAATTCTGTCCTTTAGCCATTTACAAGCCCAACCTATGTGTGATTATGTGTCAGTATTACATTGTATATCCCTGTATGTTGCGGTCATTTAGGTGCTTATCTAATAGTTTCTTGAAACTATCAATACTCCCCGCTGAGACCACCGCCTGTGGAAGGGAATTCCACATCCTTGCCGCTCTTACAGTAAAGAACCCTCTACGTAGTTTAAGGTTAAAACTCTTTTCTTCTAATTTTAATGAGTGGCCACGAGTCTTGTTAAACTCTCTTCTGCGAAAAAGTTTTATTTTTATTGTAGGGTCACCAGTACGGTATTTGTATATTGAAATCATATCCCCTCTCAAGCGTCTCTTCTCCAGAGAGAATAAGTTCAGTGCTCGCAACCTTTCCTCATAACTAATATCCTCCAGACCCTTTATTAGCTTTGTTGCCCACTGCATCTTGTCTCGTAAACATTTAAACTTTCAGCGATTACTGAATACCAATATTATGAGTCCTGACCCCTGCACTATATACTCTATGTTGTACATTAAATTATTCTGATACTATATAGTCCTATCTGTGGTATCTTATACAATATGTTGTACATTACATAGTCCTGACTGCTGCTCTCTCCCTTCTACCCACTGCTATATATAAACATAATATGCATTCTCTTTTGTTACACCCATTTCCTACCAGCTGGACATTTTATATCTGATGATATGATTGGAGCACAGAATTTTACATGTTGATAATAATGTGATACCATCCTCAAACTTTGTAAACCTTTAAACAGAAAGTGATAATGAGGGAGGAGTCAATAACCCAATGATGGTGGTCTTCAGGATCAGTCCAGTCTTCATCTTGGTTGTTCTCTCCCCATCCCCACTCTCTGACCTCTGGTGGGGCTCAGCCCCACTGTTATTAATGTATAAATCATGGACTAAATAAGGAAGTGCAGGACTTCCTGTGTTGGGAAGATGGCAATGAGTGATAGAGGGGGTGGGAACACTCATCCTATAATCCCCTCATCACTGTCACTCTTATAAAAGACAGTTCTTGTTGTTTCCTTACTCTCTGACTAAGGTCCATGAATAAAGAAATGAACTGGTAGGAGATCAGAGGACCTATTTACTAGTTACCTTGAGGGTGGAATTGAAAGATCATCAGAAAGAAATCTGCCTGATGTGGGCGGAGTCCTGGTTTTGGGGAACCAATCTACTCATGTCTAGTAATAATCTTTTTATTTCTATTTTAGTAGATGGACGGGAGATGAGGAAAACCTCAGAGGATTGTCTCACTTTGTCTCCAGACTGTAAAGTAGAAGATGAGGACATCACACAGTATAGTCCAGGAGAAAACCCGACTACCTCAAATGTCCATCCGGCACCACACAGTGTAGATGGACCATCGTATTCCTCTTATCCTGAGGAACCTCAGACTGTGAGGGACGGTGCTGTCCTTCCAGATAAGAGGTTTTCCTGTCCTGAGTGCGGGAAGTGTTTCCATTATAAATCTGGTCTTAATGTGCATAAAAGAACTCACACGGGTGAGAAGCCGTATTCCTGTTCTGTGTGCAGGAAATGCTTTTCAGAGAAGTCAAATCTTTATAAACATCAGAAATTACACACGGATGAAAAGTCATATTCCTGTTCTAACTGTGGGAAATGTTTTTCACAGAAGTTAAAATTTATCATGCATCAAAGATCTCACACGGGTAAGAAGCTACCTTCCTGTTCTGAATGTGGGAAATGTTTTGTGCGACAATCAGAACTTGTTATACATCAAAGGTCACACACGAGGGAGAAGCCATTTTCATGTACTGAGTGTGGGAAATGTTTTTCACAGAAGTCCAGTCTTTACACACATCAGAGATCTCACACGGGGGAGAAACCGTTTTCCTGTCCTAAGTGTGGGAAATGTTTTGTTATAAAATCAGATCTTGTCACACATGAGAGGTCTCACACGGGAGAAAAGCCATATCCTTGTCCTGAGTGTGGGAAATGTTTTTCACAGACATCCATTCTTTACCGTCATCAGAGATTGCATATGGGGGAGAAGCCGTATTCCTGTCCTTTGTGTGGGAAATGTTTTTCACAGAAATCCAGTCTTTACACTCATCAGAGGTCTCATACAGGGGAGAAGCCATATTCCTGTTCTGAGTGTGGAAAATGTTTTGTACAAAAATCAGAACTTGTAAGACATCAGAGATCTCACACGGGGGAGAAGCCGTATTCTTGTCCTGAGTGTGGGAAATGTTTTTCAATGAAGTCCAGTCTTTACACACATCAGAGAGTACACACAGGGGAGAAGCCGTATTCCTGTTCTGAGTGTGGGAAATGTTTTTCAGTGAAGTCCAGTCTTTCCAGACATCAGAGATCTCACACGGGGGAGAAGCCACTTTCCTGTCCTGAGTGAGGAAATTGTTCCTCACTGAAGTCCTGTCTTCCTGTACATCAGGGATCCCACACAAACCTCTTACACAAACACTTAGAGGTCTTTTTTTTCCTTTAAATGGCACACAGAAAACATCACTATTGTGATCTGTTCGGATGCAGGATGTCTCTCAGACGCATAACTTTTTAAGCTGACTCTTAATGTTCAAGTTTGGAGTGAACTATATACATAAAAAGCTACAAGTTTGGATCTTGCAGACAACATATAGGTGTACAGTTGTGCTAATAAGTTTACATACCCTGGCAGAATAATAGCCATTCAAACCCCTTTGTGTTAACTTGTGTGCATGTTATCAGGCCAAAATCACCAGGGTCTGTAAACTTTTGATCAGGGTCATTTGGGTAGTTTCTGTTGCCATTATGATTTAAAAAGCGTAAAAACACAGTTGATTGATAAAAATGGCTTCAGCCAAACACTAACCATGAGTGAAAGAAAAGTTTTTGTGTTATCATTTATATTCTCTGAAAAATGGCCAAGAAATCATAAATTCTGCAAGGGTATGTAAACTTATGAGCACAACTGTATATACATCATATGGTGCTTATAGACATCCTGGTATGGTGTACGTGGTCTTTCCTTGGGCCCTTTCCCTGTGTTCTGGGGCTTCACCTGTGGTTTGCTCTGCGCGTTAGGTTACCTCTCCTCCATGATTGGTTGTTTAGTGAATATACATGCTCCACCAATGTCCTCCTGATGAAGTGAATTTTTTTCCAAGAAACGCGTCAAGAGTGTGGAGAAGATTTCTACATTAATTGTATCTTCACAACTCCTACTGAAGTATAAATTTGTATAAATCCAATCTGGACCCCAAACCCATCTGTTTTGGGAACGGTTTCTGTATGATGAAACTTTGTGTTTTTTTATAAATAAGGACTTTTTAATGAATGGAATTTTGTAATAAACTGTATACCTTTTTTTAAAAAGAAAATGTTTTTAGGTTGTGCCTTAAAAATCCCGCCATAGTTATGGGTTTATGCCCTCAGTAGCTTTTTGATTCACGATATCAGGATGTGGCACTAAAAAGGCCTACTCTCAGGTTTAAAAAAAGAATAGTTGAAAGAATGTGACCAGCATTCACCCAGCCTGTACCATGTGATTAGCTGTAACCAACCAGCTGTCCATTCATGACAGGTAAAGACTTTGCTGGTTATGATTTACCAGCAAAGTGAAAAACAAAAAGACAATCCCTGATCACCCCCCAGAGTAGTACAGTGTTACTATGGTGACACTGAAATACTCTGATAAAAGTATGTAAAAAATGAAAAAAAAAATGGTTTAAACAAAATGGAATTAAAAATTATTGTTTTCTTTAACATACTGTCACAAGTCAGTGTCCCTGATCACCGACACCAGTCATACTCTGTACTGCGTGTTGACAGTATGTAAAAAATAATTGTGAAAAAAAACAACTTTTTTTTTTAAATGTGACAAAGTGACCATTTCAAAAAATTTGCCATGCCTCTTACTAAATACCTTGGATTGTCTGCTTTGCAAAAAAGGGTCATATGGGGGGTATTTGTACTGTCCTGACATTTTCAGGCCTCAAGAAATTAGATTGGCAGTCAGTACATCAGGATTGATCAATTTTTAGCTATATATCCCTATAACATATATCACTATAACGTCCACACAAACCAATTAACAACTTGGTCTCTAGAAGATTCCCCCCCCCCCCCTTTCTGACCAGGCCTTTTTTGCTATTTTGCTTTAACTGGTAATTGCACACTCATGTAATGCTGTACCCATATAAAATGTATGTCTGTTTTTTTCATATAAATAGAGCTTACTTTTGGATGGTATTTGATCACCACTGGGATTTTTATTTTTTGTGATGTAAACAAAAAAAATACAGAAAACTTAGAAAAAAAACAATATTTTCTACTTTTTGTTATAAGAAATTTATGATAAACTCAAATTTCTATATAAATTTAGACCAAAATATATTCTGCTACATGTCTTTGGTAAAATGCCAGGGCGGTACAAAGCCCTTAAATTAACCCCTTTTGGAAAGTAGCCACCGCAATGAATTTGCTGAGAGGCATGTTGAGCCCATGGAACAGTTTTTGAAATATGACTTTTATTTTATTTTATTTTTTTAAAACAAAGTTGTCACTTAAATGATATATTGCTCACACAGGCCATGGGCATATGTGAAATTACACCCCAAAATACATTTTGCTGCTTCTCCTGAGTACGGGGATACCACATGTGTGGGACTTTTTGGGAGCCTGGCTGCGTACGGGGCCCCGAAAACCAAGCACCGCCTTCAGGATTTCTAAGGGCCTAAATTGCCTATTTTACTTCTTCACTACCTATCACAGTTTTGGAGGCCTGAAATGTCAAGATAGCACAACCCCCCCCCCCCCCATGACCCCTTTTTGGAAAGTAGACACCCCAAGCTATTTCCTGAAAGGCATGTTGAGCCCATGGAATATCTTATTTTTTTGCCACAGGTTTTCTGGAAAATGAAATTTTTTTTTTTTTTACACAAAGTTCTCACTTAAATTATATTTCCTAGTCGTCCTTCTGTCAGCACACTATGGGTTAACTCCTCCTTTTAACCCCCAGGACCACCTTCTTCCAGCTTAAGTAACTTATGTGTTATATGTTTATGGAATGATTTATGTTATATACATTATTTCTCACATTTCGTCCATGAGATAAAACAAAAGATACTTGGGATATGACTACCAAATGTTACAAAAATAAGATGGAGAAAAAACTTTTCAATGCATATTTTTTATTTTATTATTACCAAAGAATTTTGGTTCAATGATAACAATATAAATGAACAATTCAGAACAGTAAAGGATTGCATGGTAACAACACTGTACTCGTATGACATTTTTATCATTTTGTTCCCACAAATAGAGCTTTCTTTTGGTGGTATTTAATTTGCACTGGGGTTTTTATTTTTTGCTAAACAAATGAAAAAAGACCCAGAATTTTGAAAGAAAACACATTTTCTTAGTAACTATTATAACATTTTGTAAATAAGTAACTTTTCTCTTTCACTGATGTGCGCTGATGAGGCTGCACTGCTGGGCTCTGATAGGCGGCAATGATGGGCGCTGATAGGTGGCAATGATGGGCACTGACAGGCAGCACTGATATGCGGCAATGATGGGCACTAATATGCAGCAAACATGGGGACTAGATAGGCGGCCCCCCACCTCCATCCTTAGAGACCTCCAGAGATCAGAGAGACCCCCCTTATATCAGCACCCCCTGCCCTCTTTAACACATCCATTCAGATTGCCTTACCAGTGGGACCCGGGAGCTACTGCAACCATGGAGGGAAGTGTAAGCGCTGAGCTAGGGGTCTGAGCTGGAAGGTGGAGCCGCTCTAGGGCTATTTACCTCAGTGTGAATGGCAGAAAAAGCATGTCATTGGTTGCTAGGACAGCAACCAATCACTTCAAAGGAGATCATCAAGGCACCGGGTGGGGGAGGCAGAGAGGCGCAGCCTGGACTGTCCGTGACAATACCAGACAGGTGGCAATCCTATCTGGGGACAAAACCAGGGACAGACTTGGTCCGGGGACAGTGTCCTCAGTCCGGGGACTGTCCCCAGAAACTGGGGACGTCTGGTCACACTATTTTAAAGGGGCAGTAGGTGTATTAAAAAAAAAATGGAAGATTAGGATTATAATAATATTAATAATTTATACTGTAAATATCTGTGCTTCGCTACTAATGTGTCCTAAAAAATTCAATAAATTACCTCTATCTCCATATGCTGCTACTTAATATAAATAAAAAGATCTAACAACAAGATGAAAATGTTTTCTTTTTTAATTCCACAGTAGTGCACCAATTCAAAATTAAATTTCATCAAACAATGTGAATAAAGAAACAAAGTCCATATACGTAGATATAAGTGAAGTACAAAGAATGTGATAAAAATGGTGTACCACTATGAAAACATACACCATATTTCCTCCTCCAATACAGTGTTAGTGCAGGTTCCACTCCCTTAAGAATAATGCTCACAGACGGTATTGACATTCACTCTGGTGACTGGCACATGGCGCTTACACTACCGTTCAAAAGTTTGGGGTCACCCAAACAATTTTGTGTTTTCCATGAAAAGTCACACTTATTCACCACCATACGTTGTGAAATGAATAGAAAATAGAGTCAAGACATTGACAAGGTTAGAAATAATGATTTGTATTTGAAATAACATTGTTTTTACATCAAACTTTGCTTTCATCAAAGAATCCTCCTTTTGCAGCAATTACAGCATTGCACACCTTTGGCATTCTAGCTGTTAATTTATTGAGGTAAGCTGGAGAAATTGCACCCCACGCTTCTAGAAGCAGCTCCCACAAGTTGGATGGGCACTTCTGGCGTACCATACGGTCAAGCTGCTCCCACAACAGCTCAATGGGGTTCAGATCTGGATTCATCCGTCCACAACACTTTTTTCCAGTCTTCCTCTGTCCAATGTCTGTGTTCTTTTGCCCATCTTAATCTTTTTCTTTTATTGGCCAGTCTCAGATATGGCTTTTTCTTTGCCACTCTGCCCTGAAGCCCAAAATCCCGCAGCCGCCTCTTCACTGTAGATGTTGACACTGGTGTTTTGCGGGTACTATTTAATGAAGATGCCAGTTGGGGACCTGTGAGGCGTCTGTTTCTCAAACTAGAGACTCTAATGTGCTTATCTTCTTGCTTAGTTGTGCAACGCGGCCTCCCACTTCTTTTTCTACTCTGGTTAGAGCCTGTTTGTGCTGTCCTCTGAAGGGAGTAGTACACACCGTTGTAGGAAATCTTCAATTTCTTTGCAATTTCTCGCATGAAATAGCCTTCATTTCTAAGAACAAGAATAGACTGTCGAGTTTCAGATGAAAGTTCTCTTTTTCTGGCCATTTTGAGCGTTTAATTGACCCCACAAATGTGATGCTCCAGAAACTCAATCTGCTCACAGGAAGGTCAGTTTTGTAGCTTCTGGAAGGAGCTAGACTGTTTTTAGATGTGTGAACATGATTGCACAAGGGTTTGCTAATCATCAATTAGCCTTCTGAGCCAATGAGCAAACACATTGTACCATTAGAACACTGGAGTGATAGTTGCTGGAAATGGGCCTCTATACACCTATGTAGATATTGCACCAAAAACTAGACATTTGCAGTTAGAATAGTCATTTACCACATTAGCAATGTATAGAGTATATTTGTTTAAAGTTAGGACTAGTTTAAAGTTAGCTTCATTTAAAAGTACAGTGCTTTTCCTTCAAAAATAAGGACATTTCAATGTGACCCCAAACTTTTGAACGGTAGTGTATGTTGATATAAAGCAACTCGGAATCTCCAGTCACCATCCAGATGTCGTAAAGCACCCACATGTAGGGAAAAATCCAAACAATGCCTACAATAGTGTAAAGTCTTACAGTAGCTGCTTTATTTTAAAAGTATTGCACTTACACTTAACAGAAAATGGCCATAATTAAAATCAATGTCAGTGTAAGGCGTCAACAGTGCTACGATCTCACCAACCCTCAGGGATTGTAGTTCCTGAATCAACATCCTGACATTACATCCGGTTGCCGCGTAGCCACGGCCTGTAGTAATAATAATATTAAATATAGTGGGGGTGAAAGAGAGCTGCGGGAGGCATTTTCTTTTTTGTAAAGTCTTTTCTTCCCGTTTGTGCAGCCATGAGCTTGCCACAGCCACAACAGGCAATGAATATCTGCAAAAAGGTAGGAGGGGGCGACGGGGGACTATGGAGCAAAAGAGTGCTGCACACGAGACTGATGTGATGCTTAATATTTTTAGGAGCAAAAGCCCTAAAAATTACTATCACGGAAAGAGAAGTCCCGCCATCGCTCTAAAGCCTAGCAATCGGGGTCTCATTCTAAACAGAATCCGTTCACCCACTATTCCAAGCTGCAGTAAAACTCCAACAGTGGAGCCAAGACAGACAGGGCAACCGGCTGAGGACCTGTGCTGGGCCTGCGCTGCACCAGCTGTTCCCAGGAAACTTTTATGTGCTGAGTACATGAGTGATGTGGCCACGGATAAGGAAACAGAAGCACTGAGAGCTAAGGTGTACATTCATGAGGCAGGGGCCGAAAGCATTCATTTGGTCTCCAGCGCTAGTGGTTCAAGGGTAGAACCAAAAGCGAGTACTACCACAGATCAAGACCAGAGATCTATGGTTTTGGAGATTTTCTCAGGATCATCTGAAGATATGCCCAAACTTTTGTTCGATTTTTATCTGACCCATTTGTGACGGCCATAAATTGGGATTGGGACATTCAACCTCCAGAGAAGGTGAAGCTTTTTTTTCCAAATATGAGAAAGCAACGAGCTTCTTTTCCATTCATGGAGGAGATCCGTGAATTAATGGATAACAAATGGGAAAAACCGGAGAAGAAAGCAAGAACCCAGAATTAGTTTGCAAAATTATATCCATTCAAATCCTCAGATGCTGCCTTTTGAGAATTACCCCCAGGAGTGGATACAGCCCTACAGCACCTGGCAAGACATGTCTCTCCCTCCGGAAGACTCCACTACTTTTCGAGATCCAATGGATAGGCGAGCAGAGGACAATCTTAAGAAGATTTATGCAGTCTCTGTAGCAGCCTGTCGGCCGTCTATAGCCCACACATCTTTCCCAAGGGCTTTAAAAGTTTGGGTCTTAAATGTGGAGACAAAACTGCGTGCAGGAGTGGAAGCGGCAAAGATTATTGTGACTCTAGAAGAGCTTAACCTTACTGAGGCCTTCTTAGCGGAATCCTCCTTAGATCTAGTAGAGTTACTAGCAAGACTGATGGCACACTCTCTAACTGCAAATAGAGCCCTGTGGTTGTGCCATTGGAATGCGGATGGGGCATCAAAACAAGTGCTATGCAACATCCCATACAATGACAAGATGCTGTTCAGAGAAAAACCCTAAAAGAAGTGATTAAGCGAGGCAGGCAGAAATTCGGGTCTGCTTTCTCAGACGTCAAGTTAAAGACAACAACCCTTTTGCTCAGGACAGTCTGATTTCAGAGGGGCACAGGAAGCCAGATCGTACAGGCTAGGCCGGGAATATACTAGTTTTTTGATAGTCAGTCCGTCCAGCCCCTCCAGGTGGGAGCCAGGCTGGCAATTTTCTGGTGGGTATGGGCAGGGAAGATCAGGGACCACTGGGTCCGGCAAACAGGAAAACGCAGATACAGGGTAGAGTTTCAGGAGAAACCACCCAATATTTTTGTCCAGACGTATTGGCCATGTGATCAGAAGAGACGCAAGTTCTTATAAGACATCTAACCAGGGCTTTTTTTCTCAAACAATAGGTGCTGGAACTCAACCACAACCCCTCCCCCCCACACACACCCTCCAAATCTCATCAAATAGTGGGTGTGGTCATATTTCACAGTAGAAGGGTCTTAAAGGGGCATTAAATATCAGAATTGAATTACACACAGAGTGCAGAGCTGTCACTTGTAAACACAGAAACCAGACTTCTGTGTTTACAAGTGATTGTGGTGAGCAGGCACCAAAGGGTCTGAGCCAGAGGTGGTGGAACTGAGTTCCACCAAGTTCCCCCTGAAAAAAAGCCCTGTATCTAACCAAATGATGTCAAAAGCAGGAAATTGTGCCAGTTCCTTTGAATCAGCAAGGGAAAGGAGTATATTCATCAATCTTCCTGGTACCCAAAGCCTCTGGAGAGCTCAGACCAGTGTTGAACCTGAGGTCCTTGAATAAGTTTATCAATCCCAGAAGGTTTAAGATGGAATCGGTGTGTACAATTAGGTCAGTGATTCAAGCGGGAGATTGGCTAATCTCCATCGATTTAGCAGATGCATATTTGCATGTTCTGATCCACAGGCATCATCAGAGATACCTCAGATTTGTCATGGGAGATTGCCACTATCAATTCAGGTGTCTGCTCTTTGGGATCAATACAGCACCCAGAGTTTTCTCCGAGATCCTACTAGCCACCATAGCATTTATCTGTTTGCAGGTGGCAAAGATCTTTTATTACCTAGATGATATCCTGTTGTGGCCCACTCAAGCAAGGACCTTGCATGGCAACGCAACAGGGTAATGAGGATGTTGTCTGAGTTTGGGTGGCTGATAAATGGCCGGAGGGGCGTACTCATTCCCTCCCAACAGATGGAATACCTAGGAATGACATTTAATGCACGATCAGGACAAGTTTTCCTGCTGGATCGCAAAATTTCCGAACTGAAGGCCTGTATTCACAGTGTGATGGGGACCTCAACACTATTGTCGAGGGACTGTATGAAGATGTTGGGGATATTCACTGCAGCTATTCTGGCAGTCCCATGGGTGAAATTTCATATGAGAGTGCTGCAAATGTCCTTCCTGTGTCAATGGGATGGCCAGTCGTTTGATTAGACGATTCTTTTGCCAAGACTGATTAGACTGGATCTAGTTTAGTGGACAGAAGCCCTATCACAGGGTATGCCTCTCAACCTGAAAGACTGGGTCTTGATAACCCAGTCTCCAGGGCTGGGGGGCCCACTGCCTTGGGAGACAGGCCCAAGGCAGGTGGCAGACATCAGAAACCAGACACTCCAACCTCCTGGAACTACAGGCGGCATTCATGGTCCTCTTTCAAAGAAGTGATTCAGGGAGCCCGAGTCCAACTGAGACTAGACAACAAGATGGTGGTAGCCTATATAGCCCGATAGGGTGGTACCAGAAGTCTGCCGCTACTCCAACTAGTGACCAAGATTTTCCACTGGGCCAAAGGCTCAAGGACATTTTTTTGTGCTGAAAGTGCCCCCCTCGACTTATACTCGAGTCAAGCACTTTTCTGCAGCAAAAAATTTCATTTTCCGAACCGGGTTTGGGGCCCCGTATCTCAGGGCCAGTTGGTGCTAGGAACCCCAAATTTGGTGTGCAAACCCAGTGGAACTGATACCATAACATATCCAAAGCGGGAGTTCCTAACACCAAGTGACCCCGAGATACGGGGCCCCAAATTCGGTTCGGAAAATGTCAATCTCTGCTGCAGAAAAGTGCTTGACATTTTCTGAACCGATTTTTGGGGCCCTGTATCTCAGGGCCACGTGGTGCTAGGAACCCCATATTTGATGTGCAAACCCAGTGGAACTGGTACCATAACATATCCAAAGCTGGGGTTCCTAGCACCAAGTGGCCCCGAGATACGGGGCCCCAAAGTAGGTTGGGGAAATGTCATTCTCTGCTGCAGAAAAGTGCTTGACATTTTCTGAACCGATTTTTGGGGCACTGTATCTCGGGGCCACTTGGTGCTAGGAACCCCAGCTTGGATATTTTATGGTGCTAGTTCCACTGGGTTTGCACACCAAATTTGGGGTTCCTAGCCCTAAGTGGCCCCGAGATACAGGGCCCCAAATTCGGTCAACTGTGTCCATCTGCTGCAATGTAATTTCGGGACCCTTTGGGTGCAGCTAGGGGGCATCTAGGAACCCTTAACTACCGAGTTTGAAGTTCGGGGGACCTATGGCTGCAAATGGGCACAGTGAGGCTGCAAATGGGCACAGTGAGGCTGCAAATGGGCATTGTTGACCCTCTTTTCCACTTACAGTAGCTGCACATTTCTCACCCTCGACTTATACTCGGATCGACTTATACTCGAGTATATACGGTATATCACCTGTGATGTATTTAAGTTATCATGCAAACCTAGCCTGTTAGTGGGTTCTGAGGACAGGAGTTGAGAACCACTAATCGACACCTCCTCCCTGGGTTAGGTAGTAGCCTCCCATGGCTTCAAATACCATCTCTATGCTGACAACACCCAAATCTATCTCTCTACCCCTCAGCTCACTCCTTCAGTCTCCTCATGCATCACTAATTTACTAACAGACATATCAGCCTGGATGTCACATCACTTCCTCAAACTCAATCTATCCAAAACTGAGATTGTAAAATTTCCTCTCCTAGGTGCCTCTTCCCTTGATTTCTCTGTCAAAATCGATAGCACTACTATCAGCCTGTCCTATCCTTTTGGCCCCAGGTCCAAGCGCTTTCCAAATCTTGCCATCTCAACCTCCGAAACATCTCCAAAATACGCTCTTTCCTAACCAATGACACCATAAAGCTCCTAGTTCACTCCCTGGTCATCTCCCACCTCGGCCACTGCAACTCCCTCCTCAAGAGATTACCTTTACATAGGCTATCCCCCTTCAGTCCATCACGAATGCTGCTTCCAGGCTCATCCACCTTACAAATTACTCAGCGTCCGCTACCCCTCTCCGTCGATCCCTCATCTGGCTTCCACTCACCCAATTAAATTCTAACAACAGCTTAGAAAGCCATCCACAATTCAGCCCCCAGCTACATCACTAACCTAGTCTCAAAATACCAACTGACTCTTTGCTTTCCTTCCTCCCAAGACCTCCTGCTCTCTAGTTCCCTCATCACCTCCTCCCACACTTGCCTCCAGGACATTTCTAGAGCCTCTCCCTTCCTATGGAACTCTCTACCCCAATCTGTCCAACTATCTCTTACTCTGATTGCTTTTAGACGATGCCTGGAAAACCTTCTCTCCAGACAAGGCTACTCGGTCTCCACCTTACAATTGTACTTTTACTTTCTCCATCAGCCCATCCCCCACAGTTATTACCTTTTGTATCACTTGACCCTCCCTTCTAGATTGTAAGCTTTAACGAGCAAGGCCCTCTGATCCCTCCTATTGAATTGTATTGTAACTGTACTGTCTGCCCTCATGTTGTAAAATTTTTCCTGAAATATCTCAGTCAAAAAATATAGCACAGTACCGCATTTTGGCCACTAGATGGAGCCAAGGAAATCGGTGTATAAAAAAAAATAGGGGCAATGTTTAGTATAGCTGGGAGAATGCAGGTCACATTCATTCCGCTAATTAAAAAAAAAAATAGACCTCTATGTTTTTAATGAAAGCTTACACCACAAAATGTGCTCAGCCAATGAAAAGGTAATAATTCCATTTTTATTTTTCTACTATCAATGGCCAACACAGTACAACACTTCATCCATGTCCTTGGTGAACTCTGATCTCCTTATGAACTGTTCCTTACATGATGAATAGGGTTGTCCCGATACCGATACTAGTATCGGTATCGGCACCGATACCAAGCATTTGCCCAAGTACTTGTACTCGGGCAAATGCTCCCGATGCTTCACCGATACCTGGAAGACAGCTGTGATCGGCGCGTGGGGAAGTTACAAGATTCTCCCCCAGCGGCTTTCACCAGCTTTAGTGACATACAGCTGTGATCGGTCACAGCTGACTGTCACTGCATCCTCCTCCATGCCCCCTCCTTTCCTCTGTGCCTCTCCGCTGTCCCCTTCCGTTCCTCTCTCCTTATCTGTCCCCCTCCGTACTCCCCCTTCGTTCCTCTCTCCTTATCTGTCCCCCTCCGTTCCTCTCTCCTTATCTGTCCCCTGCATTCCTCTCTCCTTATCTGTCCCCTCTGTTCTCCCCCTCTGTTCCTCCGTCCCCCTCCTCCTTCCTTTGTGTATGGATAGAGTCAGCTGACTCTGTCCATTCACATAACTGAAACATTGTAATCTCCTGTGATTACGATGTGTCAGTTTATGAATGGAGAGGAGCCGCTGTCTTCTCTCCATTCATTCTCAGTGCAGCTGACGCTGCAGAGAAAGGGACTGGGGAATCTCTATCCTCTGTCTCTTTCTCAAGGGGGAGATATCAGAGGTCTGTTAAGACCCCTGATATCTCACCAAAGCCCCCCAAAAGGGATGATTAAAAAAACAATAAAGAATAAAAAAATATTATTGTAAAAAATAAAAATTGTAAAAAACAAAAACAAAAAAAACACACACACATACAACGTTCACCCCCCCCCCCCCCCCCAAAATAGCAAAAAAAAAAAAAACTGTCACATGACATTAAAAAAAAGTATTGGTAATCGGTATCGGTGAGTACTTGAAAAAAAAGTATCGGTACTTGTACTCGGTCCTAAAAAAGTGGTATCGGGACAACCCTAATGATGAAGATCAGCCATGGAGTATATCTGAGGTGTATATCAGGGTGTGCTTCTTCACATGAGAGCTGTGATGTCCAGCAACATTCATATAGAATGCATTTCCTGCACTTAAGACACTAATACACCTTAAAAGTTGTGTGGGATCCCTGATGTACAGGAACACAGGACTTCAGTGAGGAACAATTCCCTCATTCAGAACAGGAAAGTGGCTTCTCCCCCGTGTGAGATCTCTGGTGTCTGGAAAGATTGGACTTCCGTGAAAAATACTTTCCACACTCAGGACAGGAATATGGCTTCTCCCCCGTGTGAGATCTCTGGTGTGTATAAAGATTGGACTTATCTGAAAAACATTTCCCGCACTCAGGACAGGAAAGTGGCTTCTCACCTGTGTGAGATCTCTGATGGCTGCAAAGATTGGACTTCACTGAAAAACATTTCTTGCACTCAGAACAGGAATACGGCTTTTCCCCCGTGTGAGATCTCTGATGTGTGTAAAGATTGGACTTTACTGAAAAACATTTCCCACACACAGGACAGCAATATGGCTTCTCCCCCGTGTGAGATCTCTGATGTGTGTAAAGAGTGGACTTGACTGAAAAACATTTCCCACACTCAGAACAGGAATAAGGCTTCTCACCTGTGTGAGACCTCTGATGTGTTTGAAGATTGACCTTATATAAATAACATTTCCCGCACTCAGGACAGGAATACGGCTTCTCCCCCGTGTGAGATCTTTTATGTACGTTAAGATGTGATTTATAATGGAAACATTTCCCGCACTCAGTACAGGAAAACCTCTTATCTGTTGGAAGGACGGCACTGTCCCTCACAGTCTGAGGGTCCTCAGGATAAGAGGAATACGATGGTCCATCTACACTGTGTGGTGCCGGATGGACATTTGAGGTAGCCGGGTTTTCTCCTGGACTATACTGTGTGATGTCCTCATCTTCTACTTTACAGTCTGGAGACAAAGTGAGACAATCCTCTGAGGTTTTCCTCATCTCCTGTCCATCTACTAAAATAGATATGAAAAGATTATTGCTAGACATGAGCATTAGAGTTCCAATATCCCCCCTGTTTTCTGCAGACAGATATACATTTCCTGATGCCTTATGTTGTACAAATTCCTCATGTTCCCCCAATACGAGCTCATACATTGTAGTTAAACTTTCTATCCAGGAGTGAATAGACTTGGCAAGACATTCTCCCCATGTTAAGGGTATGTGACCTGGTATGGTTCAGGAGGGGGCATGCTCACTTCACAGCCTCTCACTCTTTCCTGGGCAGCCAAGCTGCATGCTCGGTTGAGAGTCTGGTATGGATTGTGGACCCCACACTTTTTCTTGTTTTTTTGCATAGGGTTCTCTCTTAAAATCCATACAAAACCATACAAACTAATATTGGTATTCAGTAATTAGTGAAAGCTTTACAGTAAATGTTTACTTGAGACAAGTTGCAGAGGTCCCACACACTCCCATCTCCTGAGACTGCACTCAGTGACTTGGGTCTGAGACTATACAGACATATCCCTCCACCCGGCACAGCCAGCAAACAACAGAATTGCTCTATCAGAGATCTTGCTAGACCCAGGCATGGGGCAGAAGACTCAAAGCACATGCCCCAGGTGCCTATGTCTAGTAGCGGCTATGGTGAAAATCAAGATTTTGCTGCCAGCTGAACCCCAGAATCTCCATAAATCCAGTCTAGATACATAAATTGTGTCTGCAGCACAGAGAAGGAAGATTATCTGAGAGAAATACAGGAATACAGGACGGGGAACACAGCTCAGGAAAGTGATCAGGGTATTACAGGCTGATATCACCCAGTCCTTGCCCTACTCTGCACCAATCAGTGAGCAGTATGGGTGGAGGAATGTATTTAGTGTTAATGACCCACCTGTGCTGATCTCTGTAGGAGTGTCCTCCTCTATAAATGTCCCCGTTATTCCATCCTCCTCCATAGACTGCTGATCATCCCTCACATACATCTCTTCTTCTTCTCGTTTAACCTCAAATTCTATATCGATTGGATCTCCACTCTAAATTAAGAGAATGAAAGAAAATATCATCTGTAAAATATAAGCTTTATTAGGCTGCTTTCACACTGGAGCTGCTTTACAGGTGCTATAGCGCTAAAAATAGTGCCTGCATAGCGCCTGTAAAGAGCCTCTCCTTTCATTCTAGTGTGAAAGCCCGAGGGCTTTCACACTGGTGCGGTGCGCTTGCAGGACAGTAAAAAAAGTCCTGCCAGCAGTATCTTTGCAGTGCTGTAGGAGCGGTGTACACACCGCTCCTAAAGCGCCCCCTGCCCATTGAAATCAATGGGCAGTGCCGCCGACCCACAGGTAAAGCGCCACTGCAGCGGCGCTTTGCGGGTGGTTTTAACCCTTTTTTGCTAGTGGCTGAATAGCACTGCTAAAACGACGGTAAAGCACCACTAAAAATAGCGGCACTTTACCGCAGACGCCCGCCCAAGTGTGAAAGTAGCCTTATTGTGACATCACATAAAAATCCACACATTGTCTCCATGAGTCTGTGTTTTATATGCTCACGCCCACCAACCTTGTAACAGTGAGGGATGGTGTGATCTTCCTGTGTGGAATCCCGGGAATACAGAGGACGGGGACATCTCTCTGGTGGGTTCCTGGTATTAGGTGGCTCCATCATATCCTTGTGTCCTTCTGAAAACTCCTCCATCACTCCATACTCCTCATCCTCCTCTTTATACTCTTCTTTAACATCAATATTATCATCCCAGAGGTTTCCACTCTGAATACATAATAAAATATTCATTGTAACAAACATGCTGTGTATAAATCATAAATACAAATAATTGTCAATTATCTACCTGATGATGGTGAGGGATGGTGTGATCTTCCTGTGTGGAATCCCGGGAATACAGAGGACGGGGACATCTCTCTGGTGGGTTCCCATTACTGGATCCATCTGTAGGAAACACACACACTGACTGAATACATTGTTTCTATGTGTTTATCAGATGATGGGGGATCTAGGTGGACCCTCCGTACTGCTCTCTCCTTTACAATAAAGTCTCCTCTTACCCGGTGATGTGAGGGGCGGCTGATTGTCCATCATGACGTCCTTGTAGAGATCCTTGTGTCCTTCTAAATACTCCCACTCCTCCATGGAGAAATAGACAGTGACATCCTGACACCTTATAGGAACCTGACACACACAATGATACAGTCACCATCCAGACACATCCCTTGTCTGTTACTGGATAATGTCCCAGAATTCCCAGCACCGCTCACCTCTCCTCCATGATCTCTCTGGTGACTTCTAGAAACTTCTTTTTATTTCTCTATTCTATCAGGGAGGGAGGTGGAGGCAATGTGATGGTCATATGATCTCCAGACTTCACAGGAAGAAAAATCTAGATCTGAACACAAAAAGTAAATGTAAATGAAATTCCCAGAATCCTCCTCACCTCTCTGGCTAGAGTTTAAAATCTAGTTGTAAACAATGCTGGCATCATTACATACAACACAGGATAAACAGTCCCACTTTGCTAGCGAGGATACTAAGGTCTGCCCACATCCTAAGAGCATCAGACAGAAGAAAAAAAGAGTCAGATGAAGGGACATTGGGAGGAGGAGCTGTGAGGTCAGTGTGATGTCATACGATGTGCCGATTCTGGTTGGAGGGACAGTGGTAGGAGGAGCTGTGAGGTCAATGAACATGAAGTTAAGCAAGCCCTGCGAGGTAATGGAGGACAGAAAAGCCTAGCGTGCTATGGTTCATGAGGTCACAAAAAGTCGGACACGACTAAATGACTGAACAACAATGGAGGGACATTTGGAGGGGGAGATTTGGGGGGTTCTCTATATGAGGCTCCCGTGCAAACCAAATCATTGTTTCTGGGTGTGTCCTACCTCTCCTAAACTGAAGAGTGAACTTTGACCTTTACCATACAGAAATCTGTCAGGAATCTGTGAAAAGTAAGCTCTCACGTGATCAGGTGACGTGCGGAAGATCGGAGTGTAAATACCAGACCATTTTCTCCAGAGCTCCTAATGGTGATGATGGATTTTGCTGAGTGCTGGTGCCAAGTTTCCACCCCCCAGGATCACTGCAGGTGTGGAGAAAAGCTGTGTAAGAGGATATGGAGGAGAGATGAGGAGGAGATCCAGGAATCAGGATAAAGGTCAGGACAAGCAACAGACGAGCGCATCCAAGAGATGAAGCCGGGGTCACTACACAGAAAATCAATCCAAGGAAACAACAGGCAGGACGAGGAATAGCAAGAAGGAGCTCAGAGACAAATGAAAATATTGCTCAGCCAATGGGAGATCATCTCAGCATGACTTACATAATGAAGGAGATGAGGGGGAGGGGAGGAACTCACTTATGGTGACCATAGAGACATGGAAATTCAGCTGGTTCAGCAGGGATCGGTCACATTTCCATCCATGTGTGGTCACTGCCGGATAAAAGTCACACGATCAGCGGCTGCAGCCAATAGCTTCATCACTGATCTGTGTATTCTGAGAGCGGAGGAGCGCCCCCCGTTGTCAGAATACAATAGTGCAGCGGGGAGGATTCCCCCATCCCCCTCCAATGTATAGATGGGGGAATCACTTCAGTTTTTTTCACTCAACTCGCTAGGGTTGTCACCTTTTCTTCATGCCAAACCTGAACACTTTAGCGACGCCCAGCAATTTTGTATGTAGTATACACTATAGGATTGCAAAAGACCTTCTAGTATTGTGGTGCGCTACACACACGCCAAGGCAAACAGTGGGTGTGGCCAAGCTGAGTTAACAGATGGCAACAGATTTGTGTGTGACTATCTATGTTAATTGGGAAGCCACAGTTTAATCTGAATAATGTGTCTGGGTTTCAAGCGGACTGAAACCCAGACACATACGTCAAAACCTGGACTGTTCTGGTGAATCCCAGAGATAGGTGGCAACCCTACATAGTGCTCCAACTTCCTTTGGTCGCTCTAATATCCATGGGTTACTCAGTTTATTGGGGCATGCTAAACTTCATGGGTCACTCTAATATCCATGGGGTACTCTGCCTATGGGGCATTCTATGGGGTGCATCTATAGAGTGCTCCAGCATCCATGGGGTAATCTGTCTATTGGGTTACTGTAGCATCCATAGGGTGCTTCAAAGGTTATGGGGGGCTCTAACCTCCATGGGTTGCTTTGTCTATGGGATGCTCTAGTGTCTATGGGTCACTCTAGCATGCCTGGTGTGCTCTAACATCTATGGAGCACTCTAATTTCTATGAGTTGCTCTAATATCCATGGAACACTAGGATGTGTGCTTTATAGATTGTCATCTGTCTCCCTGTGTCTGATTTAACCAAGGAGTGCTCTAGCAGAGCGCACTTGGGTTGAATCAGGACCAGCGGTAAAACCGTCAGTATGAAAACCTTCTCATGGGCTTGGAGATGTGTTCTCTGTGTGTGTGGGAGTTTGCCGGTTTGTAAGTATCAAGCACAATGTGCTGGGCTTCTTGCCTTCAAATGTCTATGCACAATTGAGAAGCGAAGTCCGCATAAAGAGAGAAACATATATCTCTGTTGTGGCTACACTATCCCTTTTTGGATAAATATCTGCTTTATTTAGAGGACATTGATATCTGCCTTGTTGGTATACTCGTACCCTATATTGACAACAGCAGTAGCAATGTCCCCGCAGATCTTCTCAAGCCTGAAAGAACAAGTAGAATGATCTTACTAGATACTGGTTACTCTGAGCAGTATTGAATGGGCTCCATGCTGACCAAGATGGTGGATGTGCATGCATGTGGCTGGGCAGAGGGCAGTGTACATGCCTCAAGTGGATGAGACATGTGTACTTCTCCCTCCCACTCCTGTGGATGCCCTCCCCTTTAGTGTGGTTATTTCCTGTGTTTTCATTTTCAGTGGAGGAAGCGATTGACTGTTGGGGCCATGACTTCCTGTTTGTGATTCCTTTTGTTGCCGATAAATAAAAGGTGCCTGTACTATGTCTGTTTACTTGGAAATGCGGGAGACATGGGTTTTATTGAGATGCATTATACCAAGAGGCTGAAAGGGCGCTTAGTAGCACAGGAGACATGGATTGCGCATAGCGTATAGCAAAATCTCCATGTCAATATACCAATGTTGTAAATCAAGAACATCCAAAATAATTAAATGCACAATCGCAGTGCAGTGAATCAGTAATAATACGTAAAGTGCATGCTACAAATTTGTGGATGCACACATTTTTATTTGTAGAATGCAGCTTGCTTATTATTGATGATTCACTTCACTGAGATTGCGGATTTCATTCTTTTGGGCGTTCTTCATGAAATTGACGACATTGGTATATGTATTCCACATGTAGGAGCATATTTTATTGGTATGATCTAATCAGTAGATTGGCAGTATTGGTATTGTGTATTCAATTATCACTTTTTTATACAATGTATTTTTTATATGTTTTTGCACCTGAGTTAAGGGTAGTGCAACACCATTATTCTTTAGATATTTAGTTGTGGAAAGTGGGAATGTGGATGTGAGCAGCAACCTGAAGTATTTATAATATTTGGAGTAAGTGGCAGCTCAGTAGTATATTGTACACAGTGCCATGAGTTTATTGCAGAGTACAAGGCACTGGTGCATGCCCGAGATCGAACTTTCTTCACTCCTGCACTCAGCGTCTTCTGAGCCAGCAGCATCATCCTTCCTGCACACATGATGAGAACCGTGCATAGCCACTGCAAAAACTCTGTACAATGGAATTGCCCGGCTCGTCCTAGCCCCAGCCCCCCACCCAGCAGGAGGCACATATTGAAATACTGTATCTATCCACACAGTGCCCCGCAGCTGAAGCAATTTGACTTTCCCCGGCCACACTCCCTATATGGTAGGGGGTTAGCAAGGGAGCGTCTCAAAAATGACCAGTTACACTTACCGGCAACGGTGTTTCTGGGAAGTCTTCTAGGATGGCACCCCGAGAGATGACTGGTCCCATCTGACAGGAACACACATTCAAGATAGAGGTTAAAAACCCCGCCCCTCCCTGTGTACCTCAGTTGTGAAAAAGTATTGACCCACACCAGTGCATGAGAGTGAAAAATGTTCATCTATTAACAAACAAAAAACGGGTGGGAAGTAGGCCTGCCGTCCTGGAAGACTTCCCAGAAACACTGTTACCGGTAAGTGTAACTGGTCATTTTCTCAAGTTGTCTTCCAGGACGGCACCCTGAGAGAAGAGCAAGTAGCTCAGACCTACCTTACGGCTGGACAACAGCCTGCAGGACCTTTCTGACAAAAGCAAGATCCTGAGGTGACAGAAGTTCTACTCTGTAATGTTTCAGAAAAGTGTTCTGACTTGATCACGTTGCTGCTCTGCAGAACTGATCTACCATGCGCCAGCCCTTTCTGCCCAAGAGGTCGCCAGAGACCGTGTAGAATGTGCTTTGAGATTAGCTGGGACTGTTCTACCTGCTTGTTCATAAGCTGTGGAAATGGCTTGTCTGATCCATCTTGCAATCGTTGTTTTTGATTCCTGCTCACCCCTCCTTGTGCCACAAAAACTGACTAACAGATGATGAGATCTTCTGAACTCCTTTACCCTGTCTAAGTAATGCAGCAGACACCTTCTAACATCTAGTAAGTTCTGTGGGTTAACACAAAAGGACGGGAGGATAATTTCCTGTGACCTATGGAACCCTGAGGCCACTTTGGGAAGGTACAGGGGATCCTGCCTTAGGATGACTCTGTCCTCCAATAAACGAAAAAACGTCTCTTTCATAGATAGAGCCTGTAAATCACCTACCATCCTGGCCGTTGTAATGGCCAGAAGGAAGGCCGTTTTAAGAGAAAGCAATTAAAATGAACTCTGAGCCGACTGCTCAAAGGGTGCCCTGGTTAGGGCTTCTAAGACTAGAGAAAAGTCCCACTGGAAATTTACTCATTTGAACCGGGGACAACCTCTCCCTAGTCTTCAAAAATCTTTTGACCAATGGGTCCAGGGCCAGTCTCTTGTCTAAAAAGTTAGACAGTGCTGGCACCTGGACCCTAAGGGTCTTGGTTGCCAGGCCTCGATCCACTCCCTCCTGTAGGAAGTCTAGGATTGTAGGGATGTCCTGTTGAAAAGTCCCCCTCGTTTCGCACCAACGAGAAAAGACCCCCCAGACCCTGGCATAGATACGTCTGGTAATCGGCTTTCTGCTCAGTAAAAGGGCCTCTATTACTTTCTTAGAGCACCCCTTCCTGCGCAGGCTCTCCTTCTCAAGAGCCAAGCCGTCAATCTGAAAAATCCCGGGTTCGGGTGGCAAAGTGGACCCTGAAGCAGAAGGTCCTGACGCTCTGGAAGGTGCTGCGGGGAGGTCCCCGACCAATTTCCCAGGGTGGGAAACCAGGTCCTTTTGGGCCACCAGGGAGCCATCAGAATCAGACTGCCCCTGGACCGACTTAGCTTCTGTATTATTCTTGGGATCAGGGCTAAGGGGGGAAAGGCATAAGCCAGGCTGTAAACCCACTCTTGTGCCAACGCGTCCACCGCCTCTGACCCCTCATCTCTGGACAGAGAGAAGAACCATTTGACTTTCCTGTTCCTCCTGCGGGCGAGGTCTATCTCTAGGGTGTCAAACTGTTGACACACAAGAGAGAATAACTCGGGATTTAACTCCCGTTTTCCCTAGAGAACGGTCTGTCGACTGAGGAAATCCGCTTCTACGTTGAAAATCCCTCTTATATGTACCGCCGAAATTGAGGGAACTCTGTTCTGCCCACTCCAAGAGTTCTTCCATTAAACTAATCAGTGAGCGAGACCGGGTGCCCCCCTGACAATTTAGGAAGGCCATAATTGTTGAATTGTCGGAGAGGACCTGGACCTCTCTCCCCCTGATCCTGTCCTCAAATGCTCTAAGCGCCTCTTTGACTGCTAGGAGTTCCCTGAAATTGGAGGAGGCGGCTCTCTGGAGTTGATCCCATATAACCTGGGCCTGTAGTCCCTCTAGATGGGCCCCCAACCCCAGGAGCTCGCATTGGTTGTCACCCTGACAGGTTGAAGCTGGGTCCAAAGGTGACCTGCCCCCAACCTCTGAGGGTTGAGCCACCAGCGAAGAGACCTCTTTACCTGCCCTGGAATGGAAATTTGTCTGACTCTCTTTCTGTCCCATGAGAGGAAATGTTGAAGGGTCCTGGAGTGGAGCTGGGCCCAAGGCACCGCAGGAATACAGGACATCATGAGTCCCAGAGTGCTCATAATCAACCTTCGGGAGGCTTCCTTCAATTCTATGATTGATGATAATGTGCGTATCAGGGCTTCTACCTTCTCCTGGGGAAGTACCAGCCTCTGTACTACTGAGTCTACCAGGAGACCTAAGTAGACCTTGGTCTGGGATGGAGGCAGTGAGGATTTCTCCTGACTAATCAACCACCCCAGGGCTTCCTAGGTGCTTATCACTTGTCCAGATCGGAGAGTAGAGAGTCTCTGGAAAGGTTGTAGACCAATAGGTCATCTAGATAAGGGATCAGTGTGATCCCCTGTGGGTGCAGGTAAGAGATGACCTCTGCAAGAATCTTTGTGAAGACTCTCGGGCTGGCTGCCAGTCCGAAGGGCAAGGCCCGGAACTGCCAGTGCTGGGTACCCTGATCTGTATGGATTGCAAAGCGTAGAAACACCTAATGCTCTGGGAAAATGGGGGCATGCAGATATGCATCCTTTAGGTCTATGGTGACCATAAAGACCTCCTTCAACAGATGCTTCCTGACCGTATACATCGCCTCCATACAAAACGTCTTGTATCGTAGGAATGCATTTAGTCTTTTTAGATTTATAATCAAGCAGTATTTCTCGGAGGGCTTCGGAACCACAAAAACATTGGTATAAAATCCCCATCCGCATTGTCTTGCTGGTACTGGCAGGATTATCCCCTGGTCTGCCAACTGTCTGACACTCTCTAAGAGCCCTAAAGCTTTTGGCCGCTCCCTGGGTAGATGGGTTAGAAGAAACAAATTCCAGTCTGTAGCCCTCTCTTATCCACTGAAGGATAAGAGAACTCTGTGAGATCTTCTCCCACTGTGTGATAAACTGTGAGAGCCTCCCCCCCCACTCTGGTGCTGGTGTCACTTGGGATCCTTGTCTGCAGGCTTTGTGCCTGAGAAAAGGAGACCTCCGTTTTGCTTGCCCCTGCCGATGCCTCACTTTTTGCCTTCCTTGCTATTTCTAAAGCGGTTGTTGACCTGGGGGCCTCGAAAAAAATTTCCTTTATCCTTTTTAGGCTTTACAGGAAACTTTTTGCCCTTTTCTGTGGACCTGGATAGGGTCTGATCCAAACCTGTACCAAATAGAAGGGCCCCTTCAAAAGGTAAACCACACAACCGTGTTCTTGATGTGTGGTCTCCATCCCAGGTCTTAACCCATATGGCCCTTCTAGCTGAGTTTAGGAGTGCTGCCGATTTTGCGGACGTATGTACAGTTTCAACTGCTGCATCCGCAAGGTAGGCTACTGCCTTTCCAATAACTTCTAGGGAATCCAAGAGTTGCTTGGACTTGCAAGTATGCGCTACATGGTCCATAAGCTTGTTTACCCATAAATCCGCATTTCTAGCTACACAGGCTGATGCCAGTGCTGGGCTCATGGCCGCAGCATTGGCCTCCCAGGCTCTGCGCAGAAGGGTCTCGGACTGGCGGTCCATCTGGACCCGTATATTGTCTGCACCCTCAAAATAGAGGTCCGACTGTTTGGACACCTGTGCTAGAGACACATCAAGTCTGGGAGTCTTAAAGAACTTCTCCTCCTCCTTGAAGGGGCACCTGCATTTCCAAGTTTTACATTTTAAAAGTTTCCTCTCCGGCTCCTTCCACTCCCTCAAGATAATATCCTTGAGGGACTGGTGGATAGGGAGGACCTTGGACTGAGGTCTGACCAGGCCTCTATACATTCTATCCTGGGGGAAACCTGTGCTTTGGGCTCCTGAATCTCCTCCGAAGCATATATTGCCCCCAGGAGACCCTCCATATCATCTGCCGAAAAAATGTGTCTGCCTGGTCTGGAGTGCTCTTCCTCCTCCTGGCTATTCTCTACATCCTCCCCCTCCTTAGGGAGGCTCCTATTGGAGTCCTCTACCTCCTCATCTTCCTCTTCAGAATCCTGAGAGGTTGGGGTGTTTTGGGGTTCAGTGCACGTGTATCTACTCCCCCTGTGTGTGGATGAACATTCCTGAGAGGAGGAACCCTCTCTACTAGGGTGGGACTCTTCCTTCCTAGTTTTAAGGGTTGCCTGGAAGCCTTTGAGGGTAGTTAACATTTCTGTCTGTACTGAGAGAAAATCTCTCATGACCTGCGAGGTCTCCTTCCTGGATAATTTGTGTATACATTTGTAGCAAAACGGCTTGGTGTGATCTGGTGCCAATTTTTCATTGCGATAACCACACCTCTTAGACCCGGAAGGAGTCTGAGACCTAGGTCTACTGGCGACTCCCTGGGCAATAGCTTCCGCTTCTGCAAGAAAGAGAGCCCATTAGTCTAAGACAGAAAATACACTATGGTAACCTGTGAGGGTAAGGGCTAGGGGACCCTCCCCCTCCATTACCCCCGCCAGCAAGGTAGACTCACCCCCTGTGGTCTCCTGAACTGCTGTGGCGATGACAGCCCCTCCTCTAGTTCCCCCCTCTGGCGAGAGTAGTTGTGGATGCCTGCTCCCTACCGATCGATCTCCTTCTTAAGTTGAATTCCTCCTGCAGCGCAGCGCCATCTGAACACTGCGCCGCCATTTTTCAAAAGCTCTGAAAACCGGTCTAGCGAGGCCTGCGATGTGACTCACTTCCGGCACCCAGAAGAAAGTCTTCGGCAAAATGGTGCCGACAAACACACACACACACACCGAACGCCGGTTCCCTGGAGGAGCAGAGAGTGGCACAAACTGAGGAGACCTAGGGGATCTTCTGACCAGCATCCTCCTGTAAACTAGCCAGGTAAGGAAGGGGAGCAGGAGATATGGTCCCTGAAGTTCTGGGAACCTCCACTGTGCCCAGGGTCCTTTAGTTCTCAGGTGGGTTCTTCCTCCAGAAATAGGGAAGACCCCCCAGGAAGGGCAAGCCCTACCAAACCCAGAGGCTTCCCAAGCCTGTTGGCCAGCTCCCGGGGGGAGATCTCCAGCCCTCGACCTTAGGTTTTAGAAAATAACAAACTGTTTCGCTGTGGGGAAACACAATCAAAAACTGAGGTACACCGGGAGGGGCGGGGTTTTTAATCTCTATCTTGATTGTGTTTCCTGTCAGGTGGGACCAGTCATCTCTTAGGGTGCCGACCTGGAAGATGACTTGAGAAAGTTCAGTATTCTGTTAAGTCGACACTTTGGGAGCTGCTGCAGTGTGAAGCTTCTCAGCCACAGCCTGGCGTGAATAATGTGTCTGGGGACCAGGCAGGCTGAAATCCGGACACGATTCAGTTCCCATACTGTCCGGGTGAATCCCGTAATGTGGCAACCCTACAACTCGCTGGCTGAACGATAAAACTGAACCATGTATGGCCAGCTTTGGAAGCAAAATATATTAATCATCAACTGATCCCCCTGAAGGGGTTAATCTACATATTACCTCCTCTGCCGTCAGATCCTGCAGTGTCTTCTCGCTACGTCTCACCAAATAGAACGTCCTGCCTGTACCTAACATCACTTCCTGTCTGTCCCTGACATCACTTCCTGTCTGTATTCCATAGATACTTCCTGTCTTGGTAGAGGTGAGATCACCACCTTGTGGAGCTCAGAGGAAGTGCAGCTCAAGAAACATCTCATAGTGTGAACACGTCCTTGTGCTGTGTGTGTCTATTTACTGTATATCCCTCCCCTTTCTCTCCTCCCTGAGTGTGTATGAAGAGGCGGAGCTCTGAGTGTGTATGAAGAGGCGGAGCTCTAAGTGTGTATGAAGAGGCGGAGCTCTGAGTGTGTATGAAAAGGCGGAGCTCTGAGTGTGTATGAAGAGGCGGAGCTCTGAGTGTGTATGAAGAGGCGGAGCTCTGAGTATGTATGAAGAGGCGGAGCTCTGAGTGTGTATGAAGAGGCGGAGCTCTGAGTGTGTATGAAAAGGCGGAGCTCTGAGTGTGTATGAAGAGGCGGAGCTCTGAGTGTGTATGAAGAGGCGGAGCTCTGAGTATGTATGAAGAGGCGGAGCTCTGAGTGTGTATGAAGAGGCGGAGCTCTGAGCGTGTATGAAGAGGCGGAGCCCTGAGCGTGTATGAAGAGGTGGAGCTCTGAGTGTGGATGAAGAGGCGGAGCTCTGAGTGTGTATGAAGAGGCGGAGCTCTGAGTGTGTATGAAGAGGAGGAGCTCTGAGTGTGTATGAAGAGGCGGAGCTCTGAGTGTGTATGAAGAGGAGGAGCTCTGAGTGTGTATGAAGAGGCGGAGCTCCTGAGTGTGTATGAAGAGGCGGAGTTCTCAGTGTGTATGAATATGAAGAGGCGGAGCTCTGAGTGTGTATGAAGAGGAGGAGCTCTCAGTGTGTATGAAGAGGCGGAGCTCCTGAGTGTGTATGAAGAGGCGGAGCTCTGAGTGTATGAAGAGGCGGAGCTCTGAGTGTGTATGAAGAGGAGGAGCTTTGAGTGTGTATGAAGAGGCGGAGCTCCTGAGTGTGTATGAAGAGGCGGAGCTCTGAGTGTATGAAGAGGCGGAGCTCTAAGTGTGTATGAAGAGGAGGAGCTTTGAGTGTGTATGAAGAGGCGGAGCTCCTGAATGTGTATGAATATGAAGAGGCGGAGTTCTGAGTGTGTATGAAGAGGCAGAGCTCTAAGTGCGTATGAAGAGGAGGAGCTCTGAGTGTGTATGAAGAGGCAGAGCTCTAAGTGCGTATGAAGAGGCAGAGCTCTGAGTGTGTATGAAGAGGCGGAGCTCTGAGTGTGTATGAAGAGGCGGAGCTCTGAGTGTGTATGAAGAGGCAGAGCCCTGAGTGTGTATGGAGAGGCGGAGCCCTGAGTGTGTATGAAGAGGCAGAGCTCTAAGTGTGTATGAAGAGGTGGAGCTGAGTGTGTATGAAGAGGTGGAGCTCTGAGTGTGTATGAAGAGGTGGAGCTGAGTGTGTATAAAGAGGCAGAGCTCTGAGTGTGTATGAAGAGGTGGAGCTCTAAATGTGTATGAAGAGGCGGAGCTCTGAGTGTGTATGAAGAGGCGGAGCTCTGAGTGTGTATACAGAGGTGGAGCCCTAAATGTGTATGAAGAGGCGGAGCTCTGAGCGTGTATGAAGAGGTGGAGTTCTGAGCGTGTATAAAGAGGCGGAGCTCTGAGTGTGTATGAAGAGGAGGAGCTCTGAGTGTGTATGAAGAGGCGGAGCTCTGAGTGTGTATATAGAGGCGGAGCTCTGAGCGTGTATGAAGAGGCGGAGCTCTGAGTGTGCATGAAGAGGCGGAGCTCTGAGTGTGTATGAAGAGGCAGAGCTCTGAGTGTGTATGAAGAGGCGGAGCTCTGAGTGTGTATGAAGAGGCGGAGCTCTGAGCGTGTATGAAGAGGCGGAGCTCTGAGTGTGTATGAAGAGGCGGAGCTCTGAGTGTGTGTATGAAGAGGCGGAGCTCTGAGTGTGTATGAAGAGGCGGAGCTGTGAGTGTGTATGAAGAGGCGGAGCTCTGAGTGTGTATGAAGAGGCGGAGCTCTGAGTGTGTGTATGAAGAGGCGGAGCTCTGAGTGTGTATGAAGAGGCGGAGCTCTGAGTGTGTATGAAGCGGCGGAGCTGTGAGTGTGTGTGAAGAGGTGGAGCTCTGAGTGTGTATGAAGAGGCGGAGCTCTGAGTGTGTATGAAGAGGCGGAGCTCTGAGTGTGTGTATGAAGAGGCGGAGCTCTGAGTGTGTATGAAGAGGCGGAGCTCCGAGTGTGTATGAAGCGGCGGAGCTGTGAGTGTGTGTGAAGAGGTGGAGCTCTGAGTGTGTATGAAGAGGCGGAGCTCTGAGTGTGTATGAAGAGGCGGAGCTCTGAGTGTGTATGAAGAGGCGGAGCTCTGAGTGTGTATGAAGAGGCGGAGCTCTGAGTGTGTATGAAGAGGCGGAGCTGTGAGTGTGTATGAAGAGGTGGAGCTCTGAGTGTGTATGAAGAGGCGGAGCTCTGAGTGTGTATGAAGAGGCGGAGCTCTGAGTGTGTATGAAGAGGCAGAGCTCTGAGTGTGTATGAAGAGGCGGAGCTCTGAGTGTGTATGAAGAGGCGGAGCTCTGAGTGTGTATGAAGAGGCAGAGCTCTGAGTGTGTATGAAGAGGCGGAGCTCTGAGTGTGTATGAAGAGGCGGAGCTCTGAGTGTGTATGAAGAGGCGAAGCTCTGAGTGTGTATGAAGAGGCGGAGCTGTGAGTGTGTGTGAAGAGGTGGAGCTCTGAGTGTGTATGAAGAGGCGGAGCTCTGAGTGTGTATGAAGAGGCGGAGCTCTGAGTGTGTATGAAGAGGCGGAGCTGTGAGTGTGTATGAAGAGGCGGAGCTCTGAGTGTGTGTGAAGAGGTGGAGCTCTGAGTGTGTATGAAGAGGCGGAGCTCTGAGTGTGTATGAAGAGGCGGAGCTCTGAGTGTGTATGAAGAGGCGGAGCTCTGAGTGTGTATGAAGAGGCAGAGCTCTGAGTGTGTATGAAGAGGCGGAACTTCTGAGTGTGTATGAGATCAAATTTGAGATCAACCACTTCAATACCGGGCACTTTCCCCCCAGGCCAATTTTCAGCTGTCGCTGTTTAAATGACAAATTCGCGGTCATGCTACGCTGTACCCAAACAAAATTTTTATCATTTTCTTCCCACAAATAGAGCTTTCTTTTGGTGGTATTTGATCACCTCTGCGTTTTTTTTTTTTTTTCTAAACAAATAAAAATATATTGAAAATTTAGAAAAAAAAAGTTTTTCTTTGTTTCTGTTATAAAATTTTGTAAATAAGTATGTTTTCTTCTTCACTGATAAGGCTGCACTTCCGGGCATTCATAAGGTGACACTGATGAGCACAAATGAGGTGGCACTGATGATGGGCACTGATATGTGGCACTGATATGCAGCACTGATCGGTGACACTGATTGGTATCACTGATTAGGAGGCACTGACAGGTATTGCTGGCGGGCACTGATTGGCATCATGTGTGGGCACACATTGCCACCAGGGATGCCATCTCTGGTGGTCATCAGTGGTGGCCATCCCTGGTGGTCCTGGTGGCATCCCTGGTAGTTCTGGGTGGGCATCCGAGGGAGGGGCCAATCGGCTCTCCTCTACCCGCTTCTGTCAGATGCAAGTGAGGAAAAGCCGATAAATGGCTCTTCCTGTTTACATCATGATGAGCCGTGATTGGACACGGCTGATCATGTGGTAAAGACTCTCCGTCAGAGACTCTTTACCTAGATCGGAGCTGCGGTGGGTCAGACTCACACACCGCAACAACGATCGCTGCAATGCGCGCCCCCGGTTCAGTTTACTTTATTTATTCTTAAACACCATAAGATCAATAAAGTAGGTGTAAAGTGGAAGCAGTAGATCTGCAGAGAATATTATGTGAGCCCCTAGCACTTTATATATGAATGTATCCACATATTTTAGTGTATTTGTGATGATTTATGTGCACACACAATAGGACAGCGCTGTGACACATAATGCTCTTCTAGTTGATAAAGGGAATACTTACCTTTGTTACAGCAGCAGTCCGGTATAAGTTATTTTTGTAGGTATTTGAGTTGTTACACATAGCGCAAGTTTTATTCTATTTATATTGGTGACATAATTGCCCAAATCTGGGGATCAGGAGCCATTTCCACCCTTTACTCTCGGCTGGGGTTCTTTGTATCCATATAACAGATGTTCTACATGACTAAATCTGCAATCAATTTTACTGCAAAATTAAAGGAGCCAAAATGTCTCCGCCCCGAGCAGTAATATATTTCTATCCCCCTTGGTGGGAGTGGAGATGACCCCATCTATAAGGATATACAGTACATACACACACAGCACAAGGCCGTGTTCGCACTATGAGACGTTCCTCAAGGTGGTGATCTCACTTCTACCCAGACAGGAAGTCTCTATGGAAGACAGGAAGTGATGTCAGATACAGACAGGAAGTAATATCATGGAAAGGTTTTTTAAGGGGCGGGACTTTGAGGGAAGCACACGGATGCAGTAAACAAATGAATTAAGAAATGGTTTATTGATTGAGTCAATTTTTTAGAACATAGATTGAAAATACATTGCATATAGTATGTCATTGTTTCAAGATGCATCATCACATATAGATACATTATCATATTATAAAACAGTATTTTACAGATACACAGGTCACGTAATAACATGATTAATTGTATTGTAGGAATACTCATAAAAGTAGCTAGCGCATTAAAGCGTCATTAGAAATAATAGTGGAGATAAGATAAGTAGGAAAATAATTTTAAAAAACTTGGATCTGGACTCTAGTAGAAAATGTAAGGCAGTATTTTACAGTTGCACGGGTCACATAAGGGCGTGATTAATTGCAGTGTAGGTAATACTGAAATCAGTAAAAGGATGCATTAAAGCATCACATTAGGAAAAAAGGAGAAATGATACTTGGTGGAGAAGAACGGCCGTAGTGAATTCATGGATGGGTGGTTGTAACGGTAGTTGTTAGCTCTACGCGTTTCGGGACCTTTAAGTCACTCGTCAGGAGCAAGACCGTAATAAACATCTGAGAAGATAAAAGTAATGGTAGGGACATTGTCATAATCAGAAAAATGGGTGGGCAAATGCAGGGAATGTGCAACATCCCCTCACACATCCATGCATTTGTCCTTGCTATTTACATGCATGTGATTGCGCAGAGGGGGGAGCACAGCCGTGCAAGTCAACCCGGCCACTAATGTCAGTCCCGGAGCTGAGGGGACCTGTCCAGGCAGCATGAACCCGCAGCGACAACATCCCTAAGGTACAAGTGGAGAAGTGAGGATGGAGAATGGGTGGAAGAGGGAAAAAGAAATAAACTGAAAGGCCCCAATGTAGGGACCTAGTGGAGGAGGGAGGGCTAGTGAGTGTGGTGCACAGGGGATGAAGGAGGGTGTAAGTGAAAACATGGGGTGGAGCAGAGAGTGAAAAGAGTGAGAAACTGGGTGAAGTGAAAGGGTAAAGTGCTAGGGGGAACAAAGAAATAAAGAATGAGGAAAAGAAAGAGAGAAAAAAGACAAGAGGAGGGGGGGAGGGGTGAGAGAGGGAGATAAAGCTGGATGTGGTAAATGGAAATTAAAAAGGTGAAGGCTATATTACCTGGTGCAGGTGAGATTGGACCAATGTGCCAAAGAAACGATGTGATAAGGGGGAAAGTAAAAGATGCAGGTGCAGGTGGCAGTTAGGGGGGAAGCCCCAGCAGGGATAGCCAACCCAGAATATCATGTACAGACAGAAAGGCTCCCTACCATAGCATCCTCCCAACTAGCGCTTTTAAAGGGGTTAATTATACGCATTAAGATAAAAAACCTTCTGTGTGTAGCAGCCTCCCCAGCACCCAATAATACTTACCTGAGCCCCATCTTTCTCCAGCGATGTCCACGAGTGCCTCAGCTGTCCGGGGCTCTCCTCCTGATTGGCTGAGACACAGCCGCGGTGCCATTGGCTCCCGCCGCTGACAATCACTCAGTTTGCCAATTAGGAGAGAGTAGGGGGCTTGGCCGAACGGGGGCTCCATGTCTTAGTGGACACGGGGACTCGGCTCGGGTGCCCCATAGCAAGCTACTTGCTGTGGGGGCACTCAATAGGAGGGAGGGGCCAGGAGAGCCAAAGAGGGGCCCAAGAAGAGGAGGATCTGGGCAGCTCTGTGCAAATCCACTGCACAGAGCAGGTAAGTATAACATGTTTTTTATTTTTAGAGAAAAAAACCTGAGACTTTACAATCACTTTAAATATGCCCATCTCCTAGGGTTGCCATCCCTTCAATCTGGAAAACATACTGATTACACAGGTTCTGTGGCTGATTAAGATGGCAAACTCACTTGGTGCCTTATCTGCATTATATTAGCCTTAGAACCCGTGTAATTCATATGTGTTCGGGTTTAAAGAGATGAGGTGGCAACTCTACCATCTCCTCTGATGAAATAATGAAAGTTATACAGCATTTACCAAACAATAAAGCCCCTGGCCCTGACGGGTTCACTGGGAAATTCTTGAAATGGTTTAAAGACATTATTCATCCAACTTTGGCAGACGTATATAATAGGATTTGGTCAGGCGGCACCTATTTGCCAACTGGCAATCAGGTGTATATTAAACAATTAGCTAAGAAATGCAAAGATTCCTTAGATCCTGGGTCCTGTCAACCTATCTCTTTATTAAACTTAGGTATGAAAATACTTTCCAAGATTGCGACCACGCGCTTGGCTGATATTTTACCATCTTTGATTCACCCCATGAAATTGGGTTTTATCAAAGGCCGGACAGCCTTGATCAATATACGATCAATATAGGTCCTCACTGTCATGAATGAGTGACTTGTACAGCGCTACCTATGCGAACTGAATCGCCTCAGGGCGTTTTTTGCCGCCGGTGTCTATATGCAGTATAGCGCGGTCCTTTACCCCATGGGGTCCAGAAACGCTTACGAACACATACAACATACACATGCTCCATGTCCCATTCTTTGCGGGATCATGCAATCATCACTCTAAACAAATAATTCGATAATGTCAGTCTGGAGTGGCTCTCCCTTGTCCTAGACAAAATGAATTTTTCTGGTCCCCTCTTACATTTCATTCATAGTATGAATGCTTCTCCGGTGGCTAGAGTGTTGGTGTCGGGCCTGATCTCCAATGATATCCCATTAGTTAAAGGAACTAGACAAGGTTGTCCCTTATCCCCCCTCTTAGCCCTGGAACAGTTGTCCAGATACCTGTTGGAGGTGGCTCCTTTGCATGGGGTCCCCGTTAGTGGGGTGGAGGTACATACAGCTCTTTTTGTTGACGATGTCCTCATTTTCGCCTTAAATCCATCTGTTGACATGGCCACCATAAAAATTATTTTTGATGAATTCCATTTATGTTCCAAATTAACGGTCTTCAAATTAACTATGATGAAAGCAAGATTCCCCTCCCTAGATACTCTTTCCTCCCGTCCTTGGTATAAAACATCCCCCTTTGCCATAGCGAAGAGCTAATTCACGTATTTAGGTATAAAGATAGGAAGACTGTCTGCCTCTATGTACTCTTTGAATTTTCCACCCCTGATTCATTAGATTGTTTCAGAATTGGAGACTTGGATGGATTTACCAATTTCACTCCTGGAGAGAGGTAATTTTTTAACCACTTGCCGACCGCCTAACGCAGATATACTGCGGCAGAATGGCACAGGCAGGTACGTGATCTGCCTCCTGCGGGCGGCGTTCGGCATCGTTAGGGGAGCGATCCAGGCTGAGGGGAACACCACTCATTCGTGGCCACCCCCTCGCTATCGCTCCCAACGAATGAGAATCTTCCTCTGCTGCTGTAATGTAAACAGCGGCAGAGGAAGTGATGTCACCTCTCCTCGGGTCGGTATTTTCCGTTCCGGCGCCCAGGAGAGAAGACATCTGAGTAAGTGCACCAACACTACACATACAGTAAAACACACTAGGCACATTTTTCACCCCCAATCACCCCCCTAATCAAACCCCCCCCCACAGTGACACCAAATAGCAGTTTTGTTTTGTTTTTCTGATTACTGCATTGGTGTAAATTTGTGACAATTAGTGTGGTAGGGCAGTTAGTGTTAGCCCCCTTTAGGTCTAGGATTCCCCCCTAACCCCCCCTAATAAAGTTTTAACCCCTTGATCACCCCCCATCACCAGTGTCACTAAGCGATCGTTTTTCTCGCTGTATTAGTGTCACTAGTTACGCTAGTTAAGAGGTAAATATTTAGGTTCGCCGTCAGCGTTTTATAGCGTCAGGGACCCCCATATACTACCTAATAAAGGTTTTAACCCCTTGATTGCCCCCTAGTTAACCCTTTCACCAGTAATCACCGTATAACTGTTACGGGTGACGCTGGTTAGTTCGTTTATTTTTTATAGTGTCAGGGCACCCGCCGTTTATTACCGAATAAAGGTTTAGCCCCCTGATCGCCCGGCGGTGATATAAGTTAGGTTTTAGGGTCAGATAGGGTCTGCGATCGCTAACAGTTTTTTTTTGGTAGCGTTTTGGTGAACTGGCAAGCACCAGCCCCAGGCAGCGTCAGGTTAGTGCCAGTATCGCTAACACCCACGCACGCACCGTACACCTCCCTTAGTGGTATAGTATCTGATCGGATCAATATCTGATCCGATCAGATCTATACTAGCATCCCCAGCAGTTTAGGGTTCCCAAAAACGCAGTGTTAGCGGGATCAGCCCAGATACCTGCTAGCACCCGCGTTTTGCCCCTCCGCCGGCCCAGCCCAGCCCAGCCCACCCAAGTGCAGTATCGATCGATCACTGTCACTTACAAAACACTAAACGCATAACTGCAGTGTTCGCAGAGTCAGGCCTGATCCCTGCGATTGCTAACAGTTTTTTTGGTAGCGTTTTGGTGAACTGGCAAGCACCAGCGGCCTAGTACACCCCGGTCTTGGTCAAACCAGCACTGCAGTAACACTTGGTGACGTGGCGAGTCCCATAAATGCAGTTCAAGCTGGTGAGGTGGCAAGCACAAGTAGTGTCCCGCTGCCACCAAGAAGACAAACACAGGCCCGTCGTGCCCATAGTGCCCTTCCTGCTGCATTCGCCAATCCTAATTGGGAACCCACCACTTCTGCAGCGCCCGTACTTCCCCCATTCACATCCCCAACCAAATGCAGTCGGCTGCATGAGAGGCTTTTTCTTTATGTCCTCCCGAGTACCCCTACCCAACGAACCCCCCCAAAAAAGATGTCGTGTCTGCAGCAAGCGCGGATATAGGCGTGACACCCGCTATTATTGTCCCTCCTGTCCTGACAATCCTGGTCTTTGCATTGGTGAAAGTTTTGAACGCTACCATTCACTAGTTGAGTATTAACGTAGGGTACCGCATTGCACAGACTAGGCACACTTTCACAGGGTCTCCCAAGATGCCATCGCATTTTGAGAGACCCGAACCTGGAAACGGTTACAGTTATAAAAGTTACAGTTACAACAAAAAGTGTAAAAAAAAACAAAGAACAAAAAAAACCCATAGAAAATACAAAAAAACAAAAATAGTTGTCGTTTTATTGTTCTCTCTCTCTCTGATCTTTTTTACTGTATTCTATTCTGCAATGTTTTATTGTTATTATGTTTTATCATGTTTGCTTTTCAGGTATGCAATTTTTTATACTTTACTGTTATCATTTTTTTGTTTTCAGGTACGCCATTCAGCTGCAGCATGGATTTATTTATCTTGACAGCAACAGCGTTTGCTCCCACGATACATAAAGCCGTGACTCCAGCGCTGTCGGAGGTGATATATGCCGAAGCATGGGGACAGCAGGGGCAGAGGAGCGATTTGCTCCTAACTTTTGGGGCGGATGCCCCCATGCTTCGGCATATTTAAATGGTGCATGTATGCCCATCATTAGAAGTGGGTGGATGAAGGGAGGTATTCTAATGGTGGGCATACCCACCAATCAAACTCTTTTTTCGTTCCGCCCACAGGCTGCATGAAAAAAAAGATTACAATATATGCCCAACAAGGACCAGCAATGTACTGGTATGTTGCTGGACTTTGAGTGGTTATACCAGAATGATTCCTGCAGGTTTAGGTATCATCTTGGTATCATTCTTTTCAGCCGGCGGTCGGCTTTCATGTAAAAGCAATCCTAGTGGTTAATTAGCCTCTAGACTGCTTTTACAAGCAGTGGGAGGGAATGTCTTCCATGTTTTTCTCTGGCTCTCCTGTCCCAACAGGGAACCTGAGAATGCAGCCAGTGATTCAGCCAGCTGACCATAGAGCTGATCAGAGACCAGAGTGGCTCCAAACATCTCTATGGCCTAAGAAACCGGAAGCTACGAGCATTTCATGACTTAGATTTTGCCGGATGTAAACAGCGCCATTGGGAAATTGGGAAAGCATTTTATCACACCGATCTTGGTGTGGTCAGATGCTTTGAGGGCAGAGGAGAAATCTAGGGTCTAATAGACCCCAATTTTTTCAAAAAAGAGTACCTATCACTACCTATTGCTATCATAGGGAATATTTACATTCCCCGAGATAACAATAAAAATGATAAAAAAAAAAAATTAAAGGAACAGTTTAAAATTAAGATAAAAAAGCAAAAAAATAATAAAGGAAAAAAAAAAAAAAGCACCCCTGTCCCCCCCTGCTCTCGCGCAAAGGCGAACGCAAGCGTTGGTCTGGCGTCAAATGTAAACAGCAATTGCACCATGCATGTGAGGTATCACCACGAAGGTCAGATCGAGGGTAGTAATTTTAGCAGTAGACCTCCTCTGTAAATCTAAAGTGGTAACCTGTAAAGGCTTTTAAAAATGTATTTAGTTTGTCGCCACTGCACGTTTGTGCACAATTTTAAAGCATGTCATGTTTGGTATCCATGTACTTGGCCTCAGATCATCTTTTTTATCTCATCAAACATTTGGGCAATATAGTGTGTTTTAGTGCATTAAAATTTAAAAAAGTGTGTTTTTTCCCAAAAAAATGCGTTTGAAAAATCACTGCGCAAATACTGTGTGAAAAAAAAATGAAACACCCACCATTTTAATTTGTAGGGCATTTGCTTTAAAAAATATATAATGTTTGGGGGTTCAAAGTAATTTTCTTGCAAAAAAAATTAATTTTTTCATGTAAACAAATAGTGTCAGAAAGGGCTTTGTCTTCAAGTGGTTAGAAGAGTGGGTGATGTGTGACATAAGCTTCTAAATGTTGTGCATAAAATGCCAGAACAGTTCAAACCCCCCCCAAATGACCCCATTTTGGAAAGTAGACACCCCAAGCTATTTGCTGAGAGGCATGTCGAGTCCATGGAATATTTTATATTGTGACACAAGTTGCGGGAAAAAGACAAATTTTTTTATTTTTTTTTGCACAAAGTTGTCACTAAATGATATATTGCTCAAACATGCCGTGGGAAGATGTGAAATTACACCCCAAAATACATTTTGTTGCTTCTCCTGAGTACGGGGATACCACATGTGTGAGACTTTTTGGGAGCCTAGCCGCGTACGGGACCCCGAAAACCAAGCACCGCCTTCAGGCTTTCTAAGGGCGTAAATTTTTGATTTCACTCCTCACTACCTATCACAGTTTCGGAGGCCATGAAATTCCCAGGTGGCACAAAACCCCCCCAAATGACCCCATTTTGGAAAGTAGACACCCCAAGCTATTTGCGGAGAGGTATAGTGAGTATTTTGCAGACCTCACTTTTTGTCACAAAGTTTTGAAAATTGAAAAAAGAAAAAAAAATTTTTTTTCTTGTCTTTCTTCATTTTCAAAAACAAATGAGAGCTGCAAAATACTCACCATGCCTCTCAGCAAATAGCTTGGGGTGTCTACTTTCCAAAATGGGGTCATTTGGGGGGGGGGGGGGGTTTGTACTACCCTGCCATTTTAGCACCTCAAGAAATGACACAGGCAGTCATAAACTAAAAGCTGTGTAAATTCCAGAAAATGTACCCTAGTTTGTAGACGCTATAACTTTTGCGCAAACTAATAAATATACACTTATTGACATTTTTTTTACCAAAGACATGTGGCCGAATACATTTTGGCCTATATGTATGACTAAAATTGAGTTTATTGGATTTTTTTAATAACAAAAAGTAGAAAATTTCATTTTTTTTCAAAATTTTTGGTTATTTCCGTTTATAGCGCAAAAAATAAAAACGGCAGAGATGATCAAATACCATCAAAAGAAAGTTCTATTTGTGGGAAGAAAAGGACACAAATTTCGTTTGGGTACAGCATTGCATGACCGCGCAATTAGCAGGTAAAACGACGCAGTGCCAAATTGTAAAAAGTGCTCTGGTTAGGAAGGGGGTAAATCCTTCCGGGGCTGAAGTGGTTAATAGCATCCCAGTCTCAGTCCATAGGGTTTAATATTGAGTTGGCCCACCCTTTGTAGCTATAACAGCTGCAAAGGGTGGGCTCTTCTGGGAAGGCTGTCCACAAGGTTCAGGAGTGTGTCTATGGGAATGTTTAACCATTCTTCCAGAAGCGCATTTGTGAGGTCAGGTACTGATGTTGGATGAGAAGGCCTGGCTGGCAGTCTCCACTCTTTCAATCAAATAATTTTTATTGAGTTTTCACAATTTAAAAAGAACATATATAACATTTTCAACACATAACCCCACCCAACATCAAAGCAAAAAAAAAAAACCACACACACACACCCACCCTTCCCTATTTGCGCTCATCCATATTTCAATCGTTACTCAAACCCCTCCTTCACATTACTTTACCCAGATGATGCATATATTCTTATGTAATTATGTCTCATTATTAATTATTAATCATTATTAATTATTATTATTATTCCATATCACCATTAATACCCTCGACTAATTTCTAAGGCAGATTGGAGACTAACCACCAATGCCAGATCTTCTCAAATTTTTTAAGACATCTCCTATGTTTATATGTCATTTCCTCTCGTCTTAAATTAAGATTAATTGCTTTGATCCATTGAGCCATCATTGGTGAATAGTTTGATATCCATTTTTGTAGTATAAGTTTACGAGCCATATACATACCCTGTTTCCCTGAAAATAAGACCTAGCGTGATTGTCAGTGATGGCTGCAATGTAAGCCCCCAAATAAGCCCTACCCTGTTTCCCCGAAAATAAGCCCTACCCTGAAAATAAGACCTAAAGGACTTTAACTAGGGCTTATTTGGGGGGTAGGGCTTATATTGCAGCCATCACCGACAATCACGCTAGGTCTTATTTTCGGGTTAACAGGGTAGTTCTCAACCACATCACGTGCATTTCAACTGGTAGGGTATCTTCCGGTATAATCCCAAGCAAGGCTATATTTGGATCTGGCTATACTTGTGTGAAGCACAAGGAATTTAAAATATCAAATACAGACTCCCAGTAGTGATGATATTTAGGACATCGCCACAGAATATGTGGAAGTATACCTGTACCAGTAGTGCTTCTTGGACAATTTGATGTGGTTGCTTTACCCCGGGAATACAGTTTTAAAAGAGTGTAATGGGCTCTATGGATGATAAATAATTGAGTCAAACACTGTGTGGAGGATAAGGATACCTTAGTCTCCACTCTAATTCATCCCAAAGGTGTTCTATTGGGTTGAGGTCTGGCCAGTCAAGTTCCTCCACCCCAAACCCCGTGGACCTTGCTTTGGGCCATCCCCAAACTGTTCCCACAAAGTTGGGAGCATGAAATTGTCCAAAATGTCTTGGTATGCTGGCGCCTTAAGAGTTCCCTTCACTGGAATTAAGGGGCCAAGCCCAACCCCTGAAAAACAACCACACACCATAATCCCCTCTCCAACAAACAACCACACACCATAATCCCCTCTCCAACAAACAACCCCACACCATAATCCCCTCTCCAACAAACAACCCCACACCATAATCTTCCCTCCACACCATAACCCCCCTCCACCAAACAACCCCACACCATAATCCACCCACCACCAAATGATTTTCATAGTTACATAGTAGGTGAGGTCGAAAAAAGACACAAGTCCATCAAGTCCACCCTATGTGTGTGATTATGTGTCAGTATTACATTGTATATCCCTGTATGTTGTGGTCGTTCAGGTGCTTATCTAATAGTTTCTTGAAGCTATCAATGCTCCCCGCTGAGACCACCGCCTGGGGAAGGGAATTCCACATCCTTGCCGCTCCTACAGTAAAGAACCCTCTACGTAGTTTAAGGTTAAACCTCTTTTCTTCTAATTGTAATGAGTGGTCACGAGTCTTGTTAAACTCTCTTCTGCGAAAAAGTTTTATCCCTATTGTGGGGTCACCAGTATGGTATTTATAAATTGAAATCCCCTCTCAAGCGTCTCTTTTCCAGAGAGAATCAGTGCTCGCAACCTTTCCTCATAACTAATATCCTCCAGTGCACAAAGCAAGGTCCATGAAGACATGGATGAGCGAGTTTGGGGTGGAGAAACTTGACTGGACTGCTCTCAACCTGATAGAACACCTTTGGGATGAATTAGAGCGGAGGCTGCGAGCCAGGCCTTTTTGCCCACATCAGTGCCTGACCTCATAATCGAAATATAATTACCTTGGAAATTTTAAAAGGCAAACACAGAAACTCATAGAACCCAAAAATTTTATGAGCTATGATGCAAAAATAGCAAAATAAAATACCTTAAAACTCTTAAAAAAGTTTCTCACTCTCTGCAGCCGCAGGTAAGAAAGAAACGTATCTGAAATGAGCAAGACACTTACTACTATTAAACGCGACAATAGGTTTGCTGTATTTAGCAGGAGCAATAAACAAACAACCTAATTATAGTTAACCTAGTTATACAGACAATAGCAACCTAGTTTCAACACAGATTTGCACCCAATTTCACAATACGCAATACAATTTTAAAATACAAAATAGATGAATATGTGGGAAACATTAGCAGATGATTTCACCCTGTACAACGTAAACAATAACTATAATAAAACACTAGTAATAAAATATCAATAATAAGATTTTGGAGGGAAGAAAAATTTGTTGTGAGTCCATTTCACCACCTCTTCCAAAGAAAATGTTGGTAGTATGATTGGATAAGAATGCTGGTTACGTCTTTCAGATGTATCAGTGGTCAGCCTGGTGTGATCAAGAAAATGTTTTTATTTTTTTTTCAGTGTCATCTTCTATGTTTATACCATTTGAGTCCATTATCCATAAATCACACCTTATTCAATATTGACTGTCTTCTGATTGGCCAGGCAAATGTGGGAGGCGATTGGTTGTTTCTTTACCTGTCCACTAGGGGTCATTCCAGTCTTAGGAATGACAATCGGAATGCCCTGTAAAGGATCAGATTTATTTGGAACTTTTAATGTGTCTCTTGATAGAATTAATATTGGAGGCGATATGATGGCGTCCTTCCTTTATAACGTATCTGGTGCATCATGTTGAAACCCGGCGATCTGCTTGTTATAAGAGAATGGGATCTTTGTGGTTATTCATCATGATCCAAATATCATTTATTCATGAATAAATCTCTTTCCTCCATTATCCCGATAATATTTAGGCAAAAGCTCTATTGCAGTCCATTTATCTGAATATATCATATCCCTTGAAGTGTAGTATGATATCTCATAGGCGATTCCATGATGTGATCTTTCCTTGTGACCTGATAGGTGACAAATTTCTATTGATGAATCAGCCCCCTTTGATCGTTGGAAATTATCATTTGGTGGCAGTGGTGTGCAAATGGGCGTAGCTGTACGTCCCCCTTAATTGGCGGGGCTATCGAATGCACGCGCGCCCACCGCGGCGTACAGCGTGACCGTGGGACCAGCGGACTCGATGTCTCCACTAAGGCTATTGACGAAACGCGTCAGCTTTATTGTTTTATTGTGACTCTGTTGTACCAATAAACGACACTTCAAGAATTACAGTTTTGCCGGATCTTCTTACTACGAACGTGTCACTGAGCCGCAGAACGGGGAGGTGCCTATGTAAACAAGGCGTTTCCCCGTTCTGCCTTGTGACATGACAGAGATGACTGCTCCCTGTCATCGGGAGCAGTGATCGCTGTCATGTGAGTGGAAGCCCATCCCCCCCACAGTTATAATCACTCCCTAGGACACACTTAACACCTTCATCACCCCCTTCCCTGCCAGTGTCATTTACACAGGAATCAATGCATTTTTATAGCACTGATCGCTGTATAAATGCCAACGGTCCCCAAATAGTCAAAAGTGTCTGATGTGTCTGCCATAATGTCACAGTCACGAGAAAAATCGCAGATCGCCGCCATTACTAATAAAAAAAAAAATAATAAAAATGCCATAAATCTATCCCCTATTTTGTAGACGCTATAACTTTTGCACAAACCAATCAATATACGCTTATTTGACATTTTTTACCAAAAATATGTAGAATACATATCGGCCTAAACTGAGGAAAAAAATAGTTTTTTTTATATGTTTTTGGTGAATATTTATTATAGCAAAAAGTAAAAAATAATGCGTTTTTTTTTTACAAAATTGTCGCTCTTTTTTTGTTTATAGCACAAAAAATAAAAATTGCAGAGATGATCAAATACCACCAAAAGAAAGCTCTATTTGTGGGGAAACAAAGGACGCCAATTTTGTTTGGGAGCAACGTCGCACGACCGCGCAATTGTCAGTTAAAGCGACGCAGTGCCGAATCGCAAAAAATGCTCTGGTCAGGAAGGGGGTAAAATCTTCCGGGGCTGAAGTGGTTTATTATGTTATTGGTCTTAGACATGACTGGATGCCTTGAATTTAACAATACCAAGAAACATTAGGGCTAGTTTACACTTGGTTCGGACATGCTTTGTTAAAGCTCTCCATGAACGCCAGTCAAAGCCCCTCTCACTAAATAAAATGATTCGCTTACAGTCCTGATTATACCTTGCTTTTGCTTTGCACCATAAATTATACCCCATGATGCTTCAAAGACTCCAAAGAAGTCTATGACAAAGCTCGCTTGAGGCACCACCGAAGCGCCTACCGCTTCAACATGCTTTTTTTTATGTGTTTTTGATGCTTCGATGGCGCTTCAAGCGAGCTTTGTCATAGACTTCTTTGGAGACTTTGACTACGCTTTGAAGCACCACTAAAGCAACATGGGGTATCATTTTTAACCACTTCAGCCTCAGAAGATTTGGCTGCTGAATGACCAGGCCATTTTTTTTGCGATTCAGCACTGCGTCACTTTAACTGACAATTACACAGTCGTGCGACGCTGCACCCAAACAAAATTGACGTCCTTTTTTTCCCACAAATATTCTTTTGGCGGTAATTGATCATCTCTGCGGTTTTTATTTTTTGCGCTATAAACAAAAAAAGAATGACAATTTTGAAAAAAAAAAAAAACACAATATTTTGTACTTTTTGCTATAATAAATATATCTTTTTTTTTAAAAAAAGCTAATTTTTTCTCAGTTTAGGCCAATATGTATTCTTCTACATATTTTTGGTAAAAAAAAAAAAAAAAAAAATCGCAAAAGCGTATATTGATTGGTTTGCGCAAAAGTTATAGCGTCTACAAAATAGGGGATAGATTTATAGCATTTCTACTATTATTTTATTTTTACTAGTAATGGCGGCAATCTGCGATTTTTATCGGGTCTGTGACATTGCGGCGGACAGATCGGACACTTTTGACACATTTTTGGGACCATTGTCATTTATACAGCGATCAGTGCTATTAAAATGCACTGATTACTGTATAATTGACACTGGCAGGGAAAGGGTTAAACACTAGGGGGCGATCAAGGGGTGAAGGGTGTCCTAGGGAGTGATTCTAACTGTGGGGGGGATGGGCTACTACTCACATGACAGCAATCACTGCTCCGGAAGACAGGGAGCAGTGTATCTCTGTCATGTCACTAGGCAGAACAGGGAAATGCCTTGTTTACAAAGGCATTTCCCCATTCTTCCGCTCCGTGACACGATCGCGGGCCCCCGGCTGACATCAAGTCCGCGGGATCCGCGGTCACGGTCGTGGAGCACGCGGCGGGCGCGTCCACAATGCCGCCTCTTAAAGGGGACGTACCTGTATGCCCATTTGCTCAGCCATGCCATTGTGCCAATGTATATCTTCATGCGCTGGTCGGCATGTGGTTAAAATGAAGCTGAAGCAAAGCAAAAGCAAGGTGTAAACAGGTCTGTAAGCTAACCATGTTATTTAGTGACAGGGACTTTGACTGGTGTTCAGAGAGCTTTAAACAAAGCCTGTCTGAAGCCTTGTTTTGATCCAAGTGTAAACTAGCTCTAATATATATATATATATATATTTTGTTTCAATATATTCTGTAATTTTGTCTTCAATTTGTAACCGAGTTCATTTGGGTCGGTAATTGACTATATTGTCCCTCTATTGTCTTGATTCAATGCTGATTAAACATGGGTGGTCTTTGGGATCTTCTCAGCCTCAAAACAATGAAGGTATTCAGTGATTATTTATTAGGTGCAAACTAGAATGAATCTCCTGGATCTAGGAAGGGTTTGTCCTTCTGGTTAAGTATTGGGGTTTGCAAACATGAAAACAATCCCATTTAGTCCAGATGTTCTGTTCCCTTTATATTCCAGGTAAACATACGATAGGTCCTTACAATAACCATATATGATACCTGGAAGTGAGTCAGATTCTCTCTGGTTGGGGCTGTGTGAATCCATTGCCTGGGACTCTGATCTGTACACAAGAGAGTCTAAAAACTCATTTTCCACCTCCTGCCTGTGGGGACCGCTCATCCACACTTTCCTTTCTCTTGGAAAAAAATCTATTGTGTCTTTGAACATTTTTCACAAGTTGCATATTTTATATGATTGACAGATTTTATGTATCAATCCCATGACAGGATGAGCGAATGTTTGGCATAGTCATTAATTTATTACTTTCAAAAATAAACCTCTAAGTCTCTACACCACAAAAGTTAGTAAGCCAACAAACAGCCAACTCTGATCTCTTTATGAACTGTTTCTTACATGATGAAGATCAGCCATGGAGTATATCTGAGGTGTATATCAGGGTGTGCTTCTTCCCCACATGAGAGCTGTGATGTCCAGCAACATTCATAGAGAAGACATTTCCCGCACTCAAGGCACTAATACACCTCAAGGGTTGTGTGGGATCCCTGATGTACAGGAAGACAGGACTTCAGTGAAGAACAATTCCCTCACTCAGGACAAGGAAAGGGACTTCTCTCCCGTGTGTAATCTCTTATGTGTGTAAAGATTGGACTGCTGTGAAAAACATTTTCCACACTCAGGACAGGAATATGGCTTTTCCCCCGTGTGCGATCTCTGATGTATGGAAAGATTGAACTTGTGTGAAAAACATTTTCCGCACTCAGGACAGGAATATGGCTTCTCCCCCGTGTGCAATCTCTGATGTGTAGAAAGATTGGACTTGTGCGAAAAACATTTCCCGCACTCAGCACAGGAATACGGCTTCTGCTCCGAATGTAATCTCCGATGTGTAGAAAGATTAGACTTGTGTGAAAAACATTTCCCGCACTCGGGACAGGAATGCATCTTTTCCCCCGTGTGAGACTTCTGATGCCTGTAAAGATTGGCCTTCTGTGAAAAACATTTGCTGCACTCAGGACAGGAATACGGCTTCTCCCCCGTGTGAGATCTTTTATGCACACCAAGTTTGGATTTCGAATGGAAACACTTCCCACAGTCAGTACAGCAAAATCTCTTATCTGTTGGAAGGACAAACGTAGAATATATAGTACAGAGGTCAGAAGTATGTAATATACAACATAGAGGATATAGTGCAGGGGTCAGGAGTATGTAATATACATCATAGAGTATAAAGTGCAGGGGTCAGGAGTATGTAATGTACAACATAGAGGATATAGTGCAGGGATCAGGAGTATGTAATGTACAACATAGAGGGGGTTATTTACTAAAGGCAAATCCACTGTGTACTGGAAGTGCAGTCGCTGTAGATCTAAGGGGGACATGCAAGGAAAAAAAAAAAACAGCATTTTTGCTTGTAAGTGATTGTATGATAGAAATCAGCAGAGCTTCCCCTCATTTCCGATCTTCCCTTCAGATCTACAGCGACTGCACTTCCAAGCACAATATAGAGCATATAGTGCAGGGGTCAGGAGTATGTAATGTACAACATAGAGTATATAGCGCAGGGGTCAGGAGTAGTGTTGGGTAAACGGTTCGGGCCAAGAATTTGCCTGTTCGCCCATTCACCGAACACCTGAATTTGCAGGGTTTGCCCTGCCAAATACTATGAAATGCACTTGCGCTGCACAGTGCATTCTGCGCCCTGATTGGGCAAAGCTTTGTCCAATTAGGGTGCAGTATAAGCTAGTTGTTAAGGAGCGGGGCCTGGAAGCTGGCCGCAGTGTCCTTAACGACCGATGAGTCATCAGCTGTCAGTGGGCTTTCCCGCTGGCAGCTGAATACAATAAAAAAGTGCCAGTTGAAAAAAAAACTCTTTGCCCCCCCACCCAAAAGCACCTTGTCCCCATGTCGATGGGGACAAGAGTCTCTTCCCGACAACCCTGACCATTGGTTGTTGGGGTCTGCGGGTGGAGGCTTATCAGAATCTGGAAGCCCCCTTTAACAAGAGAAATGTACTAGAGAAATGTAATGTGGGGTTCAACAAGTGAATATAGTGCAGGGCTCAGGAGTATGTAATGTACATTATAGATTATACAATGTAAGGGTCAGGACTCACCGGCACAGCCAGCAGACAACAGAGCAAATTTATTGTTCTGTCAGAGATCCTGGGAGAACTAGATATGTGGCAGGATGGGAAACACAGCTCAGGAAAGTGACCAGGGTATTACATGCTGATATCACCCAGTCCTTGCCCTACTCTGGACCAGAAAGCAGTATGGGTGAAGGAATATATTTAGTGTTAATGACCCACCTGTGCTGATCTCTGTAGGAGTGTCTTTCTCTAGAATTATCCTCATTATTCCATCTTCCTCCACAGACTGCTGATCATCGCTCACATAAGTCTCTTCTTCTTTCACCTCAACTTTTATATCTATCAGATCTTTGGCCTAAACCAAGAAAATGAGAGTGAATATCATCTGTAAAACATAATGTCACATAAAAAATCCACACATCATCTCCACGAGTCCATGTTCTAGATAAGCCGTCCCACCAACCTTGTGATGGTGAGGGATGGTGTGACCTTCCTGTGTGGAATCCTGGGAACATCTCTCTGGTGGGTTGCTGGTATTAGGTGGCTCCATCATATTCTTGTGTCCTTCTGAAAACTCCTCCATCACTCCATACTTCTCATCCTCCTCTTTATACTCTTCTTTAACAACAATATTATCATTCCCAAGGTTTTCACTCTGAATATATGAAAAATCAATGATTGAAACAAACGTACTTGTATATAAATCATATCTACCAATAATTGTCAATCATCTACCTGATTATAGCTCGGGATGGTGTGACCTTCCTGTGTGGAATCCCGGGAATACAGAGGACGGGGACATCTCTCTGGTGGGTTTCTGTAGCTGGATGATTCCACCATGGTGTCCTGGTACAGATCTTTGTGTTCTTTTAGAGACTCTGACTCCTCCATCACCCCATCCTCATCCTCCTCCTCTTTTATCTCTTCTTTAACCTCAACTTTAGAATCTCTCAGGTTTCCACTCTGAATATATAATAAAAATGACATCAATTGTAACAATGCAGATAATGTACAGATCCTAATGATACTATCAGTGATTGTTCCTCATCTACCTGATGATGATGAGGGATGGTGTGATCTTCCTGTGTGGAATCCCGGGAATACAGAGGATGGGGACATCTCTCTGGTGGGTTCCCATTACTGGATCCATCTGTAGGAAACACACACACTGACTGAATACATTGTTTCTATGTGTTTATCAGATGATAGACATGTGCGCCGTCAATAAATTTGTTTCGTTACGTTCCGTATTAGCCGTTAGTTCGTATTTCGTAATTCGTGTCCGAAATTTGGATTCGTATGAAATACGAATTTTCGCTAGGTTCGTTAACTTTTCGTAACAATTATGAACGTTCGTTATGATGAATTTAAAAAGCAAAAAATACCTTTCTCAATATGGCAGTCGTCGGACTCATTATGAGGGGTTCCCACCATCCCTGTGCTGTGCTGACTTCCTGGGTTTGTACCCCTTCTGTGAATGAATAATTGAATGATTTGTAAAGCGCTGCAAATGCGAACTGAATCGCCTCAAGGAGCTAGATGCGTTCTCTGTTGTCAGCTTCTTAGAAGAGGAAGGTCTTGAGTTTTTTCCTGAAGGCCTGATGGTTTTCTTCCATGCGGATGTAAGTCGGAAGAGTGTTCCATAGCCGAGGTCCTTGGACTGTGAATCTTTGTTCTCCCTTTGCTTTGTAGCGGTATGTGGGAATGATGAGGAGGTTTTGGTTAGCTGATCGAAGACTGCGATTGGGTGTGTAGTGTTTTATTTTCTCTCGAAGATATAGAGGAGCGTTTCCTTGTATGCATTTGTGGGTGAGGCAGAGGGTCTTGAATGTGATCCAATTCTTTACGGTTAGCCAGTGTAGGCTCCTCAGGGATGGGGAAATGGATTCCTGTTAACAGTCTTTCCGCCGTGTTTTGGATAAGTTGTAAGCACGCAAGCTGATATTGTGGTAATCCTACGTAGAGCGAATTTGCGTAGTCGAGTCGGGAATTGATGATTGTTCCAACTACTGCTGCTTTGTCCTCTTCTGGGATGAAGGGGATGAGTCTACGTAGCAGGCGGAGGAGATGGTGAGATCCGCTAACTACTGATCCTATTTGTGCATCCATTGTCATTTCTAAATCAAAGATGACTCCGAGACTCTTGGCTTTGGTGCTTGGAGAGATGGTCTGTCCGAAGACGGTGGGAGGTGTTCACAGAGTCTTAGTTTTGGAATTTTTGTTAGCGTGTAGGGGAAGAAGTTCTGTTTTTGAACCGTTGAGTTTGAGGGAGCTAATGGTCATCCAGTCATCTATCAAAGTTAGGCATTTCTCTAATTGCTGCTGATGGTCTTTTTGTCCAGTGATGCGAAGGTAGAGTTGGGTGGCATCAGCGTATGAGTGGAAGCAGAGGTCTGTTTTTCTGATGATATTGAGGAGTGGGCGGCTGTAGATGTTGAATAGCACTGGAGACAAGGGTGAGCCCTAAGGGACTCCACAGGAAATTGCCCGGGTTTCCAAGGTGAATGCTCCTAGTTTCACTATCTGAGAGCGATTCTCTAAGAAGGATGCAAACCATTTTAGACCAGAATCTGTGGCTCCTGCTACTTCTGTGAGGTGGACAAGTAGAGTATTGTGGTCCACTGTATCAAATGCTGCACTAAGGTCTAACAGTACCAGGAGACACGATTCATCTGCTGCTTCAAGGGCATCGTCCCATATTTTGAGAAGAGCTGTTTCTGTGCCATGGCCTGGGTGGAAGCCTGATTGCAGAGGGTCCAGGAGTTGGTGTGTGTCCAGGTGGCGTTGTAGCTGTTGTACTACTGCTTTCTCCATAATCTTAGAGATGGTGTTGAGGCTTGTTATCGGTCTGCGGTAGTTAGGGTCCTTAGGGTCGAGATTGGGTTTCTTTAGCAGGGGTTTGACGATGCCTTGCTTGAGGGTGGTTGGCACAATCCCTTCTTTGAATGATTGATTTATGAGGTGTGTTAGGGTAGGGTCCAAGATGCCAGAGCATTCTTTCAGGGGTTTTGTGGGAATGATGTCGTTTGGTGATGTGCTGTCTCGAAGGCTTCTGATGATGTTTTTAGTCGTGTCAGTGGTGATTGGGGTCAAAGAGAAATTCGGTGGTTGTGTGACGTTCGTGTCGATGATATATATTATTAGCCAATAAAAGTGTTATATTTTTTCATACAACATTGACTACATTTGTTTTTGTGCTGCCTAAAAACCCCAATGTGGGGAAACCTTCCTTTTTTGTTATGTTCGTGTCGATATCCTCTTTTTGCTTTGGTTGAGTGAGGTTGGTTGTTATTTTCTGATGAATTGATTCCCGAATGTTGTCGATTTTGTCGATGAAGAAATTTGATAACTCATTGCAGAATTCTTGAGTATCGTTTGCTGGGGGCTCTAAGCAGGTTGGGTTCATTGACTGGGCAACTATTTTGAAAAGGTCCCGCGGACGGTTTAAGGCAGTTGAGATGGTGTTTGAGAAATTTTCTTTTTTGGCTTTGAAGATTGCCTTTTGGTATTTCACAGTGAGTGCTTTGTAGTTAGTATGGTTTTCCTTGGTAGGATTTCTTCTCCATGCTCTTTCAGCTCTTCTACGTTCTTGCTTGAGTAGGGTGAGAGTGCCATTAAACCATCTCGAGTTTTTTTTGCGGACCAGTGTTCTGCGTTTTGGCGCCACTGAGTCTGCTGTTTGTAGTAATACCTTGTTTAGGGAGTTGAGTGTTTGTTCCGTTGAGAGGTTTAAGTTTAGCAATGGTATTTTGTTTGATAATGTGGTTTTGAAGAGTTCTGAGTGTAGTTTCTTCTGAGATCTATTCCAGTGTGTTGTTGTTGCGCGTTTCTGTTTTTGGAGGGTGGTGTTAGTGGTGATTTTAAATTTGATAGCGTAGTGGTCCTTCCATGGTAGTGGGGTGTTGTCGAATATGTTGATGTCCATATTCTGTTTGAAGATGAGGTCTAGAGTGTGTCCTGAACCGTGCGTGGGAGCATTTATCAGCTGTTGAAGACCTAGTACTTCCAGTTGGTTGATGCAGGCGGTCGCGATAGGGTCTTGGGCAGAGTTTGCCCAGAGGTTAAAATCCCCAAGTACCAGAAGGTTTTTGATTTTCAGGGTGTGTATTGAAATTAATTCAGTGAGTGGAGTAAGGAGATTGGTCTTTGGTCCTGGTGGTCTGTAGCATAGTAGTATGTGAGTGGTGTCTTGAGGTGTTGTTTGAAGATGCAGTGAGAGTGTCTCCATGAAAGGCACTGAGTTCTGTAAAGTTGGTTTGGTAAACGCAAGGTGCGATTTGAAGATCACTGCTAGGCCTCCTCCTTTTTTTCCTATTCATTGATCAGTTAGGATACTGTAGTTCTCGGGCACCAATTCAGTTAGGATGGTGTTGCATTCGGATGTTAGCCAGCTTTCTGTAATAAAGAGGCAATCTATGTTGTTTTCGATGATGAAGTTGTGGATTTCCAGCCTGTGCTTGACTGCAGATCTGGTGTTGATCAGGGCGCATGCTAGTTGTTGTGGTTGGATTGGTGTCTCCCTGTATTTGATGGTTGATTGTGGGTTGGTCCTTAGTAATTGTTCTTTTTTTAGTCTTTTTTGAGTGGTGGTTGGTAAAGTTGAGGCAGTGTTTCTTAGCCTGTGGAGGGCGTCCCCTGTGTATTTGAAATTGCACATGGTGAGGAAGACAGAGTTGCTGAAGGAAGGGTGATCCAATGATGGTACTGATGTAGCGATGAAGAGCTTGCTGGAGGATGGAGGGATCAGATGGCTGCCACTGCTACTGGAGTAGTGTGGATGACGGGCTGGATGATGGTGCGGAGTTCTGGAGGAGGTGATGAAGGGGCTACCTACCGCCCTCCTGTTGATCCAGAGGAAGGCAAAAAACCCCTAGCTGCGTTGGCCAATTGCTGCAGCAGAGGGAAAAAAAAATTCCTTCCTGACCCCCCGAGGGGCGATCGGACTCAAGGACCCTGGATCAACTGCTGGTAAACCCCGGTGGGCTTACCTGTACAGGATGGTCCAGAAGAAAAACTGGGAGGGGGTTCTGGCCACTACTTACTGGTTGGAGTGGTGCTGTGGCTGCATCTAGGACGATCTAAGATAGACACTGGGCAGGGCCAGAGACGTGAATATCCTGGCCTCCCCTGCTGTGCTCATTATGAGGGGGCTCCCACCATCCCTGTGCTGTGATGACTTCCTGGGTTTGTACCCCTGCTGTGCTCATTATGAGGGGGCTCCCACCATCCTTGTGCTGTGCTGACTTCCTGGGTTTGTACCCCTGCTGTGCTCATTATGAAGGGGCTCCCACCATCCCTGTGCTGTGCTGACTTCCTGGGTTTGTACCCCTGCTGTGCTCATTATGAAGGGGCTCCCACCATCCCTGTGCTGTGCTGACTTCCAGGGTTTGTACCCCTGCTGTGCTCATTATGAGGGGGCTCCCACCATCCCTGTGCTATGCTGACTTCCCTGAGGAAGTCAGCACAGCACAGGGATGGTGGGAGCCCCCCATAATGAGCACAGCAGGGGTACAGCCCCAGGAGGAAGTCAGCACAGCACAGGGATGGTGGGAGCCCCTCATAATGAGCACAGCAGGGGTACAGCCCCAGGAGGAACTTCCTTCCCTGTGCTGTGCTGACTTCCTCCTGGGGCTGTACCCCTTCTGTGCTCATTATGAGGGGCTCCCACCATCCCCGTGCTGTGCTGACTTCCTGGGTTTTTAACTTCATCATAACGAATAATCGTAATTAACGAACATTCTTATTTTGTCCGATTCTTAATCTCCCATCAAATACCAGTACCAGTCTCCCACTCCCATATTAAAAAAGGTCATTTTTCCAACCCTCACTCAGCAGCAGAAGAAAACCTCTGATTGGTCAACAAAACACCAGTCACGTTTCCGCTGTAACGGAATTTGGATCCGAAATTCGTAAACGAAATTTCGTACAAAATTCGGAAGCATAGCAATTCGTATTTCAGATCCTCTCGAATGTACAAATTTACGGAAATTCATACGAATTTTTGATTCGTACAAAACTATTCGCACATGTCTATCAGATGATGGGGGATCTAGGTTGACCCTCCGTACTGCTCTCTCCTTTACAATAAAGTCTCCTCTTACTCGCTGATGTGAGGGGCGGCTGATTGTCCATCATGACGTCCTTGTAGAGATCCTTGTGTCCTTCTAAATACTCCCACTCCTCCATGGAGAAATAGACAGTGACATCCTGACACCTTATAGGAACCTGACACACACAATGATACAGTCACCATCCAGACACATCCCTTGTCTGTTACTGGATAATGTCCCAGAATTCCCAGCACCGCTCACCTCTCCTCCATGATCTCTCTGGTGACTTCTAGAATCTTCTTTGTATTTCTCTATTCTATCAGGGGTGGAGGCAATGTGATGGTCATATGATCTCCAGACTCCACATGGGGAAATCTCTGGATTAGAACACAGATAGTAAAATCGAATGATATTCCCAGAATCCTCCTCACCTAACCTTTCAATTCTCCAATTCATTAAAGCCCCACATCAAGCTGAGGTATAATTTACCCACACAGGACCCCCACACTATGCAGGTTAAAAGCTTGTTAAAGGTATTCTGACACCATTACATACAACACAGGACCTATAATCCCACTTTACAAGTAAGAATGTCAAGGGTCCGCCCACATCCTAAGAGCATCAGAAAAAAAGCCACATGGAGGGACATTGGGAGGAGGAGTTGTGAGGTCTGTGTGATGTCATAGGAATCTCTGACTCTGGATGGAGGGACATTGGGAGGAGGAGCTGTGAGGTCAGTGTGATGTCATATTATTCTCTGGCTTTGGTTGGAGGGACATTAGGAGGAGGACCTGTGAGATCAGTGTGATGTAAAAGGATTCTCTGACTCTGGTTGGAGGGACATTGGGAGGAGGAGCTGTGAGGTCAGTGTGATGTCATAGGATTCTCTGACTCTGGATGGAGTGACATTGGGAAGAGGAGCTGTGAGGTCAGTGTGATGTCATAGGATTCTCTGACTCTGGATGGAGGAACATTGGGAGGAGGAGCTTGAGGTCAGTGTGATGTCATAGGATTCTCTGACTCTGGATGGAGGGACATTGGGAGGAGGAGCTGTGAGGTCAGTGTGATGTCATAGGATTCTCTGACTCTGGTTGGAGGACATTGGGAGGAGGAGCTGTGAGATCAGTGTGATGTCATAGGATTCTCTGACTGGTTGGAGGACATTGGGAGGAGGAGCTGTGAGATCAGTGTGATGTCATAGGATTCTCTGACTCTGGATGGAGTGACATTGGGAGGAGGAGCTGTGAGGTCAGTGTGATGTCATAGGATTCTCTGACTCTGGTTGGAGGACATTGGGAGGAGGAGCTTTGAGATCAGTGTGATGTCATAGGATTCTCTGACTGGTTGGAGGACATTGGGAGGAGGAGCTGTGATCTCAGTGTGATGTCATAGGATTCTCTGACTCTGGATGGAGGAACATTGGGAGGAGGAGCTTGAGGTCAGTGTGATGTCATAGGATTCTCTGACTGGTTGGAGGACATTGGGAGGAGGAGCTGTGAGATCAGTGTGATGTCATAGGATTCTCTGACTGGTTGGAGGACATTGGGAGGACCTCTCAGGGGCACTCTGTGAGATTTCTGTTCAAAGAATCATTTCTCCTGGGTGCGTCCCACCTCTCCTAAACGGAAAGATGAACTTTGTCTTTGGGCTTTGCCAGGACACATCATATTCCTGTGATCTCTGTGTACTCCGGAGACTTTACTGATCTCATTTTAGGATGAATATCTGAGACTGGGATAGTTATGGAGACATTTGTTTTCAGGACATTTACTACAAATTACATTTTTCCCCAAATTACATTTTTACAATCCCCCCTAAATAACCCTTCACCCCCCAGCACTAATAAAAGTTGTATAGTCAGTTAGTATAGACTGATGAGGTGAGAAGGTGATTGGTGGTAAGGATGAGCTCCGGCGTGTTCAGAAACAGCACATGCAGAGCCCACCAGGAAGTCGGCACTGGGGAGCGCTAATCAAAAACAGTGAGACATTTCCCGATCTCTGCAGCCGCACATCGGGACAATGTCTCACTGCTTGTGATTAGCGCTCCGCAGGCCTTCCTGGTGGGCGCTGCATGTGCTGTTTGTGAACACGCCTGAGCTCATCCTTATTGGTGGGAAAGGTGACACATCTCCAAAATGAAGAGAATGTTCCGGGCCTGTAAGTGGGGAAATGTTCTGCCTCTGAAGGGGTTAATCTACATTTCCACACTATATATGTGTGTATCATCATCTGCTGGAGATAAAAGACATCACAGTGACTATGGAGGAAGAGGACGGACATGACGGGGGGTTACTGGGTGTAAATAGAAAATAAGATCTTATTACCTCCTCTACTACTTCTTCCAGCAATGTCTCCTCTCTATTCCTCCCGACTCACCTCTCACCCGGGACTTCCTGTCTGTACCTGACATCACTTCCTGTCTGTATTCCATAGGGAACTTCAGTCTGAGTAGAGGTGAGATCACCACCTTGTGGAGATCAGAGGAACTGCAGCCCAGAGAAACATCTTATAGTATGAACACTGCCTTGTGCTGTGTGTGTATGTACTGTATATCCTTATAGATGGGTCATCTCCACTCCCACCAAGGGGGATAGAAATATATGCAAAAGTGTGAACAAGATATGGTGAAAAATACTCCTGCGCTTGTGAGATCGTTTGCTGTAAAACAAAGGTAGTATTGTAGTCAGAGATAGGACTGGGGGAGATGATGGAGCGTGTCCCGCTGCCTTAGCTGACCAGGGGTGGTCTGGAAAGGACTGTTTAGTAGGAAGTGGATGGAAGGCGCGTGATCAGACGCTTACATCAAGACATGTATGGTTTATTTATGTAAAAGAATACAGACATATAGTCATATAGATATAAAATCATACAAATACTACATAATATTAAAAAAAAGGAAAAACAGGTAACAAAATAAGTACTAGGAAGTTAAAATTGGGGTGTGCCCATATTGAGGCAGGTATTTAAGAAAGGTTGACGCGTTTCGAGGAAAACCTCTTCATCAGAGCCAGGAGAACTGGAGCACAGTCTGTATGGGCCGGTAGGCCGACATGTGTACATGGGGAGAGGTGGTGTTGCTAGTAGGAGGATGTGTCCTGTGATGGACAATTGATTATTCCAAGTTCCATACCCAGGTGTTCTAGATGGGGTATAAATAAGAACAATATATACCGTACACTACAGACTGGAGACGTAAGATAAGTTTACATTGAAAAATGCATTCATAAAATGATAAAAAGTATATAATATAAATATATTAGAAATAAAAATTACCATATCAGTACAAAAAATGAATGATAGGTTGTGAGATTTTGAAGCACAGAGCATGAGATTGTAGTCTAAATACATACAAATGAAAAAATCTACGCATACATAAGTGTACACACACATACTCGTGTACACATACATGCATATACTTACACGTGCATAATACAAACGCATGTAAATGCATAAAAAACAAACAAAAAAACACATATATGCATATGAGAGGGGGGGGGGCGGAGGGGGGCGATGGTAAATGAAGTAAAAAGTGCACTGAGACACATTGAGAGATATTGTCTCTCCGCATGGTAAAACCGGTTGTGCTTTTGTCCAAAGGACATGTGCATGCGTGTAAAAACTCTGCCAGCACGTAAAACGCTGTGCTGGAACAGATGTGTGGAGGTATGCCCCTGTTCACTGAAAGCACAAATGGGGGCACAAAGATGGCCATGTGGTTTGTGCAAAAACAGAAATGTGTTCATTCAAATGGAAATCCACAAAAATATATACAAAAATGCATATATCAAATGTACATAAAAATCTAAAACGCATATGCATATATATATACATAGATAAAGAAACAATATGCACAAAATAAATATATGTATATATTCACATAAATCTGTACACATATATATACACATACACACATATGCACACATATATATATATATATATATATATATATATATATATATATATATACATGCACACATATACATGTCCACATGCATGCACACACATGTGGAGACCACCCCTAACACAGCATGTATTGTGCCTATGTAGAACCAGTGTCATGGCGGTAGGGTGGGAATGTGTAGTTTGTGCAATGCAATAGCGGAGAGTGGCGGGAGTGGATACGTTAGGGGGATAATCTGGTGTTGGTAACCAAATATTGGAGGTGGCAGAGAGGTGGGCTGATGACAGAACGCACCCACCTATGGATGTAAATAGATTGTATTTTCTTTTTGCGGTGCTGTTAGGCTGTCAGATGTGCCTGTAGTGAAACATAAGTTGAGCAGGGAAAGTAAGCAAGCTCTTATGGACACTGCTGGGTTTAACAGGATAAGGAAGTTACAAAGACCATTGTGGCTAACCTGTCTCAGGAGAAGTGTGTAGACACAGCTGCAAACTGTAAAGATCCTTTGGAGTGGAGAGCCGTGTGATCCTGGCAGCAGAAGGGGGGGGAGGAGGAGGGAGGAGGTGTCCTTGAGGCAGCTGATGCCTGGATAGAAAGCGTCTTGCTGCCTAGGGATAGGAAAGGTTTTGTGATGAGGTTGTGCTGGGGGTTTAAAAGACTCTGGGGGGCGGGTCCGAGGGCATGGATGAAAAGGCTATTATTGAATCCAATTAAGCCATATAAAGTAATGTGATATGAAAAGTGTGACTATGATTTGAATAGTGAACCGGAGGTATTTTGTGCAGAACATATACATATATATATATACACACACATACATGTATATACATATATACATATACATATATACACACATATACATATACATACATATACACACATACACATACACATACACACACATATACACACACAGGTCTATATGTGTGTGTATTAACAGCAGAAGTGAATAATATGAGGAGAAATGGTGTACATGAAACTGCGGGGACAGGAGAGGGTATACAGGGTTTACCGTATGGTGGAATGATGGTCATGATATGAAGGGGATCACAGGTAATAAGGGGGGGGGATGGCTAGGATAGAGGGGGGGGGGGCAAAGCATGATGGTGATATTCTGTATCTAGATGGCCCCGTGGATATCTAGATCTTCATTCATTCTATCGGGAACCAATGACCCAAGAGTGAAAATCCAGAATGATTCTTGTTTACAGAGTCTTCTGAATCTCCTCCCATTGTCAGCGTCTTTTTTGATAGCTTCAATGCCAAACACTTTGATGCCTGTTGGATTGCTGTTATGACATTCTCTGAAATGCCTAGGTACTGAATAGCTGTGGCATTTTTTATTTTTACTCTGATGGTACGTGTTACTATTGATTATGCTGCATTTGTGTTCGCTAAATCTTGTCCTGAGTGGACGTATTGTGCGCCCAACATACAGAAGACCGCATGGACAGATAAGACCATAGACTACATAGGAGGTACCGCAATTGATGAACTGTTTGATTTTGTGGTACTGGCCGTCGGACCCCATGATTTCTTTTTTGCGGTGTGCCATGAAGGCACAGGCTCCACAGTTTTTGGTTCCACACTTGTAGTTGCCTTTCTAGTCGAAGATGGATGCCCAATTGCCAGTGGGGGTCTTGGTTTGGTTCTGAGGTTTTCGTACTCTACTCTGAGCTATTAGGTTTCTAAGATCTTTGGATTTTCGAAACACAACTACTGGTTTGGGTGGTAGAACTGGATTGAGGATGGGATCCTGCTTGAGAATGTTCCAATTTTTCTCAATGGCTCTCTGTATGTCGAATGCTTTGGTGTTATATTGTGTACTGAATCTGATGGGGTTGGAGATATTGCTGTCGGTGGTCCTTTTATTGCCGCTTGTTTTGTTAGCCTCCATTGCCATAGTGACAGAGGGATGTTCGTCATACTGGGTCCAATATTTGTAAAAGGCCTGTTTGATGAGTGATTCTTCATAACCCTTTTCAAGAAATTTCTTTTTTAAGATGGATCCCTGTTTTTCATAGTCACTTTTCTTAGTGCAGGTTTTCTTCAGCCTGCAGAATTGCCCGTGGGGTATGTTACGGATCCATTTGGGATGGTGGTGACTTTTGGCGTGGAGGTAGGAATTTCCAGCACTAGGTTTGAAATGGGTTTTGGATATAATGCTGCCTTCCTCGATTTGCAGGTCTAAATCCAGAAAGACGAGTGATGTGTTGTCGACTACATGGGTAAAAGAGATACCATAAGGATTGGAGTTGCAGTATTCCAGAAATTTGTTTAGATCCATATGTGATCCGTTCCAAATGATCAGGATGTCATCAATGTATCGGGTGTAGAGGGCGAGCTGATCTTTAAAAGGATTGTTGGCCCAGATGAACAGATCTTCCCACATGCCCATGAAGAGGTTTGCGTAGCTAGGTGCAAATTTTGCTCCCATGGCAGTTCCCTTGGTTTGGCGAAAATACTCGCCCACAAAGGAGAAGTAGTTGTGAGTGAGGCAGAATTCGATGGAGTCGAGGAGGAATTTGGTCTGTAGAGGGTGTATGTTACTCTTGGAGAGAAAGTGTTTGGCTGCTTCTATGCCATATTTGTGTTCGATGGAGGTATAAAGAGAAGAGACATCCAATGAGAGCCATTTGAAATGCGGTTGCCAAGAAAATGATGAAAGGATGTCGAGCATATGTCCGGAATCTTTTACGTATGATGGTAGTTGTATTACTAAGTCTTGTAGGAAGTAGTCGATATAACAACCTAGATTGCTGGTTAAGCTGTCGATCCCAGCAATAATAGGTCTGCCCGGTGGATTTGTCTGATTCTTGTGAATTTTGGGGATATGGTAGAAATGGGGAGTCAGTGGATGCTGTTTGTTAAGGAAAAGGAGTTCGCTTTTCGTGATGACTCCATTATCCATAGCTTGATTTAATAGGACTTCGAGGGAGGTTGCAAAAGATGGTAGTGGGTCAGCAGGGAGTTTCTCATATGTGTAAGTATCTCCAAGGAGTCTCAGGGCCTCTGCCAGATAGTCAGCTTGATTTTGAATTACTAGACCACCACCTTTATCAGCTTGCCTAATAATGATGTCTTCTCTATCCTGGAATTTCTTAAGGATCTCTTTGGGGACTTCGTGGTCTTTGTTCTTAATGTTTATGGATAAAAAAATTGTCTCAGTGACAAATCCATAAACATTAAGAAGGTCCACTACGCATGGTTTGCTGGAGCATGCGAGAAGCTGACACTCTATAAGAAGTCTTGTCTCCGCCAGCTGGGGAAGTAACGAGTGGGAAAACTAGTTGTTGAGGATTTGAATAGTAAACTCCTTCATTGTTCCTGGTCAGCTGGGGAAATATTGGCTCCCAGACCTTCCAAGACAGAAAACTGATTGGAGGATTGGAATAGTAATCTACTGAGACATAGAAATAGAAATGGGTGCTAATAAGCTGCAGGAGATCTGCTGAGAAAAAATGAAATGGGTGCTTATAACCACCCACCTGAACATTAGGACCACCCACCTGAACATTAGGACCACCCACCAGAACATTATAACCACCCACCAGAACATTATAACCACCCACCAGAACATTAGGACCACCCACCAGAACATTATAAATACCCACCTGAACATTATGTTTTCCCCTCTAATACTAAGTTGGTCCCCCTTTTGCTACTATCAAGGCATGGACTCCACCTGACAAAGCATCACACTCCCTCCACCGGCTTGTCTTCTTCCTATACTGCATCCTGGTGCCATCTTTTCCCCAGGTAGGTGATACACACACACCCAGCCATCCACATGATGTAAAAGTAAATGTGATTTATCAGACCAGGCCACCTTCTTCCATTGCTTTGTGCTCCAGTTCCGAGACTCACATGCCCATTGTAGGCTCTCTTAGCTGTGGATATGGGACACCCTGACTGGTCTTCGGTTATACAGCCCCGTACATAACAAACTACAATGAACATTTTTTTTTTTGCTATCAACACACCAACTTCAAGGACAACATGTTCACTTGCTCCCTAATATATCCCACCCATTTCCAGATACCATTGTAATGAGATAATCAATGATATTTACTTCAACTCTCAGTCGTCAGAATGTCATGGCTGACAGTACATACACACACAGCACAAGGCCGTATTCACACTACAACACGGTTCTCAGGGCTGCAGTTCCTCTGAGCTCCACAAGGTGGTGATTTCACCTCTACCCAGACAGGAAGTCTCTATGGAAGACAGGAAGTGATGTCAGGTATAAATAGGAACTTATGGGTGAGAGGTGAGTCGGGAGGACGTAGAGGGAAAACGTTGCTGGAAGTGGCAGTAGAAGAGGTAATAAGATCTTATTTTCTATTTACACCCAGTAACCCCCCCCGTCATGTCCGTCCTCTTCCTCCATAGTCACTGTGATGTCTTTTATCTCCAGCAGATGATGATACACACATATATAGTGTGGAAATAATGGAAAAAATTACTGTAAGTGCAAAGACAATGTGGCTGTGAACATAAAAATAGGCAATGAATAATCCTATTCGTCCATAAGGTCATAGAAGGATAAAAGCTCTGGGATTGATGGCAGCAGCTGTCCTCAAAGAAAGCCAGCTCCGTAAACAGGTAATGAGAGGGGTGGGAGCACAGGAAGCGCCACCTGAGTGTAGTATTAAAGCATAATTTTAATGGCAAGGTAAAACAGTAACACTCACAAGATTGAATTAAAAAGCAGGCTCATTTGTGTGTATAGATGGTATCTCTCCTGGCATCTGGAAAACAAGCGTCCACGCCTTATGGAGATGGCAGGGGATGCTCTGTAAGTCCTGTGGCCACCAGGAAGTCGGCCGGAACCAGCGTGGAACACAAGGAAGTGAAGAAGCATCCGAGAGAGAAGCCATGCTGGATAGGCAAAATGGGCAGGCCACGCGCTCTTATCATCAGCTCCTTCTACCTGGTATACCATCTATACACACAGATGAGCCTGCTTTTTATTTCAATCTTGTGAGTGTTACTGTTTTACCTTGCCATTAAAATTATGCTTTAATACTACACTCAGGTGGCGCTTCCTGTGTTCCCCACTCTCTCTATATATAGTGTGGGAACCTAGATTAACCCCTTCAGGGTCAGAACATTCTCTTCATTTTGGTGACATATTCTAGTAATATGATCTTCTAAACAAACAGTACTGGCAAAAAATAGACAAGAAGATGACCATCCTGACCATACATGGCCTACAAAGGGCAATTATTACACTACACAGGCAGCAAATGGGCGATCATTACAATATGCAGCCAACACAATGATGGAGTGCAGGGGTCAGGAGTATGGAGCATAGAGCCCCTTACATTGCTGATCAGGAGAAAGAAAACATTCCCCAGCCTGCCATGGAGAATATGTTCCTTTATTGGTGTCAAAGGGAGGAAAATACTGAGGGTTCTGAGGGAAGTAGAGGAGCTGAGGGGCTGTGAGGGTTTAGTAAAGCTGAAAGACTTTAGGGGCCTCTGAAGGGGTAATGTAGCTAAAGGACCCTTGAGGGGGTAGTCAGGCTACAGGGCTCTGAGGGAATAAGGGGCTGGAGGACTCAGTGAACTCTGATGGACAGAGGGGGGTCTCTGGGTCTGTGATGATCCTCCCACCCCACCTGCACTTTTTTTTCAGACCTTACAGAACTGACAATCTTAACCATCTTATTGTCTCCCTGGTCATGTGATTTGTTCTGGAATATCAAGTAAGATGAAGAAGGGCATTCCTTCACCCACTGGTGAGCACTTGTTTTTGGAGGAGTTCTGTTTCAGATGCAAACCAGCTCAGAAAGGAAACAAACCCAACCTAAAAAAGGGAATATCTGATCCAGCAGGCCAAGATCCGGAACCTTCAAGATATAGCATATGCTAAACAGTCCATATTAAATGTGTTCCCATGGGGGCAGTAGTTCTTAAATGTACAGCAACCCCCTATTACCCCCCTCACATCCACATCCTATTATTGTATGACCAATACCATCCAAATAATTCTTACTTTCATTTCCCAAAGTTATCCGTCTACAAGAAGACCTGTATAGATCAAATGACGGCACCAATGAAGATGGAGGAGGACCGGAGTCACATGACTGAGAAGATACTAAATCTCACCCTGGAGATCATCTACCTGCTGACTGGAGAGGTGAGGAGGATTCTGGGAGGTCACATGACATCACTCTTATCTCTATTAGTAAAACACAGACCTGACCGGAGAGGTGAGGAGGATTCTGGGATTCTAACATGATATTCCTATTGGTTCGTCAATACAGAGATTTCCTCTTGTGAAGTCAGGTGATCATATGACCATCACAGTGCCTCCATGTGACTACCTAAAACCTGAGAGACACAACATGCAGAAGATTCTAGAAGTCACCAAGAAGATGATGGAGCTGCTGACAGGAGAGGTGAGCGGTGCTGGGAATTCTGGGACATTATCCAGTAACAGACAAGGGATGTGTCTGGATGGTGATGGTATCATTGTGTGTGTCAGGTTCCTATAAGGTGTCAGGATGTCACTGTCTATTTCTCCATGGAGGAGTGGGAGTATTTAGAAGGACACAAGGATCTCTACAAGGACGTCATGATGGACAATCAGCCGCCCCTCACATCACCGGGTAAGAGGAGACTTTATTGTAAAGGAGAGAGCAGTACGGAGGGTCCACCTAGATCCCCCATCATCTGATAAACACATAGAAACAATGTATTCAGTCAGTGTGTGTGTTTCCTACAGATGGATCCAGTAATGGGAACCCACCAGAGAGATGTCCCCATCCTCTGTATTCCCGGGATTCCACACAGGAAGGTCACACCATCTCCCACCATCATCAGGTAGATGAGGAACAATCACTGATAGTTATGATTTATACACAAGTGCAGGGGTGGACTGACCACTCTGGCACTGACCGAGGGCCCGGGGTCAGGGGGGCCCCATGAGCGGCTCAGTCTGCCCCTGGATGTGCCCACAGATTATCATGCAGGATAGGGGAAGTTTATGCACCGTGGAGGCAGTGAGCTATGTCATCCCTGCCTGAAGTTGATGAGGTTATATGAGAGGACTTGGGTGTTGGCCGGGATTACAGAGTGATCATGGAGCCATGAGAATGATAGCAGTGACAGGCGCTCCGGCCACCTCTCCTCCTGGGGAATTCAGCAGAGGGGCGGGGCCACAGTATACATTTATGCCACGGGGGAAAGCCAGTGAGAGAGCTGGAGGCTGCAGAGTGAAGAAAGAGTAGAGTCATCATGTCGGAGATGATAGCCACCTGACCTGCCTTTTGTGCAGCAGCAAGTCAGTGTGTAATCACAGCAGTTTAGTGTGTCTATGATCACCAGCCAGGCTGACTGAGAGTTCCTTCTTGCCCAGTGCCCATCTACCAGGTGCTATTCCCTGGTACACTATTATCTGTATACTGAGAGCCATTCCTTATATACCACACTGATATCTGTACACTTCGGCGGAAAGAACAATCAGTGAGAATAATGTTCCTTACATTGGTGGTCAGCTGGAAGAATGATCGTTACATTGGTGGTCAGCAGAAAGAATGTTTATTACATTGGTGGTCAAAGGGAAGAATGTTCCTTACATTGGTGACCTGTAGAAAGAATGTCCCTTACATTGGTGGCCTGTAGAAAGAATGTCCCTTACATTGGTGGCCTGTAGAAAGAATGATAGTGGGATGTGGATATTACTGTGCTAAACCCAAGATAAATAAGTGACAAGCAGCTACATAAACAAATGTGACAAACATGAATAGGATCTAAATGGTAAAAAATGCAGTGCTAATTCATAAACATAAATAAATGAATATGAGGAATGAGGAACGATAGTGATGAAACAAATCAAATATACAAAGTGTCCAAAATATGTAAAAAAACTATATGGGTGAATAACCTGGATGTCAAACTGGATCTGGATAGTGAGATCAATCCAGGATTGGAGGTCCATTTGGAGGTTCCCCGTCTCCTTCCTGGGTTCCACCCCAGAGGTCCTGGATCCTGTGGAGCTCCATTTTTTGGCCATTTGTGGCACCATGCTTGTATGACTCCATGTCGCTGACATTGGAGTCCACCAGTTCCGGTAAGGGCATACGCACTTCTTTTCATTGTTGATGATGCAATATCTTTGGTGTCCTCCATATCAGACATCGTTTTACACTTTGATTTTTCATTACCCCGTGTTGGAAGATAATTTTGTGTTGGACTATACTCTATACACTTTTTTGCACTGGTTTGATTCACATATCTTCCAGTACTCATTGGTGTTGGGTTATTCACCCATATAGTTTTTTACATATATTGGACACTTTGTATATTTGATTTGTTTCATCACTATCATTCATCATTCCTCATATTCATTTATTTATGTTTATGGGTTAGCGCTGCATTTTTTACCATGTAGAAAGAATGTCCCCCCCCCCTTTTTCTTGTAAAAAAAAAAGAAAGAAAGAATGTCCCTTACATTGGTGATCAGTGGTGGGAAGAATGCTCCTTACATTGGTGGTCAGTGGGAAAAATGATCGTTACATTGGCGGTCAGCAGAAAGAATGTTCCTTACATTGGTGATCAGCGGGAAGAATGTTCTTTACATTGGTGATCAGTGGGAAGAATGTTCCTTACATTGGTGATCAGCGGGAAGAATGTTCCTTACATTGGTGATCAGTGGGAAGAATGTTCCTTACATTGGTGATCAGTGGGAAGAATGTTCCTTACATTGGTGATCAGTAGGGATGAGCTTCAAGTTCGAGTCAAACTCATGTTCGACTCGAACATTGGCTGTTCGCAAGTTCGCCGAACAGCAAACAATTTGGGGTGTTCGCGGCAAATTCGAATGCCGCGGAACACCCTTTAAAAGTCTATGGGAGAAATCAAAAGTGCTAATTTTAAAGGCTTATATGCAAGTTATTGTCATAAAAAGTGTTTGGGGACCTGGGTCCTGCCCCAGGGGACACGGATCAATGCAAAAAAAAGTTTTAAAAACGGCCGTTTTTTCGGGAGCAGTGATTTTAATAATGCTTAAAGTAAAACAATAAAAGTGTAATATCCCTTTAAATTTCATACCTGGGGGGTGTCTATAGTATGCCTGTAAAGGGGCGCATGTTTCCCGTGTTTAGAACAGTCTGACAGCAAAATGACATTTCAAAGGAAAAAAAGTAATTTAAAACTACTCGCGGCTATTAATGCATTGCCGGTCCGACAATGCACATAGAAGTTCATTGATAAAAACAGCATGGAAATTCCCCACAGGGGAACCCCGAACCAAAATTTTAAAAAAAAATGACGTGGGGGGTCCCCCTAAATTCCATACCAGGCCCTTCAGGTCTGGTATGGATATTAAGGGGAACCCCGCACCAAAGTTAAAAAAAAAATGGCATGGGGTCCCCCCAGAAATCCATACCAGACCCTTATCCGAGCACACAACCTGGCAGGCCACAGGAAAAGAGGGGGGACGAGAGAGCGACCCCCCCTCCTGAACCATACCAGGCCACATGCCCTCAACATTGGGAGGGTGCTTTGGGGTAGCCTCATCCCCACAACCCTGACCCCCAGATCCCGGCCCTCCCCCCTGTGTGAAATGGTAAGGGGGAACAAAAGTACCCCTACCATTTCACTAAAAAAGTGTCAAAAATGTTAAAAATGACGAGAGTTTTTGGCAATTCCTTTATTTAAATACTTCTTCTTTCTTCTTTCTTCTTCGCGGCGTCTTTTATCCTCTTCTGCATCTCCTCCGCAGCGTCTTCTATCTTCTTCTGCATCTCCTCCGCAGCGTCTTCTTCTCATCTTCTTCTATCTTCTTCTCCTCGGGCCGCTCCGCACCCATGGCATGGGGGGAGGCTCCCGCTCTTCTCTTCATCTTCTTCTCTTCTTCATCTTCTTCTCCGGGCCGCTCCGCACCCATGCTGGCATGGAGGGAGGCTCCCGTTGTGTGACGCTTCTCCTCGTCTGACGGTTCTTAAATAACGGGGGGTGGGGTCACCGGGTGGCCCCGTCCCCCTTATTTAAGAACCGTCAGAAGAGGAGAAGCGTCACACAGTGGGAGCCTCCCTCCATGCCAGCATGGGTGCGGAGCGGCCCGGAGAAGAAGGTGAAGAAGAGAAGAAGGTGAAGAAGAGAAGAAGATGAAGAAGATGAAGAGAAGAGCGGGAGCCTCCCCCCATGCCATGGGTGCGGAGCGGCCCAGGAGAAGAAGATAGAAGACGCCGCGGAGGAGATGCTGGACGAGAACACCGGAGGAAGAACCAGAAGAGCCAGAAGAACCAGAAGAAGAAGATGAAGGAAGATAGAAGAAAGAAGAAGCATTTAAATAAAGGAATTGTCAAAAACTGTCTCTTGTCATTTTTAACATTTTTGACAGTTTTTTAGTGAAATGGTAGGGGTACTTTTGTACCCCCTTACCATTTCACACAGGGGGGAGGGCCGGGATCTGGGGGTCCCCTTGTTAAAGGGGACTTCCAGATTCCGATAAGCCCCCCTCCCGCAGACCCCCACAACCACCAGCCAGGGTTGTGGGGATGAGGCCCTTAAAAATAATTTTCAAAAAATGTAAAGCACACCCGTGACCTCCGCACATGCTCTATATGAAAAGCTTTATGTAGGACGAGCCCATGTATGGAAACAATAATGGCGCCACACATGTAGGGTATCGCCAGGAACGTTGGAGTAAGAGAAATTCTAGGGCCATAATTTTATAACATGCTGGACAGAGCTTTCTTTTTTTTGTATATGTTTTATCAAACTGTTCAGCTAAGAAGACATTTGTTGCACCTGTTATATTGTGTTACTTTATGAAATCCTTAATTTTGGAAATGTACCATTGTTGCACTTTCTTTAATGTAAGTTTATTTTTCTTTATATTCTATAATAAACATTTATTTTGAACATGCAGAGAAATTCTGTGACAAAAGCATGTAGTGTGGACAGTGCAGTATGTAGGTGGGGATTTGTGTGGCTGTGGCTTGAGTTTGGGCGGGAACACAGGGGTGGGGACAGGGGGGCCCCTAGGATCTCCTATTGCCCGGGGGCCCCATGAGTTGTCCGCCCCTGCACAAGTGTGTTTGTTACAATGAATGTTTTATTATATATTCAGAGTGGAAACCTCGGGGATGATAATATTGATGTTAAAGAAGAGTATAAAGAGGAGGATGAGAAAGGAAGGACACAAGGATATGATGGAGCCACCTAATACCAGGAATCCACCAGAGAGATGTCCCCGTCCTCTGTATTCCTGGGATTCCACACCGGAAGATCACACCATCCCTCACTGTTACAAGGTTGGTGGCATCTAGAACACTGACTTGTTGAAGTGATTTATTTAAATGTGATTTCACAATATGAAGCTTATGTTTTACAGATGACCTCTTCTATTATTGTCTTGGTTTAGAGTAAAGATCCAATTGATTTAAAAGCTGAGGGTAAAGAAGAAGAAGAGATGTATCTGAGGGATGATCAGCAGTCTATGGAGGAGGATGGAGGAGGATGGAATAACGGGGACATTTATAGAGGAGGACACTCCTACAGAGATCAGTACAGGTGGGTCATTAACACTAAATACATTCCTCCACCCATACTGCTCACTGATTGGTCCAGAGTAGGGCAAGGACTGGGTGATATCAGCCTGTAATACACTTTCCTGAGCTGTGTTCCCCATCCTGTATTGCTGTATTTCTCTTGGATACTCTTCCTTCTCTGTGCTGCAGACACAATTTATGTATCTAGACGTATTTATGGAGATTCTGGGGTTCAGCTGGAACGAAAATGTTGATTTCTACCAAAAGCATTACTAGACCTAGGCACCCAAGACATGTGCCTTATGCCTGACTCTCCAAGGGTTACATGCTTTCTATTTTGCTGGCTGTGCCGGGTGGAGGGATATGTCTGTATAGTCTCAGACCCAAGTCACTGAGTGCAGTCTCAGGAGATGGGAGGCAGCGGTGTGGGATCTCTGCAACTTGTCTTATGTAAACATTTAAGCTTCCACTGATTACTGAATACTAGGGATGAGCCGAACACCCCCCTGTTCGGTTCGCACCAGAACTTGCGAACAGGCAAAAAATTTGTTCGAACACGCAAACACCGTTAAAGTCTATGGGACACGAACATGAATAATCAAAAGTGCTAATTTTAAAGGCTTATATGCAAGTTATTGTCATAAAAAGTGTTTGGGGACCTGGGTCCTGCCCCAGGGGACATGGATCAATGCAAAAAAAAGTTTTAAAAACTGCAGTTTTTTCGGGAGCAGTGATTTTAATAATGCTTAAAGTCAAACAATAAAAGTGTAATATCCCTTTACATTTCGTACCTGGGGGGTGTCTATAGTATGCCTGTAAAGGGGCGCATGTTTCCCGTGTTTAGAACAGTCTGACAGCAAAATGACATTTCAAAGGAAAAAAAGTCATTTAAAACTACTCGCGGCTATTAATGCATTGCCGGTCCGACAATACACATAAAAGTTCATTGATAAAAACGGCATGGGAATTCCCCACAGGGGAACCCCGAACCAAAATTTAAAAAAAAAAATGACGTGGGGGTCCCCCTAAATTCCATACCAGGCCCTTCAGGTCTGGTATGGATATTAAGGGGAACCCCGGCCAAAATAAAAAAAAATGTTGTGGTGTCCCCCCAACAATCCATACCAGACCCTTATCCGAGCACGCAACCTGGCAGGCCGCAGGAAAAGAGGGGGGGACGAGAGAGCGCCCCCCCCCTCCTGAACCGTACCAGGCCACATGCCCTCAACATTGGGAGGTTTGAGTTGAACATGAGTTCGACTCGAACTCGAAGCTCATCCCTACTGAATACCAATATTTTGTGTTCTGACCCTTACACTATATAATTTATATTATAGATTACATACTCCTGACTAGGGATGAGCTTCGAGTTTGAGTCGAACTCATGTTCGACTCGAACATTGGCTGTTTGCAAGTTCGCCGAACAGCGAACAATTTGGGGTGTTCGCGGCAAATTCGAATGCCGAGGAACACCCTTTAAAAGTCTATGGGAGAAATCAAAAGTGTTAATTTTAAAGGCTTATATGCAAGTTATTGTCATAAAAAGTGTTTGGGGACCTGGGTCCTGCCCCAGGGGACATGGATCAATGCAAAAAAATCTTTTAAAACCGGCTGTTTTTTCAGGAGCAGTGATTTTAATAATGCTTAAAGTCAAACAATAAAAGTGTAATATCCCTTTAAATTTCGTAGCTGGGGGATGTCTATTGTATGCCTGTAAAGGGGCGCATGTTTCCCGCGTTTAGAACAGTCTGACAGCAAAATTACATTTCAAAGGAAAAAAAGCCATTTAAAACTACTCGCGGCTATTGCATTGCCGGTCTGACAATACACATAGAAGTTCATTGATAAAAACGGCATGGGAATTCCCCACAGGGGAACCCCGAACCAAAATTTAAAAAAAAAAAAATGACGTGGGGGTCCCCCTAAATTCCATACCAGGCCCTTCAGGTCTGGTATGGACATTAAGGGGAACCCCGGCCAAAATTTAAAAAAAAAAATGACGTGGGGGGTCCCCCTAAATTCCCTACCAGACCCTTCAGGTCTCGTATGGATTTTAAGGGGAACCCCGCGCCAAAAAAAAACAAACGGCGTGGGGTCCCCCCAAAAATCCATACCAGACCCTTATCTGAGCACGCAACCTGGCAGGCCGCAGGAAAAGAGGGGGGGATGAGAGAGCGCCCCCCCCTCCTGAACCGTACCAGGCCACATGCCTTCAACATTGGGAGGGTGCTTTGGGGTAGCCCCCAAAACACCTTGTCCCCATGTTGATGAGGACAAGGGCCTCATCCCCACAACCCTGGCCGGTGGTTGTGGGCGTCTGCGGGCAGGGGGCTTATCGAAATCTGGAAGCCCCCTTTAACAAGGGGACCCCCAGATCCCGGCCCCCCCCTATGTGAAATGGTAAGAGGGTACAAAAGTACCCCTACCACTTCACTAAAAAACTGTCAAAAATGTTAACCACTTAAGCCCCGCTCACTGTATATATACGTCATTTTTTTGGAGATGGATATCTCGGTAACGGCAGCAGCTGCCGCCACAACCGAGATATCCATCTTTACAGTGAGCGATTCTGTACACGATAACGGTGGTCTCTGCGGCGGGTTCGCCGCGAGATCACCGTTATCGGCGGCGGGAGAGGTGCCACCCCCCCCTCCCGCCGCTCTCCCGCGCCTTCCTGCCGCTTACCGGAGCCGTCGGTAACGGCGGAGGCGATCGGGTCCTTTCCCTGCTGAGGTATGGAGACAAGTGAGGCCAAGATGGCCCCCACCCGTCTCCATACCATGTGACGGCCGGAGCGACGTCATTCGACGGCTCCGCCCACTCTCTTAAAGGCACAAATTTTTTTAGTGTCATTTTTTTAAACGACTTTTTTTTTTTTTTTTTTTTTTTTGCATTTTAGTCTAAATATGAGATCTGAGGACTTTTTGACCCCAGATCTCATATTTAAGAGGACCTGTCATGCTTTTTTCTATTACAAGGGATGTTTACATTCCTTGTAATAGGAATAAAAGTGATCCAAATTTTTTTTTTTTTAAAAACAGTGAAAAAATAAATAAAATAAAATAAATAATAAAAAAAAAAAAAAAAATTTTTTAAAGCGCCCTGTCCCGACGAGCTCGCACGCAGAAGCGAACGCATACATGAGTAGCGCCCGCATATGAAAACGGTGGTCAAACCACACATGTGAGGTATCGCCGCGACCGGTAGAGTGAGAGCAATAATTCTAGCCCTAGACCTCCTCTGTAACGCAAAACATGCAATCTGTAGAATTTTTTAAACGTCGCCTATGGAGATTTTTAAGGGTAAAAGTTTGACGCTATTCCACGAGCGGGCGCAATTTTGAAGCGTGACATGTTGGGTATCAATTTACTTGGCGTAACATTATATTTCACAATATAAAAAAAAATTGGGCTAACTTTACTGTTGTCTTATTTTTTTTTTCAAAAAAGTGAATTTTTTCCAAAAAAAGTGCGCTTAGAAGACCGCTGCGCAAATACGGTGCAAAAAAAAGTATTGCAATGACCGCTATTGTATTCTCTAGGATGTTAGAAAAAAAACAATATATAATGTTTGGGGGTTCTAAGTAATTTTCTAGCAAAAAAACCTGTTTTAAACTTGTAAACACCTAAAATCCAAAACGAGGCTGAGACAGTTTTTGACAATTCCTTTATTTAAATGCTTCTTCTTTCTTCTATCTTCCTCCATCTTCTTCTTCTGGTTCTTCCTCCGGCGTTCTCGTCCAGCATCTCCTCCGCGGCGTCTTCTATCTTTTTCTCCTCGGGCCGCTCCGGACCCATGGCATGGGGGGAGGCTCCCGCTCTTCTCTTCATCTTCTTCTCTTCTTAATCTTCTTCTTCATCTTCTTCTCTTCTTCGTCTCCTCGTCTGACGGTTCTTAAATAACGGGGGGCGGGGCCACCCGGTGACCCTGCCCCCCTCTGACACACAGGACATGACGGGACTTCCCTGTGGCATTCCCCGTGACGTAACAGGGAAGTCCCGTCAAGTCACCGTGCGTCAGAGGGGGCGGGGTCACTGGGTGGCCCCGCCCCCATTATTTAAGAACCATCAGACGAGGAGACGCCGTCACACAGCGGGAGCCTCCTTCCATGCTAGCATGGATGCGGAGCGGCCCGGAGAAGAAAAAGAAGAAGAGAAGAAGATGAAGAAGAAGATTAAGAAGAGAAGAAGATGAAGAGAAGAGCGGGAGCCTCCCCCCATGCCATGGGTGCGGAGCGGCCCGAGGAGAAGAAGATAGAAGACGCCACGGAGGAGATGCTGGACGAGAACGCCGGAGGAAGAACCAGAAGAGCCAGTAGAAACAGAAGAAGAAGAAGATGAAGGAAGATAGAAGAAAGAAGAAGCATTTAAATAAAGGAATTGTCAAAAACTGTCTCTTGTCAATTTGAACATTTTTGACATTTTTTTAGTGAAATGGTAGGGGGTAAAGTACCCCCTTACCATTTCACACAGGGAGGAGCCGGGATCTGGGGGTCCCCTTGTTAAAGGGCGCTTCCAGATTCCGGTAAGCCCACCGGCCAGGGTTGTGGGGATGAGGCCCTTGTCCTCATCAACATGGGGACAAGGTGTTTTGGGGGGCTACCCCAAAGCACCCTCCCAATGTTGAGGGCATGTAGCCTGGTACGGTTCAGGAGGGGGGGGCGCTCTCTCGTCCCCCCCTCTTTTCCTGCGGCCTGCCAGGTTGCGTGCTTGGATAAGGGTCTGGTATGGATTTTTGGGGGGACCCCACGCCGTTTTTTTTTTGGTTTTTTTGCGCGGGGTTCCCCTTAAAATCCATACCAGACCTGAAGGGCCTGGTATGGAATTTAGGGGGACCCCCACGTCATTTTTTTTTTTTTTTTTAATTTTGGCCGGGGTTCCCCTTAATATCCATACCAGACCTGAAGGGCCTGGTATGGAATTTAGGGGGACCCCCCACGTCATTTTTTTTTCAAATTTTGGTTCGGGGGTTCCCATGCCGTTTTTATCAATTCACTTTTATGTGTATTGTCGGACCGGCAATGCAATAGCCACGAGTAGTTTTAAATGGCTTTTTTTCTTTGAAATGTCATTTTGCTGTCAGACTGTTCTAAACACGGGAAACATGCGCCCCTTTACAGGCATACTATAGAAACCCCCCAGCTACGACATTTAAAGGGATATTATACTTTTATTGTTTGACTTTAAGCATTATTAAAATCACTGCTCCTGAAAAAAACGGCCCTTTTTAAAAGTTTTTTTTGCATTGATCCATGTCCCCTGGGGCAGGATCCGGGTCCCCAAACACTTTTTATGACAAAAACTTGCATATAAGCCTTTAAAATTAGCACTTTTGATTATTCATGTTCGTGTCCTAAGACTTTAACCGTGTTCGAACAAACTTTTTTCCTGTTCGCATGTTCTAGTGCGAACCGAACAGGGGGGTGTTCGGCTCATCCCTACTCCTGACCCCTATATATAAACATAATATGTATTCTCTTCTTTTACACCCATTTTCTACCAGCTGGACATTTTATATCTCATGATTTGATTGGAGCTAGACTTTTACATGATGTTAATAATGTGATGATATCCTCAAACTTTGGAACCTTAAACATAAAGTGATAATGAGGGAGGAGTCAATAACCCAATGATGGAGGTCTTCAGATCAGTCCAGTCTTCATCTTGGTTGTTCTCCCCCATCCTCACTCTCTGACCTCTGGTGGGGCTCAGCCCCGCTGTTATTCATGACTAAATCATGGACTAAATAAGGAAGTGCAGTACTTCTTGTGTTGGGAAGATTGCAATGAGTGATAGAGGGGGTGGGGACACTCGTCCTATAATCCCCTCATCACTGTCACGCCTATAAAAGGCAGTTCTCATTGTTTCCTCACTCTCTGACTAAGGTCCATGAATAAAGAAATGAACTGGTAGGAGATTAGAGGACCCATTTACTAGTTACCTTGAGGGGGAATTGTAAGATCCTCAGAGACAAAGCTGCCTGATGTGGGTGGAGTCCTGGTTTAGGGGAACCAATCTGCTCATGTCTAGTAATAATCTTTTTATTTATATTTTAGTAGATGGATGGGAGATGAGGAAAACCTCAGAGGATTGTCTCACTTTGTCTCCAGACTGTAAAGTAGAAGATGAGGACATCACACAGTATAGTCCAGGAGAAAACCAGACTACCTCAAATGTCCATCCGGCACCACACAGTGTAGATGGACCATCATATTCCTCTTATCCTGAGGAACCTCAAACTGTGAGGGACGGTGCCGTCCTTCCAACAGATAAGAGGTTTTCCTGTACTGAGTGCGGGAAGTGTTTCCATTTGAAATCCAAACTTAATGTGCATAAAAGAACTCGCACAGCTGAGAAGCCGTATCCTTGTCCTGAGTGCGGAAAATGTTTTTCAAAAAATTCCTATTTTTACACATATCAGAAGTGGTACACAGGGAAGAAGCCGTATTCTTGTTCTGAGTGTGAGAAATGTTTTTTAATAAAGTCACAACTAGTCACACATCAAAGGCTTCACACGGGGGAAAAACCATATTCCTGTCCTGAGTGAGGGAAATATTTTTCAAGGAAGTCCAGTCTTAACATACATCAGAGATTGCACACGGGAAAAAAACATATTCCTGTTCTGAGTGCGGGAAAGGTTTTTCAGAGAAGTCCAGTCTTTCCAAACATCAGAGATCTCACACGGGGGAGAAGCCATATTCTTGTCCTGAGTGAGGGAATTGTTTCTCACTGAAGTCCTGTCTTCCTGTACATCAGAGATCCCACACAATCCCCTCGAGGTGTATTGGCGTCTTGAGTGCGGGAAATGTCTTCTATATGAATGTTGCTGGATGAAATAAATGGCTTAATATTGTATAAAAAGCCTTCAATAATGATGTTTTCTCGTGAGACGAATTTTGGAATTATTTCTGCTTGAGTCCGCTTAAATCAAACTGTGTGTTTTATTGTACACACATAAAACTTGGAAAATACTTACAAAAATAGTACATTCATATTCAGAATTAGTGTTGTTTCATATATGCAAAAAATGTTCAAATATAGTTCATTTGTTTTAAAGATCTGAAAAGAGTTCTTAAAGTCATTAGACCATGTGCTTCCCTTTGAAACAGCTCTTCAAGATGGCCGATTAACTTCTTGTGTCCTGGAAGGAATTCTGTGTGCATAGGAGAGCTGTGTCTTGAATAGGTATATGTGACTTGGAAGCAGTAGATGTGTGTAAAAAGGCAAGGACTGGATCCCTTGTGTCTATATGAACTCAGTCTTTCAAATTCGCGCCCAAACACAAATCCCTCCCATACACTCCCCTTTCTCCTCCTTCCTAATAGTGGGGGTTAGAGTAGATATACAAGCCTCTTTAACATCTGTTTCTTTTCTCGGACATCACGGGACACATAGCCACAGTAATTACTGATGGGTTATAGGGTATCACTAGGTATTGGACACTGGTCACACCCTATCAGGAAGTTCAACCCCCTATATAACCCCTCCCCTTCCAGGGATACCTCAGTTTTTACACCAGTGTCTTAGGTGTTGGACGTGCAAAGATGTCCTGTGCTGAAGCTCCAAAAGGAATATCCTAAGATCCTATACTGGGGCAAGCCAGGCGACCGGATCCATTCAAAGTGTCTTTTCATGGCCGAATTGAATGGTACCCGGGCCTCGTGTCCGAAGAAACGAGGTTTTACCTGTAACGCTTCTCTTTTTAGAGAGCTGGACCCGCGGATCAGAAAATGGCTTTAAACTTCCTAATTTCTGGCGAGGTGCTTTACAGGCCCAGAACTGAAGGATCCCCCTACTGATGGGGGCCCCAGTCTCTGACGGTTTTTCACAAACGGAGCCCACCGTGAGAGGCGAAGGCTGGGTCTGTGTAAACTGAACCCTGCGGCCTGGGTAAGGTAAGAGGAGATTCCACAGAATTTTTGAGTTCTAGTGGCTTTTCTCCTTTAAAGTGTATGCATGCTGTGCCTATTGTGACCACCGGGGGCGGCCAAGAGCACAAACCTTCTCATGCTTGATCTGTCTCAGCGTCCGCTGCAAGGCTCTTCCTCCAGCTCCAAAGGTAGATGGTGGGGGGTTTTCTCTGCTGGGATGGTCCCCCCAGGCTAGGGAAAGGCTCAGGTAGGCTGTAAGGCGGGTGAGACCGCACTGTCACAGCCGCTACCGCGCCGCCACCGAAGCCGCATTGCGATGCAGGGCCCATCACTGCCGGCCTCCTCCTTATCCCCCAACCCCAGCCTCCCTTCAGGCTTGTCAGAAAGGGTCGGCTCGCGCGGGAAGCGCTCGTTTTTCAAAAACGAGGGGGGGGAGGGGGGGCGGGGCGTCAGCACAGCGTCAGCGTGCCCAGACGCCCACAGTGCCTGAAAGCATGGCTATTTAAAGCACACTGTACAGGTGCTCTGAGCTTTGGAGAGACACAGAGCTGACAGTCACATGTAAGGTGGGACACAGGCATTCCCCTAGGCTGCATTCACTAAAGAACACCGGATTGGGCATTTGGTAGCAAGGCTTTTAGCCAGACTACATCGCTCAGCAGTCAGTGTTCGTTTTTGATACCTCACACCTTGTTGCTTTGCACTATGGGTAGAAGAGGTTCAAGCACCCCTAGAACCAGAGGCACTAGGGGGTCTCCTTCAGGTTCTGAGGACCCCCTGTCTGCTACACCATCCCCTCCTGAGGTACCAGGGGCAGCTGGACAGGGAGAGCCTTTGGGGTTAGGGGCTACATCTGCTGCCGGCACTTCAGCCCCTGTGTACATTACACAAGAAGTTTTTTCCTCAACCATTTCTGGATTAGAGAAAAAACTAATGGCCGCGATTACATCTTCACTGAGTGGAAGAAAACGCACAAGGCCTTCCTCTGCTCCCCAAGACCCTCAGTCAGAGGAGCTCTGGGATAAAGGAGATGAATCCCTTTCAGAGGATCGGGATGGGATGGATGATTCCTCTTCGGAGGATTCAGGTGTAGAGGGACCCTCTGCGACTTCCCAAGAGGAGAAAGTCTTAGTGCAGATCCTCACTGGTTTGGTCCGCTCCACATTTATGTTGCCCATACCTGAAACTACTACAGAAACCTTTTCTGCTTTGGGGTCACTGAAACCTTTCCAAGCAGCACATGCTTTTCCTGTTCATAAATTACTTGAAAAGCTGCTTTACTCTGAGTGGGATCACCCAGATAAGCGATTTCTTCCGCCGAAAGAGTTTTCTACACTTTATCCTATGGAAGAAAAGTTTATTAAGAGGTGGGGAATACCGGCCATTGATGCGGCCATTTCCTCTGTAAATAGTAATCTGACTTGTCCTGTAGACAATGCTCAGATGCTCAAAGATCCTGTGGATAAAAAGATGGACTTCTTATTGAAAGATGTGTTCTCTTTAGCAGGATCAGTGGCCCAACCTGCAGTAGCAGCGATTGGAGTCTGTCAATACTTAAGAGACCATGTTAAGCAGGTCATCAAAGTATTGCCTGAACAGCAGGCCCAGGGGTTTGCTAACCTTCCTGCGGCTTTATGTTACGCTGTTGACGCCATTAGAGATTCTATCGTGCAAACCTCTCGCCTCTCGCTTGGGTTGGTGCATATACGTAGAATCTTATGGTTGAAAAACTGGTCAGCCGAAGCACCATGTAAGAAGCTTCTGGCTGGGTTTCCCTTCCGTGGTGAAAGGTTGTTTGGAGAGGACTTGGATAATTATATCAAGACGATCTCCTGTGGGAAAAGCACTCTCTTACCTGATAAGAAGAAGAGTAAGCGTCCCTCTTTTAAACGGACTCTTTCCCCAGCGCCAGGGGCATCAGCCTCCAGGCAGTCACGACGGTCTCCTCCGTCTGGGACAAGAAACAAGAGTCGACCCCAGGGACACAAGAAATCCTGGGGGAAAAGGTCTTCTAAGCAAGACACTAATGCCGCGTACACACGGTCGTACTTTTCGTCTACAAAAGTCCAACGGACGCTGACGGACTAAAGCTGGCTGGTAATCCGATCGTGTGTGGGCTTCTCCGGACTTTCAACCGACTTTTTTAGCCTCAAATCCGACGTACTTTAGATTTGAAACATGCTTTAAAACTTTACTTCGTAACTACGACGGACCCCGAAATCCGCTCGTCTGTGTGCTAGTCCGACGGACAAAAAGCCACGCTAGGGCACCTATTGGCTACTGGCTATGAACTTCCTTATTTTAGTCCGGTGTACGTCATCACGTACGAATCCGACCGACTTTTGTGTGGTCGTGTGTAGGCAAGTCCGGTCGTTAGAAAGTAGGCCGCAAGTCCGCCGCAAGTCCACCGAAAGTCTGCCGGAAGTCTGTCGGACAGGCTGTCCGACTTTTGTAGACGAAAAGTACGACCGTGTGTACGCGGCATAAGACCTCTTCATGAAGGGGCGCCCCGCTCGCTCGAGTGGGGGGAAAGACTGCTGCAGCTCTCAGGGCCCTGGCAGAAGGACTTCCAGGACAGATGGGTAATCTCCATGGTAACCTTAGGGTACAGACTGGAGTTCCAAGAATGTCCCTCTCCTCGTTCCCTCAGATCAGGTGTTCCCAGAAAACCAGAAGAGAAGGAGTCGCTCCTTCTAGCGATAAAGCGACTTTGGTCGCAAGAGGTCATTGTGGGGGTTCCCACAAAGGATCAAGGATTGAGACTCTGTTCCAATCTTTCTATGGTCCGAAAACCAAATGGGGACGACAGACCCATTTTGGATTTGAGAGATCTGAAACGATTCCCAAGGATGCAGTCCTTTCGTTTGGAACCAATTCAGACAGTAATCTCCGTCCTGCAGGGAGGAGAATTTCTGATATCAATAGGCATCAGAGATACAGGCCTATATGTGCCCAGTTTTCCTGCTTAACTGAAGTGTCTGCAGGCAAAGATCACTGCTCTGAGGGAGCTGATTCTGACAGTCAGGGCCAAGAAGGGTCTTTTCTGTCCGCCTTTGTATGAGGCTGCAGGGGAAGATGGTGGCTTCATTCGAAGCAGTTCCCTGTGCGCAGTTCCAAGCAGAACTGTTGCAACACAGTATTCTGTTGACCTGGAACAGGAAGGTGCAGGCATTAAACTTTCCAATGCACCTATCGCATGCGATGCGTCAGAGCCTCAGCTGATGGCTCATACCCGAAAACCTACAGAAGGGGAAATCCTTCCTACCGGTTGCCTTGGATCCTCTTGCAGGCAGGACGGATGCATTGGTGATTCCGTGGCATCGGCTCTCACCGATTTATGCATTCCCTCCCATTCTGCTACTGCCACGGCTCCTTTGCAGACTCAGGCAAGAAGGGAAGTCGGCACTTCTGGTGGCCCCCGTTTGGCCCAGAAGAACCTGATAAGCAGAAATAGCAGGGATGATGGTGGGTTCCCGGTGGACCCTACCGATACACCCAGACCTGTTAGCTCAAGGTCCGGTGTTCCAGCCTGCCTTACAAATGCTAGATTTGACGGGTGGGCTATTGAATCCCACGTTCTGGAAAATCGTGGGCTTTCAGGTCCTGTCATATCTACCTTGATCAATGCAAGGAAGCCAGCTTCCAGAAAGAGAGGCCTGGAGCAGGTGGAAAGAAATGGAGCTAGCAGAGGGCCGGCATGACAGGGGGATAAGGGGACAGCAAGGGTTAAACTGGAAGTTGTTTTGGATTTATGATAAGGGGATTGGGTACAGGTAATGTTGAGGGGGGAGGAGTTTAAGCTATTTAGGGGGCAGGAGGGGTCCCGGGCAGCATTGCGGGGAGAGTTACAGAAGGAAGAAGTTTATTATTCTACCCCCAGGCTAGTGAGCAATGGCGGACTTAGACAGCTTATTGGCCCAGCTGCGGGCTGCTGCGAACACCCACGGCCCTGGATGGCTGCACAGCCAGGTGGCCAGACTCCTCGGATCTCAGGCTGGAGAGGAGGTGAGGGGGCAGGGCCTTCCGCGCGCCCGGAGGTCGCGGCCTCCGGAGCGTTTTTCACCTGAAGCCTCCCCCAGAGCTGCACGCCACATTAGGAGCCCCCCGGAGCGGGACCCGTCAGGACCACCGGCGAAACGACACCCGGTTTCTGCCGTGGTGGTTCCTGGACGGAATCCTCGTCATCGGCGGAGCTCAGTGGGCGGGGCGTCGGCAGGACCCAGCGTTTCCCCCCCGCCCGCTCGACGAGGGCAGCGTGAGGCGACGGACGCTCCCTGTGTTGCACATGCAGCCAGGGGGAGGTCTCAGCGTGTGAGGATGACGTCAACGGCCGCCGGGCTTTCCCCATCCCCGGCCGGCGGCTCGGAAGTCCGGAGCGATACCCCTTCCAGGAGGAGTGGGAGGCCCAGCAGCCAGGTATCCAGAGTGCCTAGGACGAAGTCGGCGACTGCGATGGGAGGAGCCAGTGTCGGGAGGCGTGGCCAGCGTGGTCAGGTGACGGCAGCATCCAGGCCCTCTTCCCCGGGGATGGATGACACGGAGCCCCTGCAAACGCCCGGTGACCGGTCCGAGGGAGAGCTGAGCGGGTCTGAGGAGGAAGACAGGCAGGAGCGTCCGGCGCCATTGGATTCGGGAGCAGCGGCGGCGGGGACACCCCCTGGTCGGCCCGGTAAGTCATTTCCTGTTTCCTCTCACACGCTGACCAATGCTTTACAAGGGTTGCTGGGGGTGGCTGATATGGGGGGGTCTGGGACCACATTGGGTGTGTTGCAATCGGGGACTGTAGTGACGGCCGGTTCCCAGTCAGCAGGTGCAGGACCTGTTTCTGGGGACACGGATGGGCAGTTGCAGGCTCTGTTGGGGGGTTTGCGGGAATTGGTCCAGAGGTTTGCGCCAGGTACGGATGGGCGGGCGCCTCAGACTGCAGTGTGGGTCCCTCCATGTGCAGAATCGCCGGTGGTTGGGGCAGTGCCCCCTCCGGCTGCAGTGGGTGTGTCGCCCTCCATGGAGACGGTGCCCCCGGTGGTGTCCGCTCCGGCCACTAGTGTGGCTGCTTTAGGAGAAGGGGAAAAAAGGACGGACGTGGTTCGCATTGCGGATGCCGCAAAATGCGAAGTTTACGTTTGCTTCGAAGGGCCTCTTGGGGCACATTTGAAGTCGGAAGTCCGGGAAAAAATCGTGAAAGGGGAGTATGTGGAGATTTTTTCACTTCTCCCCTTGGAGAAGTTTAATCTGGACAGGGTTAAGCCAGCTGACAGTAAAAAGGAGGATGAGGAGAAACGGCGGTATAGGTTGATACCGCGCACGTTTTCTAACTGGCTGCAGGCGTTCGCGATTCTGGCGAGTGTAATTGGCGAAAAGAACCCTGAACATTGTTCGGCGCTCTTTTGCTACTTGGACGCCATTGGGGAGGCCTACAGAGTGTATGGGGGTACAGCGTGGCTCAGGTATGACGAGCAGTTCCGGCAACGGAGGGCGGTGCGTCCCTCTCTTCGCTGGGACCACAAGGACATTAGCCTCTGGATGAAGCTTATGTCCTCGGCTCGGGCCCCGAACCAGTTTTTTCCAGGGGGGGCCGGCGGTTCTGCGTCACCCGGACAGCCGGCCACAAAAAAGTGGGGCGTCTGTTGGCAATTCAATGACGGGACGTGTAAGTTCGGGGGAGCATGTCGTTTTAAACACGAATGCTCAGGTTGCGGTGGATCTCACCCCGGATCCCGTTGTTTTAAAAAGGGAAAAGGTCGCCCTGGGGAAATGGGTAGCAAAAGGGAAGACACCAGTGAAGGTGGAAAAGATGCGGCCTTTCCTAAGTAGGTACCCGGACCGGGCGGCAGCTCAGCTGCTATGGGAGGGGTTCCTAGAGGGTTTTAGAATTCCGAGTTCATTGGCTGTTATTCCGCCGGTGGCAAAAAATTTACGCTCTGCACTGAGTCACCCCAGTGTGGTTGGGGAAAAGTTGGGGAAAGAAGTGGCATTAGGCCGGATGGCCGGGCCATTTCAGGAGCTGCCGCTGCCGAATTTGGTGGTCTCTCCGCTTGGGGTGGTCCCCAAGAAGGAGCAGAATAAGTTTCGACTTATACACCATTTATCTTTCCCAAAGGGCGGATCGGTCAATGATGCGATCGACCCTGATGCTTGCACGGTTTCGTACACGTCGTTCGATGCAGCGGTGGGTTGGGTACGCCGTTGTGGGAAGGGAGCTCTTATGGCAAAAGCAGACATTGAATCGGCTTTTCGCCTCCTCCCGGTGCACCCGGACAGCTGTTGGTTGTTGGGGTGTTGCTGGCAGGGTAGGTTTTATGTCGATCGCTGCTTGCCGATGGGCTGCTCGATTTCATGCGCATTGTTTGAAACTTTTAGCTCATTCGTTGAATGGGTGGTTCGGGATGTTTCAGGTTTGAATTCGGTGATTCATTACTTGGACGATTTCCTATGCGTTGGCCCCCCAGCAACTAAGACGTGTGCGTTGCTGTTGGCCACATTACAACATATGGCGGGTACGTTTGGTATCCCGTTGGCTCGGGAAAAAACAGAAGGCCCGACTACCGTGCTTAGTTTCTTGGGCATAGTCATTGACTCCGAGGCAATGGAATGTCGATTGCCTGAGGATAAGTTGGTGGCTTTGAGAAGGGAGATCCGGACGACAGTGGCGTTGCGTAAGATTCAGCTTAGAGGCCTGCAGTCTTTGCTGGGCAAGCTGAATTTTGCGTGTCGCATAATTCCCATGGGCAGGGTGTTCTGCCGACGGCTGTCGGCAGCTACAGCAGGGATTAGGTCCCCTCACCATTTTATTAGGATGACCAGTGAACATCGGGCGGATCTGAAGGTGTGGGACAATTTTTTGTCCACATACAACGGAAAATCACTGTGGTTGGCGGGACCGTTGAGTAATTGCGATTTGCAGCTGTTCACGGACGCAGCTGGGTCGTCGGGTTACGGGGCGTTTTACCAGGGGCATTGGAGTGCTGAACCATGGCCTAGGGAATGGCAGGAAGCGGGATTCTGCAAAAACTTGGTGCTGCTGGAGCTGTTTCCGGTGGTACTGGCAGTGGAAGTTTGGGGGGAGTCGTTCAGGGATTTGAAGATCCGTTTGAACTGCGACAATTTGGGGGTGGTGCAGGTGATTAACCGCATTTCAGCCTTGTCGCTACCGGTCGTTCGGCTGTTGCGGCACCTGGTGCTGCGCTGCCTACAGTTGAATATCTTTTTGTATGCAGTACATCTTCCGGGGGTGGATAACACGTTGGCTGACGCCTTGTCTCGTTTCCAGTGGGACAAATTCCGGGACTTGGCTCCGTTGGCAGATCAGCTAGGGGTTCGGTGTCCCCAAGGGCTCTGGTCGATCGTTTGGGACCCCTCGCGCGATGGATAAAGGGCTCGGTGAGTGTATCCACTTGGGGGGCTTACGAAAAAGTGTGGTCCGAATGGTGGGCGCTTGTCAGGCAAGTTGGGGTGGAACCTGGAGTCAGGGACGTGAGGTTGCTGGTGGTATATTTTGTCTCCAGGAATCTGGAGCAAGGGGTTTCGGTCTCAATGATGGATCGCAAGCTCGCTGGCTTGGCATTTTTGTTCAAGTTGCAAGGGGGAACGGATGTTACCAAGGATTTTTTGGTAAGACAAGCGATGAAGGGTTATCGGCGGTTGCGTAAAAGTCAGGACACGAGGAGGCCATTGACTTTTAACAACCTGCGGGTGGTATCTGCTCAGTTGGGCACGGTATGTGCGTCGGATTATGAGGTTCTGTTGTTCCGGGCAGCGTTTTCGCTGGCCTTTTTTGGTGCCTTTAGGATAGGTGAACTGGTTAGCCCTTCTAGGAAGGTTTCGGGGGGCTTGGGGGTACGGGATGTGAAGGTCACGGGTTTTAGCTTGGAGGTATGGTTGAGACGGTCAAAAACAGATCAAGTTGGAAAGGGGGTTAAGGTGCAGCTATATGGGATGACAGGTTCTCCAGTATGCCCGGTAAGGGCGATGAGGGAATTTTTGGGGCATCGCCCGGTGGGGGAGGGGCCTTTGTTGATCCATAACGACGGTTCACCATTGACAACATTTCAGTTTGTGGCAGTTTTCAAAAAGTGCTTGCAAACAGGGGGTTTGGATAGTACGCAGTACGCATCGCACTCCTTCCGCATTGGTGCGGCCACAGAGGCGGCCCGATGTGGGTTGGATGAAGCGGCTGTGAAGCGCATTGGCCGCTGGGAGTCTAGGAGATTTCGTACATATGTGCGACCACACTTGGTAGTCGAGTGAAAGGCGACTAAGTAATGGAGTTTTTGGGTAAAGTTTGGGGTTGGTTTTTGGTTAAGGGGATTGATCATGGTGTATGTTATTTAACTTTGGTTATCTGTGGTTTTTTCTTTTCTTTTAGGTGGAATCAAGAGGGGTCTCGTATGGATATTGGGCCACTCCTTTGTGTTTTGGGGGGCTAAAAGGGCAGATATGAGACCTAATGGGAGGCAGTTAGGGATTCCCAGGGAGGATGCTTGTATACGTTGGGTAGGCAGGCCTGGAATGCAATGGGCTAGGGTGTTGCCGGAAGTACAACATTTTGCGCGCCTGGACAGACCACCAGATGTGTTGGTGCTCCATGTTGGAGGCAACGACCTGGGTGTACGTCCCAGCCGGGAGCTCATAAAGGACGTTAAGATTGATTTCTTGCGTTTGAGAACTTACTTCCCGGACATGTTGATTGTTTGGTCCGATATTGTGGCCAGGACGAGTTTGAGGTTGGCACGGTCGGTAGACCGTATAAACAAAACCAGGATTAAGGTGAATAAAAGGGTGGGCCAGTTTGTTATACGTAATGGAGGTTTGGTAGTTCGCCATTGGGAGTTGGAGAAGGATGTTGGGCTGTACCTGCGAAGGGACGGGGTTCACCTGTTCGAAGTCGGCATTGATCTTTGGTCCCTGGGTTTGGAGGAGGGGATTCGGAGGGCACTGCGTGTGTGGAGGGGCTCCCAAGGGTAAGGGGGTCACCCTTGTTAGCGTTGGCGGTGGTTGTGGTCTTTGATGATGGTAACTAACCCAGGAGATGGAAGTGTGGGGGGACTCAACGGTTATGGGCCCCTATTGGTGTGTACAGTTAACAATGATTAGCTGAAGATGGTAATGGTGACACTGCGAGTAACGAGTTGTCTTTGGGATGATGTTATCACGGCCGTAGGCCTATTATGATAGAAGGCCCGCAGTGTAGATGTGGAACAGAAGTTACGTTGGGAAGTGCCGTCATTGACCACCAGGTGAAAAAACTGACAGTTGATTTTGTTACGTGAAAATGTTACAGATATATATATATATTTTATATAGATTTATATTGGTTAATAAAGGCTGCTATGGCCAGTTTTACTCCAACATGGTGTGGTGTCGTCACTATAGTTTAGAATAAAAGGGGACTTAAGTTGGGGTATGATAGATGGCGGCAGCCATTAAAGAGAAAAGGTGTACATCTTATTTACACTGGTCAAGAGAGGCCTGGAGCAGGTGGAAAGAAATGGAGCTAGCAGAGGGCCGGCATGACAGGGGGATAAGGGGACAGCAAGGGTTAAACTGGAAGTTGTTTTGGATTTATGATAAGGGGATTGGGTACAGGTAATGTTGAGGGGGGAGGAGTTATTTATGTGCGGGTCAATATGTTGAGAATCACATTTACTATAATGTCTTTCCTGTATGTGGTTACTGTTTTTTAGATGTATCATGGACTCATGATTAATAAAGTTGTACTTTTATTCAACATACCTACACAATGTTGACTGCCTCATTCAAAGTCCCAACTTCCCCTTTTTTCTAAGTCTTTGCATCAGGGATGGAGGCACACTGCATATGAGCCTCATTTAAAGTCCCAATTCCTCCTTCTCTTTTTTTCTGACAATAGGGATGGAGGTAGCCGTACAGGGTTAGTAATGTTCCCTTACTACCCAGTGTTAGGTTCAGAGTCCGGGACTGACCATGCATCATGTCTTGGCCTGATTGGAAACTCTGAACACAACTGTGTTGTGTTTGGGCTTTTGCCCAGCAGTTTTGCCGCATGACATGGGTCTGTGTTTGCTATGTGGCTGGTTGTCATCTATGGCCGGTATTTGTTCACTATTGGGAGCTGCGATGCGCTCTGCGTGCCTTCCCCCCATTGTCCCTCCCTCCGCCCCATCTTGGGGCGGGCGTCTGGATATCGGGGGGTTGTTCTTGGCGCACACAGTGCATCGGCGCCACGCCTCCCGCTTCACGCGTGACGTCACTTGCGGCGTCACTTGCGTGATGCGTGTGTCCTACCATCCTCGGTCTGGCAGTGGGGTTACGTGGGCGTTCCCCGCGGGCGGCGTGCGCCGCCTACGTCGGGATGCCGTTCCCCCTTCTCTGCCAGATCTAGCGTGACGCTGGTGGCGGACGGTGTGCGCACGCCGTGGGCGGCTATAAACGGCCCCCCCAGTCACAGTCCAGACGCCATACTCTCTGCAAGGCCAGATGTCTGCTTTACACCTCTGCCAGAACTTTAGGACGCCACTTGCAGGTTAATATAGACTCCTACTCCGAGTACCCTCTATCCGCCTGGATTAATCATTCCTGGTGGATTTGTTGCATGTCACTATGACACTTAAAATATATATACATATTCTCTTTTAGATTCCTCGTGGCTACACACTTCTGTGCATTTTTTGGTCCTATTAAGTACTTCAGCTATCTGTGTCTGGTGTCTGTGTGTGGGGAGGTTCCGTATGTGCGCCCTGCTAGCGTGCAGCCCCACGCCACCTCAGCTCCCATGATGGGCAAAGATTTGCGACCTCGGGTGTACACCTGTCACGTTTTTCTCACAGTATCTCCATGTAAGTATGTAAAGGGGGCTCCATTTGCCCCACCATGAACCTAAGATATCGCACTATGATTAGACCCCTCTAGTTATTACTATTTATTTTTTGTATTTTGTAGATGTCCCACCAGCACATGCCCCTGATGAGTGTTCCTATTACACGAAACGCGTCGGGCAACAGGGATAGAGATACACGTGTTAATTTTTTACTTATCAACTTCAACTTTATCCATCATGGTCTTTATGGTTTTAGATATTTTATTGCTGCAATGCTGTTCAGATTGTTCATGTATATATATTGATTTAATGGATGCCATGACCTCTTTATTCAGACCACTATATGGCGCTTGTTTGGTATGCACTGCTGTACCCCTGATGCCTGTATTGTAAGCGCGCATATTTATGTGCGGGTCAATATGTTGAGAATCACATTTACTATAATGTCTTTCCTGTATGTGGTTACTGTTTTTTAGATGTATCATGGACTCATGATTAATAAAGTTGTACTTTTATTCAACATACCTACACAATGTTGACTGCCTCATTCAAAGTCCCAACTTCCCCTTTTTTCTAAGGTAATGTTGAGGGGGGAGGAGTTTAAGTTATTTAGGGGGCAGGAGGGGTCCCGGGCAGCATTGCGGGGAGAGTTACAGAAGGAAGAAGTTTCCCACCCACCCTCCCTGAATAAGTGGTTATGTACCTTGGTTTAATGTTTTCTTTACAGGTGGTATGATGGATGACGTCGTGGCAGCATATGAATGGCGGTGGTGGTGGTCTTTGATGATGGTAACTAACCCAGGAGATGGAAGTGTGGGGGGACTCAACGGTTATGGGCCCCTATTGGTGTGTACAGTTAACAATGATTAGCTGAAGATGGTAATGGTGACACTGCGGGTAACGAGTTGTCTTTGGGCTGATGTTATCACGGCCGTAGGCCTATTATGATAGAAGGCCCGCAGTGTAGATGTGGAACAGAAGTTACGTTGGGAAGTGCCGTCATTGACCACCAGGTGAAAAAACTGACAGTTGATTTTGTTACGTGAAAATGTTACAGATATATATATATATTTTATATAGATTTATATTGGTTAATAAAGGCTGCTATGGCCAGTTTTACTCCAACATGGTGTGGTGTCGTCACTATAGTTAAGAATAAAAGGGGACTTAAGTTGGGGTATGATAGATGGCGGCAGCCATTAAAGAGAAAAGGTGTACATCTTATTTACACTGGTCATGATTTATCATAGAGTCTGGAAAGCTTATGTATCCTGGTGTGAATCCAGGGGTTGGCATCCCAGGAAATATGTCATAAGTAGAATTCTGGATTTTCTACAATTAGGATTAGAGATGAAGCTGGCCTTGAGTACCATCAAGGACCAGGTGTCGGCCTTATCAGTGTTGTTTCAACGGCCGCTTGCTTCGCATTCTCTGATCCGAAACTTTATACAGGGGGTGATGCGTCTTAATCCTCCGGTTAGGGCGCCCCTAAACCCCTGGGACTTGAACTTGGTTCTATCGGTGTTACAAAAACAACCTTTCGAACCAATACGTCAGATTCCTTTGGTCTTACTGACGAGGAAACTAATTTTCCTGGTAGCTATCTCTTCTGCTAGAAGAGTATCAGAAATAGCAGCTCTTTCCTGTAAAGAGCCTTACTTGATTATACACAAGGATAGAGTGGTACTGCGCCCTCATCCTAGTTTTTTACCGAAGGTGGTTTCAGATTTTCATCTAAACCAAGACATTGTGCTACCTTCCTTTTTTCCAGAACCTTGTTCTTCGGAAGAAAGGTCATTACATTCTTTGGATGTAGTAAGAGCAGTCAAGACCTATCTGGAGGCAACTGCTCAGATTTGCAAGACGGATGTCTTGTTCGTGCTGCCGGAGGGTCCTAATAGAGGACAGGCAGCGTCAAAAGCGACCATTTCTAAATGGATTCGACAGTTGATTATTCAAGCTTACGGTTTGAAACAGAAGATTCCTCCGTTTCAGATCAAGGCACATTCCACAAGGGCTATTGGTGCTTCTTGGGCAGTGCATCACCGGGCCTCTATGGCTCAGATCTGCAAGGCCGCAACCTGGTCTTCAGTTCATACATTCACCAGATTCTATCAGGTGGATGTAGGAAGGCATGAGGATACCGCCTTTGGGCGTAGTGTGCTGCAGACAGCGGTACAGGGTCCTCAGGTCTGATGGCTCCCTACTTGGTTGTGATTCCCCCCCCTCAGTTGGCATTGCTTTGGGACTTCCCATCAGTAATTACTGTGGCTCTGTGTCCCGTGATGTCCGAGAAAAGAAAATAGGATTTTTTATTACAGCTTACCTGTAAAATCCTTTTCTTTCGACGGACATCACGGGACACAGAGGTCCCACCCCTCTTCTAATACACCTATACTGCTTTGCTACAAAACTGAGGTATCCCTGGAAGGGGAGGGGTTATATAGGGGGTTGAACTTCCTGATAGGGTGTGACCAGTGTCCAATACCTAGTGATACCCTATAACCCATCAGTAATTACTGTGGCTCTGTGTCCCGTGATGTCCGTCGAAAGAAAAGGATTTTACAGGTAAGCTGTAATAAAAAATCCTATTTTCACTTTACCAAACCTTTTAAACATGAAACAGGATATATGTGAGAGACTATGAGACTAAACATCAGACCATTTAAAACATAAACGCATATATCAAACAGAGTATCGGTTACATAGGAAGATTTTCAACCCATACATATATTATTTACAAAATCCATCAAATTCTGACAGGGTCTTGACCTGCATTTTCAGTCAATGAATGGCCATCTGGATATCACTAGCTCAAAGTCCTATCATTCACACAAATATGGAAAATGCATATTCTTTTTAATAAAGCCAATTAAAATTTAGATATTAAGAATATAACACTGGACATCACAGGTCTCATGTGGGGAAGAAGCACACCCTGATATACACCTCAGATATACTCCATGGCTGATCTTCATCATGTTAGAAACAGTTCATAAGGAGATCTGAGATCACCAAAGACATGGATGAAGTGTTGTACCTTGTTGGCTTTTCATTGGCTGAGTACATTTTGGGGTGTAGAGAGGTAAGTAGATCCTTGGAATGAAGGACATCACCCTCAGAATGTCTGTCTTGTCTGTGGGACGTTTACTAATAATGATATGGCGGGTTGCAGAGCTAGAAGCTGTGAGAAGTTGATGTCCTTCATTTCAAGGCTCTACTTACCAGTGGTGACCCCCCAAAGCTTGTCTCTCTGTCTTGAGTCCATCCTTCTCCCATCTCCCATCAGGAGGGAAGGAGAACTCGGAGATAAACCAGGTGAGAACTTCTTTCCTTTGCTCCTGTGTGGGTTTGGGTGGCTTGGGGGAGTGCGGCACGAGAGGGAACACCGCTTGTCTTTATATTTCTACATATCTTGTCTGGGTAGAGGTTATTGATGAGAAAATATTCATACTGTTTGATTTTGTGTAAGGCCACTTTCACACTGAGGTGGTGGGGGCGTCGGCGGTAAAGCGCCGCTATTTTTAGCGGCGCTTTAACGTCATTTTAGCAGCGCTTTTTTCGATGGGAAGTGGGGCTGTAGGAGCAGTGTATACAGCGCCCCAAAGATGCGTCTTGCAGGACTTTTTTTTAACGTCCCGCAAGCGCACCACTCCAGTGTGAAAGCCCTCGGGGTTTTCACACTGGAGTGACAGGAGAGGCGCTTTACAGGCGCTATTTTTAGCTCTAAAACGCCTGTAAAGCGCCTCAGTGTGAAAGAGCTCCAAATCATTTCTGTTTTCACTTTGAAGGGAGATATTATGTGTGGTTTGAAAAAGTGTTTGGCTCCATAGTTACCACTTCACGTACATGTTTATTCTTTAAATAATAGATGAACATATATGACAAGAATTCATTCATCACATGTCGGTCTTATTTTATTTCATACAGTGATTTCCTATGATCATTGGATCCATCTAGTGGCCATAATGCGGTATTGAACTTTTTTTCCTGATTTAAGTATTTTGGAACTAATACCCCATTATGTCCACTAGTTGGAGCTGATGATTATAGGAAGTCACTATGTTTCTTAAAATACGCCCAGTATAGGCAATCCTTTTACTTATCCATCACTCAGAATGTTTATAACATTATCTGTATGCTATTTTCTATGTAAAACGATTAAAAACCATTGAAAGAAAAAAATACGGCCAGAAGTTGTCATGGCTGCACCCATGCTTGTCACACTCACCCGGCATATTATTTTGCATACTTAGCTTACTATGTCAGGGGGGTTCATACAAATAATTGAGATCATACTCGTGCATTTATGAGTCCAGTACATTGAAGGACATAAATTACATAAAACCACAATATTAAACCAACCATTGACTTTTAGATGGCGCCAAGTATCATAGCAATGAGCGCCATCTAGTGCCTAAATGCAACATTTTCCATTTTACATCTAGGGAAAATATTCAACTAGGTTAACAAATAGCCTAATAACATTCATTGTTTCCCCATTCACACAGATGGAATGTACAGTGGAACCTCGGATTGCGAGTAACGCGGTTAACGAGCGGTTCGCAATACGAGCACTGTATTTTTAAGAATCATAACTCGGTTTGAGAGTGTTGTCTCGCAAAATGAGCAGGATTCAGGCCAAAGCAGTGTGCAGTACCGCTTTTGGCCTGAGGTGGGGGTGGGGGGGCGCTGGAGCTGAGCAGAGCCGAAAGTCACTGATCGGCACCGTTCGGAAATGCACGGAAAGCCCCGAGGACACTTCGGCTGACCTCGGCAAACCTCAGATAGGAAGTCTTGCCGAGGTCAGCCGAAGTGTCCTCGGGGCTTTTTGGCTGTTTCAGAGGCTCTCCGGCACCCCCCGCCTCTGGCCGCATGCGGTATTGCATCCCATTGAAGTCAATGTGGAACGAATTATTGTCGTTTCCATTGACTTCAATGGGGAAACTCGCTTTGATCTGCGAGTACTTTGGATTACGAGCATACTCCTGGAACGGATTATGCTTGTAATCCGAGGTTCCACTGTATATACATTGTCACTGAGCGAATTGCTATGCAAATTTATGAATAGACCCCTAAATGTCAGGAGATGATTATATAAAAAGGGGAAGTATGTAGCAGATAACATTGCTAGGGGGTATATTTTTTTTATTACCAGTCTGCAGCTAGGGGGAGCTCTAATGTAACCACAGCAGAGTGATCCCATCTAGCTCACATTAAATCTTTTACTGTCAGAGCTGTTGTTGGATTATTTTTTGGTACAAATGCTAAAATGCAGATTTTAGGCCTGAGGGATTAATTACCCCCCCCCCCCCCAAACATATATTTTATTAATTAAATATCAACAAAGCCGTACTAAATATAAAGTGATAATTGAAATATTGTGATATGATTAAGTCCACATAAAATAGTGAGGGAAGTCCAAAATAATCTTCATAAAAGTCCAATTCAGACTCGGAAACACCACAGGTGAAAAAGACTTCTTTTGTGAATACCACCACCTCTAGTAATATGGGCGCTTACCAGATCCTCATGACCTTCTATTTCTAGAGAGGTCAAATGAGCAAGAATTACAGGTGTATAGGGGCTGCACCCTTCCTACATAAAAGATCTGCTCAGACCTTGAGGCTGCTGATACCTCCACTTTTGCACAAACCAATCAATATACGCTTATCGCAATTTTTGTTTTTTTACCAAAAATATGTAGAATACATACCGGCCTAAACTGAGGAAAAAATTAGTTTTTTATATATTTTTTTTGAGGGGGGTATTTATTATAGCAAAAAGATCAAAATATTGTTGTTTTTTTTTTTCAAAATTGTCGCTCTTTTTTTGTTTATAGGGCAAAAAATAAAAACTGCAGAGGTGATCAAATACCACCAAAAGAAAGCTCTATATGTGGAAAAAAAAGGACGTCAAGTTTGTGTGGGAGCCACGTCGCACGACCGCGCAATTGTCAGTTAAAGCGACGCAGTGCGAATCGCAAAAAGTGCTCTGGTCAGGAAGGGGGTAAAATCTTCCGGGGCTGAAGCGGTTAAGGAACCAGGACTGTCTCTCCTTATCTTCCGACCATGCACATCATTTGTCATGGGCCAATGTATAGAGGGAAAAAAATGCTCCAATAGTGTAAAATTGTTTACCGCTTTATTAAAACAACTGAAAGATGAACTTTCATGAAGCTGAAATAAATTTGCTAGAAAGAACAATACACTCGCACTTCGGGGATTGGTGTATACACCAGTGATGGTGAACCTTGGCACTCAAGATGTTTTGGGACTACATTTCCCATGACGCTCATGCACTCTGCAGTGTAGTTGAGCATCATGGGAAATGTAGTTCCAAAACTGGGGTGCCAAGGTTCGCCATCACTGGTATACACTATTGGAGTATTTTTTCCCTCACATTGGCCCATGACAAATGATGTCGATGGTCGGGAGATGAGGAGAGACAGTCCTGCTTCTTTAAAGGGGCACCATCTTACCGAGGGTTGTAGTTCTTGCTCGTTTGACCTCTGTAGAAATAGAAGGTCATGAGGATCTGGTAAACACCCATATTACTAGAGGTGGTGGTATTCATAAAATAAGTCTTTTTCACCTGCGGCGTTTCCGAGTCTAAATTGGACTTTTATGAAGATTATTTTGGACTTCCTTCACTATTTTATTTGGAATTAATCATATCACAATGTTTTAATTATCACTTTATATTTAGTACGGCTTTGTTGATATTTAATCATTTGTTTACTATGTTGATATCACATGGTTAAGTTGCTGCTTTTTATACTTATATTTTTTGATTTACACTGGTATTCAAGAGCACAATATTGACATTGTTTGTTCCGAATTTATGATATATTTTCTGAAAGCAGAGGCCCTGGAGAATAAAATGGTGGTAATTGTTAAGGTGTTCCTCGTACACAAATGTCACCTTCAAATCCGGGTTTATTTTCTACTTTTCCCCATTTTCTATGGTGTGATCTTTTTTACAATACTTTGTTATAATAATGTAACACGTTGTGTATTGTATTGTACACAAATTAAAAACTACTCCGCCTCCACCACATTCCAGACAAGTCATTTTCCTGACCAATTTGATGTCTACCTTTTACTAAGTCTCTTTTTTTTTATTGCTATCTTGTTCAAAGTAAAATTATAACAAAAATATGTATTAAACTAAAAATAAATATTCTGTGTGTCGGTGCAAATATGACAATCTTTGGTACCCAACATTGCCTCACAGCTGACACTTTAAAAACCTTTGTTGCAGATCATCAGTTTAGAGTTAACCATAAATAACGACCCAAGTGCAGTGGTCAGGAGTATATCCAGTCAGTGGGAAATGCTTCCTGCCCCGAGGATGCTCATGGTCACTCTGTTTCTTCCCATACTGCCCCCCTCCAGTAATGTTGTCCCCCATACTACCCTCCACCACCCCCTCCCATCATATTTCCCTACACTACCCCCCCATCATTCTCCCCTCCAATTTCCCCTCCCATTATACTGCCCCCCACTACCCCCTCCCATCATACTGCTCTCCACTACCCCCCTCTGCCCATACTGCCCTCCACTACCCCCCTCCCATCATACTGCTCTCCACTACCCCCCTCCCATCATACCATCATACTGCCCTCCACTACCACTCCCTCCCCTCATACTGCCCCCTTTCATCATACTGCCCTCTACTACCTCCCTCCCATCATACTGCCCTCTACTACCCCCCTCTCATCATACTGCCCTCCACTCCCCCCTCCAATAATACTGACCTCCACTACCCCTCTCCCATCATACTACCCTCCACTACCCCCCTCCCAACATACTGCCCTCCACTACCCCTCTCCCATCATACTACTCCCTCTCATCATACTGCCCTCCACTACCCCCCTCCCATAATACTGCCCTACACTACCCCCTCCCATCATACTGCCCTACACTACCCCCTCCCATCAAACTGCCCTCCACTACCCCCTCCTATCATACTGCCCTCCACTACCCCCTCCCATCATACTGCCCTCAACTACCCCCTCCCATCATACTGCCCTCCACTACCCCTCTCCCATTATACTACCCTCCACTACCCCCTCCCATCATACTGCCCTCCACTACCCCCCTCCCATCATACTGCCCTACACTACCCCAACCCATCAAACTGCCCTCCACTACCCCCCTTCCATCATACTGCCCTCCACTACCACCCCCTCCCATCATACTGCCACCCTCCCATCATACTGCCCTCCACTGCCACCCCTCCCATCATACTGCCCTCCACTACCACTCCCTCCCATCATACTGCCCCCCACTACCCCTTCTCCATCATACTGCCCTCCACTACCCCCCTCCCATCATACCATCATACTGCCCTCCACTACCACTCCCTCCCCTCATACTGCCCCCTTTCATCATACTGCCCTCTACTACCTCCCTCCCATCATACTGCCCTCTACTACCCCCCTCTCATCATACTGCCCTCCACTCCCCCCTCCAATAATACTGACCTCCACTACCCCTCTCCCATCATACTACCCTCCACTACCCCCCTCCCAACATACTGCCCTCCACTACCCCTCTCCCATCATACTACTCCCTCTCATCATACTGCCCTCCACTACCCCCCTCCCATAATACTGCCCTACACTACCCCCCTCCCATCATACTGCCCTACACTACCCCCTCCCATCAAACTGCCCTCCACTACCCCCTCCTATCATACTGCCCTCCACTACCCCCTCCCATCATACTGCCCTCAACTACCCCCTCCCATCATACTGCCCTCCACTACCCCTCTCCCATCATACTACCCTCCACTACCCCCTCCCATCATACTGCCCTCCACTACCCCCCTCCCATCATACTGCCCTACACTACCCCAACCCATCAAACTGCCCTCCACTACCCCCCTTCCATCATACTGCCCTCCACTACCACCCCCTCCCATCATACTGCCACCCTCCCATCATACTGCCCTCCACTGCCACCCCTCCCATCATACTGCCCTCCACTACCACTCCCTCCCATCATACTGCCCCCCACTACCCCTTCTCCATCATACTGCCCTCCACTACCACCCCCTACCATCATACTGCCCTACACTACCCCCCCATCATACTGCCCTACACTACCCCCATCATACTGCCCTCCCCTACCCCTCTCCCATCATACTGCCCCACTCTCATCATACTGCCCTCCACTACCCCCTCCCATCATACTGCCCTACACTACCCCCTCCCATCATACTGCCCTACACTACCCCCTCCCATCATACTGCCCTCCACTACCCCCCTCCAAACATACTGCCCTCCACTACCCCCCTCCCATCATACTGCCCTCCACTACCTCCCTCCCATCATACTGCATCCACTACCCCACTCCCATCATACTACCCCCCTACCATCACACTTCCCTCCACTACCACCCTCTCCCATCATACTGCCCTCCACTACCAACCCCTCCCATCATACTGTCCTCCACTGCCACCCCTCCCATCATACTGCCCTCCACTGCCACCCCTCCCATCATACTTCCCTCCACTACCACCCCCTCCCATCATTCTGCCCTCCACTCCCCCCTATCATACTGCCTTCTACTACAACCCCCTCCCATCATACTGCCCTCCACTACCACCCCCTCCCATCATACTGCCCTCCACTGCCACCCCCTCCCATCATACTGCCCTCAACTGCCACCCCCTCACATCATACTGCCCTCCACTACCACCCCTCCCATCATACTGCCCTCCACTACCACCCTTTCCCATCACACTGCCCTCCACTACCACCCCCTCCCATCATACTGCCCTCCACTACCCCTTCCCCATCATACTGCCCTCCACTACCACCCCTCTCATCATACTGCCCTACACTACCCCCATCATACTGCCCTCCACTACCCCCCTCCCATCATACTGCCCCCTCCCATCAATTCCCCCCTCCCATCACACTGCCCTACACTAACCCCTTCCATCATCCTTTCCTCCCTCCCGGACATGGACAACTGCTTTAACTCCTGACGGAGGAAACTACTTTGTTATCCGGTATCGGGACTTCCCCGCAGCGGCTACAAGAGTGACAGATGAATCACGGAAACCATACATAGATGCCTGAGGCTGTGAGCAGCTGTACACACGAGGACATGGTGAGCTGTATCATATTCCTATTACAAGTATAAGGAAACACTATCAGCATATCCCGTAAAGCATCTAGTTTAAATCCAGCTTTGATATAATCTGTCACTAGCCTCTGATCTCCAGTCATAGTGTGTATCTGTTGAATACCAAGAGTTTTTGAAACAAAGTATCCACAGCGGCTAAACATCGAGGAACGTTCACACAGCACTAGCACTCTGTATGTCTCAACCCCTTCTCCCCTCCGGGAAGACCTGCTATGAACATTTACAAACTCTACAGAGGATAATATCCTTCATCTAGGTATAACCATCAATATTTTTCTAATGTTCAGGGCTATTATCACCCTCCCCTTTTTTTCTACTGATTTGAGGATCGATCCTGGTCTGCCTGTGTATGTGTGAATGTGAGGGATATGAAAGGTGAGATCAAGGAATGGTGGCCACCGGTGTCCTATTTAGACATTAGGTCTTTTTAATTATGTGTTGGAGATAGTTGTATTTTTTCACTTAGTTTTTGTAATAGTTTTCTTTATATGGATAATCAATAAATGATCAATAGCTTTTCCACTGATTTGTCCTCCTTGAAGAATTTCTCTGTGGTCTCCACATGGTCTTTCCAGAACCCTGTACTCTGTACGTAACTCATCCCAGAACCCTGCACTCTGCATGCAGCTCCTCCCAGAACCCTGCACTTTGTACGCAGCTCATCCCAGAATCCTGCACCCTGTATATAGCTCATACCAGAACCCTACACCCTGTATATAGCTCATCTCAGAACCCTGCACCCTTGTATGTAGCTCATCTCAGAACCCTGCACCCTTGTATATAGCTCATCTCAGAACCCTGCACCCTGTATATAGCTCATTCCAGAACCCTGCACCCTGTATATAGCTGATCGCAGAACCCTGCATCCTGTATATAGCTCATCTCAGAACCCTGCACATGTATATAGCTCAATTCAGAACCCTGCACACTGTATATAGCTCATCTCAGAACCCTGCACCCTGTATATAGCTCATCTCAGAACCCTGCACCCTGTACATAGCTCATCCCAGAAAACTGCGCCCTGTATGTAGCTCATCCCAGAACTCTGTACTCTGTACGTAGCTCATCCCAGAACCCTGCACTCTGTACGTAACTCATCCCAGAACCCTGCACTCTGCATGCAGCTCCTGCCAGAACCCTGCACTCTGCATGCAGCTCCTCCCAGAACCCTGCACTTTGTATGCAGCTCATCCCAGAACCCTGCACCCTGTATATAGCTCATCCCATAACCCTACACCCTGTATATAGCTCATCTCAGAACCCTGCACCCTTATATGTAGCTCATCTCAGTACCCTGCACCCTTGTATATAGCTCATCTCAGAACCCTGCACCCTGTACGTAGCTGATCGCAGAACCCTGCATCCTGTATATAGCTCATCTCAGAACCCTGCACATGTATATAGCTCAATTCAGAACCCTGCACCCTGTATATAGCTCATCTCAGAACCCTGCACCCTGTACATAGCTCATCCCAGAAAACTGCGCCCTGTATGTAGCTCATCCCAGAACTCTGTACTCTGTACGTAGCTCATCCCAGAACCCTGCACTCTGTACGTAACTCATCCCAGAACCCTGCACTCTGCATGCAGCTCCTGCCAGAACCCTGCACTCTGCATGCAGCTCCTCCCAGAACCCTGCACTTTGTATGCAGCTCATCCCAGAACCCTGCACCCTGTATATAGCTCATCCCATAACCCTACACCCTGTATATAGCTCATCTCAGAACCCTGCACCCTTATATGTAGCTCATCTCAGTACCCTGCACCCTTGTATATAGCTCATCTCAGAACCCTGCACCCTGTACGTAGCTCATCCCAGAACCCTGCACCCTGTACGTAGCTCATCCCAGAACCCTGCACTCTGTACGTAACTCATCCCAGAACCCTGCACTCTGCATGCAGCTCCTGCCAGAACCCTGCACTCTGTATATAGCGCATCTCAGAGCCCTGCCTGCACCATGTATATAGCTTATCTCAGAACCCTGCACCCTGTATATAGCTCATCTCAGAACCCTGCACCCTGTATATAGCTCATCTCAGAACCCTGCACCCTGTACATAGCTCATCCCAGAACCCTGCACCCTGTACGTAGCTCATCCCAGAACCCTGCACCCTGTACGTAGCTCATCTCAGAACCCTGCACTCTGTACGTAACTCATCCCAGAACCCTGCACTCTGCATGCAGCTCCTGCCAGAACCCTGCACTCTGTATGCAGCTCATCCCAGAACTCTGCACCCTGTATATAGCTCATACCAGAACCCTGCACCCTGTACATAGCTCACCCAGAACCCTGCATCTGTACATAGCTCATCCCAGAACTGTGCACTCTGAGCTCATCCCAGAACCCTGAATTCTGTACACAGCTCATCCCAGAACCCTGCACTCTGTACATAGCTCATCCTAGAACCCTGCACTCTGTACATAGCTCATCCTAGAACCCTGCACTCTGTACATAATGCACTCCAAGAACCCCGCACTCTGTACGCAGCTCATCCCAGAACTCTTCACTCTGTACATAGCTCATCCCAGAACCCTGCACTTTGTACATAGCTCATCCCAGAACCCTGCACTCTGTACACAGCTCATCCCAGAACCCTGCACTCTGTATGTAATTCATTCCAAAACCCTGAATTCTTTTATCCTTTTTTTAAATGAATGTGCTGCAGTTTGTATGTATCCATGAGACTCTTGCTTGTGGAACAATAATAAAAGCATTTTTTATAGGTACAAGGAAGCCCACATTTTGTTTAATGATGCCCCTTAAGCTCCTCCCACTGTCAGAAGGTTGACCACTTCCACATTTGCCACTGCACGCTATGCAAGGTTACTTCCTTCCTCAATTGTCACTCATCCTAAAGTTTAAAAGTTGGGAGGTATGCCCTGTGTATAGAGTGCAGTGGTCAGGAACATGTCATATACAGCCATGTGTAGAGTGCAGTGGTCAGGAAAATGTCACATACAGACCTATATATAGAGTGCAGTGGTCAGGAGTATATCATATACAGCCCTGTGTATAGGGTGCAGTGGACAGGAACATGTCATATACAGCCCTGTGTATAGAGAGTATTGGTCAGGAACATGTCATATACAGCCCTGTGTATAGAGTGCAGTGGTCAGGAACATGTCATATACAGCCCTGTGTATAGAGTGCAATGGTCAGCAACATGTCATATACAGCCCTGTGTATAGAGTGCAGTGGTCAGGAGCATGTCATATACAGTCCTGTGTATACAGTGCAGTGGTCAGGAACATGTCATATACAGCCCTGTGTATAGAGTGCAGTGTACAGCCCTGTGTATAGGATGCAGTGGTCAGGAACAAGTCATATACAGCCCTGTGTATAGAGTGCAGTGGTCAGGAACATGTGATATACAGCCCTGTGTATAGACTGCAGTGGTCAGGAACATGTCATATACAGCCCTGTTTATAGAGTGCAGTGGTCAGGAACATGTCATATACAGCCCTGTGTATAGAGTGCAATGGTCAGGAGTATGTCATATACAGCCCTGTGTATAGAGTGCAGTGGTCAGGGACATGTCATATACAGCTCTGTGTATAGAGTGCAGTGGTCAGGAACATGTCATAGAGTGCAGTGGTCAGGAGTATATCATATATAGCCCTGTGTATACAGTGTAATGGTCAGGAACATGTCATATACAGCCCTGTGTATAGAGTGCAGTGGTCAGGAACATGTCATATACAGCCCTGTGTACAGAGTGCAGTGGTCAGGAACATGTCATATACAGCCCTGTGTATAGAGTGCAGTGGTCAGGAACATGTCATATACAGCACTGTGTATAGAGTGCAGTGGTCAGGAACATGTCATATACAGCCCTGTGTACAGAGTGCAGTGGTCAGGAACATGTCATATACAGTCCTGTGTATAGAGTGTAGTGGTCAGGAACATGTCATATACAGCCCTGTGTATAGAGTGTAGTGGTCAGGAACATGTCATATACAGCCCTGTGTATAGAGTGCAGTGGTCAGGAACATGTCATAGAGTGCAGTGGTCAGGAGTATATCATATATAGCCCTGTGTATAGAGTGTAATGGTCAGGAACATGTGGGAAGATAATCTGTCTTCTGTGATTGGCCTGAGCAGGAGCAGGGAGGAGAGGAGTGTGTCTGCTCCCAGCTGTGTCCGGGGTTATTGATGTCACATGCTGATATCACATGGCCTACCCGGTCCCTCCTCTTTCAGCTTGTGTAGATTTTTTGGTGGGAGGTAAGGATATGGATTGTTGGTCATCTTGTTCTTTGTGATGGTGACCTGCAGTTCACATCTGGGCCTGAAGCTGGTAAGTCAACACTACACTAAGGTACAGGGCCGGGACGAGGGAAGAAAATGCCCATGATGTAAATGAGGGTTACATACTGTATATGTCAGCAGTATGGAAAAAAAAGGAAAATTTATTATCAAATACTTACCGTAATTTTCCTTTCCTGACGGACTCCATGGCAGCCTACGTGTGGGTTAACCCCGCCTCCTCTCCAATGCTATAGGACCCCATTCCCATAAATGAGTACTCACCACTAGCTACTGCGTTCCGTAACTAGCCTACTCGTTGACCAATGGGTGGGAATTCCGTCTGCCCTGGAGTCCATCAGGAAAGGAAAATTACGGTAAGTATTTGATAATAAATTTTCCTTTTTCCTGACAGCCTCCATGGCAGCCTACGTGTGGGAAATAACTAGCCAACCACACTGGTGAGTATGCTGAACAAACATAAATTTAATTTGTCCTATCGGTCGATGTGTATAGAGTGCAGTGGTCAGGAGCATGTCATATACAGTCCTGTGTATACAGTGCAGTGGTCAGGAACATGTCATATACAGCCCTGTGTATAGAGTGCAGTGTACAGCCCTGTGTATAGGATGCAGTGGTCAGGAACAAGTCATATACAGCCCTGTGTATAGAGTGCAGTGGTCAGGAACATGTGATATACAGCCCTGTGTATAGACTGCAGTGGTCAGGAACATGTCATATACAGCCCTGTTTATAGAGTGCAGTGGTCAGGAACATGTCATATACAGCCCTGTGTATAGAGTGCAATGGTCAGGAGTATGTCATATACAGCCCTGTGTATAGAGTGCAGTGGTCAGGGACATGTCATATACAGCTCTGTGTATAGAGTGCAGTGGTCAGGAACATGTCATAGAGTGCAGTGGTCAGGAGTATATCATATATAGCCCTGTGTATACAGTGTAATGGTCAGGAACATGTCATATACAGCCCTGTGTATAGAGTGCAGTGGTCAGGAACATGTCATATACAGCCCTGTGTACAGAGTGCAGTGGTCAGGAACATGTCATATACAGCCCTGTGTATAGAGTGCAGTGGTCAGGAACATGTCATATACAGCACTGTGTATAGAGTGCAGTGGTCAGGAACATGTCATATACAGCCCTGTGTACAGAGTGCAGTGGTCAGGAACATGTCATATACAGTCCTGTGTATAGAGTGTAGTGGTCAGGAACATGTCATATACAGCCCTGTGTATAGAGTGCAGTGGTCAGGAACATGTCATAGAGTGCAGTGGTCAGGAGTATATCATATATAGCCCTGTGTATAGAGTGTAATGGTCAGGAACATGTGGGAGGATAATCTGTCTTCTGTGATTGGCCTGAGCAGGAGCAGGGAGGAGAGGAGTGTGTCTGCTCCCATGCTGATATCACATGGTCTACCCGGTCCCTGCTTTCCATTATTTTCTCCAAAAGAAAGAATTTATTATATATATATATTTTTTTTTTTTTTTTTTAAGACAAGCAGAGGTTTCAGCCACTCACCTGGAGACCAGCAGGGATCCGCTCCTCCTTTCCCTACCAAGGGAGATCCCAACACAGCAGGACAGGAGGGCGGAATTAAAATTCCCCGCTCGTGACGTCATTATCTCCTACTGCGCACGCGCAATAGGAGACCACCGTACGGCGCCTGCGCGGACGACGAACGAACCGCCGTACTGCGCATGCGCGAGCCAAACCTCGCTCTCAAGGTGGCTACAGCGCAGGTGCCAGCGGCGGAGACTGCCGCAACCCGGAAGTGCCGTGGCGGGCTGGAACGCACGCGAACCAGCCGCCATGAGGGGGACAGGACACACTGGACCACCAGGGAAACACAGACTACACATAAAAATACTGCCATGGAGTATGAAATGCAGCCACAGACCTTGCCAGCCGTTGATGAAAACTGTCCGCCGGGCATACAGAGGCGACCACCCATCCACCAAGGGGAAATATTCAAGCCTCTTTAAGCTACTTGCCCGCCCATGGCTGGGCTTTTGAGCTGCACCGCACAGGTATGCCAATCCTGGAACCATTCAATCCTGATGCGAACAGCATGTGTAGGTCCATAGAGGAGGACAAAAAAGGAACGCAGTAGCTAGTGGTGAGTACTCATTTATGGGAATGGGGTCCTATAGCATTGGAGAGGAGGCGGGGTTAACCCACACGTAGGCTGCCATGGAGTCTGTCAGGAAATTATATTTTATCATTTCAAAAATTTTGATCTATGAGACAGATGCCAAGTGAGCTTAGAGTCAAATGTCTTAATTTCCGTTTAACTTTCCCAAGAGACAATGTGGTGTGGATGAGTTAATTAACCATTTCAGCCCCAGAAGAATTTACCCCCTTCCTGACCAGAGCACTTTTTGCGATTCGGCACTGCGTCGCTTTAACTGACAATTGCGCGGTCGTACGACATGACTTCCAAACAAAATTGACTTCCTTTTTTTTCCACAAATAGAGCTTTCTTTTGGTTGTATTTGATCACCTCTGCGGTTTTTATTTTTTGCGCTATAAACAAAAAAATTGTGACAATTTTGAAAAAAACGCATTATTTTTTACTTTTTGCTATAATAAATATCCCAAAAAATATTTAAAAAAACATTTTCTTTCCTCAGTTTAGGCCGATACGTATTCTTCTACATATTTTTGGTAAAAAAAAAAAATATGCAATAAGCGTTTATTGATTGGTTTGTGCAAAAGTTATAGCGTCTACAAAATAGGGGATAGTTTTATGGCCTTTTTATTGATAATTTTTTTTTACTAGTAATGGTGGCGATCAGCGATTTTTATCATGACTGCGACATTATGGCGGACACATCGGACATTTTTGACACATTTTCGGGACCATTGTCATTTATACAGCAAACAGTGCTATACAAATGCACTGATTCCTGTGTAAATGACACTGGCAGTGAAGGGGTTAACCACTAGGGGGCAGTGTAGGGGTTTAGTATGTCCTGGGGAGTGTTTCTAACTGTGGGGGGGTGGCTACATGTGACACGTCACTGATCTCTGCTCCTGATCACAAGGAAGCAGAGATCAGTGACAGTCACTAGGCAGAACAGGGAGATGCTTGTTTACATTAGCATCTCCCCGTTCTTCCTCTCCGTGAGGTCATCGCGGGTATCCCCACGGCGATAGAGTCTTCGGGGACCCGCGACCCAACTCACGGAGCTCCCAGCCGGCGGCGCGCATGCAATGGCACAGCTGCAAATTTAAAGGGACGTACGGGTACGTGTGCGCCGGTCAGGAACCGGTTAAAGACCCTTAGGGCTCATGCACACTGCAGCTCAAAAAAAGCTGCTTTTACAGGCATTTGAGCTTTTATTTCTTGAAGCAGATTGTACTTTTTTTGTGCTCTTTTGCGTGTTTTTGAGCTTCTTCAAGCTTCTTTGAGCTTTTTTGAACATAAACGTTTTTTTTTCACAAACCAACAGCTCATTTTATTTATTTTTTTGTGCATTTTCGAGCTGTGATGAGCTCTTATAGTCTCTGAACAATGGGGTTTCTGGTTTTCGCACACCACCAACCAAAGAGAAAGTTATCAATGTTTACACGGACCTTCAGGTCTCATAAATGTGTATTGTGAAGAGACATTGTATGTTTTCCCGGGTGAAGGAATCAACATTCTCAGGGATTCCAGACAATAGCAGTATCTCTCTATTGTTCACTGAAATGAAGGACAACCAAAGCATACCTCCCAACTTTTTGAGATGGGAATGAGGGACACCTATCAGCAAAAGTATGCAGGCCTAGGACACACCCCTTGCCATGCCCCCTTAAAGGAGAATTTTACAAAAAAAACAAGATTGGTTAAACCCGCTTTTTCTACCACTACTATTCCTTTATATTGGCTTTTGGAATTTACAAATGCAGCAATTTAGAATCCAGATGAAAGGTTTAGCACTGGAAAACACTTTTTGATAGATAAAAAGTGCATTTTATATACATCTATATAGATCAGACCAAAATGAGGGACAAATGAGGAGGAAAGAGGGACATTGCTCCAAATCAGGGACAGTCCCTCGAAATCAGGGACAGTTGGGAGCTCTGACCAAAGAATCAACATGCAAGAAACTTTTTGGAAAGAGCTTGAAACAAAAGAAAAAAGGAATGATATATTTCAGGATTGTATAAAAAAAAACTTGATATATTCGGGATGTCTTAGGAAGAGACTAAAAGAAGTATCAAGACACTTTTCAAGTTATATACTGTATCTACCCATGATAAAATATCATATAGTCGCAAAAGGATTTATTATGCTTACTACATTTATGATTGCTTGTAATCACTATAGTTAGAAATATGTGTGTGTGTTACTTTAATCTACTATTTGAATATGGTTACACTGTATGTGTAGCTCTACCCCCTAGAGCAGGCTTTCTCAACTTTTTAACCCTAGAGGAACCCCAAAAATAATTTTCATGTCTCGAGGAACCCCTACTAAAACCAAATCATCAGGGATAAATAGGAACAATGCTCCTTATATTAGTGGTCAATAGGAAGAATGTCCCCCTAAAGTGGTGTTTAGAATGCCACCCTTAAAGACAGCTAAAAAGATATGTGGTGTTATGCTGCTGGCTTTGCTAAGTGGTGCTGAACCTTGAACTCTGTAGGCATCATCAAATAGGTGGTTCATCAGCCACAGCTCAAGGAACCCCTTGCAACCTCTGGAGGAACCACATGGTTCCATGGAATCCTGGTTGAGAATAGCTGCCCTAGAGGGCCACTTGATTTTTGGGTCCCCCACAGCCAGGCAACACACATTCTCCAACTCTCACACAAAGACAAAGAATCAGTCCATGGGCTTGTTTTTGTTGGGGGAAAAAACATGGATGGGGAATAGGAGCTATGGGATGCCCAAATTGACTTGATTAGAACAACATGAGGACAACTTCCTTCACTCTGTACTCTGAAAAATGGCAAATCCTGGACTGTGTTCCCTCTAGAACAACAGTCTCTTTTGATTTGGCAAAAAATAATTCCACTTATAGGAGCTCTGTGCCCTCTTGGTGAAATTTTAGCAAAGTCCCAAAATTGTAGGACCATTATTTCCCCTTTCTTGAAAATACCAGCCCACTCGGCTGCCTTGTAACATGTCCCAACAAAAGGGATTGGGTTTAGCTGGTGGTACTATCCTTGCTTGATATTCCATCTGGCAGCCTCCTTTGTTTTAAGCCCTGGGGGTGTAGAGGTACTCACATTGTCCCTGGAATTCTGCTGCTGTTGAGAAGATTGCTGTTCAAGCCTCCTGCTGTCCACATACATCCTCCCATGCTAGCAAGGGTGTCCCCTAGAAGAGACTGTAGAGTAGTGGAGGTCCCTTTGTCCTTCTTTCCTCAGGTTCAGCCTGGAGCCAGAGCCCCAGAGTCCCCTCCCAGACTACATGAGAAGACCTCAGCAATCCATATTCCACACAACTACAACCGCCTCCCCCCACCCCCCCTTGCTGGCCAGGCTCCACAATATTTATAGGCTGACCTATGGGGATTGGCCAGATTCCCATAAAAATACAAATCATGGCCTCATCTCTTCCACCCACTAGCTTCTAGAAGCTTCTAAACCTAGGTGGAGGTACCAGAGGCCTGGTCTGTAGATCCCTCCAGCCAGACCTACAGTAACCCCCAACCAATTACTAGACTCACACAGCTACTGAGACAAGTACATTTTCTTCACACTAGACTGTACACTAGAGGCTGCTACATATGCAAAGTATTATACTTATTTTGTGTACAGTATCATCAATATTGTAATTATGGACTGGAATGTATGAAACACCACCAAAAAAAAAAAATCATTTAAATGCTAATACAAATTCGAAAGCTTTGAGACCCTTAAAGACATTTTATGTTTTCAAGCCATAGTTGAATCCTTTATAAAAAATAATTAATTTATCATATAAAAGATGAGTTAATATAAGGATGAGGCGTTATAGGGAATTCAATCTGAGTATGAAGATTTCTAGTGTTGAAGTGCCACCCGGTGGCCAAAGGAGCTAATGCTTGTATAAACACATAATTGAATAGTAACCGGATCCACCAATCAGAAAGAAGGTTACACCGTAAAAGCCAGGTTTCTGAGGGCTTTTATGAAGGTATTGTCTTCACTGGATAAAAATAGCAATTCAGGTGACAGAGGCATCAGATGCCCATCATCTACAGATAAATGCATCAGATCACACTCATCATCAAGAGGGAGACTCATCATCTGACACCATTCACTGAAGCCAGGACACACAGCTCCAACATAGCTGGACGCCATTTTGGGAAGATAACTCCACTCATTGGTCGGTAGCCATTTGAACGATCTGGTTGGCAACCATCTTCAGGCAATCCATTTACAACACTCCACTCTATTGCTTCTGAGGGCAAATATATCAAATTATTCTCCTGTGATCTTTGTTTATGACAATTGCAATAATCCTTGCTGTAACTTATTTAATTCCACAATAACCATAACCACTAGAGTTAGATTTTTTTTGTAATTCAATTGTATTATTATTTTCTTGTCTCTTGGCTTTATTGGCTTATGCCCTGTACACACGGTCGGACATTGCTCGGACATTCCGACAACAAAATCCAATCAAACTTGTCTTGCATACACACGGTCACACAAAGTTGTCAGAAAATCCGATCGTTCTAAACGCGGTGACGTAAAACACGTAAGTCAGGACTATAAACGGGGTAGTAGCCAATAGCTTTCGTCTCTTCATTTATTCTGAGCATGTGTAGCACTTTGTGCGTCGGATTTGTGTACACACAATCGGAATTTCCGACAACGGATTTTGTTGTCGGAAAATTTTATAGCAAGCTCTCAAACTTTGTGTGTCGGAAATTCCTATGGAAAATGTGTGATGGAGCCTACACACGGTCGGAATTTCCGACAACAACGTCCTATCACACATTTTCCATCGGAAAATCCGACTGTGTGTACGGGGCATTAGTCTTTTACATGTTTCAATTCTTATTCTTTCTGCAGGAGAATAATAGTCAGCATCTCCAAAACACAGATTATTCTCTGCTAAGTAGCTACAATGGTTTTGCTGTCTATGAGGGTAAATTAATTATATAGTAGGATCCAACATATATATACCAAGGCTTTAGCGGAATATTCCTTGCAATTCCTTGGGAAGATCATTTAGTGACTGTGTCATCCTCCTAATCTGACTGTTAGTAGTGTATGGAAAGTGACTTATTGTAAATAAAATTGATTTTTTTTTATAGTCTTTAGTCCATACTGACATTCGATCTTGTTGTGTTATTCAAAGAATTTTGACATGAGCAAATAACTCATGAATGGCTAATTAAGTCAGCTTATTTAGTTTTCAGAAATTATTTTTGTATTGGAGGCACTGTTGTCCATCGATTGATTAAAGATCAATATAGCTGACTAATGTATTGTTCACTCATTCCCTGACATTACAGAATATCAAAATAAATTCATCCGATCGGAGATGTATATTGGGGTGTGCTTCTTCCCAACATGAGAGCTGTGATGTCCAGCAAAATTCATATAGAAGATATTTCCCGCACTCAGGGTACTAATACACCTCGAGGGTTGTGTGGGATCCCTGATGTACAGGAAGACAGGACTTCAGTGAGGAACATTTCCCTCACTCAGGACAGGAATATGGCTTCTCCCCCATGTGAGATCTCTGATGTCTGGAAAGACGGGACTTCACTGAAAAACATTTCCCACACTCAGGACAGGAATACGGCTTCTCCTCTGTGTGGGATCTCTGATGTGTGTCAAGATTGGACTTACGTGAAAAATTTTCCTGCACTCAGGACATAAACACGCCTTTTCACCTGTGTGCAATCTCTCATATGCGTAAAGATTAGACTTTACTGAAAAACATTTCCCGCAATCAGAACAGAAATACGGCTTCTCTCCTGTGTGCAATCTCTGATGTTTATCAAGACTGGACTTTTCTGAAAAAACATTTCCCATACTCAGGACAGGAATACGGCTTTTCACCCGTGTGAGATCTCTAGTGTGTGTGAAGATTGGACTTCTCAGAAAAACATTTACCGCACTCAGGACAGGAATACGGCTTTTCAACAGCTTGAGACCTCTGATGTCTGACAAGTTTTGATTTTTCTACAAAACATTTCCCACACTCAGAACAGGAATATGGCCTCTCTCTCATGTGCATTCTCTTATGATGATAAAGATTGGACATGTCTGAAAAATATTTCCCACACTCTCTATGGAACACTCCTGCAAGTCTGCTGCGCTTTCTGTCAGTCTCCCTCCTAGACTCGGCTTCCTCCTCCGACTGCTGTTCCAGCAGGAGCTCCGCCTCTTCATACACACTCAGAGCTCCGCCTCTTCATACACACTCAGAGCTCCGCCTCTTCATACACTCAGAGCTCCGCCTCTTCATACACACTCAAAGCTCCGCCTCCTCATACACACTTAGAGCTCCGCCTCTTCATACACACTCAGAGCTTTGCCTCTTCATACACACTCAGAGCTCCGCCTCTTCATACACACTCAGAGCGCCACTTCTTCATACACACTCAGAGCTCCGCCTCTTCATACACTCAGAGCTCCGCCTCTTCATACACACTCAGAGCTCCGCCTCTTCATACACTCAGAGCTCCGCCTCTTCATACACTCAGAGCTCCGCCTCTTCATACACACTCAAAGCTCCGCCTCCTCATACACACTTAGAGCTCCGCCTCTTCATACACTCAGAGCTCCGCCTATTCATACACACTCAGAGCTTTGCCTCTTCATACACACTCAGGGGTCCGCCTCTTCATAGACACTCAGAGCTCCGCCTCTTCATACACACTCAGAGCTCTGCCTCTTCATACACACATTTAGAGCTCCGCCTCTTCATACACACTCAGAGCTCCGCCTCCTCATACACACTCAGAGCTCCGCCTCTTCATACACACTCAGAGCTCCGCCTCTTCATACACACTCAGGGCTCCGCCTCTTCATACACACTCAGAGCTCCGCCTCTTCATACACACTCAGGGAGGAGAGGAAGGGGAAGGATGTACAGGACATACACATACCTCCCAACTTTCTGAGATGGGAATGAGGGACACCTATTAGCAAAAGTATGTAGGCATAGGACACACCCCCTGCCACACCCCCTTAGAGGAGAATTGTGCAAAAAAAAAAAGATTGACTAAACCTACAAGTGCTTTTTTTTACCACTACTCTTCTTTTATATTGCCTTTTGAAATTTACAAATGCAGCAATTTAGGACTTTGTTCTAAATCAGGGACATTCCCTCGAAAACAGGGACAGTTGGGAGCTATACATACACATGCAGCACAAGGCCGTGTTCACACTACGAGACGTTTCTTGAGCTGCAGTTCCTCTGAGCTCCACAAGATGGTGACCTCTTCCCAGTCAGGAAGTCTCTATGGAATACAGACAGGATGTGACGTCAGATAAAGAAAGTAAGACCCCATACACACTATTAGATTTTCCGCAGATTTTTGTCTTCAGATTTACCAAAGCCATGTAGTGCAAGGGCCTGCCTGATTTTATACAAATTGAAACTCTTAAGCTTTGACCTCATATTATATGGTTTTGGTAAATCTGAAGACAAAAATCTGCAGAAAATCGAATAGTGTGTATGGGGCATAAGTTCTATTCGATAGGACATAGCGAGAAGACAATACAGGAACCGGCGGCAGAGGAGGTAATACGTAGATTAAAAGTGTATAAAAATAGGGGTGGATGGCGCTGCCCGTCAGCTGAAGAGTCCAAGCCCCGCTTTACGCATTTCGTCATAGAACGTCGCCTGAGGCGTTCCATGACGAAACGTCCTATGATGAAACGCGTAAGTTGGGGCTTGATACGCACTCACATTGTGATGGGAGGGCCCGTGGAACCCAGAATCCCTTGGAGAGGGTGGGAAACCCTTGTTTCAGCTACCCATGCACCTCCTATGTCTAAGCCACCCTGTGTCCATGAGAGGCACAGGGTGAATAAGAAAAATGATGGACAGCTGTTTAATGGACAATGAGAAGGTGGCTACTTAAATATAACAGTTCAGCGGTGGGCAAATGGGCGTACCTGTACGTCCCCTTTAATTGGCGGGGCTAGCGGGCGTGCGCGCCCACCGTGTACAGCGTGACTGTGCCCGCGGGAACAGTGGACTCGATGTCCGCCGGTCTCCCAGTGATCGTGTCACGAACCCGCAGAACGGGGAAGTGCCTATGTAAACAAGGCATTTCCCCGTTCTGCCTTGTGTCATGACAGAGATCACTGCTCCCTGTCTTCGGGAGCAGTGATCGCTGTCACGTAAGTTGAAGCCCATCCCCCCACAGTTAGAATCACTCCCAAGGACACACTTAACCCCTTGATCGCCCCCTAGTGTTTAACCCCCTTCCCTGCCAGTGTAATTTATACAGTAATCAGTGCATTTTTATAGCACTGATCGCTGTATTAATGCCAATGGTCCCAAAATAGTGTCAAAAGTGTGTCCACCATAATGTCAAAGTCATGATAAAAATCGCAGATTGCCGCCATTACTAATAAAAAAAAATAATAATAAAAATACCATAAAACTATCCCCTATTTTGTAGACGCTATATGTTTTGCGCAAACTAATGAATATACGCTTATTGTGATTTTTTTTTACCAAAAATATGTAGAAGAATATGTATCAGCCTAAACTGAGGAAAAGAAATGTTTTTTTATATTTTTTGGGGGATATTTATTATAGCAAAAAGTAAAAAATAATGCGTTTTTTCAAAATTGTCGCTCTTTTTTTATTTATAGTGCAAAAAGTAAAAACTGCAGAAATGATCAAATACCACCAAAAGAAAGCTCTATTTGTGGGGAAAAAAGACATCAATTTTGTTTGGGTGCAATGTCGCACGACCGCGCAATTGTCAGTTAAAACAAAGCAGTGCCGAATTGCAAAAAACGCTCTGGTCTGTGGCCAGCCAAATGGTCCAGGGCTGAAGTGGTTAAAGCTCTCTGAACGCCAGTCAAAGTCCCCGTCACTAAATAAAATGGTTAGCTTACAGTCCTGTTTATACCTTGCTTTTGCTTTGCTTCAAAAATTATACCCCATGATGCTCCAAAGCCTCCATGGAAGTCTATGACAAAGCTCGTTTGAGGCACCACCATATGCTTTTTTTATGTGTTTTTGATGCTTCGATGGTGCTTCAAGCAAGCTTTGTCATAGACTTCTTTAGAGACTTTGAATATGCTTTAAAGCACCACTAAAGCAACATGGGGTATAATTTTTAACCACTTCAGCCCCGGAAGATTTACTCCCTTCCTGACCAGAGCACTTTTTGCGATTCGGCAGTGCGTCGCTTTAACTGACAATTGAACGATCGTGCAAAATTGTACCCAAACAAAATTGACGTCTTTTTTTTTCCACAAATAGGGCTTTCTTTTGGTGGTATTTGACCATCTCTGCGTTTTTATTTTTTGAGTTATAAACAAAAAAGAGTGCCAATTTTGAAAAAAAACACAATACTTTTTGCTATTAAAAAAAAAAAAAAAAAAAATCGCAAAAGTGTATATTGATTGGTTTGCGCAAAAGTTATAGCGTCTACAAAATAGGGGATAGATTTATAGCATTTCTATTATTATTTTTTTTTTTAACTAGTAATGGCAGTGATCTGCAATTTTTATCGGGACTGCGACATTGCGGCGGACAGATCGGACACTTTTGACACGTTTTTGGGACCATTGTCATTTATACAGCGATCAGTGCTATAAAAATGCACCGATTACTGTAAAAATGTCACTGGCAGGGAAGGGGTTAAACACTAGGGGGTGATCAAGGGGTTATGTGTGTCCTAGGGAGTTATTCTAACTGTGGGGGGATGGGCTACTACTCACATGACTGCAATAACTGCTCCCAATGACAGGGAGCAATGGACCCCTGTCATGTCACTAGGCAGAACAGGGAAATGACTTGTTTACAAAGGGATCTCCCCGTTATGCCGCTCCGTGACACGATCGCGGGCCCCCGGCTGACATCAAGTCCGCGGGACCCGCAGTCGCGGTCGTGGAGCACGCGGCGGGCGCATCCACAATGCCGCCTCCTAAAGGGGACGTACCTGTACACCCATTTGCCCAGCCATGCCATTGTGCCAACGTATATCTGCATGCGCTGGTCAGCATGTGGTTAAAGTGAAGCCGAAGCAAAGCAAAAGCAAGATGTAAACAGGTGACAGGGACTTTGACTGGTGTTCAGAGAGCTTTAAACAAAGCTTGTCTGAAGCCTTGTTTTGAAGCAAGTGTAACCTAGCCATAATGTGTGTTGAAGCTGAAGCAAGTGTAAACTAGCCCTAATATATGTGTATTTTGTTTCAATATATTCTGGAATTTTGTCTTCAATTTGTAACCGAGTTCATTTGGGTCGGAAATTGACTATATGGTCCCTCTATTGTCTTGATTCAATGCTGATTAAACATGGGTTGACTTTGGGATCTTCTCAGCCTCAAAACAATGAAGGTATTCAATGATTATTTATTAGGTGCAAACAAGAATGAATCTCCTGGATCTAGGAAGGGTTGTCCTTCTGGTTAAGTATTGGGGTTTGCAAACATGAAAACAATCCCATTTAATCCAGATGTTCTGTTCCCTTTATAATCCAGGTAAACATACGATAGGTCCTTACAATAACCATAAATGATACCTGGAAGTGAGTCAGATTCTCTCTGGTTGGGGCTGTGTGAATCCATTGCCTGGGACTCTGATCTGTACACAAGAGAATCTACAGACTCATTTTTCACCTCCTGCTTGTGGGGACCGCTCATCCACACTTTCCTTTCTCTTGGAAAAAAACATTTATTGTGTGTTTGACCATTTTTCACAAGTTGTATATTTTATATGATTGACAGATTTTATGTATTAATCCCATGACAGGATGAGCGAATGTTTGGCATAGTCATTCATCTATTATTTTCAAAAATAAACCTCTAAGTCACTACACCACAAAAGTTAGTAAGCCAACAAACAGCCAACTCTGATCTCCTTATGAACTGTTTCTTACATGATGAAGATCAGCAATGGAGTATATCTGAGGAGTATATCAGGGTGTGCTTCTTCCCCACATGAGAGCTGTGATGTCCAGCAACATTCATATAGAAGACATTTCCCACACTCTAGGCACTAATACACCTCAAGGGTTGTGTGGGATCCCTGATGTACAGGAAGACAGGACTTCAGTGAGGAACAATTCCCTCACTTAGGACAGGAAAGGGGCTTCTCTCCCGTGTGCAATCTCTGATGTGTGTAAAGTTTGGACTGCTGTGAAAAACATTTTCCGCACTCAGGACAGGAATATGGCTTTTCTCCCGTGTGAGATCTCTGATGTCTGGAAAGATTGAACTTGTGTGAAAAACATTTTCCGCACTCAGGACAGGAATATGGCTTCTCCCCCGTGTGCAATCTCTGATGTGTAGAAAGATTGGACTTGTGCGTAAAACATTTCCCGCATTCAGCACAGGAATACGGCTTCTCCTCCGTGTGCAATCTCCTATGTATAGAAAGATTAGACTTGTGTGAAAAACATTTCCCGCACTCGGGACAGGAATGCATCTTCTCCCCCGTGTGAGACTTCTGATGCCTGTAAAGATTGGCCTTCTGTGAAAAACATTTTCTGCACTCAGGACAGGAATACGGCTTCTCCCCCGTGTGAGATCTTTTATGCAAACCAAGTTTGGATTTCGAATGGAAACCCTTCCCACAGTCAGTACAGGAAAATCTCTTATCTGTTGGAAGGACAAACATAGAATATATAGTGCAGAGGTCAGGAGTATTATATGTACAACATAGAGGATATAGTGCAGGGGTCAGGAGTATGTAATGTACAACATAGAGGATATAGTGCAGGGGTCAGGAGTATGTAATGTACAACATAGACGGGGTTATTTACTAAAGGCAAATCCACTGTGCACTGCAAGTGCACTTGGAAGTGCAGTCGCTGTAGATCTAAGGGGGACATGCAAGGAAAATAAAAAACAGCATTTTTGCTTGTAAGTGATTGGATGATAGAAATCAGCAGAGCTTCCCCTCATTTCCGATCTTCCCTTCAGATGTACAGTGACTGCACTTCCAAGCACAATATAGAGCATATAGTGCAGGGGTCAGGAGTATGTAAAGTACAATATAGAGTATATCCTGCAGGGGTCAGGAGTATGTAATGTACAACATAGAGTATATAGCGCAGGGGTCAGGAGTAGTGTTGGGTAAACGGTTTGGGCCAAGAATTTGCCTGTTCGCCCATTCACCGAACACCTAAATTTGCAGGGTGATCGCCCTGCCAAATACTATGAAATGCACTTGCACTGCACAGTGCATTCTGCACCCTGATTGGGCAAAGCTTCATCTAATTAGGGTGCAGTATAAGCTAGTTGTTAAGGAGCGGGCCTGGAAGCTGGCCGGAGTGTCCTTAACAACCGATGAGTCATCAGCTGTCAATGGGTTTTCCCGCTGGCAGCTGAATACAATAAAAAAGTGCCAAAAAGTTGCCCCCCACCCCAAAGCACCTTGTCCCCATGTCGGTGGGGACAAGAGTCTCTTCCCGACAACCCTGGCCACTGGTTGTCGGGGTCTGCGGGCGGAGGCTTATCAGAATCTGGAAACCCCCTTTAACAAGAGAAATGTACTAGAGAAATGTAATGTGGGGTTCAACAAGTGTATATAGTGCAGGGCTCAGGAGTATGTAATGTACATTATAGATTATACAATGTAAGGGTCAGGACTCACCGGCACAGCCAGCAGACAACAGAGCAAATTAATTGTTCTGTCAGAGATCCTGGGAGAACTGGATATGTGGCAGGATGGGGAACACAGCTCAGGAAAGTGACCAAGGTATTACATGCTGATATCACCCAGTCCTTGCCCTACTCTGGACCAGAAAGCAGTATGGGTGAAGGAATATATTTAGTGTTAATGACCCACCTGTTCTGATCTCTGTAGGAGTGTCTTTCTCTAGAATTATCTTCATTATTCCATCTTCCTCCACAGACTGCTGATCATCGCTCACATAAGTCTCTTCTTCTTTCACCTCAACTTTTATATCTATCAGATCTTTGGCCTAAACCAAGAAAATGAGAGTGAATATCATCTGTAAAACATAATGTCACATAAAAAATCCACACATCATCTCCACGAGTCCATGTTCTAGATAAGCCGTCCCACCAACCTTGTGATGGTGAGGGATGGTGTGACCTTCCTGTGTGGAATCCTGGGAACATCTCTCTGGTGGGTTCCTGGTATTAGGTGGCTCCATCATATTCTTGTGTCCTTCTGAAAACTCCGCCATCACTCCATACTCCTCATCCTCCTCTTTATACTCTTCTTTAACAACAATATTATCATTCCCAAGGTTTCCACTCTGAATATATGAAAAATCAATGATTGAAACAAACATACTTGTATATAAATCATAACTACCAATAATTGTCAATCATCTACCTGATGATAGCTCGGGATGGTGTGACCTTCCTGTGTGGAATCCCGGGAATACAGAGGACAAGGACATCTCTCTGGTGGGTTCCTGGTATTAGGTGGCTCCATCATATTCTTGTGTCCTTCTGAAAACTCCTCCATCACTCCATACTCCTCATCCTCCTCTTTATACTCTTCTTTGACAACAATATTATCATCCCCAAGGTTTCCACTCTGAATATATAATAAAACGTTCATAGTAACAAACATGCTGTATATAAATCACAACTACCAATAATTATCAATCATCTACCTGATGATGATGAGGGATGGTGTGATCTTCCTGTGTGGAATCCCGGGAATACAGAGGACGGGGACATCTCTCTGGTGGGTTTCTGTAGCTGGATGACTCCACCATGGTGTCCTGGTACAGATCTTTGTGTTCTTTTAGAGACTCTGACTCCTCCATCACCCCATCCTCATCATCCTCCTCTTTTATTTCTTCTTTAACCTCAACTTTAGAATCTCTCAGGTTTCCACTCTGAATATAGGATAAAAATGACATCAACGGTAACAATGAAGATAATGTACAGATCCTAATGATACTATCAGTGATTGTTCCTCATCTACCTGATGATGGTGAGGGATGGTGTGATCTTCCTGTGTGGAATCCCGGGAATACAGAGGACGGGGATATCTCTCTGGTGGGTTCCCATTACTGGATCCATCTGTACGAAACACACACACTGACTGAATACATTGTTTCTATGTGTTTATCAGATGATAGACATGTGCGCCTTCAATAAATTTAATTTGTATTTCATAATTCGTGTCCGAAATTCAATTTGGATTAGTATGAAATACGAATTTTCGTTAGGTTCGTTAACTTTTCGTAACAATTACGAACGCTCGTTATGATGAATTTAAAAAGCAAAAAATACCTTTCTCAATATGGCAGTCGTCGGACTCATTATGAGGAGCTCCCACCATCCCTGTGCTGTGCTGACTTCCTGGGTTTGTACCCCAGCTGTGCTCATTATGAGGGGGCTACCACCATCCCTGTGCTGTGATGACTTCCTGGGTTTGTACCCCTGCTGTGCTCATTATGAGGGGCTCCCACCATCCCTGTGCTGTGCTGACTTCCTGGGTTTGTACCCCTGCTGTGCTCATTATGAGGGGCTCCCACCATCCCTGTGCTGACTTTTTGGGTTTGTACCCCTGCTGTGCTCATTATGAGGGGGGATCCCACCATCCCTGTGCTGTGCTGACTTCCTGGGTTTGTACCCCTTCTGTGAATGAATGATTTGTAAAGCACCGCAAATGCGAACTGAATCGCCTCAAGGCGCTAGATGCGTTCTCTGTTGTCAGCTTCTTAGAAGAGGAAGATCTTGAGTTTTTTCCTGAAGGCCTGATGGTTTTCTTCCATACGGATGTAAGTCGGAAGAGTGTTCCATAGCCGAGGTCCTTGGACTGCGAATCTTCGTTCTCCCTTTGCTTTGTAGCGGTATTTGGGAATGATGAGGAGGTTTTGGTTAGCTGATCGAAGACTGCGATTGGGTGTGTAGTGTTTTATTTTCTCTCGAAGATATAGAGGAGCGTTTCCTTGTATGCATTTGTGGGTGAGGCAGAGGGTCTTGAATGTGATCCGATTCTTTACGGTTAGCCAATGTAGGCTCCTCAGGGATGGGGAAATGGATTCCCAGGGTTTTTTTCCTGTTAACGGTCTTTCCGCCGTGTTTTGGATAAGTTGCAAGCGCGCAAGCTGATATTGGGGTAATCCTATGTAGAGGGAGTTTGCGTAGTTGAGTCGGGAATTGATGATTGTTCCAAGTACTGCTGCTTTGTCCTCTTCTGGGATGAAGGGGATGAGTCTACGTAGCAGGCGGAGGAGATGGTGGCATCCGCCAACTACTGATCCTATTTGTGCATCCATTGTCATTTCTGAGTCAAAGATGACTCTGAGGCTCTTGGCTTTGGTGCTCTGAGAGATGGTCTGTCCGAAGACGGTGGGAGGTGTCCACAGAGTCTTAGTTTTGGAATTTTTGTTAGCGTGTAGGACAAGAAGTTCTGTTTTTGATCCGTTGAGTTTGAGGGAGCTAATGGTCATCCAGTCATCTATCAAAGTGAGGCATTTCTCTAATTGCTGCTGATGGTCTTTTTGTCCAGTGATGCGAAAGTAGAGTTGGGTGTCATCAGCGTATGAGTGGAAGCAGAGGTCCGTTTTTCTGATGATATTAAGAAGTGGGCGGATGTAGATGTTGAATAGCACTGGTGACAAGGGTGAGCCCTGAGGGACTCCACAGAAGATTGCCCGGGTTTCCAAGGTGAATGCTCCTAGTTTCACTATCTGAGAGCGATTCTCTAAGAAGGATGCAAACCATTTTAGACCAGAATCTGTGGCTCCTGCTACTTCTGTGAGGCGGACAAGTAGAGTATTGTGGTCCACTATATCAAATGCTGCACTGAGGTCTAACAGTACCAGGAGACACGATTCTCCGTTATCTGCTGCTTCAAGGGCGTCGTCCCATATTTTGAGAAGAGCTGTTTCTGTGCCATGGCCTGGGCGGAAGCCTGATTGCAGAGGGTCCAGGAGTTGGTGTGTGTCCAGGTGGCGTTGTAGCTGTTGTACTACTGCTTTCTCCATAATCTTGGAGATAGTGTTGAGGCTTGTTATCGGTCTGCGGTAGTTAGGGTCCTTAGGGTTGAGATTGGGTTTCTTTAGCAGGGGTTTGATGATGCCTTGCTTGAGGGTGGTTGGCGCAATCCCTTCTTTGAATGATTGATTTATGAGGTGTGTTATGGTAGGGGCAAAGATGTCGGAGCATTCTTTCAGGGGTTTTGTGGGAATGATGTCGTTTGGTGATGTGCTGTCTCGAAGGCTTCTGATGATGTTTTTAGTCGTGTCAGTGGTGATTGGGGTCAAAGAGAAATTCGGTGGTTGTGTGATGTTCGTGTCGATATCCTCTTTTTGCTTTGGTTGAGTGAGGTTGGTTGTTATTTTCTGATGAATTGATTCCCGAATGTTGTCGATGAAGAAATTTGATAACTCATTGCAGAATTCTTGAGTATAGTTTGCTGGGGGCTCTAAGCAGGTTGGGTTCATTGACTGGGCGACTATTTTGAAAAGTTCCCGCGGCCGGTTTAAGGCAGTTGAGATGGTGTTTGAGAAATTTTCTTTTTTGGCTTTGAAGATTGCCTTGTGGTATTTCACAGTGAGTGCTTTGTAGTTAGTATGGTTTTCCTTGGTAGGATTTCTTCTCCATGCTCTTTCAGCTCTTCTACGTTGTTGCTTGAGTAGGGTGAGAGTGCCATTAAACCATCTCGAGTTTTTTTTGCGGACGAGTGTTCTGCGTTTTGGCGCCACTGAGTCTGCTGTTTGTAGTAATACCTTGTTTAGGGAGTTGAGTGTTTGTTCCGTTGAGAGGTTTAAGTTTAGCAATGGTATTTTGTTTGATAATGTGGTTTTGAAGAGTTCTGAGTGTAGTTTCTTCTGAGATCTATTCCAGTGTGTTGTTGTTGCGCGTTTCTGTTTTTGGAGGGTGGTGTTAGTGGTGATTTTAAATTTGATAGCGTAGTGGTCCTTCCATGGTAGTGGGGTGTTGTCGAATATGTTGATGTCCATATTCTGTTTGAAGATGAGGTCTAGAGTGTGTCCTGAACCGTGCGTGGGAGCATTTATCAGCTGTTGAACACCTAGTTCTTCCAGTTGGTTGATGCAGGCGGTCGCGATAGGGTCTTGGGCAGAGTTTGCCCAGAGGTTAAAATCCCCAAGTACCAGAAGGTTTTTGGTTTTCAGGGTGTGTATTGAAATTAATTCAGTGAGTGGAGTAAGGAGATTGGTCTTTGGTCCTGGTGGTCTGTAGCATAGTAGTATGTGAGTGGTGTCTTGAGGTGTTGTTTGAAGATGCAGTAAGAGTGTCTCCATGAAAGGCACTGAGTTCTGTAAAGTTGGTTTGGTAAACACAAGGTGCGATTTGAAGATCACTGCTAGGCCTCCTCCTTTTTTTTCCTATTCATTGATCAGTTAGGATACTGTAGTTCTCGGGCACCCATTCAGTTAGGATGGTGTTGCATTCGGATGTTAGCCAGCTTTCTGTAATAAAGAGGCAATCTATGTTGTTTTCGATGATGAAGTTGTGGATTTCCAGCCTGTGCTTGACTGCAGATCTGGTGTTGATCAGGGCGCATGCTAGTTGTTGTGGTTGGATTGGTGTCTCCCTGTATTTGATGGTTGATTGTGGGTTGGTCCTTAGTAATTGTTCTTTTTTTAGTCTTTTTTGAGAGGCGGTTGGTAAAGTTGAGGCAGTGTTTCTTAGCCTGTGGAGGGCGTCCCCTGTGTATTTGAAATTGCACATGGTGAGGAAGACAGAGTTGCTGAAGGAAGGGTGATCCAATGATGGTACTGATGTAGCGATGAAGAGCTTGCTGGAGGATGGAGGGATCAGATGGCTGCCACTGCTACTGGAGTAGTGTGGATGACGGGCTGGATGATAGTGCGGAGTTCTGGAGGAGGTGATGAAGGGGCTACCTACCGCCCTCCTGTTGATCCAGAGGAAGGCAAAAAACCCCTAGCTGCGTTGGCCAATTGCTGCAGCAGAGGGAAAAAAAAATTCCTTCCTGACCCCCCGAGGGGCGATCGGACTCAAGGACCCTCGATCAACTGCTGGTGAACCCCGGTGGGCTTACCTGTACAGGATGGTCCAGAAGAAAGACTGGGAGGGGGTTCTGGCCACTACTTACTGGTTGGAGTGGTGCTGTGGCTGCATCTAGGACGATCTAAGATGGACACTGGGCAGGGCCAGAGACGTGAATATCCTGGCCTCCCCTGCTGTGCTCATTATGAGGGGCTCCCACCATCCCTGTGCTGTGATGACTTCCTGGGTTTGTACCCCTGCTGTGCTCATTATGAGGGGGCTCCCACCATCCCTGTGCTGTGCTGACTTCCTGGGTTTGTACCCCTGCTGTGCTCATTATGAAGGGGCTCCCACCATCCCTGTGCTGTGCTGACTTCCTGGGTTTGTACCCCTGCTGTGCTCATTATGAGGGGGATCCCACCATCCCTGTGCTATGCTGACTTCCCTAAGGAAGTCAGCACAGCACAGGGATGGTGGGAGCCCCTCATAATGAGCAAAGCAGGGGTACAGCCCCAGGAGGAAGTCAGCACAGCACAGGGATGGTGGGAGCCCCTCATAATGAGCACAGCAGGGGTACAGCCCCAGGAGGAACTTCCTTTCCTGTGCTGACTTCCTCCTGGGGCTGTACCCCTGCTGTGCTCATTATGAGGGGCTCCCACCATCCCCGTGCTGTGCTGACTTCCTGGGTTTTTAACTTCATCATAACGAATAATCGTAATTAACGAACATTCTTATTTTGTCCGATTCTTAATTTCCCATCAAATACCAGTACCAGTCTCCCACTCCCATATTAAAAAAGGTCATTTTTCCAACCCTCACTCAGCAGCAGAAGAAAACCTCTGATTGGTCAACAAAACACCAGTCACGTTTCCGTTGTAATGGAATTTGGATCCGAAATTCGTAAACGAAATTTCGTACAAAATTCAGAAGCATAACAATTCGTATTTCAGATCCTCCCGAATGTTCAAATTTACGGAAATTCATACGAATTTTTGATTCGTACAAAACTAATCGCACATGTCTATCAGATGATGGGGATCTAGGTTGACCCTCCGTACTGCTCTCTCCTTTACAATAAAGTCTCCTCTTACCCGGTGATGTGAGGGGCGGCTGATTGTCCATCATGACGTCCTTGTAGAGATTCTTGTGTCCTTCTAAATACTCCCACTCCTCCATGGAGAAATAGACAGTGACATCCTGACACCTTATAGGAACCTGACACACACAATGATACAGTCACCATCCAGACACATCCCTTGTCTGTTACTGGATAATGTCCCAGAATTCCCAGCACCGCTCACCTCTCCTTGATGATCTCTCTGGTGACTTCTAGAATCTTCTTTGTATTTCTCTATTCTATCAGGGGTGGAGGCAATGTGATGGTCATATGATCTCCAGACTCCACATGAGGAAATCTCTGGATTAGAACACAGATAGTAAAATCAAATGATATTCCCAGAATCCTCCTCACCTAACCTTTCAATTCTCCAATTCATTAAAGCCCCACATCAAGCTGAGGTATAATTTACCCACACAGGACCCCCACACTATGCAGGTTAAAAGCTTGTTAAAGGTATTCTGACACCATTACATACAACACAGGACCTATAATCCCACTTTACAAGTAAGAATGTCAAGGGTCCGCCCACATCCTAAGAGCATCAGAAAAAAAAGCCACATGGAGGGACATTGGGAGGAGGAGTTGTGAGGTCAGTGTGATGTCATAGGAATCTCTGACTCTGGATGGAGGGACATTGGGAGGAGGAGCTGTGAGGTCTGTGTGATGTCATAGGATTCTCTGACTCTGGGTGGAGGAAATTGGGAGAAGGAGCTGTGAGATCAGTGTGATGTAAAAGGATTCTCTGACTCTGGTTGGAGGGACATTGGGAGGAGGACCTGTGAGGTCAGTGTGATGTCATAGGATTCTCTGACTCTGGATGGAGGAACATTGGGAGGAGGAGCTTGAGGTCAGTGTGATGTCATAGGATTCTCTGACTCTGGATGGAGGGACATTGGGAGGAGGAGTTGTGAGGTCAGTGTGATGTCATAGGATTCTCTGACTCTGGTTGGAGGACATTGGGAGGAGGAGCTGTGAGATCAGTGTGATGTCATAGGATTCTCTGACTGGTTGGAGGACATTGGGAGGAGGAGCTGTGATCTCAGTGTGATGTCATAGGATTCTCTGACTCTGGATGGAGTGACATTGGGAGGAGGAGCTGTGAGGTCAGTGTGATGTCATAAGATTCTCTGACTCTGGATGGAGGAACATTGGGAGGAGGAGCTTGAGGTCAGTGTGATGTCATAGGATTCTCTGACTGGTTGGAGGACATTGGGAGGTGGAGCTGTGATCTCAGTGTGATGTCATAGGATTCTCTGACTCTGGATGGAGTGACATTGGGAGGAGGAGCTGTGAGGTCAGTGTGATGTCATAGGATTCTCTGACTCTGGATGGAGGAACATTGGGAGGAGGAGCTTGAGGTCAGTGTGATGTCATAGGATTCTCTGACTGGTTGGAGGACATTGGGAGGAGGAGCTGTGAGATCAGTGTGATGTCATAGGATTCTCTGACTGGTTGGAGGACATTGGGAGGACCTGTCAGGGGCACTCTGTGAGATTTCTGTACAAAAAATCATTTCTCCTGGGTGCGTCCCACCTCTCCTAAACGGAAAGATGAACTTTGTCTTTGGGCTTTGCCAGGACACATCATATTCCAGTGATCTCCGTGTACTCCGGAGACTTTACTGATCTCATTTTAGGATGAATATCTGAGACTGGGATAGTTATGGAGACATTTGTTTTCAGGACATTTACTACAAATTACATTTTTCCCCAAATTACATTTTTACAATCCCCCCTAAATAACCCTTCACCCCCCAGCACTAATAAAAGTTGTATAGTCAGTTAGTATAGACTGATGAGGTGAGAAGGTGATTGGTGGTAAGGATGAGCTCCGGCGTGTTCGGAAACAGCACATGCAGAGCCCACCAGGAAGTCGGCACTGGGGAGCGCTAATCAAAAGCAGTGAGACATTTCCCGATCTCTGCAGCCGCACATCGGGACAATGTCTCACTGCTTGTGATTAGCGCTCCGCAGGCCTTCCTGGTGAGCGCTGCATGTGCTGTTTGTGAACACGCCTGAGCTCATCCTTATTGGTGGGAAAGGTGACACATCTCCAAAATGAAGAGAATGTTCCGGCCCCATAAGTGGGGAAATGTTCTGCCCCTGAAGGGGTTAATCTAGGTTTCCACACTATACATGTGTGTATCATCATCTGCTGGAGATAAAAGACATCACAGTGACTATGGAGGAAGAGGACGGACATGACGGGGGGTTACTGGGTGTAAATAGAAAATAAGATCTTATTACCTCCTCTACTACTTCTTCCAGCAATGTCTTCTCTCTACTTCCTCCCGACTCACCTCTCACCCGGAACTTCCTGTCTGTACCTGACATCACTTCTTGTCTGTACTCCATAGAGAACTCCAGTCTGGGTAGAAGTGAGATCACCACCTTGTGGAGATCAAAGGAACTGCAGCCCAGAGAAACATCTTATAGTGTGAACACTGCCTTTTGCTGTGTGTGTATGTACTGTATATCCTTATAGATGGGTCATCTCCACTCCCACCAAGGGGAATAGAAATATATTACTACCTAGTCCAGCCTTTCCTAAGCCAGGGTTCTTCCAAAGCTATTGTGGAGCCACTTATTGAGAGGGTGATGCAGGTCTGATGAGCACACAATCTGAGTGTGGGCACCAAGAGAGCAGAGGGTTGATGTTTTGGGAAGGAGGTGCTTTGAGGTCCGCTACGCATGGTTTGCTGGAGCATATACTGAGATTTGAAGGAAGAAGCTCTGGAGGTTTTGGAGATATTTGTTGATGGTGATATCATTTATTGAAGTATAAAGGAGACGTTGGATGGACTTTGATGTCACTTTATGGTTTATCACTGGATACTGATGAGGTGAAATGCGTTAATGATTTATCACAGATGTTGTCACATCTTTTACTTTGATGATTAGAGGGCGGATTTATGGATATAAGGGGAGGGGTCATTGTATTTGTCACCCGTTTCCCGATGCTGGACGATGCGAGAAGCTGACACTCTATAAGAAGTCTTGTCTCTGCCAGCTGGGGAAGTAACGAGTGGGAAAACTAGTTGTTGAGGATTTGAATAGTAAACTCCTTCATTGTTCCTGGTCAGCTGGGGAAATATTGGCTCCCAGACCTTCCAAGACAGAAAACTGATTGGAGGATTGGAATAGTAATCTACTGAGACATAGAAAAAGAAATGGGTGCTAATAAGCTGCAGGAGATCTGCTGAGAAAAAATGAAATGGGTGCTTATAACCACCCACCTGAACATTAGGACCACCCACCAGAACATTATAACCACCCACCAGAACATTAGGACCACCCACCAGAACATTATGTTTGCCCCTCTAATACTGAGTTGGTCCCCCTTTTGCTACCATCAAGGCATGGACTCCACCAGACAAAGCATCACACTGCCTCCACCGGCTTGTCTTCTTCCTATACTGCATCCTGGTGCCATCTTTTCCCCAGGTAGGTGATACACACACACCGCCATCCACATGATGTAAAAGTAAATGTGATTTATCAGACCAGGCCACCTTCTTCCATTGCTTTGTGCTCCAGTTCCGAGACTCACATGCCCATTGTAGGCTCTCTTAGCTGTGGATACGGGACACCCTGACTGGTCTCCTATACAGCCCCGTACACAACAAACTAAAATGAACATTTTTTTTTTTTTGCTTTCAGCACACCAACTTCAAGGACAACACGTTCACTTGCTCCCTAATATATCCCACCCATTTCCAGATACCATTGTAATGAGATAATCAATGTTATTTACTTCAACTCTCAGTGGTCAGAATGTTATGGCTGACAGTACATACACACACAGCACAAGGCCGTATTTACACTACGAGACGGTTCTCAGGGCTGCAGTTCCTCTGAGCTCCACAAGGTGGTGATTTCACCTCTACCCAGACAGGAAGTCTCTATGGAAGACAGGAAGTGATGTCAGGTATAAATAGGAACTTATGTGTGAGAGGTGAGTCGGGAGGACATAGAGAGAAAACGTTACTGGAAGTGGCAGTAGAGGAGGTAATAAGATCTTTTTTTCTATTTACACCCAGTAACCCCCCGTCATGTCCGTCCTCTTCCTCCATAGTCACTGTGATGTCTTTTATCTCCAGCAGATGATGATACACACATATATAGTGTGGAAATAATGGAAAAAATTACTGTAAGTGCAAAGACAATGTGACTGTGAACATAAAAATAGGCAATGAATAATCCTATTCGTCCATAAGGTCATAGAAGGTTAAAAGCTCTGGGATTGATGGCAGCAGCTGTCCTCAGAGAAAGCCAGCTCCGTAAAGAGAGGGGTGGGAGCACAGGAAGCGCCACCTTAGTGTAGTATTAAAGCATAATTTTAATGGCAAGGTAAAACAGTAACACTCACAAGATTGAAATAAAAAGCAGGCTCATCTGTGTGTATAGATGGTATCTCTCCTGGCATCTGGAAAAGCAGCGCCCACGCTTTATGGAGATGGCAGGGGATGCTCTGTAAGTCCTGTGGCCACCAGGAAGTCGGCCGGAACCAGCGTGGAACACAAGGAAGTGAAGAAGCATCCGAGAGAGAAGCCATGCTGGATAGGCAAAATGGGCAGGCCACGCGCTCTTATCATCCGCTCCTTCTACCTGGTATACCATCTATACACACAGATGAGCCTGCTTTTTATTTCAATCTTGTGAGTGTTACTGTTTTACCTTGCCATTAAAATTATGCATTAATACTACACTCAGGTGGCGCTTCCTGTGTTCCCCCTTCTCTCTTTATATAGTGTGGAAACCTAGATTAACCCCTTCAGGGTCAGAACATTCTCATTTTAGTGACAAATTCTAGTAATATGATCTTCTAAAAGAACAACACTGGCAACAAATAGACAAGACAATGACCATCCTGACCATACATGGCCTACAAAGGGTAATTATTACACTACACAGGCAGCAAATGGGCAATCATTACAATATGCAGCCAACACAATGATGGAGTGCAGGGGTCAGGAGTATGGAGCATAGAGTCCCTTACATTGCTGGTCAGGAGGAAGAAAACATTTCCCAGCCTGCCATGAAGAATATGTTGCATCATTGGTGTCAGAGGGAGGAAAATACTGAGGGTTCTGAGGGAAGTAGAGGAGCTGAGGAGCTGTGAAGGTTTAGTAAAGCTGAAAGACTTTAGGGGCCTCTGAAGGGGTAATGTAGCTAAAGGACCCTTGAGGGGGCAGTCAGGCTACAGGGCTCAGAGGGAATAAGGGGCTGGAGGATTCAGTGAACTCTGATGGACAGAGGGGGGTCTCTGGGTCTGTGATGATCCTCCCACCCCACCTGCACTTTTTTTTTCAGACCTTACAGCAGGGCTCGACAAAACCCGGGCGCCAGGTCGCATTTGCGACTAGAATTAGCGACCTGGCGCCTGGGGCAGAACAGCTGGGGGTATCCTGTCTCTGTGCGGACATAGACCCCCCCCCCCCCCCGTGCGATCGCGTCGGGCCGCGCCGGCCGGTAATTGAGGCCCCGGCTTTGCGGCCTTCTTCGGTAGTTCTGGAGTCCTTCTGAAATCTGGTGCCATCTTGTGGTGGCCGTTGGTATTGCAACCAGCAATGCTAATGCAATGCTAATGCAATGCTAATGCGAAATACCTGCCTGTTTTCACTGCCCATCTCCTTCCCAAAGTGGAGAAGAGAAGGAAGTGAATGTGGGGATAGCCTTTTTTTTTTTCGTAATAGATTTTATTTATTTATATTTATATAAAAACTGTTTATTTTTTTCCTAATTAAAATTAATTTATTTGTTATCTCCCTGCTTGGCCCCTTTCACACGGGCTGTCTGATCAGGTTCGCCTGTCTGTTTTTCAGGCGGACCTGATCGGACCCTTAGAGCCCTTTCACACCGAGCCGCGGGGGGCGTTGGCGGTAAAGCGGCGCTATTTTTAGCGCCGCTTTACCGTAGTTTTAGTGACGCTATTCGGGCCTCTAGCGGGGTGGTCTTTTTCTGTGTAAATTTAAGATTAGTTATTTTTTATATTGAAAATAAAGCTTTGTCGGTCGTTTAAAAAAAACCTGGCTCCTAACTTTTTTAGCTGGCTCCTAGATTCCAAGCAAATTTGTCAAGCCCTGCCTTACAGAACTGACAATCTTAACCATCTTATTGTCTCGCTGGTCATGTGATTTGTTCTGGAATATCAAGTAAGATGAAGAAGGGCATTCCTGCACTCACTGGTGAGCACTTGTTTTTGGAGGAGTTCTGTTTCAGATGCAAACCAGCTCAGAAAGGAAACAAACCCAACATAGAAAAGGGAATATCTGATCCAGCAGGACAAGATCCGGGACCTTCAAGATATAGCATATGCTAAACAGTCCATATTAAATGTGTTCCCATGGGGGCAGTAGTTCTTAAATGTACAGCAACCCCCTATTGCCCCCCTCACATCCACATCCTATTATTGTGTGACCAATACCATCCAAATAATTCTTACTTTCATTTCCCAAAGTCATCCGTCTACAAGGAGACCTGTATAGATCAAATGACGGCACCAATGAGGATGGAGGAGGACCGGAGTCACATAACTGAGAAGATACTAAATCTCACTCTGGAGATCATCTACCTGCTGACTGGAGAGGTGAGGAGGGGAGGTCACATGACATCACTCTTATCTCTATTAGTAAAACACAGACCTGACCGGAGAGGTGAGGAGGATTCTGGGATTCTAACATGATATTCCTATTGGTTCGTCAATACAGAGATTTCCTCTTGTGAAGTCAGGTGATCATATGACCATCACAGTGCCTCCATGTGACTCCCTAAAACCTGAGAGACACAACATGCAGAAGATTCTAGAAGTCACCAAGAAGATGATGGAGCTGCTGACAGGAGAGGTGAGCGGTGCTGGGAATTCTGGGACATTATCCAGTAACAGACAAGGGATGTGTCTGGATGGTGACTGTATCATTGTGTGTGTCAGGTTCCTATAAGGTGTCAGGATGTCACTGTCTATTTCTCCATGGAGGAGTGGGAGTATTTAGAAGGACACAAGGATCTCTCCAAGGACGTCATGATGGACAATCAGCCGCCCCTCACATCACCGGGTAAGAGGAGACTTTATCCTAAAGGAGAGAGCAGTACGGAGGGTCCTTCCAGATCCCCCATCATCTGATAAACACATAGAAACAAATGTATTCAGTCAGTGTGTGTGTTTCCTACAGATGGATCCAGTAATGGGAACCCACCAGAGAGATGTCCCCATCCTCTGTATTCCCGGGATTCCACACAGGGAGATCACAGCATCCCTCACCATCATCAGGTAGATGGGGACCAAACACTGATAGTTATGATTTATACACAAGTGCAGGGTGGACTGACCACTCTGGCGCTGACTGAGGGCCCGAGGTCAGGGGGGCCCCATGAGCGGCTCAGTCTGCCCCTGGATGTGCCCACAGCTTATCATGCAGGATAGGGGAAGTTTATGCACCGCGGAGGCAGTGAGCTATGTCATCCCTGCCTGCAGTTGATGACGCTATATGAGAGGATTCAGGTGTGGGCCGGGATTACAGAGCGATCATTGAGCCATGAGGATGATAGCAGTGACAGGCGCTCCGGCCATCTCTCCTCCTGGGGAATTCAGCAGAGGGGGCGGGGCCACAGTATACATCCATGCCGCGGGGGAAAGCGAGTGAGAGAGCTGGAGGCTGCAGAGTGACGACAGAGTTGAGTCATGTCGGAGATGATAGCCACCTGACCTGCCTTGTGTGCAGTAGCAGGTCAGTGTGTAATCACAGCAGTTTAGTGTGTCTAGAATCACCAGCCAGGCTGACTGAGAGTTCCTTCTTGCCCAATGCCCATCTACCAGGTGCTATTCCCTGGTACACTGATATCTGTATACTGAGAGCCATTCCTTATATACCACACTGATATCTGTACACTTTGGCGGAAAGAACAATCAGTGAGAATAATGTTCCTTACATTGGTGGTCAGCCGGAAGAATGATCGTTACATTGGTGGTCAGCAGAAAGAATGTTTATTACATTGGTGGTCAGTGGGAAGAATGTTCCTTACATTGGTGGCCTGTAGAAAGAATGTCCCTTACATTGGTGGCCTGTAGAAAGAATGTTCCTTACATTGGTGGCCTGTAGAAAGAATGTTCCTTACATTGGTGGCCTGTAGAAAGAATGTCCCTTACATTGGTGGCATGTAGAAAGAATGTCCCTTACATTGGTGGCCTGTAGAAAGAATGTCCCTTACATTGGTGGCCTGTAGAAAGAATGATAGTGGGATGTGGATATTACTGCGCTAAACCCAAGATAAGTAAGTGACAAGCAGCTACATAAACAATGTGACAAACATGAATAGGATCTAAATGGTAAAAAATGCAGCGCTAACCCATAAACATAAATAAATGAATATGAGGAATGATGAATGATAGTAATGAAACAAATCAAATATACAAAGTGTCCAATATATGTAAAAAACTATATGGGTGAATAACCTGGATGCCTCAAACTGGATCTGGATAGTGAGATCAACAGGACTCCGGAGCCACTGTCAGCAAAGTAGTATGTGGAGAAAGAAAATGCTTCCACATAGCGTAGGTCAAAATGTGTGGAAGCATTTTCTTTCTCCACATACTACTTTGCTGAAAGTGGCTCCGGCGTCCTGTTGATCTCACTATCCAGAGCCAGTTTGACGCATCCAGGATTGGAGGTCCATTTGGAGGTTCCCCGTCTCTTTCCTGGGTTCCACCCCGGAGGTCCTGGATCCTGTGGAGCTCCATACTTTGGCCATTTGTGGCACCATGCTTGTATGACTCCATGTCGCTGACATTGGAGTCCACCAGTTCCGGTAAGGGCACACGCACTTCTCTTCATTGTTGATGATGCAATATCTTTGGTGTCCTCCATATCAGACAGCGTTTTACACCTTGATTTTTCATTACCCCGTGTTGGAAGATAATTTTGTGTTGGACTATACTCTATACACTTTTTTTGCACTGGTTTGATTCACATATCTTCCAGTACTCATTGGTGTTGGGTTATTCACCCATATAGTTTTTTACATATATTGGACACTTTGTATATTTGATTTGTTTCATCACTATCATTCATCATTCCTCATATTCATTCATTTATGTTTATGGGTTAGCGCTGCATTTTTTACCATGTAGAAAGCCTACCTCCTCTTCCTCTTCCTCCCATGCCATGGGTGCAGAGCGGCCCGGAGAAGAAGAAGATAGAAGACACAGCGGAGGAGATGCTGGACGAGAACACCGGAGGAAGAACCAGAAGATGAAGGAAGATAGAAGAAAGAAGAAGCATTTAAATAAAGGAATTGTCAAAAACTGTCTCTTGTAATTTTTAACATTTTTGACACTTTTTTAGTGAAATAGTAGGGGTACTTTTGTACCCCCTTACCATTTCACACAGGGGGGAGGGCCAGGATCTGGGGGTCCCCTTGTTAAAGGGGGCTTCCAGATTCCGATAAGCCCCCCTCCCGCAGACCCCCAACAACCACTGGCCAGGGTTGTGGGGATGAGGCCCTTGTCCTCATCAACATGGGGACAAGGTGTTTTGGGGGGCTACTCCAAAGCACCCTCCCAATGTTGAGGGCATGTGGCCTGGTACGGTTCAGGAGGGGGGCGCTCTCTCGCCCCCCCTCTTTTCCTACGGCCTGCCAGGTTGCGTGCTCAGATAAGGGCCTGGTATGGATGTTTGGGGGGACCCCACGCTGTTTTTTAAAAAAAATTTGGCCGGGTTCCCCTTAATATCCACACCAGACCTGAAGGGCCTGGTATGGAATTTAGAGGGACCCCCACATCCTTTTTTTAAAAAAATTTTGGTTCGGGGTTCCCCTGTGGGGAATTCCCAAGCCGTTTTTATCAATGAACTTCTATGTGTATTGTCGGACCGGCAATGCATTAATAGCCGCGAGTAGTTTTAAATGACTTTTTTTCCTTTGAAATGCCATTTTGCTGTCAGACTGTTCTAAACACAGGAAACATGCGCCCCTTTACAGGCATTCTATAGACACCCCCCAGGTACGAAATTTAAAGGGATATTACACTTTTATTGTTTCACTTTAAGCATTATTAAAATCCCTGCTCCCGAAAAAACTGCCGTTTTTAGAACTTTTTTTTTGCATTGATCTATGTCCCCTGGGGCAGGACCTGGGTCCCCAAACACTTTTTATGACAATGACTTGCATATAAGCCTTTAAAATTAGCACTTTTGATTATTCATGTTCGTGTCCCATAGACTTTAACGGTGTTCGCGTATTCGAGCAAACTTTTTTCCTGTTCGCATGTTCTGGTGTGAACCGAACAGGGGGGTGTTCAGCTCATCCCTAGTGATCAGTGGGAAGAATGCTCCTTACATTCGTTTTTAGTGGGAATAATGTTCCTTACATTGGTGATCAGTGAGAAGAATGTTCCTTACGTTGGTGAACAGTGAGAAGAATGCTCCTTACATTGGTGGTCAGTGAGAAGAATGCTCCTTACATTGGTGATCAGTGGGAAGAATGTTCTTTACATTGGTGATCAGTGGCGAAGAATGTTCCCTACATTGGTGGTCAGTGGGAAGAATGTTCCTTACATTGGTGATCAGTGAGAAGAATGCTCCTTACATTGGTGATCAGTGAGAAGAATGTTCCTTACATTGGTGGTCAGTGGGAAGAATGTTCCTTACATTGGTGAACAGTGAGAAGAATGCTCCTTACATTGGTGAACAGTGAGAAGAATGCTCCTTACATTGGTGTTCAGTGGGAAGAATGTCCCTTACATTGGTGATCAGTGAGAAGAATGTTCCTTACATTGGTGCTCAGCAGAAAGAATGTTTCTTACATTGGTGATCAGTGAGAAGAATGTTCCTTACATTGGTGATCAGTGAGAAGAATGTTCCTTACATTGGTGCTCAGCAGAAAGAATGTTTCTTACATCGGTGGTCAGTGGGAAGAATGTCCCTTACATTGGTGATCAGTGGGAAGAATATTTCTTACATTGGTGGTCAGTGGGAAGAATGCCCCTTACATTGGTGATCAGTGAAAATTATATAAAGTAAATAAAAATAATTTTCAAAAAATGTAAAGCACACCCATGACCCCCGCACATGCTCTATATGAAAAGCTTTATGTAGGACGAGCCCATGTATGGAAACAAAAATGGTGCCACACATGTAGGGTATCGTCAGGAACGTTGGAGTAAGAGCAATTCTAGGGCCATAATTTTATAACATGCTGGACAGAGCTTTTTATTGTTTGTATATTTTTTTATCAAACTGTTCAGTTAAGAAGACATTTGTTGCACCTGTTATATTGTGTTACTTTATGAAATCCTTAATTTTGGAAATGTACCATTGTTGCACTTTCTTTAATGTAAGTTTATTTTTCTTTATATTCTATAATAAACATTTTTATTTTGAACATGCAGAGAAATTCTGTGACAAAAGCATGTAGTGTGGACAGTGCAGTATGTAGGTGGGGATTTGTGTGGGTGTGGCTTGAGTTTGGGCGGGAACACAGGGGTGGGGACAGGGGGGCCCCTAGGATCTCCTATTGCCCGGGGGCCCCATGAGTTGTCTGCCCCTGCACAAGTGTGTTTGTTACAATGAATGTTTTATTATATATTCAGAGTGGAAACCTCGGGGATGATAATATTGATGTTAAAGAAGAGTATAAAGAGGAGGATGAGGAGTATGGAGTGATGGAGGAGTTTTCAGAAGGACACAAGGATATGATGGAGCCACCTAATACCAGGAATCCACCAGAGAGATGTCCCCGTCCTCTGTATTCCCGGGGTTCCTCACAGGAAGATCACAACTATGCAAAACATTATCAGGTAGATGAATAGCAATTATAGGTAGTTAGGATCTGTACACAAGTATGTTTATTACAATGAATGTTTTATTATGTCTTTCAGAATAGAAAACTCTGGGATGATAATATTAATGTTAAAGAAGAGTATAAAGAGGAGGATGAGGAGTATGGAGTGATGAAGGAGTTTTCAGAAGAACACAAGGATATGATGGAGCCACCTAATACCAGGAACCCACCAGAGAGATGTCCCCATCCTCTGTATTCCTGGGATTCCACACAGGAAGATCACACCATCCCTCACTGTTACAAGTTTGGTGGCATCTAGAACACTGACTTGTTGAAGTGATTTATTTAAATGTGATTTCACAATATGAAGCTTATGTTTTACAGATGACCTCTTCTATTATTTTCTTGGTTTAGAGTAAAGATCCAATTGATTTAAAATCTGAGGGTAAAGAAGAAGAAGAGATGTATCTGAGGGATGAACAGCAGTCTATGGAGGAGGATGGAATAACGGGGACATTTATAGAGGAGGACACTCCTACAGAGATCAGCACAGGTGGGTCATTAACACTAAATACATTCCTCCACCCATACTGCTCACTGATTGGTCCAGAGTAGAGCAAGGACTGGGTGATATCAGCCTGTAATACCCTGGTCACTTTCCTGAGCTGTGTCCCCCGTCCTGTATTCCTGTATTTCTCTTGGATACTCTTCCTTCTCTGTGCTGCAGACACAATTTATGTATCTAGGCTGGATTTATGGAGATTCTGTGGTTCATCTGGAAGGAAAGTGTTGATTTCTACCAAAAGCATTACTAGACCTAGGCACCCAAGACATGTGCCTTATGCCTGACTCTCCAAGGGTTACTTGCTTTCTATTTTGCTGGCTGTGCTGGGTGGAGGGATATGTCTGTATAATCTCAGACCCAAGTCACTGAGTGCAGTCTCAGGAGATGGGAGGCAGCGGTGTGGGACCTCTGCAACTTGTCTCATGTAAACATTTAACCTTCCACTGATTACTGAATAGTAGGGATGAGCCGAACACCCCCTGTTCGGTTCGCACCAGAACTTGCGAACAGGCCAAAAATTTGTTAAAGTCTATGGGAAACGAACATGAATAATCAAAAGTGCTAATTTTAAAGGCTTATATGCAAGTTATTGTCATAAAAAGTGTTTTGGGACCCGGGTCCTGCCCCAGGGGACATGGATCAATGCAAAAAAAAGTTTTTATAAACACCCTGGGGGGTGTCTATAGTATGCCTGTAAGGGGCGCATGTTTCCCGTGTTTAGAACAGTCTGACAGCAAAATGACATTTCAAAGGAAAAAAAGTCATTTAAAACTACTCGCGGCTATTAATGAATTGCCGGTCCGACAATACACATAAAAGTTCATTGATAAAAACGGCATGGGAATTCCCCACAGGGGAACCCCGAACCAAAATTTAAAAAAAAAAATGACGTGGGGGGGTCCCCCTAAATTCCATACCAGGCCCTTCAGGTCTGGTATGGATATTAAGGGGAACCCCGGCCAAAATTTAAAAAAAAATGGCGTGGGGTCCCCCTCAAAATCTATACCAGACCCTTATCCGAGCACGCAACCTGGCAGACCGCAGGAAAAGAGGGGGGGACGAGAGAGCACCCCCCCTCCTGAACCGTACCAGGCCACATGCCCTCAACATTGGGAGGGTGCTTTGGGGTAGCCCCCCAAAACATCTTGTCCCCATGTTGATGAGGACAAGGGCCTCATCCCCACAACCCTGGCCGGTGGTTGTGGGGGTCTGCGGGCGGGGGGCTTATCGGAATCTGGAAGCCCCCTTTAACAAGGGGACCCCCAGATCCCGGCCCTCCCCCCTGTGTGAAATAGTAAAGGGGGTACAGAAGTACCCCTACCATTTCACAAAATAACTGTTAAAAATGACAAGAGACCGTTTTTGACAATTCCTTTATTTAAATGCTTCTTCTTTCTTCTATCGTCCTTCGGTTTCTGCCTCCATCTTCTTCTTCTTCTGGTTCTTCCTCCGGTGTTCTCGTCCGGCATCTTCCTCCGTGGCGTCGGCGTCTACCAAAGGAAGATAGAAGAAAGAAGATAGAAGAAGCATTTAAATAAAGGAATTGTCAAAAACTGGAGGACCGGTATCTGGGGGTCCCCTTGTTAAAGGGGGCTTCCAGGTTACGATAAGCCCCCCGCCCGCAGACCCCCACAACCACCGGCCAGAGTTGTGGGGATGAGGCCCTTGTCCTCATCAACATGGTGACAAGGTGTTTTGGGGGCTACCCCAAAGCACCCTCCCAATATTGAGGGCATGTGGCCTGGTACGGTTCAGGAGGGGGGGCGCTCTCTTGTCCCCCCTCTTTTCCTGCAGCCTGCCAGGTTGCATGCTCGGATAAGGGGTTGGTATGGATTTTTAGGGGGGCCCCTTGCCATTTTTCTTTTTAATTTTAGCGCGGGGTTCCCCTTAAAATCCATACCAGACCTGATGGGTCTGGTATAGATTTTGAGGGGGGCCCCACGCCTTTTTTTTTTTTTAATTTTGGCCGGGGTTCCCCTTAATATCCATACCAGACCTGAAGGGCCTGGTATGGAATTTAGGGGGACCCCCCACGTCATTTTTTTTTTTTATTTTGGTTTGGGGTTCCCCTGTGGAGAATTCCCATGTCGTTTTTATCAATGAACTTTTATGTGTATTGTCGGACCGGCAATTTATTAATAGCCGCGAGTAGTTTTAAATGACTTTTTTTCCTTTGAAATGTCATTTTGCTGTCAGACTGTTCTAAACACGGGAAACATGCGCCCCTTTACAGGCATACTATAGACACCCCCCAGCTACGAAATTTAAAGGGATATTACACTTTTATTGTTTCACTTTAAGCATTATTAAAATCACTGCTCCCGAAAAAACGGCCGTTTTTAAAACTTTTTTTGCATTGATCCATGTCCCCTGGGGCAGGACCCGGGTCCCCAAACACTTTTTTCTGACAATACCATGAATATAAGTCTTTAAAATTAGCACTTTTGATTTCTCCCATAGACTTTTAAAGGGTGTTCCGCGGCATTCGAATTTGCCGCGAACACCCCAAATTGTTCGCTGTTAGGCGAACTTGCGAACAGCCGATGTTCGAGTCGAACATGAGTTTGACTCAAACTCGAAGCTCATCCCTACTGAATACCAATATTTTGTGTCCTGACCCTTACACTATATAATTTATATTATAGATTACATACTCCTGACCCCTATATATAAACATAATATGTATTCTCTTTTTTTACACCCATTTTCTACCAGCTGGACATTTTATATCTCATGATTTGATTGGAGCACAGACTTTTACATGTTGTTAATGTGATGATATCCTCAAACTTTGGAACCTTAAACATAAAGTGATAATGAGGGAGGAGTCAATAACCCAATGATGGTGGTCTTCAGGATCAGTCCAGTCTTCATCTTGGTTGTTCTCCCCCCATCCTCACTCTCTGACCTCTGGTGGGGCTCAGCCCCGCTGTTATTCATGACTACATCATGGACTAAATAAGGAAATGCAGGACTTCTTGTGTTGGGAAGATGGCAATGAGTGATAGAGGGGGTGGGGACACTCGTCCTATAATCCCCTCATCACTGTCACTCCTATAAAAGACCGTTCTCGTTGTTTCCTCACTCTCTGACTAAGGTCCATGAATAAAGAAATGAACTGGTAGGAGATCAGAGGACCCATTTACTAGTTGCCTTGAGGGGGAATTGTAAGATCTTTAGAGACAAAGCTGCCTGATGTGGGGGGAGTCCTGGTTTAGGGGAACCAATCTGCTCATGTCTAGTAATAATCTTTTTATTTCTATTTTAGTAGATGGACGGGAGATGAGGAAAACCTCAGAGGATTGTCTCACTTTGTCTCCAGACTGTAAAGTAGAAGATGAGGACATCACACAGTATAGTCCAGGAGAAAACCCGACTACCTCAAATGTCCATCCGGCACCACACAGTGTAGATGGACCATCGTATTCCTCTTATCCTGAGGAACCTCAGACTGTGCGGGACGGTGCCGGACCATCGTATTCCTCTTATCCTGAGGAACCTCAGACTGTGAGGGACGGTGCCGTCCTTCCAACCGATAAGAGGCTTTCCTGTACTGAGTGTGGGAAGTGTTTCCATTTGAAATCCAAACTTAATGTGCATAAAAGAACTCGCACAGCTGAGAAGCCGTATTCTTGTCCTGAGTGCAGAAAATGTTTTTCACAAAATTCCTATTTTTACACATATCAAAAGTGGTACACAGGGAAGAAGCCGTATTCTTGTTCTGAGTGTGAGAAATGTTTTTTAATAAAGTCACAACTTGTCACACATCAAAGGCTTCACACGGGGGAAAAACCATATTCCTGTTCTGAGTGCGGGAAAGGTTTTTCAGAGAAGTCCAGTCTTTCCAAACATCAGAGATCTCACATGGGGGAGAAGCCGTATTCCTGTCCTGAGTGAGGGAAATGTTCCTCACTGAAGTCCTGTCTTCCTGTACATCAGGGATCCCACACAACCCTCGAGGTGTATTAGTGCCTTGAGTGCTGGAAATGTCTTCTATATGAATGTTGCTGGACATCACAGCTCTCATGTGGGGAAGAAGCACACCCTGATATACACCTCAGATATACTCCATGGCTGATCTTCATCATGTAAGAAACAGTTCATAAGGAGATCAGAGATCACCAAAGACATGGATGAAGTGTTGTACCGTGTTGGCTTTTCATTGGCTGAGTACATTTTGGGGTGTAGAGAGGTAAGTAGATCCTTGAAATGAAGGATGTCACCCTCAGAATGTCTGTCTTGTCTGTGGGACATTTAATGATAATGATATAGCGGGTTACAGAACTAGAAGCTGTGAGATCCCATATATCTTTATCAGTAAACTTTACACAGACAAGACAGACATTCTGAAGTTGATGTCCTTCATTTCAAGGCTCTACTTCCCAGTGGTGACCCCCGAAGCTTGTCTCTCTGTCTTGAGTCCATCCATCTCCCATTAGGAGGGAAAGAGAACTCAGAGATAAACCAGGTGAGAACTTTGCTCCTGTGTGGGTTTGGGTGGCTTGGCGGAGTGCGGCACGAGAGGGAACACCGCTTGTCTTTATATTTCTACATATCTTGTCTGGGTAGAGGTTATTGATTGGGAAATATTTATACTGTTTGATTTTGTGTAAGGCCACTTGCACACTGAGGCGGTGGGGGCGTCGGCGGTAAAGCGCCGCTATTTTTAGCGGCGCTTTACCGTCGTTTTAGCAGCGCTTTTTTCACTTTTTTAACCCCCGCTTGCGGCCGATGAAGGCGTTAATAGCTCCCGTGTAGCTCCACTGCCAAAGCGCTTTGCAGGCGCTTCGGCGGCGCTGCCCTATTGATTTAGATGGGAAGGGGCGCTGTAGGAGCAGTGTATACAGCGCCCCAAAGATGCGTCTTGCAGGACTTTTTTTTAACATCTCGCAAGCGCACCGCTCCAGTGTGAAAGCCCTCGGGGTTTTCACACTGGAGTGACAGGAGAGGCGCTTTACAGGCGCTATTTTTAGCTCTAAAACGCCTGTGAATCGCCTCAGTGTGAAAGAGCTCCAAATCATTTCTGTTTTCACTTTGAAGGGAGATATTATGTGTGGTTTGAAAAAGTGTTTGGCTCAATAGTTACCACTTCACTTACATGTTTATGCTTTAAATAATAGATGAACATATATGACAAATATTCATCTCATCACATGTCAGTCTTATTTTATTTCATACAGTGATTTCCTATGATCTGAGGTATAGGGGGGGAGGTGCTGCGCTAACCAGAAGAAAGCTGTAAATCTCTGTCTGTGGTCAATTAATAAAATGACATAAAATCGCATAATAACATAAATCGCATAAATAAGTGTTGACACTAAAAACATTCAAGTCTTAATGATCAGCATCCTGTGTATGTGAAAAAAAGTGCATAAAAAATCCTTTTCAGTTGGTATATACTAAATGACAAAAAAAAATAAAAAATCGCATGTAAAATCGCATAAATAAGTGTTGACACTAAAAACATATAAATCTAGATAATCATGTGTAGGTGCACAAAGGGACATAAACACTACTTCATGTGAATAATTCTAAATAAAAATACATAGAATAAATCAGAAATAACCATCAAAAACATATCCTTATAAATGGTGCAAAACGTACAAAGTGCCAGTGCTTAAAGGTGATCTAGATATCACAAATAAAACACATCAATCCAACGCAATATGGATGATAAATAATATAAATAAATGTCCCAATAATAGTGATGTAAAATATATTGTGCTGGCCTGCGAAACAAATGACCAATGACATGCCAGTAAGTGCAGCAAACTTAAAGTGCCAGTGTAAAAGTCATTGAAGGTGCAAAAGCAAGTTCTGGTGTATTCAACAAAACAACAGTGGGGTGTCTGGGATGCAATTCACTCAGTGTCCTCTTCGTGCATAAAACACTAATGTAAGCAGTGGCCCCTTACCTAGCGGTGCTAGGTCAACCGCATGAATTGTAGCTAAAACGCCAGGTCCTGAGCCTCCATCGCGTCCCTATATCCATGCTTGCCGGTGTTGGGTTATCCTAATGGCAGCTGATTACAAGTGGCTATGGTCCTATCAGGGGTCCTGGACCAGCGCGGATCCTAGCTCAGCCTCCACATCTCAGGTATGTATGTACAGGAATATGCAGGACAAAGGTACTTGATAGTGAAGTATGTCTTAACCAGGTAATGCTTTATTAAAAATCTTTAAGTAGATGTACTCACATAAAAACAATGCAGAGCAAACCTCTCTCCTACGAGCAGCGAACTCGTTCTGTGTCTAGCAATGTGAAACAGCCTATTCCGTCCCTACGCGTGTCATCACTGATCACGTGACTTCTTCAAGTACCTTTGTCCTGCATATTCCTGTACATACATACCTGAGATGTGGAGGCTGAGCTAGGATCCGCGCTGGTCCAGGACCCCTGATAGGACCATAGCCACTTGTAATCAGCTGCCATTAGGATAACCCAACACCGGCAAGCGTGGATATAGGGACGCGATGGAGGCTCAGGACCTGGCGTTTTAGCTACAATTCATGCGGTTGACCTAGCACCGCTAGGTAAGGGGCCACTGCTTACATTAGTGTTTTATGCACGAAGAGGACACTGAGTGAATTGCATCCCAGACACCCCACTGTTGTTTTGTTGAATACACCAGAACTTGCTTTTGCACCTTCAATGACTTTTACACTGGCACTTTAAGTTTGCTGCACTCACTGGCATGTCATTGGTCATTTGTTTCGCAGGCCAGCACAATATATTTTACATCACTATTATTGGGACATTTATTTATATTATTTATCATCCATATTGCGTTGGATTGATGTGTTTTATTTGCGATATCTAGATCACCTTTAAGCACTGGCACTTTGTACGTTTTGCACCATTTATAAGGATATGTTTTTGATGGTTATTTCTGATTTATTCTATGTATTTTTATTTAGAATTATTCACATGAAGTAGTGTTTATGTCCCTTTGTGCACCTACACATGATTATCTAGATTTATATGTTTTTAGTGTCAACACTTATTTATGCGATTTTACATGCGATTTTTTTTTTTTTTTGTCATTTAGTATATACCAACTGAAAAGGATTTTTTATGCACTTTTTTTCACATACACAGGATGCTGATCATTAAGACTTGAATGTTTTTAGTGTCAACACTTATTTATGCGATTTATGTTATTATGCGATTTTATGTCATTTTATTAATTGACCACAGACAGAGATTTACAGCTTTCTTCTGGTTAGCGCAGCACCTCCCCCCCTATACCTCAGTTTGATTTTGGGCTTATGTCTGACCCTTGCTTCGGTGCATGCAGCTGTCCAGTCGCATACGTGCGTTTTTACTATTTTCTCTGAGTTTTTATTTTCTTTTCTTTTTCCAATTGGGTAGCGCAGGAATATTCTTATTAGATTTCCTATGATCATTGGGTCCATCTAGTGGCTATAATGAGGTATTGAACTTCTTTTCCTGATTGAGGTATTTTGGAACTAATACCTCATTATGTCCACTAGTTGGAGCTGATGATTATAGGAAGTCACTATGTTTCTTAAAATACGGCCAGAATAGCAATCCTTTTACTTATCCATCACTCAAAATGTTTATAACATTATCTGTATACTATTTTCTATGTAAAACTAATAAAAACCATTAAAAGAAAAAAATACGGCCAGAAGTTGTCATGGCTGGTCCCATGCTTGTCACACTCCCCCGCCATATTATTTTGCATACTTAGCTTACTATGTCAGGGGGGTTCATACAAATAACTGAGATTATACTCTTGCATTTATGAGTCCAGTACATTGAAGGACATAAATTACATAAAACCACAATATTAAACCAACCATTGACTTTTAGATGGTGCCAAGTATCATAGCAATGAGCGCCATCTAGTGCCTATATGCAACATTTTACATCTAGGGAAAATATTCAACTAGCTTAACAAATAGCCTAATAACATTCATTGTTTCCCCATTCACACAGATGGAATGTACATTGGAACCTCGGATTGCGAGTAACGCGGTTAACGAGCGTTTCGCAATACGAGTACTGTATTTTTAAGAATCATAACTCGGTTTGAGAGTGTTGTCTCGCAAAATGAGCAAGATTCAGGCCAAAGCGGTGTGCAGTACCGCTTTTGGCCTGAGGTGGGGGGGGGGGGGGGCGCTGGAGCTGAGCAGAGCCGAAAGTCGCTGATCGGCACCGTTCGGAAATGCACGGAAAGCCCCGAGGACACTTTGGCAGACCTCGGCAAACCTCAGATAGGAAGTCTTGCCGAGGTCAGCCGAAGTGTCCTCGGGGCTTTTCGCCCATTTCCGAGGCTCTCCGGCGCCCCCCCACCTCTGGCCACATGCGGTATTGCATCCCATTGAAGTCAATGCGAAACAAATTATTGTCGTTTCCATTGACTTCAATGGGGAAACTCGCTTTGATATGCGAGTACTTTGGATTACGAGCATACTCCTGGAACGGATTATGCTTGTAATCCGAGGTTCCACTGTATATACATTGTCACTGAGCGAATTGCTATGCAAATTTATGAATAGACCCCTAAATGTCAGGAGATGATTATATAAAAAGGGGAAGTATGTAGCAGATAAAAAAAATAGACCCCCTAGCAATGTTATTACCAGTCTGCAGCTAGGGGGAGCTCTAATGTAACCACAGCAGAGTGATCCCATCTATCTCACATTAACTCTTTCACTGTCAGAGCTGTTGTTGGATTATTTTTTTGTACAAATGCTAAAATGCAGATTTTAGGCCTGAGGGATTAATTACCCCCCCCCCCCCCACATATATTTTATTAATTAAATATCAACAAAGCCGTACTAAATATAAAGTGATAATTGAAATATTGTGATATGATTAAGTCCACATAAAATAGTGAGGGAAGTCCAAAATAATCTTCATAAAAGTCCAATTCAGACTCGGAAACACCACAGGCGAAAAAGACTTATTTTGTGAATACCAGAACCTCTAGCAATATGGGCGCTTACCAGATCCTCATGACCTTCTATTTCTAGAGAGGTCAAATGAGCAAGAATTACAGGTGTATAGGGGCTGCACCCTTCCTACATAAAAGCTCCTCCCGGTGCTCAGACCTTGAGGCTGCTGATACCTCCAACGTACAAGAATAAGGAAAGGGATGGTCGGCACTCAGGATGGCATCCAAAATTTCTTTATTAAATACATGTACAAAGCTGTTAAACAGCTGTTTTACAGCTTTGTACATGTATTTAATAAAGAAATACCATTTTGGATGCCATCCTGAATGCCGACCATCCCTTTCCTTATTCGGGCAAGAATTACAACCCTCGGTGCGATGTTGCATGCCCCTTTAACCACTTGCCGAGTGCCGCACGCCGATATACGTCGGCGGTGGGCAAATGGGCGTACCTGTACGTCCCCGTTAATTGGCGGGGCTAGCAGGCACGCGCACCCGCCGCATACAGCGTGACCGGGCCCGTGGGTCCCGATGTCCGCCGGTGTCCTGCGATCGTGTAACGGAGCCGCAGAACGGGGAGATGCTATTGTAAACCAAGCATTTCCCCGTCCTGCCTTGTGACATGACAGGAATCTACTGCTCCCTGTCATCGGAAACAGTGATCTCTGTCATGTGAGTTGAAGTCCACCCCCCCCCCCCACAGTTAGAATCACTCCCTAGGACACACTTAACCCCTTGATCGCCCCCTAGCCTTTATCCCCTTCCCTGCAAGTGTCATTTATACAGTAATCAGTGCATTTTTATAGCACTGACCGCTGTATAAATGACAATGGTCCCAAAACAGTGTCCGATGTGTCCGTCATAATGTCGCAGTCATGATAAAAATTGCAGATCGCCGCCATTACTAATAAAAAAAACGTAATAATAAAAATGCCATAAAACTATCCCCTATTTTGTAAACGCTATAACTTTTGCGCAAACCAATCAATATACACTTTTTGCGATATTATTATTATTTTTTTTTACAAAAAATATGTAGAAGAATACATATCAGCCTAAACTGAGAAAAAATTTGGTTTTTTATATATTTTCGGGGGTATTATAGCAAAAAGATAAAAATAATGCTTTTATTTCAATATTGTCACTCTTTTTTGTTTATAGCGCAAAAAATAAAAACCGCAGAGGTGATCAAATACCACCAAAAAAAAGCTCTATTTGTGGGGAAAAAAGGACGCCCATTTTGTTTGAGTGCAACGTCACACGACCGCGCAATTGTCAGTTAAAGCGACGGAGTGCCGAATCGCAAAAAGTGCTCTCGTCAGGAATGGGGTAAAATCTTCCGGGGCTGAAGCGGTTAAGGAACCAGGACTGTCTCTCTTTATCTTCCGACCATGCACATCATTTGTCATGGGCCAATGTATAGAGGGAAAAAATGCTCCAATAGTGTAAAAATATTTACCGCTTTATTAAAACAATTGAAAGATGAACTTGAAAGAAAACTTGAAACTTTGAAAGAAAGAACAATACACTTGCACTTCGGGGATTGGTGTATACACCAGTGATGGTGAACCTTGGCACTCCAGATGTTTTGGGACTACATTTCCCATGATGCTCATGCACTCTGCAGTGTAGTTGAGCATCATGGGAAATGTAGTTCCAAAACATCTGGGGTGCCATGGTTCGCCATCACTGGTATACACTTTTGGAGTATTTTTATTTCTCACATTGGCCCATGACAAATGATGTCGATGGTTGGGAGATGAGGAGAGACAGTCCTGGTTCCTTAACCACTTGCTGCCCGCCCGCCGTCATATGACGGCGGGACGGTGCAGCTGTTATCCTGGGCCGCCGTCATATGACAGCGCAGCCTTCCAGGCAGCCCAGGGGGCGCGCGCGCCCGGCGCATCTCTCAGGTCCCGGTGCGCGTGCCCGCGATGTCCGCCGGGCACCCGCGATTGCCCGGTAACCGAGCAGGACCGTGGATCTGTGTGTGTAAACACACAGATCCACGTCCTGTCAGATGGGAGGAGACCGATGGTGTGTTCCTTGTACAGAGGAACACCGATCGGTCTCCTCCCCTTGTGAATCCCCTCCCCACACAGTTAGAATCACTCCCAAGCAACACATTAACCCCTACAGCGCCCCCTCCTGGTTAACCCCTTCATTGCCAGTCACATTTATACAGTAATCAATGCATTCTTATAGCACGGATCGCTTGACTGTAGGATAACAGATGTAATTAACATACCCTTCTATCACCACTATATACCCTTACCCCAATAATTCAGACCACACCGATATTGGAGTATAAAAAAGGCCGTAGCAGCCTATTTTATTTAAACAAATATATCTTAGAATATCAAAATTATAGATATATAACATATCCATCATAAAACAGCAAAACAACAACATCTGTTAAACAACCTGTCTAATTTCTCAAGCGTTGGTCTGAGCAATAGCTTCATAATCATCAGTGTCCAATAACAAAAACTTACCCTGCGGTCCCATCAAAATTGTCACATAGGCCTCAAGCCGACAAGCTGGCTCAGAGACTACCAATGACCGCAGAGCCCCATTATCACTTCCCGGTTAACCTCCGTTAACCGGGAACCACCATCATGAGCCATATCAACGCTAGCTCCCAAAAAAAACTCGTACTTTTTGCCATCTTCTTTCTCTTGCCCAGACCAACGCCCGCCACAGCACACGAGAATAAAACCTTAGTCTTGTGTGCCCCTCCACACCCGAAGTGCTCGCTGTATGCCATCTTGTAAACCTAAGGCCCACAAGTCTATACCCACTTCGTTCAAGTGAACCCCATCAGACCTTAAATACCTCCAGGTTTCAAACTCAAGTTCAAGGTGTCTCACCGCTAAACCACCATTAGTAATTACGAACTTGCTCACTTCTCTGTTAATTTTTTTCCGTGCCCTGTTCACACCTTCTACCGACCTAGCCATCCTCCATGATGTCCGAGCCACCATGTCGGACCAAACAATCACCATCTTAGGAAAAGCTTCCTTCAACTGCCAAATGTCCAACTTTATGTCCCGTTTGATGTCTACCATGGCCCTAATGCCCAAGTCATTGCCGCCTACGTGAATAACTAATACGTCCGGTGGCCTATCTCGTTGTGCATACCGATGAACCTCCGCCACCAACCTTCCCCACAACATGCCGGGGATCCCCAACCACTTGATACATGCCTCCCGTTTGCTGAAACCCAATTGCCTACCCTCAAAACGTGCGTCACCTCTCCGTGCCCCCCAGGACACGTAAGAATGGCCCATGATCCAGACCACCCCCGGCAACGAATCTGAAACAGAAGAAAAGAAAACAACCGAACAATAACAAACTCCTATATTCCACATTCATTCCCATATCACCCACTCCACTTGGAACTGTCCAATTCTGTGTTACAAACCTACCACCAGGTGGGGCCGAACATAAGACTGAAACCTATTCGATTCCCACCGCCCAATTCGTTTAACCGCATCCGCAGGCATCCCATTTCTGGCTGCTTCCGTAGCTGCACCTATTCTAAACGAATGGGACGAGAAATCCTTCTCATCCAGGCCCAATCCCCGTATGCATTTTGTAAAGACTGCCACAAATTGAAATCTAGATAAAAACTCACCCCTTAAATGTACCAAAAAGGGGCCCGGTCGTTCTGAACGAACTTTTAAAAATTCCCCAACCGCCTCTACCGGGCATAACTGCGATCCCGTCACTGGGTAAACTTGTACCAGTCTGCCTTTTCCCAGCTGATCGGTCTTAGATTTCCTTAACCACAACTTTAACCCCTCCGCCCCATACTGGACATCATGATAACCCAGCCCCCCTTCCACTTTCTTAGAAGGGCTGACTAATTCCCCGATCCTGAATGCCCCAAAAAAGGCCAACAAAAATGCCACTTTAAACAACGTACTTTCATAGGTTGATAAGCATACCCCCTCCAACTGTGTTATAATACCTTGCAGGATCTCAAACGTCACCGGTCTTCTAGCGTCCTTGCTAACCGTTGACTTCCTATAGCCCTTCATAGCCTGCCTCACCCAAAAATCCTTAGTAAAATCCACCTGTCCTTGTAATTTAAACAGAAATGCCAACCCCGCAACCTTCTTATTTACCACCGACGCCGACACGCCTTCCTCCATTTTTCTGGCAATGTAGTAAATCAACAACAACCGCACTTCTCGCCCCACCGGCTCCTCCCCTATTCCTTGTACAAACTCCAACCACTCGTTCCATACCTTAGAGTATGCTGCCCATGTCGACCCACTCACCGACTTCCTTATCCATCCAGCGATGAGGCCAATGCTATCCCCCACAGCCATTCGGGACAAGGTACCCCCTGCTGCTCCGCCTCCGGCGCCAACTCCCGAAACTTGTCCCACTGAAAGCGAGACAACGCATCAGCTATAACACTTTCCACCCCTGGCAAGTGTACCGCATGAATGAAAACATTCAACTGCAGACAGCGCAATACTAAGTGTTGCAATAACCTGATCACTGGAGGAGACGATGCCGTAATTCTGTTAATTACTTGAACCACCCCCAAATTGTCCCCATGGAAACGCACCTTCAGGTCCCTGAATGATGCTCCCCACAGTTCCACTGCCAGCACTACCGGAAACAACTCCAGCAGCACCAGATTCCTTGTGAATCCTGCCTCAACCCATGCCTGGGGCCATGGCCCTGCACTCCACTGTCCCTGAAAATATGCCCCAAAACCTGTGGAACCTGCGGCATTTGTGAATAGTTCCAGGTCAAAGTTGCTGACTGGGCCAGACATCCAGATTGCCCTACCGTTAAAAGTTTCCAAAAACATATGCCACACTCTCAAGTCCGCCCTGTGCGTTTCTCTTAATCGCACGAAATGTCTCGGTGATTTTATTCCACTCGTGCTAGCCGCAAGCCTGCGACTAAACACCCTCCCCATCGGTAATATGCGGCATGCAAAGTTCAGCTTGCCCAATACCGACTGTAGTGTCTTTAACTGTACTTTCTTTAAGCCTCAAAGCCCTGCAATTTCTCTCTTCAGGTCTTCCAGCTTATTGTCCGGCAGCCTGCATTCCATTGCGTCCGAATCTATGACAATGCCCAAGAACTGGATGACTGTGCAAGGTCCCTCCGTCTTATCAGCAGCCAATGGAATGCCAAATCTATCTGCGATGTGCTCCAGCGTAGCTAGCAGCACCGCGCAGATCCTGGAGGCCGCCGGACCTATACAAAGAAAATCGTCTAGGTAATGAATAACAGAATTCACCCCCGACACATCCCGCACAACCCATTCCACGAAAGAGCTAAACTGTTCAAATATCGCGCACGATATTGAGCAGCCCATGGGTAAGCAATTGTCCACGTAGAATTCGTTGTTCCAATGACACCCCAGTAGCCTAAAACTATCCGGGTGCACCGGCAGTAGTCTGAAAGCAGATTCCACATCCGCTTTTGCCATCAGTGCCCCCTTTCCGTAACGACGGACCCATCCCACTGCCGCATCGAATGAAGTATAGGTCACGGAGCACGCCCCCTGATCTATAGCATCGTTCACTGACCCCCCTTTTGGGAAAGATAGATGATGAATTAGCCTGAATTTTCCTGGTTCCTTTTTTTGGGACCACCCCCAGCGGCGAGACCACAAGATCGTCAAACGGCGCCACTGGAAATGGGCCACCCATCCGCCCCAATGCGACCTCCTTCCTTAGCTTCTCCAAAACCACATCTGGATGTTGCATTGCTGACCGTAAATTGCGTGGAACCGGTGGAATCACCGTCAACTCGCATGGGATCTTAAAACCAACCGAAAAACCTACCTCCAACAATTGAGCTGCTGCCTTGTCCGGATATCTACCTAGAAACGGTCGCATCCTTTCCACCTTCACTGGGGTCCTCCCTTTTGTTTGCAGTCTCTCCTGTACGAGCTTTTCCCTGCTTGAAACATCTGGACCCGGGGTGAGAGCCCCCGCACCCTGAACACTCGTGTTTATACTTACATGCGACTCCAAACCTGCATGTCCCGGTGTTGTATTGCCAACAAACCCCTTTTCTGTTTCCGACCGAATGTCCCTGGGTCGAAGGTCCACCGCCCCCCCCCCTGAAAAAACTGATTGGGGGCCCTCGCCGTCGTCATCAATTTCATCCAGAGGCTGATGTCCTTGTGATCCCAACGCAGAGCCGGCCTGACCGCCCTCCGTTGTCGGAACTGTTCATCATACCTCAACCATGCTGTTCTCCCATAAACTCTGTACGCCTCACCAATAGCATCTTGATAACAAAAAAGTGCCGAACAATGCTCGGGTTGTTTTTCCCCTATCACACTTGCCATAATCGCAAACGCTTGCAACCAGTTAGCAAACGTTCTAGGGATCAAACGATATCTCCTCTTCTCCTCATCCTCCTTCTTAGAGCGGTCCGGCTTAACTCTATCAAGATTGAATTTTTCCAATGGTAGCAGTGAAAAAATTTCCACATACTCACCTTTCCACAGTTTTTCACGCACTTCTTGTTTTAAATGCGACCCTAACGGTCCCTCATAGCAAACATAGACCTCGCATTTTGCCGCGTCAGCCAACCTTGTTATGTCTTGCCTGCCTGCAGCCTCCGCTGTTTTTTCCGTCCCTTCCGCGGCCCCACTCACTGACACCGCTGGGCTGGGCAATGCAACTGCGGCCTGCACAACTGGCCCTACACTTTTTTCTGCTCCACCTGTTGCCCCTACAGCCCCTGCATCCCCCGGCGGAACCCATGCTGCCGCCGGGCCCGTGCGACCCTTTTCTGCCGCTTCAAAACGCTGTACCAGTTCTTTTATGCCTGCCAAGAAACCCCCTAAGCCAGAGGCCCCCCCGCTTGTTTCATTCACTCTGCCAACCTCACTCCCTCCTGCAACCCCTAGCCCCCCACTACTCGGCAGACCTGCAACAGAAAACATGACATTAGACTCACCAGGCTGCACAGGCGTAGCCTCATCAGCCGGACTTCTGCTCTCCACCGCTGCTGTCCTCCTGGAGGGGGGGGCTGCCTCTTCCTCTGACCCGGACCGCTCATCCTCCCTATTGCACTCTCCTTCTTCCTCCTCAGCCGATGAAGGCCCACCCGGCCTGGACCACAAGGTTGCCGTTGAAGCCGCGGCCGTACGCCCCCGCCTCCGCGTATCCCATCTGCTGGCTGTTTTTTGCTGTACCTTGCCCGGACCGGTGTTGGTAACCACAGTCCTGCCGTCAGGTACTATCGCTGCTCTCCCAGGCCGTCCTCTCTCACTTCTTCTGCAATCCCCTGCCGTGGAACCAGAAGGCCCAGGGATCTCTCCACGTGCGCCGCTGCACACATCCGACTCACTCGCTCTGGGGGCGGGGCTAACACTTCTCTCCGCTCTGGCTGTTCTAGGCCGCCGCGCCGCTCCCGATCCATCCCGCCGACCACTGTTCGTTCCGCCATCGCTTCTCTTCCGTCCATCCCGCTCACTCGCCACTCTTTTGGGCGGCGGGCCCGCCGAGGGACCAGCATGAGTCCCGGGCTGCCGCTGTTCAGGGGAAAACCGCTCTGGGGGCCTTGATCGCCGTGTCCTAGTGCCGCTCGTTACCCCCCTGCTGGCTGCAGTCTCTGTCCCCCTCACCGCTGCCTCTATGGTGTCCTGGAGCCAGGCTGCCCCCCTCACCATTGCTTCTTCTCTCATCTGCTCCATCAGGCGCTCCAGGTCAGCCATGCTGCTCTTCAGGGAACTTTCTTCAGGAAAACTGTTAATCCCCATAGGGCGGGATAAACTTATAAAGACCCTCCTAGTACCTCCCCCTCGGTTAACTAATATACACTCCCCCATCTGTGTTAACTCCACTGCTGCCACAGTCATGTATTCCCTCCACCTATGCATTACATGCTGTGTTACGGGCCTTTCTGTATAAATGTGAATGGTCCCAAAAATGTGTCAAAATTGTCCGAAGTGTCCGCCGCAATATCGCAGTCACAATAAAAATCGCAGATCGCCGCCATTACTAGTAAAAAAAAATTAATAATAAAAATGCTATAAATCTATCCCCTTATTTTGTAGACGCTATAACTTTTGCGCAAACCAATAAATATACGCTTATTGCGATATTTTTACCAAAAATATGTAGAAGAATACGTATCGACCTAAAATGAGGAAAAAATTTGTTTAAAAAAAAAAAAAAAATTTGGATACTTATTATAGCAAAAAGTAAAAAATATTGTGTTTTTTCAAACTTGTCACTCTTGTTTTGTTTATAGCACAAGAAATAAAAACCGCAGGGGTGATCAAATACCACCAAAAGAAAGCTATATTAGTGGGGAAAAAATGATAAAAATTTCAGTTGGGTACAGTGTAGTATGACCGCGCAATTGTTATTCAAAATGCGACAGCGCTGAAAGCTGAAAATTGGCTTGGGCAGGAAGGGGGTGAAAATGCCCTGTATGGAAGTAGTTAAAGGGGCAACATCTTACCGAGGGTTGTAGTTCTTGCTCGTTTGACCTCTGTAGAAATAGAAGGTCACGAGGATCTGGTAAACACCCATATCACTAGAGGTGGTGGTATTCATAAAAGAAGTCTTTTTTGCCTGTGGCATTTCTGAGTCTGAATTGGACTTTTATGAAGATTATTTTGGACTTCCTTCACTATTTTATGTGGAATTAATCATATCACAATGTTTTAATTATCACTTTTTATTTAGCACGGCTTTGTTGATATTTAATCATTTGTTTACTATGTTGATATCACATGGTTAAGTTGCTGCTTTTTATACTCATATTTTTTGATTTACACTGGTATTCAAGAGCACAATATTGACATTATTTGTTCCGAATTTATGATATATTTTCAGAAAGCAGAGGCCCGGGAGAATAAAATGGTGGTAATTGTTAAGGTGTTCCTCGTACACAAATGTCACCTTCAAATCCAGGTTTATTTTCTACTTTTCCCCATTTTCTATGGTGTGATCTTTTTTACAATACTTTGTTATAATAATGTAACACGTTGTGTATTGTATTGTACACAAATTAATAACGACTCTGCCTCCACATTCCAGAGAAGTCATTTTCCTGACCAATTGGATTTCTACCTTTTACTAATTTTCATTTTTTTATTGCTATCTTGTTCAAAGTAAAATTATAACAAAAATATATATTCTGTGTTTCGATCCAATGATGACAATCTTTGGTACCCAACATTGCTCACAGCTGACACTTTAAAAGCGTTTGCAGATCATCAGTTTAGAGTTAACCATAAATAACGACCCGACTGCAGTGGTCAGGAGTATATCATATACAGCCCTGTGTATAGAGTGCAGTGGTCAGGAACATGTCATATACAGCCCTGTGTATAGGGTGCAGTGGTCAGGAACATGTCATATACAGCCCTGTGTATAGAGTGCATTGGTCAGGAAAATGTCATATACAGTCCTGTGTATAGAGTGCAGTGGTCAGGAGCATATCATATACAGCCTTGTGTATAGAGTGCAGTGGTCAGGAGTATATGATATACAGCCCTGTGGCTAGAGTACAGTGGTCAGGAACATGTCATATACAGCCCTGTGTAAAGTGTGCAGTGGCCAGGAACATGTCATATACAGTCCTTCGTATAGAGTGCAGTGGTCAGGAGTATATCATATACAGAGCCCTGTGTATAGAGTGCAGTGGTCAGGAACATGTCATATACAGCTGTGTGTATAGAGTGCAGTGGTCAAGAGTATAGCATATACAGCCCTGTGTACAGAGTGAAGTGATCAGGAACATGTCATATACAGTCCTGCGTATAGTGTGCAGTAGTCAGAAACAGGTCATATACAGCCCTGTGTATAGAGTGCAATGGTCAGGAAAATGTCATATACAGCTCTGTGTATAGAGTGCAGTGATCAAGAACGTGTCATATATAGCCCTGTGTATAGAGTGCAGTGGTCAGGAACGTGTCATATACAGCCTTGTATATAGAGTGCAGTGGTCAGGAGTATGTCATATACAGCCCTGTGTATAGAGTGCAGTGGTAAGGAGTATATCATATACAGTACTGTAGCTAGAGCACTCCTGTGTCATACCTCCCAACAGTCCCAGATTACCTGGGACAGTCCTCTAATTGGCAGCTCTGTCCCGGGCACCTTAATTCTGGGACAATACAGTGTCCCGGGATTGCCTCCTGGTCCTGGGCCAATCTGATGCCCCCTAAAATAGCCCTTACGTTGCCGCTGTCTTTCACTGTGGTGGGCCCTTGGCTGTCATGGACCCCCTTTATGTTATTCCCTGGTTCACTGCCAAACTGGTTGCTAGCCGCCTAGTGTCTAGCAACCAGTGACATCACTAGGAGAGGCCCAGCATTCACAGTGGAGTGCACTTGTTGAGCGGGGGTGGAGTCGGGAGATAGAGCTGGCGGTCCCAGGTACGGGGATAACATTCAGTGGATGCGGTACACTGGAGAAGTACCTCTCCACCAACGGTTGCTGAATGGATTCAATGGGTTGATAGAACCGCAGAAATGGAAAACCTCATACACCAATCCAGGGACACCCCACAAAAATTTAGGGACACCTGGGCTTGCTGGTCTCACTTTAGAGAATCATTAGACATGAACACTTTAAATATTGTACAACCTTCCACCACTTAGAGCAATACATAATTAACATCGAGAACTACTCCATAGACCTCCGCCTCCCCACTTTTTCCTCACTCCCCACTCCTCCATCAATACCTTCCCTCTTACTTAGTTTGTTACACGACTTCTATTACCCTCATATGATACAAAGACCCACCAAGCCCTTTCAGACAAGTTCCTGCAACTGGAAGAATCCCAGGGACAATACATTCCTTCTCAACGTAAATCTCATAAACACCTGGGGACCCTCTACCAATGAAATAGACACATACACACACACAATGACAAAACGTCCTTTTCTGCATCACTATTACACAGATGTACGCCCCCCGGGCACAGTCAGAGCCCTTTAGGGGTGACCGGGAGTGGGCATTGAGACTTTCGATGCAAACCCGCACAATCAAAAGCACTCATCTTTCCTGCATACCCCTACACCCTTCTCCGGAAGGTTATAGAATACCTCTTATCCATTTCCTTCTTGACCACTCTCTCCACATAAGGTTGCAGAAGTACCCACTCAAGAAGGAACAAATCGAATATATGCCCTCACGACATGGATAGGAGGCGGAAATACACTGATCACACGGTTCGACCCTCTGTATATTTCACATTGGTTTGATTTGATATCTCTGTATTGTACGACAATGTTACAATTACTGTAAACTTGTAAAACTTCAATAAAATATGTTTAAAAAAAAAAACATTCAGTGGATGCAGGAGAAGGATCTGTTCTCCTATATGCTGCCCCACTGGCCCTCCTATCCAGCCTGGTGCTCGCTGCATAGACAGTGTAGAGGCAAACAGTAATCCGTACCTAGGACCGTCAGCTCCACCCCCAACTCCGGGTCAAGCCTGAAGTCTGATCCTGCCCCTGGAAAGGTAGGAGAAATGCTCCCTGCCCCGAGGATACTCATGGTCACTCTGCTCCCTCCCATACTGCCCCTCTCCAGTAATGTTGTCTCCTCATACTACCCTCCACCACCCCTCCCATCATACTGCCCTCCACTACCCCCTCCCATAATACTGCCCTACACCTCCCCCCTCCCATCATACTGCCCTCCACTACCCCCTTCCATAATACTGCCCTACACTACCTCCCTCCCATCATACTGCCCTACACTACCCCCTCCCATCATACTGCCCTCCACTACCCTCCTCCCATCATACTGCCCTACACTACCCTCTCCCATCATACTGCCCTACACTATCCCCCTCCTATCAAACTGCCCTCCACTACCCCCTCCCATCATTCTGCCCTCCACTACCCCCTCCCATCATAATGACCTTCACTACCCCCCTCCCATCACACTGCCCTCCACTGCCACCCCTCCCATCATACTGCCCTCCACTGCCACCCTTTCCATCATACTGTGCTCCACTACCACCCCCTCCCATCATACTGCCCTCCACTGCTACCCCTCCCATCATACTGCCCTCCACTGCCACCCCTCCCATCAAACTGCCCTCCACTACCACCCCTCCCATCAAACTGCCCTCCACTACCACCCCTCCCATCATAGTGCCCTCCACTACCACCCCCTCCCATCATACTGCTCTCCACTATAACCCCCTCCCATTATACTGTCCTCCACTGCCACCCCTCCCATCATACTGCCCTCCACTGCCACCCTTCCATCATACTGCCCTCCACTACCACCCCTCCCATTATACTGCCCTCCACTGCTACCCCTCCCATCATACTGCCCTCCACTATCACCCCTCCCATCATACTGTCCTCTACTGCCACCCCCTTCCATCAAAAATTGTAAAAAAAAATATAAAAAAAAATGTAAAATAAAACATAATGGTAAAAAATAAAAAAATAAAATAACAAAAATTAAAAACTACTGATCCCGTCCACTGCCCTACTGATTATGTCCACTGCTCTACTGACCATGCCCACTACTCTACTGACCACGTCCACTGCTCTACTGACCACGTCCACTGCTCTACTGACCACATCCACTGCTCTACTGACCTTGTCCACTGCTCTACTGATCACGCCCACTGCCCTACTGACAATATCTACTGCCCTAATGACCATGTCCACTGCTCTACTGACCATGTTCACTGCTCTACTGACAATATCCACTACCCTACTGACCATGTCCACTGATCTACTGACAATATCCAGTACCCTACTGACCATGTCCACTGCTTTACTGACCACGTCCACTGCCCACACTGACACTGGCACAACTACCAGCAAAGGTCGCACTTGCAACTGGGCCCTGGCCTTTTGCCACCAGGGTGGGGCCCAAGACTGCAGGACTGCACAACATGTGAAAGGGATCTGCTGTGGGACCGTAAAGGGTGGTGGGATCAGTGGGAAGGGCTCTGGGCTCAGAGGGAATGGCCCAGGTCAGGGGGCCATTCATGGTTTCTTGCACCAGGGCTCTGAAGGTTATAGTTACACCTCTGCTGCACCCTGTATATAGCTCATCCCAGAACCCTGCACCCTGTACATAGCTCATCTCAGAACCCTGCACCCTTGTATATAGCTCATCTCAGAACTCTGCACCCTTGTATATAGCTCATCTTAGAACCCTACATATAGCGAATCTCAGAACCCTGCACCATGTATATAGCTCATCTCAGAACCCTGCACCCTGTGTATAGCTTATCTCAGAACCCTGAACTCTGTATAGAGCTCATTTGAGAACCCTGCACCCTGTACGTAGCTCATCCCAGAACCCTGCACCCTGTACGTAGCTCATCCCAGAACCCTGCACTCTGTACATAACTCATCCCAGAACCCTGCACTCTGCATGCAGCTCCTCCCAGAACTCTGCACTCTGCATGCAGCTCCTCCCAGAACCCTGTATATAGCTCATCCCAGAACCCCGAACCCTGTATATAGCTCATCTCAGAACCCTGCACCCTGTATATAGCACATCTCAGAACCCTGCACCATGTATGTAGCTCATCTCAGAACCCTGCACCCTGTATATAGCTTATCTCAGAACCCTGCACTCTGTATAGAGCTCATCTCAGAACCCTGCACCCTGTACATAGCTCACCCCAGAACCCTGCACCTTGTACGAAGCTCATTCCAGAACCCTGCACCCTGTACATAGTTCATCCCAGAACCCTGCACTCTGTACGTAACTCATCCAAGAACCCTGCACTCTGCATGCAGCTCCTCCCAGAACCTGCACCCTGTATATAGCTCATCCCAGAACCCGGCACCCTGTATATAGCTCATCTCAGAACCCTGCACCCTGTATATAGCTTATCTCAGAACCCTGCACTCTGTATAGAGCTCATCTCAGAACCCTGCACCCTGTACATAGCTCACCCCAGAACACTGCACCTTGTACGAAGCTCATTCCAGAACCCTGCACCCTGTACATAGTTCATCCCAGAACCCTGCACTCTGTACGTAACTCATCCAAGAACCCTGCACTCTGCATGCAGCTCCTCCCAGAACCTGCACCCTGTATATAGCTCATCCCAGAACCCGGCACCCTGTATATAGCTCATCTCAGAACCCTGCACCCTGTATATAGCTCATCTCAGAACCCTGCACCCTTGAATATAGCTCATCCCAGAACTCTGCACCCTTGTATACAGCTCATCTCAGAACCTTGCACCCTGGATATAGCGCATCTCAGAACCTTTCACCCTGTATATAGCTCATTCCAGAACCCTGCACTCTGTACATAGCTCATCTCAGAACCCTGCACCCTGTACGTAGCTCATCCCAGAACCCTGTACTCTGTGTGTAGCTCATCCCAGAACCCTGCACTCTGTACGTAGCTCATCCCAGGACCCTACTCTGTACATAGCTCATCCCAGAACCCTGCACCCTGTACATAGCTCACCCAGAACCCTGCACTCTGTACATAGCTCATCCTAGAACTGTGCACTCTGTACGTAGCTCATCCCAGAACCCTGCACTCTGTACGTAACTCATCCCAGAACCCTGCACTCTGCATGCAGCTCCTCCCAGAACTCTGCACTCTGCATGCAGCTCCTCCCAGAACCCTGTATATAGCTCATCCCAGTACCCCGAACCCTATATATAGCTCATCTCAGAACCCTGCACCCTGTATATAGCACATCTCAGAACCCTGCACCATGTATGTAGCTCATCTCAGAACCCTGCACCCTGTATATAGCTTATCTCAGAACCCTGCACTCTGTATAGAGCTCATCTCAGAACCCTGCACCCTGTACATAGCTCACCCCAGAACCCTGCACCTTGTACGAAGCTCATTCCAGAACCCTGCACCCTGTACATAGTTCATCCCAGAACCCTGCACTCTGTACGTAACTCATCCAAGAACCCTGCTCTCTGCATGCAGCTCCTCCCAGAACCTGCACCCTGTATATAGCTCATCCCAGAACCCGGCACCCTGTATATAGCTCATCTCAGAACCCTGCACCCTGTATATAGCTCATCTCAGAACCCTGCACCCTTGTATATAGCTCATCCCAGAACTCTGCACCCTTGTATACAGCTCATCTCAGAACCTTGCACCCTGGATATAGCGCATCTCAGAACCTTGCACCCTGTATATAGCTCATTCCAGAACCCTGCACTCTGTACATAGCTCATCTCAGAACCCTGCACCCTGTACGTAGCTCATCCCAGAACCCTGTACTCTGTGCTTAGCTCATCCCAGAACCCTGTACTCTGTGTGTAGCTCATCCCAGAACCCTGCACTCTGTACGTAGCTCATCCCAGGACCCTACTCTGTACATAGCTCATCCCAGAACCCTGCACCCTGTACATAGCTCACCCAGAACCCTGCACTCTGTACATAGCTCATCCTAGAACTGTGCACTCTGTACGTAGCTCATCCCAGAACCCTGCATTCTGTACACAGCTCATCCCAGAAACCTACACTCTGTACGCAGCTCATTCCAGGACCCTGCATTCTGTACGTAATGCATTTCAAAAACTTGGATGGGGAATAGGAGTTATGGGATGCCCAACTTGACTCGATTAGAGCAACATGAGGATAACTTCCTTCACTTTGTACTCTGAAAAATGGCAAATCCTGGACTGTGTTCCCTCTAGAACAACATTCTCTCTTGGTTTGGCAAAAAAGAATTCCACTTATAGGAGCTCTGTGCCCTCTTGGTGAAATTTTAGCAAAGTCCCAAAATTGTAGGAGCATTAATTCCCCTTTATTGAAAATACCAGCCCACTCGGCTGCCTTGTAACGTGTCCCAACACAAGGGATTGGGTTTAGCTGGTGGCACCATCTCTGTAAAGCTTGCTGAATATTGCATCTGGCAGCCTCCTTTGTTTTAAGCTCTGGGGGTGTAGAGGTACTCACATTGTCCCTGGAATTCTGCTGCTGTTGAGAAGACTGCTGTTCAAGCCTCCTGCTGTCCACATACATCCTCCCATGCTAGCAAGGGTGTCCCCTAGAAGAGACTGTAGAGTAATGGAGGTCCCTTTGTCCTTCTTCCTTTCCTCAGCTTCAGCCTGGAGCCAGAGCCCCAGGGTCCCCTCCCAGACTACATGAGAAGACCTCAGCAATCCATATTCCACCAATCTACAACCGCCTCCCCCCACCCCCCCCTTGCTGGCCAGGCTCCACAATATTTATAGGCTGACCTATGGGGATTGGTCAGATTCCCATAAAAATGCAAATCATGGCCTCATCTCCTATACCCACTAGCTTCCAGAAGCTTCTTCAAGCTTCTAAAACCAGGGGGAGGTGCCAGAGGTCTGGCCTGTATAGCCCTCCAGCCAGACCTACAGTAACCCCAACCAATTACTAGACTCACACAGCTATTGTGAGACAAATACATTTTCTTCACACTAGACTGTACACTAGAGTCTGCTTCATATGCAAAGTATTATATTTATTGTATGTGTACTGTATCATCAATATAGTAATCATGGACTGAAATGTAGGAAACTCCACCAAAAAACAAAAATCATTTAAATGCTAATACAAATTTGAAAGCTTTGAGACCCTTAAAGACATTTATGTTTTCAAGCCATAATTGAATCCTTTATACAAAATGATTAAATTATCATATAAAAGATGAGTTAATATAAGGATGAGGCGTTATAGGGAATTCAATCCGAGTATGAAGATTTCTAGTGTTGAAGTGCCACCCGGTGGCCAAGGGAGCTAATGCTTGTATAAACACATAATTGAATAGTAACCGGATCCACCAATCAGAAAGAAGGTTACACCGTATGAGCCAGGTTTCTGGGTGGGCTTTTATGAAGGTATTGTCTTCACTGGATAAAAATAGCAATTCAGGTGACAGAGGCATCAGATGCTCATCATCTACAGATAAATGCATCAGATCACACTTATCATCAAGAGGGAGACTCATCACCTGACACCATTCACTGAAGCCAGGACACACAGCTCCAACATAGTTAGACGCCATTTTGTGAAGATAACTCCACTTATTAGTCGGTAGCCATTTGAACAATCTGGTTGGCAACCATCTTCTGGCAACACTCCACTCTATTGCTTCTGAGGGTAAATATATCAAGATATTCTCCTGTGATCTTTGTTTAGGACAATTGCAATAATCCTTGCTGTAACTTAGTATTTCTCCCACAATAACCACTAGAGTTAGATTTTTTTTGTAATTCAATTGTATTATTATTTTCTTGTCTCTTGGCTTTATTGGCTTAGTCTTTTACATGTTTCAATTCTTATTCTTTCTGCAGGAGAATAACAGTCAGCATCTCCAAAACACAGATTATTGTCTGCTAAGTAGCTACAATGGTTTTGCTGTCTATGAGGGTAAATTAATTATATAGTGGAATCCAACATATATATATATACCAAGGCTTTAGCGGAATATTTTAAGCAATTAAGTAATTGGGAAGATCATTTAGTGACTGTGTCATCCTCCTAATCTGACTGTTAGTGGTGTATGGAAAGTGACTTATTGTAAATAAAATTGATTTTTTTTTTATAGTCTTTAGTCCATACTGACATCCGATCTTGTTGTGTTATTCAAAGAATTTTGACATGAGCAAAATAACTCATGAATGGCTAATTACATAGTTACATAGTAGGTGAGGTTGAAAAAAGACACAAGTCCAACCTATGTGTGTGATAATGTGTCAGTATTACATTACATATCCCTGTATATTGCGGTCATTCAGGTGATTATCTAATAGTTTCTTGAAGCTATCAATGCTCCCCGCTGAGACCACCGCCTGTGGAAGGGAATTCCACATCCTTACCGTTCTTACAGTAAAGAACCCTCTACGTAGTTTAAGGTTAAACCTCTTTTCTTCTAATTGCAATGAGTGGCCACGAGTCTTATTAAACTCTCTTCTGCGAAAAAGTTTTATCCCTATTGTGGGGTCACCAGTACAGTATTTGTAAATTGAAATCATATCCCCTCTCAAGCGTCTCTTCTCCAGAGAGAATAAGTTCAGTGCTTGCAACCTTTCCTCATAACTAAGATCCTCCAGACCCTTTATTAGCTTTGTTGCCCTTCTTTGTACTCGCTCCATTTCCAGTACGTCCCTCCTGAGGACTGGTGCCCAGAACTGGACAGCATACTCCAGGTGCGGCCGGACCAGAGTCTTGTAGAGCGGGAGAATTATCGTTTTATCTCTGCAGTTGATCCCCCTTTTAATGCATGCCAATATTCTGTTTGCTTTATTAGCAGCAGCTTGGCATTGCATGCCATTGCTGAGCCTATCATCCACTAGGACCCCCAGGTCCTTTTCCATCCTAGATTCCCCCAGAGGTTCTCCCCCCAGTGTATAGATTGCATTCATATTTTTGCCACCCAAATGCATTATTTTACATTTTTCTACATTGAACCTCATTTGCCATGTAGTCGCCCACCCCATTAATTTGTTCAGGTCTTTTTGCAAGATTTCCACATCCTGCAGAGAAGTTATTGCCCTGCTTAGCTTAGTATCGTCTGCAAATACAGAGATGGAACTGTTTATCCCATCCTCCAGGTCGTTTATGTCAGCTTATTTAGTTTTCAGAAAATATGTTTGTATTGGAGGCACTGTTGTCCATCGATTGATTAAAGATCAATATAGCTGACTAATGTATGGTTCACTCATTCCTTGACATTACAGGATATCAAAATAAATTCATCCGATCGGAGATGTATATCGGGGGGGGGGGGGGGGGGGTGTGCTTCTTCCCAACATGAGAGCTGTGATGTCCAGCAACATTCATATAGAAGACATTTCCCGCACTCAGGGTACTAATACACTTCAAGGATTGTGTGGGATCCCTGATGTACAGGAAGACAGGACTTCAGTGAGAAACAATTCACTCACTCAGGACAGGAAAGTGGCTTCTCCTCCGTGTGAGATCTCTGATGTCTGGAAAGACGGGACTTCACTGAAAAACTTTTCCCACACTCAGGACAGGAATATGGCTTCTCCTCTGTGTGGGATCTCTGATGTGTGTCAAGATTGGACTTACGTGAAAAATTTTCCCACACTCAGGACATAAACACGCCTTTTCACCTGCGTGCAATCTCTCATATGCGTAAAGATTAGACTTTACTGAAAAACATTTCCCGCACTTAGAACAGAAATACGGCTTCTCTCCTGTGTGCAATCTCTGATGTTTATCAAGACTGGACTTTTCTGAAAAACATTTCCCGAACTCAGGACAGGAATACGGCTTTTCACCCGTGTGAGATCTCTGATGTGTGTGAAGATTGGACTTCTCCGAAAAACATTTACCGCACTCAGGACAGGAATACGGCTTTTCAACAGCATGAGACCTCTGATGTCTGACAAGTTTTGATTTTTCTACAAAACATTTCCCACACTCAGAACAGGAATATGGCCTCTCTCTCATGTGCTTTCTCTTATGATGATAAAGATTGGACATGTCTGAAAAATATTTCCCACACTCTCTATGGAACACTCCTGCAAGTCTGCTGCGCTTTCTGTCAGTCTCCCTCCTAGACTCGGCTTCCTCCTCCGACTGCTGTTCCAGCAGGAGCTCCGCCTCTTCATACACACTCACAGCTCCGCCTCCTCATACACACTCACAGCTCCGCCTCTTCATACACTCAGAGCTCCGCCTCTTCATACACACTCAGAGCTCCGCCTCTTCATACACTCAGAGCTCCGCCTCTTCATACACACTCAGAGCTCCGCCTCCTCATACATACTCAGAGCTCCGCCTCTTCATACACACTCAGGGCTCTGCCTCTTCATACACACTCAGAGCTCCGCCTCTTCATACACACTCAGGGCTCCGCCTCTTCATACACACTCAGGGCTCCGCCTCCTCATACACACTCAGAGCTACGCCTACTCATACACACTCAGGGCTCCGCCTCTTCATAGACACTCAGGTAGGAGAGGTAGGGGAAGGATATACAGGACATACACATACCTCCCAACTTTCTGAGATGGGAATGAGGGACACCTATTAGCAAAAGTATGTAGGCATAGGACACACCCCCTGCCACACCCCCTTAGAAGAGAATTGTGAAACAAAAACAAAAAAAAAGATTGACTAGACCTACAAGTGCTTTTTTTTACCACTACTATTCCTTTATATTGCCTTTTGAAATTTACAAATGCAGCAATTTAGGACTTTGTTCCAAATCAGTCCCTCGAAAACAGGCACAGCACAAGGCCATGTTCACACTACGAGACGTTTCTTGAGCTGCAGTTCCTCTGAGCTATTTAAGATGGTGACCTCTTCCCAGTCAGGAAGTCTCTATGGAATACAGACAGGATGTGACGTCAGATATAGAAAGTAAGACCCCATACACACTATTAGATTTTCTGCAGATTTTTGTCTTCAGATTTACCAAAACCATGTAGTGCGAGGGCCTGCCTGATTTCATACAAATTGAAACTCTAATGCCCCGTACACACGGTCGGACTTTGTTCGGACATTCCGACAACAAAATCCTAGGATTTTTTCCGACGGATGTTGGCTCAAACTTGTCTTGCATACACACGGTCACACAAAGTTGTCCGAAAATCCGATCGTTCTGAACGCGGTGATGTAAAACACGTACGTCGGGACTATAAACGGGGCAGTGGCCAATAGCTTTCATCTCTTTATTTATTCTGAGCATGCGTGGCACTTTGTCCGTCGGATTTGTGTACACACGATCGGAATTTCCGACAACGGATTTTGTTGTCGGAAAATTTTATATCCTGCTCTCAAACTTTGTGTGTCGGAAAATCCGATGGAAAATGTGTGATGGAGCCTACACACGGTCGGAATTTCCGACAACAAGGTCCTATCACACATTTTCCGTCGGAAAATCCGACCGTGTGTGCGGGGCATTAAGGTTTGACCTCATATTATATGGTTTTGGTAAATCTGAAGACAAAAATCTGCAGAGAATCGAATAGTGTGTATGGGGCATAAGTTCCATTCGATAGGACATAGCGAGAAGACAATACAGGAACTAGCGGCAGAGGAGGTAATACGTAGATTAAAAGTGTATAAAAATAGGGGTGGATGGCGCTACCCATCACCTGAAGAGTCCAAGCCCCGCTTTACGCGTTTCATCATGGAACGTCGCCTGAGGCGTTCCATGACTAAACGTCCTATGACGAAACGCGTAAGATGGGGCTTGATACGCACTCACATTGTGACGGGAGGGCCCGTTGAATCCAGAATCCCTTGGAGAGGGTGGGAAACTTGTTTCAGCTACCCATGCACCTCCTATGTCTAAGCCACCCTGTGTCCATGAGAGGCACAGTTAATGTTTTTGATGCTTCGATGGTGCTTCAAGCGAGCTTTGTCATAGACTTCTTTAGAGACTTTGAATACACTCTGAGGCACCACTAAAGCGACATGGGGTATCATTTTTAACCACTTCAGCCCCGGAAGATTTACCCCCTTCCTGACCAGAGCACTTTTTGCGATTCGGCAGTGCGTTGCTTTAACTGACAATTGAACGATCGTGCGAAGTTGTACCCAAACAAAATTGACGTATTTTTTTTCCCACAAATAGAGCTTTCTTTTGGTGGTATTTGATCATCTCTGCGTTTTTATTTTTTGAGCTATAAACAAAAAAAGAGTGCCAATTTTGAAAAAAAACACAATATTTTGATATTTTTTACTTTTTGCTATAAAAAAAATTAAAAAATCGCAAAAGTGTATATTGATTGGTTTGCGCAAAAGTTATAGCGTCTACAAAATAGGGGATAGATTTATAGCATTTCTATTATTGTTATTTTTTTTTTAACTAGTAATGGCGGTGATCTGCAATTTTTATCGGGACTGCGACATTGCGGCGGACAGATCGGACACTTTTGACACATTTTTGGGACCATTGGCATTTATACAGCGATCAGTGCTATAAAAATGCACCAATTACTGTAAAAATGTCACTGGCAGGGAAGGGGTTAAACACTAGGGGGTGATCAAGGGGTTAAGTGTGTCCTATTCTAACTGTGGGGGGGGGGGGTGGGCTACTACTCACATGACAGCAATAACTGCTCCCAATGACAGGGAGCAATGGACCTCTGTCATGTCACTGGGCAGAACAGGGAAATGCCTTGTTTACAAAGAGATCCCCCCGTTCTTCCGCTCCGTGACACATCAAGTCAGCGGGACCCGCAGTCATGGTCGTGGAGCACGCGGCGGGCGCGTCCACGATGCTGCCTCCTAAAGGGGACGTACCTGTACACCCATTTGCCCAGCCATGCCATTGTGCCAACGTATATCTTCATGCGCTGGTCGGCATGTGGTTAAAGTGAAGCCGAAGCAAAGCAAAAGCAAGGTGTAAAAAGGTATGTAAGCTAACCATGTTATTTAGTGACAGGGACTTTGACTGGTGTTTAGAGAGCTTTAACAAAGCTTGTCTGAAGCAACAATGTGTGTTGAAGCCGAAGCAAGTGTAAACTAGCCCTAATATATGTGTATTTTGTTTCAATATATTCTGGAATTTTGTCTTCAATTTGTAACCAAGTTCATTTGGGTCGGTAATTGACTATATGGTACCTCTATTGTCTTGATCCAAAGCTGATTAAACATGTTTGGTCTTTGGGATCTTCTCAGCCTCAAAACAATGAAGGTAGTCAATGATTATTTATTAGGTGCAAACAAGAATGAATCTCCCGGATCTAGGAAGGGTTGTCCTTCTGGTTAAGTATTGGGGTTTGCAAACATGAAAACAATCCCATTTAGTCCAGATGTTTTGTTCCCTTTATAATCCAGGTCAACATACGATAGGTCCTTACAATAACCATAAATGATACCTGGAAGTGAGTCAGATTCTCTCTGGTTGGGGCTGTGTGAATCCATTGCCTGGGACTCTGATCTGTACACAAGAGAATCTACAGACTCATTTTCCACCTCCTGCCTGTGGGGACCGCTCATCCACACTTTCCTTTCTCTTGGAAAAAAATCTATTGTGTCTTTGAACATTTTTCACAGGATGAGCAAATGTTTGGCATAGTCATTAATTTATTATTTTCAAAAATAAACCTCTAAGTCTCTACACCACAAAAGTTAGTAAGCCAACAAACAGCCAACTCTGATCTCTTTATGAACTGTTTCTTACATGATGAAGATCGGCCATGGAGTATATCTGAGGTGTATATCAGGGTGTGCTTCTTCCACACATGAGAGCTGTGATGTCCAGCAACATTCATATAGAAGACATTTCCCGCACTCAAGGCACTAATACACCTCGAGGGCTGTGTGGGATCCCTGATGTACAGGAAGACAGGAGTTCAGTGAGGAACAATTCCCTCACTCAGGACAGGAAAGGGTCTTCTCTCCCGTGTGTAATCTCTGATGTGTGTAAAGATTGGACTGCTGTGAAAAACATTTTCCGCACTCAGGACAGGAATATGGCTTTTCCCCCGTGTGCGATCTCTGGTGTGTGGAGAGATTGAACTTGTGTGAAAAACATTTTCCACACTCAGGACAGGAATATGGCTTCTCCCCCGTGTGCAATCTCCGATGTGTAGAAAGATTGGACTTGTGCGAAAAACATTTTCCACACTCAGGACAGGAATACGGCTTCTCCTCTGTGTGCAATCTCCTATGTATAGAAAGATTGGACTTGTGTGAAAAACATTTCCCGCACTCAGGACAGGAATGCATCTTCTCCCCCGTGTGAGACTTCTGATGCCTGTAAAGATTGGCCTTCTGTGAAAAACATTTTCTGCACTCAGGACAGGAATACGGCTTCTCCCCCGTGTGAGATCTTTTATGCACAGCAAGTTTGGATTTCGAATGGAAACACTTCCCACAGTCAGTACAGCAAAATCTCTTATCTGTTGGAAGGACGAACGTAGAATATATTAAAGAGGTCAGAAGTATGTAATCTATAACATAGAGTAATATACATCATAGAGTATAAAGTGCAGGGGTCAGGAGTATGTAATGTACAACATAGGGGGGGTTATTTACTAAAGGCAAATCCACTGTGCACTGCAAATGCAGTCGCTGTAGCTCTAAAGGGGGACATGCAAGGAAAATAAAAAACAGCATTTTTGCTTGTAAGTATTTGGATGATAGAAATCAGCAGAACTTCCCCTCAGATCTACAGTGACTGCACTTCCAAGCACAATATCGAGTATATAGCGCAGGGGTCAGGAGTATGTAAAGTACAATATAGAGTATATCTTGCAGGCATCAGGAGTATGTCATGTACAACATAGAGTATATCTTGCAGATGTCAGGAGTATGTCATGTACAACATAGAGTATATCTTGTAGGGTTCAGGGGTATCTAATGTACAACATAGAATGTATAGCGCAGGGGTCAGGAGTAGTGTTGGGTAAACGGTTCGGGCCAAGCATTTGCCTGTTCGTCCATTCACCGAACACCCAAATTTGCAGGGTGTTTGCCCTGCCAAATACTATGAAATGCACTTGCGCTGCACAGTGCATTCTGCGCCCTGATTGGGCAAAGCTTTGTCCAATTAGGGCGCAGTATAAGCTAGTTGTTAAGGAGCGGGGCCTGGAAGCTGGCCGCAGCGTCCTTAACAACCGATAAATCATCAGCTGTCAATGGGCTTTCCCACTGGCAGTTGAATACAATAAAAAAGTGGCAGTTTAAAAAAAAACCTTTGCCCTCCCCTCCCCAAAGCACCTTGTCCCCATGTTGATGGTGACAAGGGTCTCTTCTCGACAACCCTGGCCATTGGTTGGCGGGGTCTGCGGCTTGGGACTTATCAGAATCTGGAAGGCTCCTTTAACAAGGGGGCCACAGATCTCTCCCCCCATGTGAATGGGTAGGGGTACACAGTACCCCTACCCATTCTCCAAAAAAGTGTATAAAAAAAAATAAAAACAGGAGATAAGTAAATCCATCACCAATCATGCCTCCCGCCGCACCCGAAAAAAAACGTTCCCGCCTTCTAGGACGGCCGACCGCCGAATGCTTCCTCTGCGCTTTGACAGTTCTTATATAGGTAAAGGCGGGGCCACCTGGCAACATCACCTGGTAGCACCGCCCCCTTGTGACATCACTGACCGGTGCATGCTGGGAGTTTAAATGTTTAAAAAATGTTTTATTCAATATTTTTAATTTTGTTTAACATTATTTATTTTTTTTTACTATTTCTTTAATAGCAGAGTAGTTCAATGTTACCATAATTTGGGATTTTTTTTTTTTAAACTTTGCTGGTACAATGAAGATCATTTTACCAGCAATGATCACAGCTCACTAGTAAAGGATCAAAGAACCTATGAATCATATTGATTCACAACAGCTTTGATGACATTGTGATCATGTGATTGCATAGCGATCACATGATCACCGGGCCCCCGACTACCAAGATCCACCTTCCGATGTCTCCACCACAGGAAAGGGGGAGCAGTGTCCCCCCTCCCCCGTTACAGTACAGGAAAAACTATGTACAGGTATCTTTGTCTGTACGTGCTGCCGGCCCCGCAGTAAATGTACTGTGGGGGTTCAACAAGTGGATATAGTGCAGGGGTCAGGAGTATGTAATGTACATTATAGATTATACAGTGTAAGGGTCAGGACTCCCGGGCACAGCCAGCAGACAACAGAGCAAGTTAATTGTTCTGTCAGAGATCCTGGGAGAACTGGATATGTGACAGGATGGGGAACACAGCTCAGGAAAGTGACCAGGGTATTACAGGCTGATATCACCCAGTCCTTGCCCTACTCTGGACCAATCAGTGAGCAGTATGGGTGGAGGAATGCATTTAGTGTTAATGACCCACCTGTGCTGATCTCTGTAGGAGTGTCTTTCTCTAGAACTATCCTCATTATTCCATCCTCCTCCACAGACTGTTGATCATCGCTCACATAAGTCTCTTCTTCTTTCACCTCAACTTTTATATCTATCAGATCTTTGCCCTAAACCAAAAAAATTAGACTGAATATAATCTGTAAAACATAACTCACATAAAAAATCCACACATCATCTCTATGAGTCCATGCTCTAGATACGCCGTCCCACCAACCTTGTGACCTTCCTGTGTGGAATCCCAGAAATACAGAGGACGGGGACATCTCTCTGGTGGGTTCCTGGTATTAGGTGGCTCCATCATATCCTTGTGTCCTTCTGAAAACTCCTCCATCACTCCATACTCCTCATCCTCCTCTTTATACTCTTCTTTAACAACAATATTATCATTGCTGAAGTTTTCACTCTGAATATATGAAAAGACAATGATTGAAACAAATATACTTGTATATAAATCATAACTACCAATAATTGTCAATCATCTACCTGATGATGGTGAGGGATGGTGTGATCTTTCTGTGTAGAATCTCGGGAATACAGAGGACGGGGACATCTCTCTGGTGGGTTTCTGTAGCTGGATGACTCCACCATGGTGTCCTGGTACAGATCTTTGTGTTCTTTTAGAGACTCTGACTCCTCAATCACCCCATCCTCATCATCCTCCTCTTTTATCTTTTTTTTAATATCAACTTCAGAATCTCTCAGGTTTCCACTCTGAATATATAATAAAAATGACATCAATGGTAACAATGCAGATAATGTACAGATCCTAATGATACTATCAGTGATTGTTCCTCATCTACCTGATGATGGTGAGAGATGTTGTGATCTTCCTGTGTGGAATCCCGGGAATGCAGAGGACGGGGACATCTCTCTGGTGGGTTCCCATTACTGGATCCATCTGTAGGAAACACACACACTGACTGAATACATTGTTTCTATGTGTTTATCAGATGATGGGGGATCTAGGTGGAGCCTCCGTACTGCTCTCTCCTTTACAATAAAGTCTCCTCTTACCCGGTGATGTGAGGGGCGGCTGATTGTCCATCATGACGTCCTTGTAGAGATCCTTGTGTCCTTCTAAATACTCCCACTCCTCCATGGAGAAATAGACAGTGACATCCTGACACCTTATAGGAACCTGACACACACAATGATACAGTCACCATCCAGACACATCCCTTGTCTGTTACTGGATAATGTCCCAGAATTCCCGGCACCGCTCATCTCTCCTCCATGATCTCTCTGGTGACTTCTAGAATCTTCTTTTTATTTCTCTATTCTATTGGGGAGGGAGGTGGAGGCAATGTGATGGTCATATGATCTCCAGACTTTCACAGGAGGAAATCTCTAGATTAGAACACATAATAAAACCAAATGATATTCCCAGAATCCTCCTCACCTAACCTTTCAATTATCCAATTCATTAAAGCCCCACATCAAGCTGAGGTATAATTTACCCACACAGGACCCCCATACTATGCAGGTTAAAAGCTTGTTGCAGGCATTCTGACACCTTTACATGCAACACAGGACCTATAATCCCACTTTACAAGTAAGGATGTCAAGGGTCCGCCCACATCCTAAGAGCATCAGAAAAAAAAAGCCACATGGAGGGACATTGGGAGGAGGATCTGTGAGGTCAGTGTGATGTCATAGGATTCTCTGACTCTGGTTGGAGGGACATTGGGAGGAGGAGCTGTGAGGTCAGTGTGATGTCATAGGATTCTCTGACTCTGGTTGGAGGACATTGGGAGGAGGAGCTGTGAGATCAGTGTGATGTCATAGGATTCTCTGACTGGTTGTAGGACATTGGGAGGACCTCTGTGAGATTTCTGTACAAAGAATAATTTCTCCTGGATGCGTCCCACCTCTCCTAAACAGAAAGATGAACTTTGTCTTTGGGCTTTGCCAGGACACATCATATTCCTGTGATCTCCGTGTACTCCGGAGACTTTACTGATCACATTTTAGGATGGATATCTGAGACTGGGATCATTATGGGGACATTCGTTTTCAGGACATTTACTACAAATTACATTTTTCCCTCTTTCTTCCTATTTGAATCGTATAAAATAAAGACATACATATTCCAATCCCCCTAAATAACCCTTCATCCCCCACCACTAATAAAAGTGGTATAATAAGTTAGTATAGACTGATGAGGTGAGAAGGTAATTGGTGGTAAGGATGAGCTCCGGCGTGTTCGCAAACAGCACATGCAGAGCCCGCCAGGAAGTCGGCACTGGGGAGCGCTAATCACAACCAGTGAGACATTTCCTGATCTCTGCAGCCGCACATCAGGAAATGTCTCACCGCTTGTGATTAGCGCTCCCCAGTGCCGACTTCCTGGCGGGCTCTGCACGTGCTGTTTGCGAACACGCCTGAGCTCATCCTTATTGGTGGGAAAGGTGACACATCTCCAAAATGAAGAGAATCTTCCGGCCCCATAAGTGGGGAAATGTTCTGCCTCTGAAGGGGTTAATCTACATTACCACACTATATTTGTGTGTATCATCATCTGCTGGAGATAAAAGACATCACAGTGACTATGGAGGAAGAGGACGGACATGACGGGGGGTTACTGGGTGTAAATAGAAAATAAGATCTTATTACCTCCTCTACTGCCTCTTCCAACAATGTCTCCTCTCTACTTCCACCCGACTCACCTCTCACCCGGAACTTCCTGTCTGTACCTGACATCACTTCCTCTCTGTCTTCCATAGAGACTTCCTGTCTGGGTAGAAGTGAGATCACCACCTTATGGAGCTCAGAGGAACTGCAGCCCAGAGAAATGCCTCGTAGTGTGAACACAGCCTTGTGCTGTGTGTGCATGTACTGTATATCCTTATAGATGGGCCATCTCCACTCCCACCAAGGGGGATAGAAATATATGACTGCAGACATGATACAAGAGATGGTCAGAGACTGCAGACAAGGAAGGAAGAAATTAGACAGAAAAAGAGTGTGCACTGTGCAGCCCCCAATGTCAGTCAGTGCTCAATGGGTTAACTCAAGACCAGAATTAAGCCAATCCATCAGTGGCAGTGATAAAAAAAAAACAAAGTTTGACAAAAAAACATGAAGGGAACTCACTGGAGTAGATGACCAGTAGATGTTTAGATGTAATAGGAATGATTAAAAAGATCCTACGGTATCACAGGAGGTTTTTTTGCATGTCACTTTTTCCATTTGGTGTTCAGCTGCACTGGGTTCAGTTTACATCAATTCAGTTGTCTATTCATCTCTCATCATTGCATGATCTGCAGTTTAGCACTGGTGAAACTTCTTTTTTTCAGCCCCCAATGTGTTAGGCACACATACACACATACACTGGATAGGCGTAGCAGAGGTGGGGGTTATGCCACTTCTATACACTCACCCCGCACATATATCAAACATGACAGGCTGATCTCTCACCTATGGAGCACTCCTACCATCCCCCCTCCTCTCCTCGCAGCTCATTGAAGCTAACTCTATGCCTTATCGCATGGATGTGATGACGGCTACAGTGATCTGTGTCTCACTGCTCCGTGCGGCTCTGCACCCGCCCATCGGGGAGATGACCGGTGTCACTGTCCACAGGTGCATATCCCGAAGAGGGGGGAGCGTGGGTGGGGGCAGCATGCTAAGGCTAAATCATCCAATGATGGGAAACGGCACCAGGCGCAGCCAGCCGATCGTTGGCTTGTCATCCCCAGCAAAGACACTGCTGTGCGGGGGGAGGAGCCGGAATGACGTCATGCATAATCGATTACACTGGGTACCGCATCGATGCCGAATCGGGAAGGGCAGAATCGTGATGCATCGATGCGCCGATTATTTTCAACACCCCTAGCCTCCACTGGCTTGCCTTTTTCCCATAATGCATCCTGGTGCCATCTCTTCCCCAGATAAGTTATACACACCCAGCTATCCACATGATGTAAAAGAAAATGTGATTTATCAGACCAGGCCACCGTCTTGCTCTGTGCTCCAGTTCTGAGGCTCACGTGCCCATTGTAAGCTCTCTTGGCTGTGGATAAGGGTCAGCATGGACACCCTGACTGGTCTGCGGCTGCACAGCCCCATACACAACAAACTACGATGAACATTTTTTTTTTTGCTTTCAACACATCAACTTCAAGGACAACATGTTCACTTGCTCCCTAATATATCCCACTCATTTCCAGATACCATCGTAATGAGATAATCAATGTTATTTACTTCAACTCACAGTGGTCAGAATGACATGGCTGACAATACATACACACACAGCACAAGGCTGTATTCACACTATGAGACGGTTCTCAGGGCTGCAGTTCCTCTGAGCTCCACAAAGTGGTGATCTCACTTCTACCCAGACAGGAAGTCTCTATGGAAGACAGACAGGAAGTGATGTCAGGTATAAATAGGAACTTATGGGTGAGAGGTGAGTTAATAGAGAGGAGATGTTACTGGAAGTGGCAGCAGAAGAGGTAATAAAATCTTATTTTCTATTTACACCCAGTAACCCCCCCCCCCCCCCCCCCCGTCATGTCCGTCCTCTTCCTCCATAGTCACTGTGATGTCTTTTATCTCCAGCAGATGATGATACACACATATATAGTGTAGAAATAATGGAAAAAATAACTGTAAGTGCAAAGACAATGTGACTGTGAACATAAAAATAGGCAACGAATAATCCTATTCGTCCATAAGGTCATAGAAGGTTAAAAGCTCTGGGATTGATGGCAGCAGCTGTCCTCAGAGAAAGCCAGCTCCGTAAAGAGAGGGGTGGGAGCACAGGAAGCGCCACCTGAGCGTAGTATTAAAGGACAATTTTAATGGCAAGGTAAAACAGTAACACTCACAAGATTGAAATAAAAAGCAGGCTCATCTGTGTGTATAGATGGTATCTCTCCTGGCATCTGGAAAACAAGCGTCCACGCTTTATGGAGATGGCAGGGGATGCTCTGTAAGTCCTGTGGCCACCAGGAAGTCGGCCGGAACCAGCGTGGAACACAAGGAAGTGAAGAAGCATCCGAGAGAGAAGCCATGCTGGATAGGCAAAATGGGGAGGCCACGCGCTCTTGTCATCAGCTCCTTCTACCTGATATACCATCTATACACACAGATGAGCCTGCTTTTTATTTCAATCTTGTGAGTGTTACTGTTTTACCTTGCCATTAAAATTATGCTTTAATACTACACTCAGGTGGCGCTTCCTGTGTTCCCCCCTCTCTCTTTATATAGTGTGGAAACCTAGATTAACCCCTTCAGGGTCAGAACATTTTCTTTTGGTGACACATTCTAGTCATATGATCCTCTAAACAAACAGCACTGGCAATAAAAAGACAAGATGATGACCATCCTGACCATACATGGCCTACAAAGGGCAATTATTATACACAGGCAGCAAATGGACAATCATTACAATATGCAGCCAACACAATGTTGGAGTGCAGGGGTCAGGAGTTGGAGCATAGAGCCCCTTACATTGCTGGTCAGGAGGAAGAAAACATTCCCCAGCCTGCCATGAAGAATATGTTCCATTATTGGTGTCAGAGGGAAGAAAATACTGAGGGAAGTTGAGAAGCTGTGAAGGTTTAGTAAAGTTGAAAGACTTTAGGGGCCTCTGAAGGGGTAATGTAGCTAAAGGACCCTTGAGGGGGTAGTCAGGCTGCAGGGCTCTGAGGGAATAAGGGGCTGGAAGACTCCGTGAACTCTGAGGGACAGCGGGGGTCTCTGGGTCTGTGATGATCCTCCCACCCCACCTGCACTTTTTTTTTCAGACCTTACAGAACTGACAATCTTAACCATCTTATTGTCTCGCTGGTCATGTGATTTTTTCTGGAATATCAAGTAAGATGAAGAAGGGCATTCCTTCACTCATTGGTGAGCACTTGTTTTTGGAGGAGTTCTGTTTCAGATGCAAACCAGCTCAGAAAGGAAACAAACCCAACATAGAAAAGGGAATATCTGATCCAGCAGGCCAAGAGGGTTCCGGGACCTTCAAGATATAGCATATGCTAAACAGTCCAGATTAAATGTGTTCCCATGGCAGCAGCAGTTCTTAAATGTACAGCAACCCTCTTCCCCCCCCCCCCCCCTCACATCCACATCCTATTATTGTGTGACCAATACCGTCCAAATAATTCTTACTTTCATTTCCCAAAGTCATCCGTCTACAAGGAGACCTGTATACATCAAATCAGAAATAAATATATACGCTGCGCTTTCAAATATACTCTTCACATTATATATATATATGATAACCAAAGTGCAAATATGCGCCGTGATACATCCAGTAACGAGTGACTGTAAAAAGTGACAATAGTGCAACAAATAGTTATAAATACTTTAAAATGAACATATAAGTGAGAATAAATAATCACACTAGTACAAAGTGATATAACGTGATTGGTTGTATCAAAATTACTGTTCATAAAATCATATAGTGGACACAATCCACTAAAACATATAAATGAATAAAAAGTGCTTCTTTGTGCATATGTGTCATCCAATTATTTCCATTCAAAAGTGCTTCTAAAGTCCATGCGATTTGGAAACTGCTGTGTAGATAATCCAAAACAAGCCGCAGTGATCACACTCAGGTGCTCCCCCCTAGGTATTAAACGCTCACCTCTGAGCGCGTGACTTTGCACTTAAAATGGAGTTCCACCCACTTTTACAATCTTCAGTATCCCTCACTAAACTATGCACTGTAAACGAATTGGATATTTTTTAATTTTTTTTTCTCAGCACCTACTGTATATCTGCTGTATTCATTTTTCACTTCCTCCTCCCTGGCCGTGGCCCAACACATCATTTCCTGTTTGCAATGCCTTCTGGGAAGGGGCGGCAACTTCCTATGACACTGCAGTTGCTATGGAAACCTGACCTGAAACCTATTAAACTGCTTGTGTTGCACTGAGCATGTGCGAGATCTGCAAGGATGAGATCCAGGAAGAAATACAGTCTGGCTTCAGATGCCCACACTTAAGATGGCCACGGCCTGCTGTAAGTTTATAAAATAACAAACTACTGCTATAAACTAACAAAACAGACCTTAGTTTACAGACTAACTTTACTAGAATACATTAAGCTTGTGTATTATAGAGGTATTTGTATTTAAAAAGTATAATTTTGGCCGGAACACCACTTTAAGCTTATTCAATACACACACGTGAACCACCTCTGGGGCTCTCCAGAGGTGGTTCACGTGTGTATTGACTAAGCTTAAGTGCAAAGTCAGAGGTGAGCATTTAATACCTAGGGGGGAGCACCTGAGTGTGATCATTGTGGCTTGCTTTGGATTATCTACACAGCAGTTTCCAAATCACATTATTTATTCTCACTTATATGTTCATTTTTAAGTATTCATAACTATTTGTTGCACTATTGTCACTTTTTACAGTCACTCGTTACTGGATGTATCACGGTGTGTGATTTACATGCATATTTGCACTGGTTATCACATCTATATAATGTGAAGAGTATATTTGAAAGCACAGCATATATATTTATTTCTGCTTTTATCTGCATGTTTTTATGAGACGTGTTTAACGCTTGCAGCTGTTTCACGGTGCCATTTGGCAATTTATAATCAGAGAAGGCTCACAGGATCTTTTATATATATATACTGTATAGATCAAATGACGGCACCAATGAAGATGGAGGAGGACCGGAGTCACATGACTGAGAAGATAATAAGCCTCATTTTGGAGATCATCTACCTGCTGACCGGAGAGGTGAGGAGGATTCTGGGAAGTCATATGACATCACTCTTATCTCTATTAATAAAACACAGACCTGGCCGGAGAGGTGAGGAGGATTCTGGGAGGTCACATGACATCACTCATCTCTATTAATAAAACACAGACCTGACTGGAGAGGTGAGGAGGATTCTGGGAGGTCACATGACATCTCTCTTATCTCTATTAATAAAACACAGACCTGACCGGAGAGGTGAGGAGGATTCTGGGAGGTCACATGACATCACTCTTAGCTCTATTAATAAAACACAGACCTGACCGGAGAGGTGAGGAGGATTCTGGGATTCTAACATGATATTCCTATTGGTTCCTCAATATAGAGATTTCCTCTTGTGAAGTCAGGTGATCATATGACCATCACAGTGCCTCCATGTGATTCCCTAAAACCTGAGAGACACAACATGCAGAAGATTCTAGAAGTCACCAAGAAGATGATGGAGCTGCTGACAGGAGAGGTGAGCGGTGCTGGGAATTCTGGGATATTATCCAGTAACAGACAAGGGATGTGTCTGGATGGTGACTGTATCATTGTGTGTGTCAGGTTCCTATAAGGTGTCAGGATGTCACTGTCTATTTCTCCATGGAGGAGTGGGAGTATTTAGAAGGACACAAGGATCTCTACTAGGGTTGAGCCGAACACCCTCCGGTTCGGTTTGCAGCAGAACATGTGAACAGGCAAAAAATTTGTCAGAACACACGAACACCGTTAAAGTCTATGGGACACGAACATGAATAATCAAAGTGCTAATTTTAAAGGCTTATATGCAAGTTATTGCCATAAAAAGTGTTTGGGGACCCGGGTCCTGCCCCAGGGGACATGGATCAATGCAAAAATTTTTTGAAAAACTGCAGTTTTTTCGGGAGCAGTGATTTTTTTTAATGCTTAAAGTGAAACAATAAAAATGAAATATTCCTTTAAATTTCGTACCTGGGGGGTGTCTATAGTATGCCTGTAAAGTGGCGCAGTTTTCCAGTGATTAGAACAGTACCACAGCAAAATGGCATTTCTAAGGGAAAAAAAAGTCATTTAAAACTTATCGCGGCTGTAATGAATTGTCGGGTCCCGGCAATATAGATAAAATTCATTGAAAAAAAAAGCATGGGTTCCCCCCCCAGTCCATTACCAGGCCCTTTGGGTCTGGTTTGACTATTAAGGGGAACCCCGAACCAAAATTAAGAAAAAAATTGTGTGGGGGGTCCTCCTAAAATCCATACCAGGCCCTTCAGGTCTGGAATAGAAATTAAGGGGAACCCTGCGCCAAATCTAAAAAAAATCGCCGAAGGGGTCCCCCCCAAAATCCATACCAGACCCTTATCTAAGCACGCAACCTGGCAGGCCGCAGGAAAAGAGGGGGGACGAGAGAGCGCCCCCCCCACCCTCCTGAACCGTAGCAGGCCACATGACCTCAACATGGGGAGGGTGCTTTGGGGTCTGACCCCAAAGCACCTTGTCCCCATGTTGATGGGCACAAGGGCCTCATCCCCACAACCCTTGCCCAGCGGTTGTGGGGGTATGCGGGCGGGGGCTTATTGGAGTCTGGAAACCCCCTTTAACAAGGGGACCCCCAGATCCCGGAGTGTACCCCTACCATTTCACAAAAAAAGTGTTAAAAATGGTAAAAAAGACGAGACGGCTTGGGACAAGTCCTTTATTAAAAAAAATAAAATAAAAATGTCCCTCGATGTAAGTTCACGCCGCCCGACGATCCATCTCCATGGGAGGCTCCTGTCGTGTGATGCATTTTCGCTGTGACAGTTCTTATATAACTGAGGGCGGGGCCACCCGGTGATGTAAACGGGTGACCCCCACCCCCTCTGACGCCACGGGGGCTTCCCCATGGCGGGGGGCGGGAATTGTCACAGAGAATACACGTTAGTCAGCGGGAGCCTCCCATGGAGGTGGATCGGTTGCGGCTTTTTTTTTTTTTGGGTCTGTCGGGTGGCGTGAACTTGCATCGAGGGACATTTTAATTTTTTTATTTTTTAATAAAGGACTTGTCCCAAGGCGTCTCTTTTTTACCATTTTTGCCACATTTTTTGTAAAATGATAGGGGTACAGTGTACCCTATTACCAATTCACACTGGGGGGAGGCCAGGATCTGGGGGTCCCCTTATTAAAGGGGGCTTCCAGATTCTGATAAGCCCCCCGCCCGCATACCCCTGCTCAGGGGGTTCAGGAGGGGGGGCGCTCTCTTGTCCCCACCTCTTTTCCTGTGGCTTGCCAGGTTGCATGCTCGGATAAGGGTCTGGTATGGATTTTGGGGGGACCCCTACGCCATTTTTTTAAAATTTGGCGCAGGGTTCTCCTTTATTTCCCTTCCAGACCTGAAGGGCCTGGTATGGATTTTAGGAGGACCCCCACGCAATTTTTTTGTTATTTTGGTTGGGGTTCCCTTTAAAATTCATACCAGACCCAAAGGGCCTGGTAATGGACTGGGGGGAACCCATGCCCTTTTTTTTCAATAAGTTTTATCTATATTGCCGGGACCTGACAATTCATTACAGCCGCGAGCAGTTTTAAATGACCTTTTTCCTTTAGAAATGTCATTTTGTGCAGGCACTGTTCTAAACATGGGAAAAATGCGCCACTTTGCAGGCATACTATAGACACCCCCAGGCATGTAATTTAAAGTAATATTTAATTTTTATTGTTTCACTTTAAGCATGAAAAAAATCACTGCTCCCGAAAAAAACGTCTGTTTTTTAAAAATTTTTTTGCATTGATACATGTCCCCTGTGGCAGGACCCGGGTCCCCAAACACTTTTTATGCCAATAACTTGCATATAAGCCTTTAAAATTAGCACTTTTGATTTTTCATGTTCAAGTCCTATAGACTTTAATAGTGTTTAACAGAACTTACCTTCGACTCGAACATCGGGCTCATCCCTAATCTCTAAAAGGACGTCATGATGGACAATCAGCCGCCCCTCACATCACCGGATAAGAGGAGACTTTATTGTAAAGGAGAGAGCAGTATGGAGGGTCCACCTAGATCCCCCATCATCTGATAAACACATAGAAACAATGTATTCAGTCAGTGTGTGTGTTTCCTACAGATGGATCCAGTCATGGGAACCCACCAGAGAGATGTCCCCATTCTCTGTATTCCCGGGATTCCACACAGGAAGGTCACACCATCCCTCACCATAATCAGGTAGATGAGGATCAAACACTGATCGTTATGATTTATACACAAGTGCAGGGTCGGACTGACCATTCAGGCACTCGGCACTGACCGAGGGCCCGAGGTCAGAGGGGCCCCATGAGCGGCTCAGTCTGCCCCTGAATGTGCCCACAGCTTATCATGCAGGATAGGGGAAGTTTATGCACCGCGGAGGCAGTGAGCTATGTCATTCCTGCCTGCAGTTGATAAGGCTATGAGAGGACTTGCTGGCCAGGATCACAGAGCAATCATGGAGCAATGGGGATGATAGCAGTGGCAGGCTCTCCGGCTATCTCTCCTCCTGGGGAATTCAGCAGAGGGGCGGGGCCACAGTATACATCCATGCCTCGGGGGAAAGCCAGTGAGAGAGCTGGAGGCTGCAGAGTGAAGACAGAGTGGAGTCATCATGTCGGAGATGATAGCCACCTGACCTGTCTTGTGTCCAGCAGCAGGTCAGTGTGTAATCACAGTAGTGTCTATGATCACCAGCCAGGCTGACTGAGAGTTCCTTCTTGCCCAGTGCCCATCTACCAGGTGCTATTCCCTGGTACACTGATATCTGTACACTGAGTGCCACTCAGTGTACAGATATCAGTGTTGTATATAAGGAATAGCTCTCAGTATACAGATATCAGTGTTAGGGAAAAGCACTCAGTGTATAGATGTCAGTTATATATAGGGAATAGCACTTATGCCGCGTACACACGGTCGTACTTTTCGTCTACAAAAGTCGGACAGCCTGTCCGACAGACTTCCGGCAGACTTTCGGTGGACTTGCGGCGGACTTGCGGCCTACTTTCTAACGAACGGACTTGCCTACACACGACCACACAAAAGTCTAACGGATTCGTACGTGATGACGTACACCGGACTAAAATAAAGAAGTTCATAGCCAGTAGCCAATAGGTGCCCTAGCGTGGCTTTTTGTCCGTCGGACTAGCACACAGACGAGCGGATTTCGGGGTCCGTCGTAGTTACGAAGTAAAGTTTTAAAACATGTTTCAAATCTAAAGTACGTCGGATTTGAGGCTAAAAAAGTCAGTTGAAAGTCCGGAGAAGCCCACACACGATCGGATTACCAGCCAGCTTTAGTCCATCAGCGTCCGTTGGACTTTTGTAGACGAAAAGTAGGACCGTGTGTACGCGGCATTAGTGATATTCCCTATGTGTTACACTGGCATCTATACACTCACTAAGTACTTTTTCCTAACACTGATATCTGTATACTGAGAGCTATTCCTTATATACACACCACTTCGGCAGAAAGAACAATAAGTGGGAAGAATGTTCCTTACATTGGTGATCAGCGGGAAGAATGTTCCTTACATTGATGATCAGCGGGAAGAATGTTCCTTACATTGGTGATCAGTGGGAAGAATGGTCCTTACATTGGTGATCAGCGGGAAAAATGTTCCTTACATTGATGATCAGTGAGAAGAATGCACCTTACATTGGTGATCAGTGAGAAGAATGGTCCTTACATTGGTGATCAGTGAGAAGAATGTTCCTTACATTGGTGATCAGTGGGAAGAATGGTCCTTACATTGGTGATCAGTGAGAAGAATGTTCCTTACATTGGTGATCAGTGAGAAGAATGTTCCTTACATTGGTGATCAGTGAGAAGAATGCTCCTTACATTGGTGATCAGCGGGAAGAATGTTCCTTACATTGGTGATCAGTGGGAAGAATGTTCCTTACATTGGTGATCAGCGGGAAGAATGTTCCTTACATTGGCGATCAGCGGGAAGAATGTTTCTTACATTGGTGATCACTCAGTGGGAAGAATGTTCCTTACATTGGCGATCAGCGGGAAGAATGTTCCTTACATTGGCGATCAGCGGGAAGAATGTTTCTTACATTGGTGATCACTCAGTGGGAAGAATGTTTCTTACATTGGTGATCACTCAGTGGGAAGAATGTTCCTTACATTGGTGATTAGCAGGAAGAATGTTCCTTACATTGGTGATCAGCGGGAAGAATGCTCCTTACATTGGCGATCAGCGGGAAGAATGTTTCTTACATTGGTGATCACTCAGTGGGAAGAATGTTTCTTACATTGGTGATCACTCAGTGGGAAGAATGTTTCTTACATTGGTGATCACTCAGTGGGAAGAATGTTCCTTACATTGGTGATTAGCGGGAAGAATGTTCCTTACATTGGTGATCAGTGAGAAGAATGTTCCTTACATTGGTGATCAGCGGGAAGAATGTTCCTTACATTGATGATCAGTGAGAAGAATGTTCCTTACATTGATGATCAGTGAGAAGAATGTTCCTTACATTGGTGATCAGTGAGAAGAATGTTCCTTACATTGGTGATCAGTAGGAAGAATGTTCCTTACATTGATGATCAGTGAGAAGAATGTTCCTTACATTGATGATCAGTGAGAAGAATGTTCCTTACATTGGTGATCAGTGGGAAGAATGGTCCTTACATTGGTGATCAGTGAGAAGAATGTTCCTTACATTGGTGATCAGTGAGAAGAATGTTCCTTACATTGGTGATCAGTGAGAAGAATGTTCCTTACATTGGTGATCAGTGAGAAGAATGTTCCTTACATTGGTGATCAGTGAGAAGAATGGTCCTTACATTGATGATCAGTGAGAAGAATGCTCCTTACATTGGTGATCAGTGGGAAGAATGGTCCTTACATTGGTGATCAGTGAGAAGAATGTTCCTTACATTGGTGATCAGTGAGAAGAATGTTCCTTACATTGGTGATCAGTGAGAAGAATGTTCCTTACATTGGTGATCAGTGAGAAGAATGTTCCTTACATTGGTGATCAGTGAGAAGAATGGTCCTTACATTGATGATCAGTGAGAAGAATGCTCCTTACATTGGTGATCAGTGAGAAGAATGTTCCTTACATTGGTGATCAGCGGGAAGAATGTTCCTTACATTGGTGATCAGCGGGAAGAATGTTCCTTACATTGGTGATCAGCGGGAAGAATGTCCCTTACATTGGCGATCAGCGGGAAGAATGTTTCTTACATTGGTGATCAGTGGGAAGAATGTTTCTTACATTGGTGATCAGTGGGAAGAATGGTCCTTACATTGGTGGTCAGTGGGAAGAATGTTCCTTACATTGGTGATCAGTGGGAAGAATGTTCCTTACATTGGTGATCAGCGGGAAGAATGTTCCTTACATTGGTGATCAGCGGGAAGAATGTTCCTTACATTGGCGATCAGCGGGAAGAATGTTTCTTACATTGGTGATCACTCAGTGGGAAGAATGTTCCTTACATTGGTGATTAGCGGGAAGAATGTTCCTTACATTGGTGGTCAGTGGGAAGAATGTTCCTTACATTGGTGATCAGCGGGAAGAATGTTCCTTACATTGGTGATCACTCAGTGGGAAGAATGTTTCTTACATTGGTGATCACTCAGTGGGAAGAATGTTTCTTACATTGGTGATCACTCAGTGGGAAGAATGTTTCTTACATTGGTGATCACTCAGTGGGAAGAATGTTTCTTACATTGGTGATCACTCAGTGGGAAGAATGTTCCTTACATTGGTGATCAGTGGGAAGAATGTTCCTTACATTGGTGGTCAGTGGGAAGAATGTTCCTTACATTGGTGATCAGTGAGAAGAATGTTCCTTACATTGGTGGTCAGTGGGAAGAATGCCCCTTACATTGGTGGTCAGTGGGAAGGAGGAGGAGGACACACCCAAGGAGCTCTCTGTGAGAACCAGCCTTTTTTCAAGCCTGGGCCTCGCCTGCTAGCTTGGCCCAGGAATAATGCCTGATCCTGGGGGAGGCCCTGGGAGGGATCCCCCTGATGACACAGGGCCTAGTGAGGAGGAGGTGGAGGATCTGACTGTAGGTCCAGGCCCTGCTGTGGATGTGAATATCTTAAGTCAAAAGATTATCGATCGTTTTAGGGCGATTGGAAGCGCTGAAGAGAAACTTAAAGTTTTGAAGGTTGAACATAAAAACTTCAGAGCCAAATACTTCCAGGCCTGGAGTAAAAATCGCACAGCCATGAAGCCTGAGTTACAGGAATTGGAGGAAAAACTAAAGCAGCAAACTTTATTGTTGGAGACGTTGAAAGCCAGAAGTGGAGCATTTAAAGAAAAGTTTGACAATGAGAGGAGATTTGCCAGCCAGACATCAGCAAGTTCCATGGATCAGTAGCCTCAGGTAATAGATGACCTGGGTCCATCTGCCTCTGCACCTCTCCACCCATGTAAGGCCTTGGAATCACCAGCGGCAACCAGCCAAGGGGGTTGAGAGCATGGCACCCTGACCTTCATCCAGCAGATGGAGTCACCCCCGAGAGCAGACAAGTTTGCCATTTCTGTCCCTGAGGATGAGCAGAAAAATAAACCAGGGAATAAAGATGGAACTGCACCCTGGACATGGATGTTTCGGCTCCTGCATTTGCTGAGACCTGTAGTTCCTCTACCAAGTTTGCTGCATGTGTTTCACACGGTATGGCTGACACCAGCAAAGCGATTGCCTCATCTGTGCCTCCCTGTGTTGCAGCAGAGCTGATTGATGCTGATGGGGGAGGGGATCAGCATATTGCACCATGTGCAGTGGAAGCCATGGAGGTTGTACCTGTTGCAGTATCAGACCAGTCTGCTTCTCGGCCTTTTGGCCAAGATCAAGTGTAGTATCTGTTCTTATCAGTTTCCAGAGGAGGCGCTGTGTCACTCTCGTTGGGGAGGGCCAGCAATTCCAATGACACTGTTGAATGAATGAATGAATGATTGATTTGTAAAGCAATGCAAATGCGAACTGAATCGCCTCAAGGCGCTAATGCGTTTTGTGTCTGAGCAGCTTGTTAGAAGAGGAAGATTTTTAGTTTTTTCCTAAAGGCCAGATGGTTTTCTTCCATGCGGATGTGAGTCGGAAGAGTATTCCATAGCCGAGGTCCCTGGACTGCGAATCTGCGTTCTCCCCTTGCTTTGTAGCGGTATCTGGGAACGAGGAGGAGGTTTTGGTTGGATGATCACAGATTGCGATTGGGTGTGTAGTGTTTTCTCTCGGAGGTATTGAGGGGCGTTTCCTTGTATGCATTTGTGGGTGAGGCAGAGGGTCTTGAATGTGATCCGATTCTTTATCGTTAGCCAGTGTAAGCTCCTCAGTGATGGGAAGATGGACTCCCAGGGTTTTTTTCCTGTTAGCAGTAATGCCGCCGCATTTTGAATGGCCTGTAGGCGCGCAAGCTGATATTGGGGAAAGCCTATGTAGAGTGAGTTTGCGTAGTCAAGACGGGAATTGATGATTGTTCCAACTACTGCTGCTTTTGTCCTTTTCTGGGATAAAGGGAATGAGTCTGCATAGCAGGCGGAGGAGATGGTGAGATCCGCTAACTACTGATCCTATTTGTGCATCCATTGTCATTTCTGAGTCAAAGATAACTCCGAGACTCTTGGCTTTGGTGCTCGGGGAGATGGTCTGTCCAAAGATGGTGGGAGGTATCCATGGAGACTTGGTTTTGGGATTTTGGTTAGCATGTAGAAGAAGTTCTGTTTTTGACCCGTTGAGTTTGAGGGAACTGATGGTCATCCATTCATCTATCAAAGTGAGACATTGCTCTAGTTGATGATGATGGTCTTTTTGTCCGGTGATGCGAAAGTAGATTTGGGTATCGTCAGCATATGAGTGGAAACAGAGGTCTGATTTTTTGATGATTTTGAGGAGTGGGCGGATGTAGATGTTGAATAGCAATGGCGACAAAGGTGAACCCTGGGGGACTCCACAGGAAATTGTCTGGGTGTCGGAGGTGAATGCTCCAAGTTTCACTGTCTGAGAGCGATTCTCTAAGAAGGATGCAAACCATTTTAGACTCAAATGTGTGGCTCCTGCAACTTCTGTGAGGTGGAGCGGACAAGTAGAGTATTGTGGTCCACTGTATCAAATGCTGCACTGAGGTCTAACAGTATCAGGAGACATGATTCTCCGTCATCTGCACCTTCGAGGGCATCATCCCATATTTTTAGAATTGCCGTTTCTGTGCCATGGCCTGGGCGGAAGCCTGATTGTAGAGTGTCCAGAAGTTGATGTGTGTCCAGGTGGTGTTGTAACTGTTGTACTACCGCGTTCTCCATGATCTTGGAGATGGTGTTAAGGCTTGTTAGGAAGACTGCAAGAACTATGAATATACCAGCAAGTATTAAGAATGACAATAATGATAAAACAAGGAATTTGGTGGTGAAGGGGTTAATACTGCTGGGAAAAATTAAAATGACATTTCTCTCCCAGCTCAGCAGAGGAAAGACTCATCGATTGTGCAGACCAAATCTGTACAATCAATATCTGCTAGAAATGTGTCAGATGGTTCAAAACACACACGTTTTTTCTGCAGGGGGGAATGTGGGGAGTTACGCGGCAGTTTTGGGGAGTCACACCAAGGAGGGTGGAGGGAATTTTGTAAATACTAGTGGTCATAATTTGGGGAGGTTTGGTGGTGGGATGGTTGGTGGGTACAGGAGGAGGAATGTGGTTCAGTTGAAGTGGGAGGGGGAGGGGACCCCACCAGTAAGGGGGAGGGTGGCTGAGTTGGTTTTGGAAATGGGGTTTAAAGCCTTGGATATATTTGCTTTGATTTGCCCAGTGGGGAGTTATGAATTTATCCTTTGTAAAGCCTGAGGGTTTGGATTTATTTTGGGAGCGATATAGGAGGTGCAGGGGCCTTCCGCAGTGGAGTGGTTTGGTGCCAAAGGTGATTTCAAGGCAGCCTCTGATAAAATCAGTGACTGTATTGGTGCGTAACAAATCCATACCAGAGGCTGATTTAAAAGTATGGCTATGCCGATATGGTGAGGTCCTCGCTCCACTGCGGTAGGTCCTGGATGAACATGGAATATGGACAGGGGCCTGGACAGTGTCACTAAAATTGGGGGTGCTGGGGAATGTAGTTCAACACCTTCCCTGTTCAGCTTTTTTGGGGAGGGATAGGTTGACCATTTTTTACCAGGGTCAGCCTAAAGTTTGTAATAAATATGGTGGCAAAGGCCATTTTGCATCTACCTGTACCCGTAAGAAATGCTCACTATGACAGGATCTGGACCATTTGGCTAAGGATTCTACCGAAATTCAGTGTAATTTGTGCCAAAAGCTCAGTCATCCTTATAGCCAGTGCCCGGAGGCATTACATAACGTGCCAGGATTGGAGGCTGAGTTGCAGAGGCTTGATAAGGAGGATGAGGCCACTAAAACTGTTGTTGCCCCTCCCTGTTGTTTCAGATTCTTTTTTCCCTAGTAATGTGGTCCCCAAGTCTGTCCCTCCTGTGTCTGTTACATCTTGTTTCAGATTCTGTTTCCCCTAGTGATGTGGTCCCTAAATGTGTCCCTCCTGTGGTAGTCCCTAATCCTTCTGTACGTAGATCCTCCAGACTAGCAGAAGCTGCTGGGGGGGCAGGTTTGGTGGATTTTCCCACTCAGCCCCAAGTCCCTGTCCCTCAGCAGCGCAAACGTGGTCAGGGGAATGTGGGGGTGCTGGATGGGGGTGGGGCTGATGGAAGGGTGTCCATATCCCATGTCTCACCCTCTGTTGAGGAGGATTCGGATGATGAGGGGTGGGAGAAGTTTAGGGGGAAGAAAAAGAGGAAGAGGAAGGTAAATAAAGTGGTCATTTCTTCCTCAGAGTCAGACCCAGGAGGGGTTCCTCTTGGCAACACCTTTTCAGTTTTGTTAGGTGATGAGATGTCTGATATATCTTTCTCTTTATCATCCATGGATGAGGGGAAGTCATGTAGTCTGAAGAGAGCTGTTTCTGGTGATGAGAGTGTGGTAAAGATCTTTGGTCTCTTGCGGCTGAGCCCTGCAGCGGAGTTGCGGTCCTTTTTAAAAACCGATATGGTACCGTGCCAGCGGTTAATTGAGGTAGAAATGGGGAGATGCATGGTCTTGGATGTCTCTGTGAGGGGGCAGGACCTGCGTCTAATTAATATCTATGGACCGCAGTCAAAATGGGGCAGGAAATGCCTCCTCAAAGAGATCAAGCCCTTCCTTTTTACGTCAGAAAGAGAACAAATCAGAGCAAGTATGTATATGAGACACAGCAGCTGAACACCAGGGTCAAAAATCAAATCCCTAAAAGACAAATAAAAACAGATGGTGCAGCGCTCAAAAAACAATAATGAGAGTCCATGAATAATTCAATCAATCCAAACAGTCATGTGTGATGTGACTTCATGCTGACATCTCAGTGACTTTCAGTGATCCCTCCACCAATATGCAGGATGGCCTCTCACCTTATGGCTGGGACCCTTTAATTATAGAGGATCAGAAGTGCCTTCCCTTATGGGTCATGTAAGAATGGTGCACAGCAGATCCAGATCAGTCAGACGGCAGGGTAATGGACAAGCATATGGAAACGCTCTCCCAGCGTATACAGATTATATGGAATAAAAAGGATAAAACATAGTGCTCTCCATATAGTACAATTTATTGAGTAAAATAATTAATATCGCACTTACAAACGGCAATTGTATGGGAAACCGAGATGGCTCCCTTTTTAGCAGAGGTTTATAACAGCTGTCTAGAAGAGGTTTCGCTCCCTCCCTCCATGAGGAAATCCACTGTGATTCTTCTGTCAAAAGGTAAAGACCCCTCAATGATTGAGAACTGGCGCCCCATCAGTCTTATCAATGTTGATAGAAAGATCTTGGCGAAGATTCTTTTTCAGCGCTTGTCGTCAGTGGCCGGCAATTTGTTGTCCAGTCATCAGCACTGTTCGGTCCAAGGTAGAAGTACCTTTCCAGCGGTTTTAGCTGTCCGGGAGGCTTTGGAACGATGCAGTGCTGCTGGATGGAGAAAGTACTTGCTGGCATTGGATCAGGCGAAGGCTTTTGATAGTCAATCACGAGTACCTGTATTTGCTACTTGGTAGATACGGCCTGCAGGGGAGGTTTATATATTGGCTGATGACATCATATAGAGAGGCTGAGAGCTTCCCACTGGTTAATGGTTGGGTTGGACGGCCTTTTGAGGTTGGCTCTGGTGTGTGCAAGGGATGTCCTCTTAGCCCCCTGTTATATGTATTCGCAATCGACCCCTTCAAAAGAAGACTAGAGAGTGGATCTTTGTGCGGGGTGCCTTTGGGCATTGCTGGTGTGCCGCCTTTGAAGGTCATGGCCTATGCTGATGATGTGCCTGTTATTGTCTCTGGGACGGAGGAGGCGCAGGAGGTGGTCTCTTTGCTAGAGCAGTACACGGAGGCTTCTGGTTCTAAAGTCAACCATGAAAAGAGTGAAGTTTTCTGGATGGGTGAGGAGGGTGAAAGCTTTGAACTTCCTAATGCCTTCCCAGAGCCCCAGCAGGAAATTAAAGTGTTGGGCATCAAATTTGGTATTGGTGACTATGGTCATCAAAATTGGGAAAGCAGGTTGGTGTGTGCCAATGCCAAAGTAGCAAGCTGGAAGAAACGGAAGCTTCCCTTAAGGGTTGACTTGATCAAAACATACCTGGTCCCAATCTTTTCGTCTGTATCTTGCCAGCATCTCTCTATGCAAGGGTGTACAGCTGTTTTTACTATTATGGGAAAATAGGCTGAACCTGATCAAACGCTATGTAACTTACCTGTCTAGGTGGGAGGGTGGCCTAGGAATGGTCAACCCAATAGTTTTCTTTTCTCTGCACTTTTTAAAGTACAATCTTGGTAACATGCTAGCAGAGAATCCGCTGGGATGGGTGGGTATTTTATAATCTTGTTTTAGGCCTTTTCTGCGATGCTAGGAAGATGGCGGGCCAGTGAAAAGTCTGAGAGTCCGACATGGCAAGCTCCCGGCTTATGTTGTCCCGTGTCTGAAAATACTTCAGCGGTGGCAGTGGAGGATATCAAGTCCCTCCCCAGGAAGCTTGTGGAGAAGAGGATTTTGAGCTCTGCTTTCAGTGTGTCACTGGCCTTAAGGGATTGCCCAGGCTCTGTAATGAGGGAGGGGTTGCGTTTAATCAATTTAGAAAGAATCCCTTTGAAGTTTAGGGATCAAGCCTGGCTCGCTTTCCATGGAAGGCTCTATGTGAGAGGAAATTTGAAGCATCGCCCTGTGGATGATCGGGATTGTCCTAGAGTGGAGTGTGTTGGTAAATTGGAGTCTATGGACCACTTTTTGCTGCAGTGTCCCTTTTAACATAGAGGTGTATAAAAGGGTGAGGAGGGCCCTAGGTATCCCCTTTTTCTATCACATGAGTTATACGGAGTGGGTGTACGGGGCATTCCCGACTCGCTGGGATTTTCATTTCGATGCACTTTTTCTAGTTCGTATAGTTGTCCCTTACTTCACATGGAATGCACGATGTCAGATTACCCTGCGGAAGAAAGTCCTCTCTGTTGAGGTGGTGGTGCACGATATTCTGAGTGAGGTTGGGAAATTTATGGGTCTTGAGAAAGGCAGGAAGCCTCGGGCGGTCTGGAAAAGGGCATGGAGGAATATCAGACCTGCCTTTTGGTGAACTGCCCATCTCTGGGTGAGGAGCTCCTTTTCTTTTTCTGTTTCTTTCACTCCCTTAGCTCTTGTTGGTTAGTATCTTCTTATTGAAGAAGGGCTGCATGCAAAATGGGTGCAGGTTTGTTTCTTGACCTCGCAGGTTTGTCTGGTGTAGTGGTGTGAGTTGTAATGTGATTTATCTTCCCCAGTAATGACATTATTTGTGATTTTTTTTTTTTTTTTTTTGCTTTTGCTGTTAAGTCTTTCTTTGAGAGCAGATTTGCTATATTTATTTTCATTTTTTCATGTAAATATGTATGTATATATATATATATATATATATATATATATATATATATACACACATAGATATAGTTTTTATGCTTATTGATTGCAAGACTTTTAATAAAGAAAAATTGGGAAGAATGCCCCTTACATTGGTGCTCAGCAGAAAGAATGTTTCTTACATTGGTGGTCAGTGGGAAGAATGCCCCTTACATCGGTGTTCAGTGAAAATGATATAAAGTAATAAAAAATGATTTTTAAAAATGTAAAGCACACCGGTGACCCCCGCACACACTCTATATGAAAAGCTTTATGTAGGACGAGCCCATGTATGGAAACAATAATGGCGCCACACATGTAGGGTATCGTCAGGAACGTTGGAGTAAGAGCAATTGTAGGGCAAAAATTTTATAACATGCTGGACAGAGCTTTTTATTTTTTGTATATTTTTTATCAAACTGTTCAGCTAAGAAGACATTTGTTGCACCTGTTATATTGTGTTACTTTATGAAATCCTTAATTTTGGAAATGTACCATTGTTGCACTTTCTTTAATGTAAGTTTATTTTTCTTTATATTCTATAATAAACATTTATTTTGGACGAAAGCATGTAGTGTGGACAGTGCAATATGTAGGTGGAGATTTATGTAGGTGTGGCTTGAGTGTGGGCGGGAACACATGGGTGGGGACAGGGGGGCCCCTAGGATCTCCTATTGGCCGTGAGCCCCATGAGTTGTCTGCCCCTGCACAAGTGTGTTTGTTACAATGAATGTTTTATTATATATTCAGAGTAGTAACCTCGGGGATGATAATGTTAAAGAAGAGTATAAAGAGCATGAGAAGTATGGATTGATGGAGACGTTTTCAGAAGGACACAAGGATAAGATGGAGCCACCTAATACCAGGAACCCACCACAGAGATGTCCCCGTCCTCTGTATTTCCAGGATTCCACACATATAGATCACAACTATGCAAAACATTATCAGGTAGATGAATAACAATTATTGGTAGTTAAGATCTGTACACAAGTATGTTTATTATAATGAATGTTTTATTCGGTCTTTCAGAATAGAAACCTTGGGGATGATAATATTAAAATAGATTATAAAGAGAAATATGGAGTGATGGAGGACTTTTCAGAAGGACACAAGGCTCTAATGGAGCCACCTAATACCAGGAACCCACCAGAGAGATGTCCCCGTCCTCTGTATTCCCGGGATTCCACACAGGAAGCTCACGCCATCCCTCACTGTAACAAGGTTGGTGGCATCTAGAACATTGACTTGTTGAAGTGATTTATTTAAATGTGATTTCACAATATGAAGCTTATGTTTTACAGATGACCTCTTCTAATATTTTCTTGGTTTAGAGTAAAGATCCAATTGATTTAAAAGCTGAGGGTAAAGCAGAAGAAGAAGAGAGGTATGTGAGGGATGATCAGCAGTCTATGGAGGAGGATGGAATAACGAGGACATTTATAGAGGAGGACACTCCTACAGAGATCAGCACAGGTGGGTCATTAACACTAAATACATTCCTACACCCATACTGCTCACTGATTGGTCCAGAGTAGGGCAAGAACTGGGTGATATCAGCCTGTAATACCCTGGTCACTTTCCTGAGCTGTGTTCCCCGTCCTGTATTCCTGTATTTCTCTCGGATAATCTTCCTTCTCTGTACTGCAGACACAATTTATGTCTCTAGACTGGATTTATGGAGATTCTGGGGTTCAGTTGACAGCAAAATGTTGATTTCTACCAAAAGCATTACTAGACCTAGGCACCCGGGACATGTGCTCTATGCCTGATTCTCCAAGGGTTACCTGCTTTCTATTTTGCTGGCTGTGCCGAGTGGAGGGATATGTCTGTATAGTCTCAGACCCAAGTCACTGAGTGCAGTCTCAGGAGATGGGAGGCAGCGGTGTGGGATCTCTGCAACTTGTCTCATGTAAAAATTTAAGTTTCCACTGAATACCAATATTATGAGTCCTGACTCTTACGCTTTATAATTCATATTGCACAGTAAATAGTCCTGACCCCTCCTCTATATACTCTATGTTGTACATTACATACGTTTGATACTATATAGTCCTATCTGTTGTATCTTATACAATATGTTGTACATTACATAGTCCTGACTTCTGCTCTCTCCCCACTGCTATATATAAACATAATATGTATTCTCTTTTTTTTTTACACCCATTTTCTACCAGCTGAACATTTTATATCTGATGACTTTTACATGTTGATAATAAAGTGATAACATCCTCAAACTTTGGAACCTTAAACAGAAAGCGATAATGAGGGAGGAGTCAATAACCCAATGATGGAGGTCTTCAGGATTAGTCCACCTTCATCTTGGTTGTTCTCCCCCCATTCTCACTCTCTGACCTCTGGTGGGGCTCAGCCCCGCTGTTATTCATGACTAAATCATGGACTAAATAAGGAAGTGCAGGACTTCTTGTATTGGGAAGATGACAATGAGTGATAGAGGGGGTGGGGACACTCGTCCTATAATCCCCTCATCACTGTCACTCCTATAAAAGACAGTTCTCATTGTTTCCTCACTCTCTGACTAAGGTCCATGAATAAAGAAATGAACTGGTAGGAGATCAGAGGACCCATTTACTAGTTACCTTGAGGGTGGAATTGTAAGATCCTCAGAGACAAAGCTGCCTTATGTGGGCGGAGTCCTGGTTTAGGGGAACCAATCTGCTCATGTCTAGTAATAATCTTTTTATTTCAACTTTAGTAGATGGACGGGAGATGAGGAAAACCTCTCAGGATTGTCTCACTTTGTCTCCAGACTGTAAAGCAGAAGATGAGGACATCACACAGTATAGTCCAGGAGAAAACCCGACTACCTCAAATGTCCATCCGGCACCACACAGTGTAGATGGGCCATCGTATTCCTCTTATCCTGAGGAACCTCAGACTGTGAGGGACGGTGCCGTCCTTCCAATATATAAGAGGTTTTTCTGTACTGAGTGCGGGAAGTGTTTCCACTCGAAATCTAAACTTAGGGTGCATAAAAGATCTCACACAGGTGAGAAGCCATATTCCTGTCCTGAGTGCGGGAAATGTTTTTATTCTCAATACAATCTTAATGTGCATAAAAGAACTCACACGGGGGAGAAGCCGTATTCTTGTCCTGAGTGCGGTAAACGTTTTTCACAAAATTCCTGTTTTACCACACATCAGAAGTGGCACACAGGGAAGAAGCCGTATTCTTGTTCTGAGTGTGAGAAATGTTTTTTAACAAAGTCACAACTTGTCACACATCAAAGGATTCACATGGGGGAAAAACCATATTCCTGTTCTAGGTGCGGGAAATGTTTTACAAGGAGGTCCAGTCTTTCCAGACATCAGAGATTGCACACTGGGGAGAAGCCGTATTCCTGTTCTGAGTGCGGGAAGTGTTTTTCAGACAAGTCCAATCTTACCAGACATCAGAGATCTCACACGGGGAGAAGCCATATTCCTGTCCTGAGTGAGGGAAATGTTCCTCACTGAAGTCCTGTCTTCCTGTACATAAGGGATCCCACACAACCCTTGAGGTGTATTAGTGCCTTGAGTGCGGGAAATGTCTTCTATATGAATGTTGCTGGACATCACAGCTCTCATGTGGGGAAGAAGCACACCCTGATATACACCTCAGATATACTCCATGGCTGATCTTCATCATGTAAGAAACCGTTCATAATGAGATCAGAGATCACCAAAGACATGGATGAAGTGTTGTACCGTGTTGGCTTTTCATTGGCTGAGTATATTTTGGGGTGTAGAGAGGTAATCTACTTACCTCTCTACACACCAAAATGAAGGACATCACCTTCAAAATGCCTGTCTTGTCTGTGTGACGTTTACTGATAATGATATCAGCGGGTTGCAGAGCTAGAAGTAAATGTCACACAGACAAGACAGAAATTCTGAAGTTGATGTCCTTCATTTCAAGGCTCTACTTACCAGTGGTGAACCTGAAGCGCGTCTCTCTGTCTTGAGTCCATCCTTCTCCCATCCCCCATCAGGAGGGAAGGAGAACTCAGAGATAAACCAGGTGAGAACTTCTTTCCTTTGCTCCTGTGTGGGTTTGGGTGGCTTGGGGGAGTGCGGCACGAGAGGGAACACCGCTTGTCTTTTTATATTTCTACATATCTTGTCTGGGTAGAGGTTATTTATTGGGAAATATTCATACTGTTTGATTTTGTGTAAGGCCACTTTCACACTGAGGCGGGGGGGGGGGGGTGTCGGCGGTAAAGTGTCGCTATTTTTACCGTCGTTTTAGCATCGCTTTTTTCGCCTGCTAGCGGGGCACTTTTAGCTCCCGCTAGCGGCCGCTGAAGGGGTTAATAGCTCCCGTGCAGCTCCGCTGCCAAAGCACTGTGCAGGCGCTTCGGCGGCGCTGTCCCATTGATTTTGATGGGAAGGGGCGCTGTAGGAGCGGTGTATACAGCGCCCCAAAGATGCGTCTTGCAGGACTTTTTTTTTTTTAACGTCCCGCAAGCGCCCTGCTCCAGTGTGAAAGCCCTCGGGGTTTTCACACTGGAGTGACAGGAGAGGCGCTTTACAGGCGCTATTTTTAGCTCTAAAACGCCTGTGAAGCGCCTCAGTGTGAAAGAGATCCAAATCATTTCTGTTTTCACTTTGAAGGGAGATATTATGTGTGGTTTGAAAAAGTGTTTGGCTCAATAGTTACCACTTCACTTACATGTTTATGCTTTAAATAATAGATGAACATATATGACAAAAATGAATTCATCACGTCGGTTTTATTTCATACACTGATTTCCTATGATCATTGGGCCCATCTAGTGGCCATAATGCGGTATTGAACTTCTTTTTCCTGATTTGAGGTATTTTGGAACTAATACCTTATTATGTCCACTAGTTCGAGCTGATGATTATAGGAAGTCACTATGTTTCTTAAAATACGGCCAGTATAGGCAATCCTTTTACTTATCCATCACTCAGAATGTTTTTAACATTATCTGTATGCTATTTTCTATGTAAAACTAATAAAAACCATTGAAAGAAAAAAATATGGCCAGAAGTTGTCATGTCTGGACCCATGCTTGTCACTCACCCGGCATATTTATGATTATGTCAGGGGGGTTCATACAAATAACTGAGCTCATACTCATGCATTTATGAGTCCAGTACATTGAAGGACATAAATTGCATAAACCACAATATTAACCACTTCCATACCGGGTCTATTCTGGCACTCCTCTCCTACATGTAAAAATCCTCATTTTCTTTGCTAGAAAACGACTCAGAACCCCCCAAAATTTTATATATATATATTTTTTTGCAGACACCCTAGGGAATAAAATGGCGGTCGTTGCAACTTTTTATCTCGCACGGTATTTGCGCAACAATTTTTCAAACGTGTTTTTTTTTTTTTTTTTAAAGTTTCATGATTTAAAAATTAATAAAACAGTAAAGTTAGCCCATATTTTTTGTATAATGTGAAAGATGATACGCTGAGTAAATACCCAACATCTCATGCTTTAAAATTGCGCACACTCGTGGAATGACGCCAAACTTCGGGACTTAAAAATCTCCATAGGCGACCCTTTAATTTTTTTTACAAGTTACATGTTTAGAGTTACAGAGGGGGTCTAGTGCTAGAATTGTTGCTCGCGCTCTAACGCATGAGGCGATACCTCACATGTGTGATTTGAACGACATTTACATATGTGGGCGGGACTTACGTGTGCGTTCGCTTCTGAGCGCGAGCTACCGGGGACAGAGGCGTTTTAAATTTTTTTTTCTTTTTTAACTTTCTTTTACATTTTTTTTTTTTTTTTGATCACTTTTATTCCTATTACAAGGAATCAAAACATCCCTTGTAAAAGGAATCATTCGTGACAGGTCCTCTTTATGGAGAGATGTGGAGTCAATAATTGTAAAAAAAAAAAAAAAAAAACTATAAAAAATTAATTTGTAAAATAAAATATAGTGGTAAAAAAATAACAAAAAGTAAAACTACTGATCCCATCCACTGCTCTACTGAACATGTCCACTGCCCTAATGACTGACACCACTGGCGCAACTACCAGCAAAGATTGCACTTGCGACTGGGCCCTGGCCTTCTGCCACCATGGCGGGGCCCAAGACTGCAGGACTGCAGAACATGTGAAAGGGATCTGCTGTGGGACCGTAAAGGGTGGTGGGATCAGTGGGCAGGGCTCTTGGCTCAGAGGGAATGGCCCAGGCCGGAGGTCGGGGGCCATTCATGGTTTCTTGCATCATGGCCCTGAAGGTTCTAGTTACGCCTCTGCTGCACCTGTATATAGCTCATCCCAGAACCCTGTATATAGCTCATCCCAGAACCCTGTATATAGCTCATCCCAGAACCCTGTATATAGCTCATCCCAGAACCCTGTATATAGCTCATCTCAGAACCCTGCACCCTGTATATAGCTCATATCAGAACCCTGAACCCTTGTATATAGCTCATCTCAGAACCCTGCATCCTTGTATATAGCTTATCACAGAACCCTGCACCCTGTATGTAGCTCATCACAGAACCCTGCACCCTGTATATAGCTCATCACAGAACCCTGCACCCTGTATATAGCTCATCACAGAACCCTGCATCCTTGTATATAGCTCATCTCAGAACCCTGCACCCTGTATATAGTGCATCTCAGAACCCTGCACCCTGTACGTAGCTCATCCCAGAACCCTATACTCTGTACATAGCTCATCCCAGAACTGTGCACTCTGTACGTAGCTCATCCCAGAGCTGTGCACCCTGTATATAGCTCATCTTAGAACCCTGCACCCTTGAAAAATATAGCTCACCTCAGAACCCTGCACTCTGTACGTAGTTCATCCCAGAACCCTGCACTCTGTACGTAGCTCATCCCAGAACCCTGTACTCTGTACATAGCTCATCCCAGAACCCTGCACTCTGTACGCAGCTCATTCCAGGACCCTGTACTCTATACACCATGCACTCCAAAAACCCTGCACTCTGTACGCAGCTCATCCCAGAACTCTGCACCCTGTACATAGCTCATCCCAGAACCCTGCACTCTGTACAAAGCTCATCCCAGAACCCTGTATGTAGCTCATCCCAGAACCCTGCACCCTGTATGTAGCTCATCCCAGAACCCTGCACTCTGTACATAGCTCATCCCAGAACCCTGCACTCTGTACATAGCTCATCCCAGAACCCTGCACTCTGTACATAGCTCATTCCAGAACCCTGCACTCTGTACATAGCTCATCCCAAAACCCTGCACTCTGTACAAAGCTCATCCCAGAACCCTGCACTCTGTAAAAAACTCATCCCAGAACCCTGCACCCTGTACATAGATCATCCCAGAACCCTGCACTCTGTACAAAGCTCATCCCAGAACCCTGCACCCTGTATGTAGCTGATCCCAGAACCTATACTCTGTACATAGCTCATCCCAGAACCCTGCACTCTGTACATAGCTCATCCCAGAACCCTGCACTCTGTACATAGCTCATCCCAGAACCCTGCACTCTGTACATAGCTCATCCCAGAACCCTGTACTCTGTACATAGCTCATCCCAGAACCCTGTACTCTGTACATAGCTCATCCCAGAACCCTGTACTCTGTACATAGCTCATCCCAGAACCCTGCACTCTGTACGCAGCTCATTCCAGGACCCTGTACTCTATACACCATGCACTCCAAAAACCCTGCACTCTGTACACAGCTCATCCCAGAACTCTGCACCCTGTACATAGCTCATCCCAGAACCCTGCACTCTGTACAAAGCTCATCCCAGAACCCTGCACTCTGTACATAGCTCATCCCAGAACCCTGCACTCTGTACATAGCTCATCCCAGAACCCTGCACTCTGTACATAGCTCATCCCAGAACCCTGCACCCTGTACATAGATCATCCCAGAACCCTGCACCCTGTACATAGATCATCCCAGAACCCTGCACTCTGTACATAGCTCAACCCAGAACCCTGCACTCTGTACATAGCTCATCCCAGAACCCTACACTCTGTACGCTGCTCATTCCAGGACCCTGCACTCTGTACACAATGCACTCCAAGAACCCTGCACTCTGTACGCAGCTCATCCCAGAACTCTGCACCTTGTACATAGCTCATCCCAGAACCTTGCACTCTGTACAAAGCTCTTCCCAGAACCCTGCACTCTGTTCATAGCTCATCCCAGAACCCTGCATTCTTTTATCCTTTTTTTTAAATGAATGTGCTGGGGTTTTTGTGTATCCATGAACCTCTTGCTTGTGGAACAATAATAAAAGCATTTTTTATAGGTACAAGGAAGCCCAAGTTTTGTTCAATGATGCTCCTTAAGCTCCTCCCACTGTCAGAAGTTTGACCACGCCTACATTTGCCGCTGCACGCTATGCAAGGTTACTTCTTTCCTCAAGTGTCCCTCATCCTGAAGTTCAAAAGTTGGGAGGTATGCCCTGTGTATAGAGTGCAGTGATCAGGAACATGTCATATACAGCCCTATGTATAGAGTTCAGTGTTCAGGAGTATATCATATACAGCCCTGTGTATAGAGTACAGTGGTCAGGAACATGTCATATACAGCTGTGTATAGAGTGTGGCGGTCAGGAACATGTCATATACAGTCCTGCATATAGAGTGCAGTGGTCAGGAACATGTCATATACAGCCCTGTGTATAGAGTGCAGTGGTCAGGAGCATATCATATACAGCCCTGTGTATAGAGTGCAGTGGTCAGGAACATGTCCTATGCAGTCCTATGTATAGAGTGCAGTGGTCAGGAACATGTCCTATACAGCCCTGTGTATAGCGTGCAGTGTTTAGGAACATGTCCTATACAGCCCTGTGTATAGAGTGCAGTGGTCAGGAACATGTCTTATACAGCCCTGTGTATAGAGTGCAGTGGTCAGGAGCATATCATATACAGCCCTGTGTATATAAAGTGCAGAGGTCAGGAACATGTCCTATACAGCCCTGTGTGCAATGATCAGGTAAAGTATAGTATTAAGACCATGCCAGTCATATAGTCACTAGGTATAGAGTAATAATAATAATGAAGATAACACAGAAGGAGACGTGTTCCATCTATTCTCAGAACACAGAATAGGCTTTCTCCCCGGATCTTCTACTGACATTAGAGAGAAAAGTCTCTCTTGTACTGTAGGATGACCAGATGTTTCAGGGGACAGTTCCCAATTTTAGAGGAGACCAGGGGAAAATGTCCCTGGATAAAAGAATGTGCACTGATTTCCTTCTAGGGTAATCCGTCTTCTGTGATTGGCCTGAGCAGGAGCAGGGAGGAGAGGAGTGTGTCTGCTCCCAGCTGTGTCCGGGGTTATTGATGTCACATGCTGATATCACATGGTCTACCCGGTCCCTCCTCTTTCAGCTTATGTAGACTTTTTGGTGGGAGGTAAGGATATGGATTGTTGGTCATCTTCATCTTGTTCTTTGTGAAAGTGACCTGCAGTTCACATCACGTTCATGGGCCCGAAGCTGGTAAGTCAACACTACACTAAGGTACTGTGTATAGAGTGCAGTGGTCAGGAACATGTCATATACAACCCTGTGTATAGAATGCAGTGATCAGGAACATGTCATATACAGCCCTGTGTATAGAGTGCAGTGGTCAAAAACATGTCATATACAGCCCTGTGTATAGAGCGCAGTGGTCAAAAACATGTCATATACAGCCCTGTGTATAGAGCGCAGTGGTCAGGAACATGTCATATACAGCCCTGTGTATAGAGCGCAGTGGTCAGGAACATGTCATAGAGTGTAGTGGTCAGGAGTAGCCCTGTGTATAGAGTGCAGTGGTCAGGAACATGTGGGAGGGTAATTTTTCTTCTGTGATTGGCCTGAGCAGGAGCAGGGAGGAGAAGAGTGTGTCTGCTCCCAGCTGTGTCCAGGGTTATTGATGTCACATGGTCCACCCAGCTCCTCCTCTTTCAGCTTGTGTAGATTTTTTGGTGGGAGGTAAGGATATGGATTATTGGTCATCTTGTTCTTTGTGATGGTGACCTGCAGTTAACATCTGCGCCCGGTGCTTGGAAGTCAACACTACACTAGGGTACAGGGCCCGGACAAGGGAAGAAAATGCCTATGATGTAGATGAGGGTACATACTGTATATGTCAGAACGTTTATGTAAAAATATTTTGTTTTATGATTTCTAAAATTTTGATCTATGAGACAGATTCCAAGTGAGCTAAGAGTCAAATGTCTAAATTTCCGTTTCACTTTCCCAAGAGACAATGTGGGAAACAAACGTTGTGGATGAGTTAATTAAAGACCCTTAGGCTCGGTTCACACTAGGACGACTTGGGATCCGACTTGTAAGCCCTCAAGTCGCCCCAAGAAGAGATTCACATAGCAGGGGATCATAGCGTCTTAATAGACACTACTGAAGTCGCTCCGACTTCAGAGCGTACTCCCTGTACTACTTGGATCCGACTTGGTAGGCGACCTGTACCATAGAAATCAATGGAAGTCGCCTCCAAGTCGGATCTCTATCTACAGTCAAGCGACTTTACAGGGAAAAAATTTACTTTGCCCAGGCAAACCCCTCCCTCCCAGAGAGCTGATTATCCTGTGATTGGCCACAGCCAAAGTCGCCTGTCCTGGAGGCGACTTGAAGTCGTGTTGCAATTTGCTGAAGTCGCCTTCCAAAGTCGCGCTGAAATCGTGTTGCCCCTGTGTGAACCGAGCCTTAGGGCTCATGCACACTGCAGCTCAAAGAGAACTGCTTTTACAGACATTTGAGCTTTTATTTCTGTGCCTAAAAGCTTGAACCAGCTTGTACTTTTTTGTGCTCTTTTGCGTGTTTTTGAGCTTCTTCAAGCTTTTTTGAACATAAGCGTTTTTGTTTTTTTTCACAAACCAACAGCTCATTTTCTTTCTTTTTTGTGCTTTGTTTTTAAGCTTCTTTGAGCTTTTTAACATGTTTTTGGACACTTAGTTGTCTTTTCTGCTCGAAAGCTCCTCTTAAAAACGCAAGTTTGGGGGGGGGTTTCTGCCTGTAAGAGCACATGCCTGTAAACTCCTGAAAAAGCTATAGTGAGCATGGATATATTGGCTAACATGGAGGGGAGTTTCCAGGCAAAAAAAAAAAGAGCTGGAAAAAGCTCAAAAGCCTGCAGGAGCCACTACTTTAAGCTCCTAATGCCGCATACACACGAGCGGACTTTACCGCGGACTTTGCCCGGCGGACTGGATTTCGTCGGACAATTCGATGTGTGTGGGCTCCAGCGGACTTTGTTTTCTCAAAAGTTGGACGGACTTAGATTTGAAACTTGTTTAAAATGTATCCGTTGAAATCGAGTCCGGTCGAAAAGTCCGCCGTCTGTATGCTAGTTCGACGGACTAAAAAGCCACGCTAGGGCAGCTATTGGCTACTGGCTATGAACTTCCTTGTTTTAGTCCGGTCGTACGTCATCACATACGAATTCGACGGACTTTGGTGGATTGTGTGTAGGCAAGTCCGTTCATTCAGAAAGTCCGTCATAAAGTACGTAGAAAAATCCGCCGGGCAAAGTCCGCCGTAAAGTCCGCTCGTGTGTACGCGGCATTAGAGATGCAGTGTGCATGAGCTCTTATAGTCTCTGAATGGGGTTTCTGGTTTTCACACACCACTAACCAAAGAGAAAGTGATCAATGTGTACAAGGACCTTCAGGTCTCATAAATGGGTATTGTGAAGAGACATTGTATGTTTTTCACTGAAATGAAGGACAACCAAAGAATCAACATGCAACAAACTTTTTGGAAAGAGCTTGAAGCAAAAGAAAAAAGGAATGATATAGTTCAGGATTGTATAAAAAAAAAACTTGATATAGTTGGGATGTCTTAGGAAGAGACTAACAGAAGTATCAAGACACTTTTCAAGTTAAATACTGTATCTACCCATGATAAAATATCATATAGCCGCAAAAGGATTTATTACGCTTACTACATTTATGTTTGCTTGTAATCACTATTGTTAGAAATATACGTGTGTGTTACTTTAATCTACTATTTGAATATGGTTACACTGTATGTTTAGCTCTACCCCCTAGAGAGCCACTTGATTTTTGGGTCCCCCACAGCCAGGCAACACACATTCTCCAACTCTCACACAAAGACAAAGAATCAGTCCATGGGCTTGTTTTTGTTGGGGAAAAAAAACTTGGATGGGGAATAGGAGTTATGTGATGCCCAACTTGACTCGATTAGAACAACATTAGGACAACTTCCTTCACTCTGTACTCTGAAAAAATGAAATCCTGGACTGTGTTCCCTCTAGAACAACAGTCTCTTTTGATTTGGCAAAAAAGAATTCCACTTAGAGGAGCTCTGTGCCCTCTTGGTGAAATTTTAGCAAAGTCCCAAAATTGTAGGAGCATTAATTCCCCTTTCTTGAAAATACCAGCCCACTCGGCTGCCTTGTAACATGTCCCAACACAAGGGATTGGGTTTAGCTGGTGGCACTATCCCTGGAAAGCTTGCTGAATATTGCATCTGGCAGCCTCCTTTGTTTTAAGCTCTGGGGGTGTAGAGGTACTCACATTGTCTCTGGAATTCTGCTGCTGTTGAGAAGACTGCTGTTCAAGCCTCCTGCTGTCCACATACATCCTCCCATGTTAGCAAGGGTGTCCCCTAGAAGAGACTGTAGAGTAATGGAGGTCTCTTTGTCCTTCTTTCCTCAGCTTCAGCCTGGACCCAGAGCCCCAGGGTCCCCTCCCAGTCTACAAGAGAAGGCCTCAGCATTCCATATTCCACCCAACTACAACCGCCCCCCCCTCCCCCTGCTGGCTAGGCTCCACAACATTTATAGGCTGACCTATGGGGATTGGCCAGTTTCCCATAAAAATGCAAATCATGGCCTCATCTACTCCACCCACTAGCTTCTAGAAGCTTCTCCAAGCTTCTAAAACCAGGGGGAGGTACCAGAGGCCTGGCCTGTAGATCCCTCCAGCCAGACCTACAGTAACCCCCAACCAATAACTAGACACACAGCTATTGTGAGACAAATACATTTTCTTCACACTAGACTGTACGCTAAATTCTGCTACATATGCAAAGTATTATATTTATTTTGTGTACAGTATCATCAATATTGTAATTATGGACTGGAATGTAGGAAACTCCACCAAAAAAAATTTAAATGCTAATACAAATTCGAAAGCTTTGAGACCCTTAAAGACATTTTATGTTTTCAAGCCATAGTTGAATCCTTTATACAAAATAATTAATTTATCATATAAAAGATGAGTTAATATAAGGATGAGGCGTTATAGGGAATTCAATCTGAGTATGAAGATTTCTAGTGTTGAAGTGCCACCCGGTGGCCAAGGGAGCTAATGCTTGTAAAAACACATACTGTAATTGAATAGTAACGGGATCTACCAATCAGAAAGAAGGTTACACCGTATGAGCCAGGTTTCTTGGGGGGGGGGGGCTTTTATGAAGATATTGTCTTCACTGGATAAAAATAGCAATTCAGACGACAGAGGGATCAGACGCCCATCATCTACAGATGGTTGCATCAGATCACACTCATCAAGAGGGAGACTCATCATCTGACACCATTCACTGAAGCCAGGACACACAGCTCAAACATAGCTGGACGCCATTTTAGGAAGATAACTCCACTCATTGGTCAGTGGCCATTTGAATGATCTGGTTGGCAGCCATCTTCAGGCAATCCCTTCAAAACATCCCACTCTGAGGAAAAATCTATCAAATTATTCTCCTGTGATCTTTGTTTAGGACAATTGCAATAATCCTTGCTGTAACTTGGTATTTCTCCCACAATAACATAACCACTAGAGTTAAATTTTGTTTTTGTAATTCAATTTTATTATTATTTTCTTTTCTCTTTACTTTACATGCTTCAATGCTTATTCTTTCTGCATCGCCAAAACACAGATTATTGTCTGCTAAGTAGCTACAATGGTTTTGCTGTCTATGAGGGTAAATTAATTATATAGTAGAATCCAACATATACATATATATATATATATATATATATATATATATATATATATATATATATATATATATATATACCAAGGCTTTAGCTAAATATTTTAAGCAATTCCTTGGGAAGATCATTTAGTGTCTGTGTCATCCTCCTAATCTGACTGTTAGTAGTGTATGGAAAGTGACTTATTGTAAATAAATCTGAATTTGGTTTTAGTCTTTAGTTCATACTGACATCCGATCTTGTTGTGTTAATCAAAGAATTTTGACATGAGCAAAATAACTCATGAATAGCTAATTAGGTCAGCTTATTTAATTTTCATAAATTATTTTTGTATTGGAGGCACTGTTGTCCATCGATTGATTAAAGATCAATATAGCTGACTAAATTATCGTTCACTCATTCCCTGACATTACAGAATATCAAAATAAATTCATCCGATCAGAGGTGTATATCAGGGTGTGCTTCTTCCCAACATGAGAGCTGTGATGTCCAGCAACATTCATATAGAAGACATTTCACGCACTCAAGGCACTAATACACCTCGAGGGTTGTGTGGGACCCCTGATGTACAGGAAGACAGGACTTCAGTGAGGAACAATTCCCTCACTTAAGACAGGAATATGGCTTCTCCCCGTGTGAGATCTCTGATGTCTGGAAAGATGGGACTTCACTGAAAAACATTTCCCGCACTCAGGACAGGAAAATGGCTTCTCCCCCGTGTGAGATCTCTGATGTGCGTTAAGATTGGACTTCACTGAAAAACATTTCCCGCACTCAGGGCATGAAAACGGCTTCTCTCTCGTGTGCAATCTCTGATGTGTGTAAAGATGTGACTTCACTAAAAAACATTTTCCACACTCAGGACAGGAATATGGCTTCTCCCCTGTGTGAGATCTCTGATGTGTGTCAAGATTGGACTTACGTGAAAAACTTTTCCCGCACTCAGGACATAAATACGCCTTTTCACCTGTGTGCAATCTCTGATGTGCGTAAAGATTAGACTTCACTGAAAAACATTTCCCGCACTCAGAACAGAAATACGGCTTCTCTCCTGTGTGCAATCTCTGATGTTTATCAAGACTGGACTTTTCTGAAAAACATTTCCCGCACTCAGGACAGGAATACGGCTTTTCACCCGTGTGAGATCTCTGATGTGTGTGAAGATTGGACTTCTCAGAAAAACATTTCCCGCACTCAGGACAGGAATACGGCTTTTCAACAACATGAGACCTCTGATGTCTGACAAGTTTTGATTTTTCTACAAAACATTTCCCACACTCAGAACAGGAATATGGCCTCTCTCTCATGTGCATTCTCTTATGATGATAAAGATTGGACATGTCTGAAAAATATTTCCCACACTCAGAACAGGAATACGGCTTTTCCCCCGTGTGAGATCTTTGATGTATGTAAAGATTATACTTCCCTAAGAAACATTTCCCGCACTCAGGACAGGAATACGGCTTCTCCCCTGTGTGAGACTTCTGATGTTTGTAAAGATTGGACTTCTGAGAAAAACATTTCCCGCACTCAGGACAGGAATATGGCTTCTCACCTGTGTGAGATCTTTTATGCACATTAAGTTTGGATTTAAAACGGAAACACTTCCCACACTCAGTACAGGAAAACCTCTTCTCTGTTGGAAGGACGGCACCATCCCCCACAGTCTGAGGTTCCTCAGGATAAGAGGAATATGATGGTCCATCTACACTGTGTGGTGCCGGATGGACATTTGAGGTAGTCGGGTTTTCTCCTGGACTATACTGTGTGATGTCCTCATCTTCTACTTTACAGTCCGGAGACAAAGTGAGACAATCCTCTGAGGTTTTCCTCATCTCCCGTCCATCTACTAAAATAGAAATAAAAAGATTATTACTAGACATGAGCAGAATGGTTCCCTTAAACTAGGACTCATCATTATATCATAGTAGGTGAGGTTCGAATAAAGGCCATAGTCCATCCAGTTCAACCTGTGTAGGTGTACGTGTATCAGTGTCTATAATGGTTTCCCATATCCCTGTATGTCGAGCAGATTGGTTCCCCTAAACCAGGACTCCGCCCACATCAGGCAGCTTTGTCTCTGAGGATCATACAAGAGTGAGGAAACAACGAGAACTGTCTTTTATAGGAGTGACAGTGATGAGGGGATTATAGGACAAGTGTCCCCACCCCTTCTATCGATTTAGTCATGGAATCTGGAATTCCATGGAATCTGAAAGATGAGAACATAATTTCATTGTGGTAATGAATCTAAGAGTGTGGCTATATTACAGTAAAGCAATGTAGACTGGATCTTGGCTCTACATGTTACGCGCCTTTTTTTTCACATCTAAATTATAATTTCTGACGGGATTACCTGACCACCCCAGCAGCTGCCCTGCATCATGTCTATTCAGGTTTGTTTTTAACTGTGAGCCTATACTTCATATACTCCTTATTATGTATCATTCTGATGCTCCTGAAGAAGTGCAAGGGGCGTAACATGTAGAGCCAAGATCCAGTCTACATTGCTTTACTGTAATATAGCCGCACTCTTGTATTCATTACCACAATGAAATTATGTTCTCATCTTTCAGATTCCATGGAGCTGCAAGTTGGTTATATACAGCTGCATTACCTTTAAATAGTATTTGACTCATTAATGTGGATTTTAATATAAACTTTGTTTTTTATGTTTATATAATAAAAATATATTTTTTTACACTCTGTCTGGTCGTGCCTAAAAAGTTCAAGTCTTTTTTCCAATTTTTGATACAGTTATTATTTACTAAATATGCCTCCACCCGGCACAGCCAGCAGACAACAGAGTAAGTAACCCTGGGAGAATTGTTCTGTCAGAGATCTTGCTAGACCTGGACATGGGGAAGAAGACCCAAAGTACATGCCCCAGGTGCCAAGGCTACATAATGCATATGGTGAAAATTAAGGTTTTACTACCAGCTGAACTCCAGGATCCCCTTAAATACAGTCTTGATACATAAATTGTGTCTGCAGTACAGAGAAGGAAGATTATCCGAGAGAAATACAGGAATACAGGACGGGGAACACAGCTCAGGAAAGTCACCAGAGAATTACAGGCTGATATCACCCAGTCCTTGCCCTACTCTGGACCAATCAGTGAGCAGTATGGATGGAGGAATGTATTTAGTGTTAATGAGAAAAAATATTGACTCAAGCTTAGCAAACTAGTGAATATGTGGCTAAAGAGTGCCACACCAAAGAAAGTACAATATATACATGAATTAAATGTTGTACCAAACTGTACCACGCACAATGTAAGAAAGTATAAGGAAATACATAAGCCCCTCTGGTGAGCAGTGCGGTATTATAACATAAACAGTGCAATCAAACTTCAAAATGAGTCCATGTGTGATGAATGTAAACCAGGGAGTAGGTCATGAAGGTCCATATGGGAGGAAACCCAAAAGATGATAGACAGTCCCAGGTGATTCAGAGTACGTAAGGTCATAAATGTGTGGGTCCACCACCAAAAGAGGGAGCCTGGCCGCTTACCAGAACCCCATGACCCCCGTTACAGAGGGTCTAGATGGGCATTGAGATCCTGCTAGTCCAGAACTCCCAGGGATGAGGGTAAAGACTGGAAGGACGTCAAGGACTGTGATGGAAAAGGATGGATCCCCAAGGAGGCTCAGCTCTCAGCATAGTGTAGTCATCATGGGAAAAAAGAAAGGGAGGGCTCTCGGTTTTGTGGGTGTCGATGGTGTGGAAAAGCTCGCTCAGCTCCTCTGCACTTAGGATTCCATCAGCAAAGTAGGCCTTGAATTCTTCAAAGGACAGTTTTCCATCATCATTTTTGTCTGCTCGTCTCAGGATCTGGTCAAAGCCTCAGAGCCCAGAGCACCGCCCTGAGATCCAATCTTTCCCATCTCAGGGCGGTGCTCTGGGCTCTGAGGCTTTGACCAGATCCTGAGACGAGCAAACAAAAATGATGATGGAAAACTGTCCTTTGAAGAATTCAAGGCTTACTTTGCTGATGGAATCTTAAGTGCAGAGGAGCTGAGCGAGCTTTTCCACACCATCGACACCCACAAAACCGAGAGCCCTCCCTTTCTTTTTTCCCATGATGACTACACTATGCTGAGAGCTGAGCCTCCTTGGGGATCCATCCTTTTCCATCACAGTCCTTGACGTCCTTCCAGTCTTTACCCTCATCCCTGGGAGTTCCGGACTAGCAGGATCTCAATGCCCATCTAGACCCTCTGTAATGGGGGGTCATGGGGTTCTGGTAAGCGGCCAGGCTCCCTCTTTTGGTGGTGGACCCACACATTTATGACCTTACATACTCTGAATCATCTGGGACTGTCTATCATCTTTTGGGTTTCCTCCCATATGGACCTTCATGACCTACTCCCTGGTTTACATTCATCACACATGGACTCATTTTGAAGTTTGATTGCACTGTTTATGTTATAATACCGCACTGCTCACCAGAGGGGCTTATGTATTTCCTTATACTTTCTTACATTGTGCGTGGTACAGTTTGGTACATTTAATTCATGTATATATTGTACTTTCTTTGGTGTGGCACTCTTTAGCCACATATTCACTAGTTTGCTAAGCGCGAGTCAATATTTTTTCTCTTTCACTTTTGTTGTGTTTGTGTCACAATCCAGGACATCGCAGCTTTATGTCACTTATTTTGTAGAATTTGAAGCGCAATTATTTAGTATTTTTTTTTATTTAGTGTTAATGACCCACCTGTGCTGATCTCTGTAGGAGTGTCCTCCTCTATAAATGTCCCCGTTATTCCATCCTCCTCCTTAGACTGCTGATCATCCTTCACATTTGTCTCTTCTTCAGATTTAACCTCAAATTCTATATCAATTGGATCTCCACTCTAGGTTTAAGAAAATGAAAGAGAATATGATCTTTAAAATATAAGCTTTATTATTATGACATCACATAAAAAAAATCCACACATTGTCTCCATGAGTCTGTGTTTTATAAGCTCCGTCCCCCCAACCTTGTAACAGTGAGGGATGGTGTGATCTTCCTGTGTGGAATCCCGGGAATACAGAGGATGGGGACATCTCTCTGGTGGGTTCCTGGTATTAGGTGGCTCCATCATATCCTTATGTCCTTTTGAAAACTCCTCCATCACACCATACTCTTCATCCTCCTCTTTATACTCTTCTTTAACATCAATATTATCATCCCCGAGGTTTCCACTCTGAATATATAATAAAACATTAATTGTATCAGACACACTTGTGTATAAAACATAAATACCAATAATTGTCAATCATCTACCTGATGATGGTGAGGGATGGTGTGATCTTCCTGTGTGGAATCCCGGGAATACAGAGGACGGGGACATCTCTCTGGTGGGTTTCTGTAGCTGGATGACTCCACTATGGTGTCCTGGTACTAGGGTTGTCCCGATACCGATACTAGTATCGGTATCGGCACCGATACTGAGCATTTGCCCAAGTACTTGTACTCGGGCAAATGCTCCCGATGCTTCCCCCGATACCTGGAAGACAGCTGTGATCGGCGCGTGGGGGAGTTACAAGCTTCTCCCCCCGCCGGCTTTCAGCTGCTTTAGTGACAGTCAGCGGTGATCGCTCACAGCTGACTGTCACTGCATCCTCCTCCATCCCCCCTCCTTTCCTCTGTGCCTCTCCGCTGTCCCCCTCCGTTCCTCTCTCCTTATCTGTCCCTCTCAGCTGTCCCCTCCGTTCCTCTCTCCTTATCTGTCCCTCTCAGCTGTCCCCTCCGTTCTGCTCTCCTTATCTGTCCCCTCCATTCTGCTCTCCTTATCTGTCCCCTCCGTTCTGCTCTCCTTATCTGTCCCCTCCGTTCTGCTCTCCTTATCTGTCCCCTCCGTTCTGCTCTCCTTATCTGTCCCCTCCGTTCTGCTCTCCTTATCTGTACCCTCCGTTCTGCTCTCCTTATCTGTACCCTCCGTTCTGCTCTCCTTATCTGTACCCTCCGTTCTGCTGTCCTTATCTGTCCCCTCCGTTCTCCCCCTCCGTTCCTCCGTCCTCCTCCTCCTTCCTTTGTGTATGGATAGAGTCAGCTGACTCTGTCCATTCACATAACTGAAACATTGTAATCTCCTGTGATTACGATGTGTCAGTTTATGAATGGAGAGGAGCCGCTGTCTTCTCTACATTCATTCTCAGTGCAGCTGACGCTGCAGAGAAAGGGACTGGGGAATCTCTATCCTCTGTCTCTTTCTCTGTCCCAAGGGGGAGATATCAGAGGTCTGTTAAGACCCCTGATATCTCACCAAAGCCCCCCAAAAGGGCTGATTAAAAAAAAAAAAACAATAAAGAATAAAAAAAATATTATTGTAAAAAATAAAAATTGTAAAAAAAAAAAAAAAAATAACACACACATACAACGTTCACCCCCCCCCCCCCCCAAAAAAAGCAAGCACTGTTAAAAAAAAAAAAAAAAAAACTGTCACGTGACATTAAAAAAAAAGTATCGGTAATCGGTATCGGCGAGTACTTGAAAAAAAGTATCGGTACTTGTACTCGGTCCTAAAAAAGTGGTATCGGGACAACCCTACCTGGTACAGATCTTGGTGTTCTTTTAGAAACGCGGACTCCTCCATCACCCCAACTTCATGATCCTCCTCTTTTATCTCTTCTTTAACCTCAACTTTAGAATCTCTCAGGTTTTCACTCTGAATACATAATAAAAATTACATCAATTGTAACAATGCAGATAATGTACAGATCCTAATGATACTATCAGTGATTGTTCCTCATCTACCTGATGATGGTGAGGGATGGTGTGACCTTCCTGTGTGGAATCCCGGGAATACAGAGGACGGGGACATCTCTCTGGTGGGTTCCCATTACTGGATCCATCTGTAGGAAACACACACACTGACTGAATACATTGTTTCTATGTGTTTATCAGATGATGGGGGATCTAGGGCGAGTTCAGAGGGTGGTGATAAATGGGGAGTACTCAGAATGGTCAGGGGTGGGTAGTGGGGTTCCCCAAGGTTCTGTGCTGGGACCAATCCTATTTAATTTGTTCATAAACGATCTGGAGGATGGGATAAACAGTTCAATCTCTGTATTTGCAGATGATACTAAGCTAAGCAGGGCAATAACTTCTCCGCAGGACGTGGAAACCTTGCAAAAAGACCTGAACAAATTAATGGGGTGGGCGACTACATGGCAAATGAGGTTCAATGTAGAAAAATGTAAAATAATGCATTTGGATGGCAAAAATATGAATGCAATCTATAGACTGGGGGGAGAACCTCTGGGGGAATCTAGGATGGAAAAGGACCTGGGGGTCCTAGTAGATGATAGGCTCAGCAATGGCAGGCAATGCCAAGCTGCTGCTAACAAAGCAAACAGAATATTGGCATGCATTAAAAGGGGGATCAACTCCAGAGATAAAACGATAATTCTCCCGCTCTACAAGACTCTGGTCCGGCCGCACCTAGAGCATGCGGTCCAGTTCTGGGCACCAGTCCTCAGGAAGGATGTACTGGAAATGGAGCGAGTACAAAGAAGGGCAACAAAGCTAATAAAGGGTCTGGAGGATATTAGTTATGAGGAAAGGTTGCGAGCACTGAACTTATTCTCTCTGGAGAAGAGACGCTTGAGAGGGGATATGATTTCAATTTACAAATACCGGACTGGTGACCCCTCAATAGGGATAAAACTTTTTCGCAGAAGAGAGTTTACCAAGACTCGTGGCCACTCAATAAAATTAGAAGAAAAGAGGTTTAATCTTAAACTACGTAGAGGGTTCTTTACTGTAAGAGCGGCAAGGATGTGGAATTTCCTTCCACAGGCGGTGGTCTCAGCGGGGAGCATTGATAGCTTCAAGAAACTATTAGATAAGCACCTGAATGACCACAACATACAGGGATATACAATGCAATACTGACACATAATCACACACAGGTTGGACTTGATGGACTTGTGTCTTTTTTCAACCTCACCTACTATGTAACTATATACTATAGGTGGAGCCTCCGTACTGCTCTCTCCTTTGCAATAAAGTCTCCTCTTACCCGGTGATGTGAGGGGCGGCTGATTGTCCATCATGACGTCCTTGTAGAGATCCTTGTGTCCTTCTAAATACTCCCACTCCTCCATGGAGAAATAGACAGTGACATCCTGACACCTTATAGGAACCTGACACACACAATGATACAGTCACCATCCAGACACATCCCTTGTCTGTTACTGGATAATGTCCCAGAATTCCCAGCACCGCTCACCTCTCCTCCATGATCTCTCTGGTGACTTCTAGAATCTTCTTTGTATGTCTCTATTCTATCAGGGAGGGAGGTGGAGGCAATATGATGATCATATGATCTCCAGATTTCATAGGAGGAAAACTCTAGATCTGAACACAAATAGTAAAATAAAATGATATTCCCAGAAGCCTCCTTACCTCACCATTCAGGTCTCCATTTGATTAAAGTCCCACTTCAGGCTGAGGTATGAAATCATTACATACAACACAGGATGCCAAGAATCCGCCCACATCCTAAGAGCATCATAAAAATAAAGCCAGATGAAGGGACATTGAGGTCAGTGTGATGTCATAGGATTCTCTGGCTTTGGTTGGAGGGACATTGGAGGAGGAGCTGTGAGATCAGTGTAGTGTAAGTGTGATTACAAAAGGACATATAAAATCTGAATGTATGGATGGGGAGATTTGAGGGGCACTCTATATGATATAATTTTGTTCCCAGGTGCATCCTAACTATGGAGAGGATATGGAGGAGAGATGAGGAGGAGATCCAGGAATCAGGATAAAGGTCAGGACAAGCAACAGACGAGCGCATCCAAGAGATGAAGCCGGGGTCACTACACAGAAAATCAATCCAAGGAAACAACAGGCAGGACGAGGAATAGCAAGAAGGAGCTCAGAGACAAATGAGAATATTGCTCAGCCAATGGGAGATTATCTCAGCATGACTTACATAATGAAGGAGATGAGGGGGAGGGGAGGAAGTCACTTATGGTGACCATAGAGACATGGAAATTCAGCTGGTTCAGCAGGGATCGGTCACATTTCCATCCATGTGTGGTCACTGCCGGATAAAAGTCACTCGATCATCGGCTGCAGCCAATAGCTTCTTCACTGATCTGTGTATTCTGAGAGCGGAGGAGCGCCCCCCATTGTCAGAATACAATAGTGCAGCGGGGAAGATTCCCCCATCCCCCTCCAATGTGTGGATGGGGGAATCACTTCAGTTTTTTCCTCTCATCCCGCTGGCTGAACGATAAAACTGAACCATGTATGGGCAGCTTTGGAAGCAAAATATATTAATCATCAACTGATCCCCCTGAAGAGGTTAATCTACATATTACCTCCTCTGCCGCCAGATCCTGCATTGTCTCCTTTCCAATTAATTCCACATAGAATTTCCTGTCAATACCTGACATCACTTCCTGTCTGTATTCCATAGAATCTTCCTGTCTTTGTAGAGGTGAGATCACCATCTTGTGGAGCTCAGAGGAACTGCAGCTCAAGAAACATCTCGTAGTGTGAACCTTAAAGATGGGTCATCTCCACTCCCACCAAAGGGGATAGAAATATATTATTTTCGGGGAAATAGGGTAGGGCTTATTTGGGGGGTGGGGCTTATATTGCAGCCATCACTGACAACCACGCTAGGTCTTATTTTCGGGGAAACAGGGGTCAAATTCCAAAAGAATTTTCTTTCGAAAATCTTGACTAAGAATTTTCATTCAAATTTTCGCACCATTAGTGGGCCGCAGGAACGGCTGATTTTCGTGCGGTCATCGAATTATAGTGATCGGGCATTTTGGAAATGTTGTTTTAAAACAATAGATTTTCTAATCAATGATGGGAGAATCGCGCGAGAAATATATTCGAAAAAAGAAATGCGCATGAGCGCGAGAAAAGAGGATTCCCGGAAAGAAAAGAAGATTCCTGCCCATAAAAAATATTTTTTGTAGCAAAATGAGGTGAAATTGAAGGCTTGGTTGGTCAAATTTCGAAATCAATGGTGGCGCCATCGAATCACAAAAAAAAGCATCAAATTTCTGATTTTAAAACATTTGTTCGGAATTCGACCCATGTGTGGCCTGCATTAGAGTACACCAGATTGTATGTAAGATTCTTATCGGCCTGTGGGTGGGCGGCCAGCTGGATTGGAGTGGAGTCTTCCTCTAGTAGTGGCCAAAGGTAGTGCAGGTGTGAAAGTGTATCACGGCAAGTCTTATTGCTCAGAATAAGTTCATCCTCATTACCTCCTAACCCAAGTTAAGGGCCACACCCCGGTTAGCTTGCCGCCGCTGGTGTCGGCTTCCATGACAGATGGTGGCAGGGAGCGGGATCTTCTTAATACATTAGGTAATTGTTTGTTCATTTAACCCATGTCAACCAAATGGAAGAACTTGGCCTTCAACAACTGATAAACTCTCCCACGCATGGTTCAGGACACACCCTAGATCTCATCTTCAAACAGAATATGGACATCAACGTATTTGACAACACTCCGCTACCATGGACGGACCATCATGCTATCAAATTTAAAATCACCACTAACACCATCCTGCAAAAACAGAAACACGTAACAGCAACACACTGGAATAGATCTCAGAAGAAACTTCACTCTGATCTCTTCAAAACTACATTATCGAGCAAAATTCTCTTGCTAAACTCAAACCTCTCAACAGAACAAACGCTCAACTCCCTAAACAATGTATTACTACAAACAGCAGACTTCGTGGCGCCAAAACGTAGAACACTCATCCGCAAAAAAAACTCTAGCTGGTTCAATGGTACTCTCACCCTACTCAAGCAAGAACGTAGAAGAGCTGAAAGAGCATGGAGAAGAAATCCTACCAAGGAAAACCATGCTAATTACAATGCACTCACGGGGAAATACCACAAGGCAATCTTCAAAGCCAAAAAAGAACATTTCTCAGAGACGATCTCATCCGCCTTAAACCGTCCGCGGGAACTGTTCAAAATAGTAGCTCAGTCTATGAACCCGACCTGCTTAGAGCCCCCAGGAAACGATACTCAAGAATTCTGCAATGAGTTATCAGATTTCTTCATAGACAAAATCGACAACATTCGGAAATCAATCCATCAGAAAACAACGATCACCCTCACTGAACCAAAGCAAAAAGAGGATATCGACACAAACATCACTCAACCACCGAATTTCATTTTGTCCCCAATCACCATAGACACAACCAAAAACATCATCAGAAGCCTTCGAGACAGCACATCACCGAACGACATCATCCCCACTAAACTGCTTAAAGAATGTTCCGACATCTTAGCTCCTATCCTAACACAGCTCATAAATCAATCATTCAAAGAAGGGACTGTGCCAACCTCCCTCAAGCAAGGCATCGTCAAACCTCTGCTAAAGAAAGCCAATCTTGACCCTAAGGACCCTAACTGCCGCAGACCAATAACTAGCCTCAACGCCATCTCCAAGATTATGGAGAAAGCGGTAGTACAACAGCTACAACGCCACCTGGACACACACCAAATCCTGGACCCTCTGCAATCAGGCTTCCGCCCAGGCCATGGCACAGAAACAGCACTTCTCAAAATATGGGATGATGCCCTTGAAGCAGCAGACGACGGAGAACAGAGTCTCCTGGTACTGTTAGACCTCAGCGCAGCATTCGACACAGTGAACCACAACACTTTACTCGTCCGCCTCGCTGAAGTAGCAGGAGCTACAGGTTCTGCTCTAAAATGGTTTACATCCTTCCTAGAGAATCGCTCCCAGACAGTGAAACTAGGTACATTCACCTCGGAAACCCGGGCAGTCTCCTGCGGAGTCCCTCAAGGATCACCCTTGTCACCAGTACTATTCAACATATACATCCGCCCACTTCTCAATATCATCAGGAAAACTGATCTTTGTTTCCATTCATATGCTGACGACACCCAACTCTACCTTCGTATCAACGGACAAAAAGACCTTCATCAGCAATTACAGAAATGCCTCTCCCTAATAGACGACTGGATGACCACTAGCTCCCTCAAACTCAACGGATCAAAAACAGAACTTCTTCTCCTACAAGCTAACAAAAATTCCAAAATAAAGACTACATGGACACCTCCCACCATCCTTGGACAGACCATCTCCCCAAGCACCAAAGCCAAGAGTCTCGGAGTCATTTTTGACTCAGGAATGACAATGGACGCACAAATAGGATCAGTGGTGAGCGGATCCCACCATCTCCTCCGCCAACTACGTAGACTCATCCCCTTCATCCCAGAAGAGGACAAAGCGGCAGTTGTGGGAACAATCATCAATTCCCGACTTGACTACGCAAATTCGCTCTACGTAGGACTACCCCAATATCAGCTTGCGCGCTTACAACTCATCCAAAACACGGCGGCAAGACTGTTAACAGGAAAAAAACCCTGGGAATCCATCTCCCCCTCCCTAAAGAGCCTACACTGGCTAACTGTGAAGAAACGGATCACATTCAAGACCCTCTGCCTCACCCACAAATGCGTACAAGGATACGCCCCACCATATCTCCGCGAGAAAATAAAACACTACACACCGAATCGCAGTCTTCGATCAGCTAACCAAAACCTCCTTACCATTCCCAAATACCGCTACAAAGCAAAGGGAGAACGAAGATTCGCAGTCCAAGGACCTCGACTATGGAACGCTCTTCCTACCAACATCCGCATGGAAGAAAACCACCAGGCCTTCAGAAAAAAACTAAAGACCTTCCTTTTCTGAGAAGCTGACAGCAGAGAATGCATCAAGCGCCTTGAGGCGATTCAGTTCGCATTTGCAGCGCTTTATAAATCATTCATTCATTCATTCATTCATTCACTAAAGGTTGGAAGCTTGTAATGCCGCGTACACACGGTCGGACTTTTCGTCTACAAAAGTCAGACGGACGCCGACGGACTAAAGCTGGCTGACAATCCGATCGTGTGTGGGCTTCCCCGGACTTTCAGCGGACTTTCAGCGGACTTTTCCAGCCTCAAATCTGGCGGACTTTAGGTTTGAAACATGCTTCAAATCTTTACATCGTAACTACGCCGGACCCAGAAATCCGCTCGTCTGTGTGCTAGTCCGACGGACAAAAACCCACGCTAGGGCAGCTATTGGCTACTGGCTATCAACTTCCTTATTTTAGTCCGGTGTACATCATCACGTATGAATCCATCGGACTTTTGTGTGATCGTATGTAGGCAAGTCCGTTCGTAAGAAAGTCTGCCGCAAGTCCGCCAAAAGTCTGTCGAAAGTCTGTCGGACAGGCTGTCGGACTTTTGTAGACGAAAAGTCAGACCGTGTGTACGCGGCATTAGAAGCAACTGACCTACAGAAGCTCACTCAGTGCATGATTTTTGTTTCGTAGAAGACATACTTGGCTATTTGTTTTTCTTTTCTATCTTTTATTTGGGCAAAAACTTGTAGATGGTAACCCATTAGATGATATGCTGGTACCTGAGTCAATCAGAAGAGACCCTGATTGACCTCTGTGATCTGAGGACATCAATACAGTTAGCAAGAAGAGGATCCAGCGAGGAGGAACAGAATACCATGAAAAAAACCCAGCAACCGTGCCACTCCAGATGACTGCTTGAAGCGGTGTGACTCTGTTCTTCAATTCCCTAGGCAGATGAAATTGTCACGCAAAGAGGGTTTGTCTCTGAAAACAGCCCTACAGCTTTTGGGAACTGATGATCCAGATTTAAATTTTCAGCTCATTTCCAGGTTACTACAAATGGTAAAAGAGAACCAACTCAAGGAGGGCCCAAATCCAACATAGGAATTCATCTTTACCTCCATGTGCATCAAGAACTACAGGAGCGAGACGTACATCTTTGGAGACCTTGGGTTCACACTATCTGTGGCCACGGCTCACAGCAGACGGTCTGGTGCGTTCCTGTTCACCGTTTTAAATGCAAATCGGGCCCGAATTTTGTGGCTGAATTTGCACCTGAAATGGACCAGAAGATGCACAGGACCCTTCTGCAATTCGAACCACGTCCACCGCAGTGATGTGTGAAACGGCTCCATTGAGAGCCAGTCATAGTCTCCTGTCATGCAAATTGGATGGGCCATAGTGGTGTACCGTTTTGACGCTTATTCCTTCTGCAGGGAATGACTGTTGATTTCCGTAAAACACAGACTAGTGTCTGATAATTGATTATATATGGTTATTCTGTCTACAGGGAGAATTTCATTATTGTAATAGTCCAGTCCATATTCACATTGAACTGCTGAGTTATTTTTAAAGAATTCTGCACTGATATAAAATTACTCAAATGAATTAATCATTTAGGCTTCCCCTGACAAACCTATAACACCAGACAGGTATATGCCAAAGATTTACCATATAGCAGAACTCTTCAAAGTGACTGGGTTCTTTAAGATCTTCCCTAGTGTGTAATATTGTTTAATACTGCGTACACACGAGCGGATTTTCCGTTTGGAAAAAATCCTGGATGGTTGTCAGAGGAATAATAGGAACCTTATCTGCCAGTACCGGCGCTTCCCTGTGCGCCTGCGTGGTAGAGTAGCGCAGCGGCACATACGGGTGCACAATCCACTGGGCCGGCGCACGCGGGTGCACGATGCAGCGCTTCTACATGGGCAGTTGCGCGCCATAGCGGGCACAATGTGAGATCCCCCTGGCTGGCCTATAAAAGGTAACTCTGCCCCTTGCTTAATTGCTGGTTTGTCTCTTCAGCTCCAGTGTTCCTGTTCCTAAAGTTATGTTTACCTGTGCCTGCCTGCTGTGCCCCGGATCGTCTTGACCACCTCTGAATCTCACCTGCACTTGACCTCGGCTTGCCTAACAGACTTCTCTTCCTGCCTGATCTCTGTGTTTGACCCCCGGCTACTCTATAGACTTTGCTATTGCCTGATCCCTGTGTTTGACCCTCAGCCTGTTCAAAGGACTTCTCTATTGCTTGATTGTTGTGCATGACCCCGGCTTGCTTTAAGGACTTCTCCTTTACTGGATTACTGTGTTTGACCCTCTGCCTCCTCATCAGACCCTGCTCCATTTACCTTCTCCGGATCAAGGTGTTTGAGCCTCGGCCAGGTTTCTCTGCGGACCAGTGTCCTAGTCTACTCTGCACGATTCTTCTCTCTGCCAGAAGATCTTCACACAAGCCTCTTCTACCTGCTGGCAACCCATGCCTCTCCGTGCCCAATACCCTCTGTGCCACCTCCAGGGGTATAGCGCACTCAGCTGCAAGGGGAGCCGCTCTCAGCATCGCAGCCTTGGTGAGTACCTGACAATGGTTTTTCCAATGGAATTCCACTCAAGCTTGGCTTGCATACACATAGTCACACAAAAGTTCACTGAACCTTCGACCGTCAAGAACGCGGTGACGTACAACACTGCATCGAGCCGAGAAAATGAAGTTCAATGCTTCTGAGCATGCGTCAAATTGTTTCGGAGCGTGCGTAGGAATTTTGCACGTCGGAATTGGTACAGAGGATCGGAATTTCCGTTCAAAACTATTTCCGACCGAAAAATTGAGAACCTGCTCTCAATCTTTTGCTGGCTGGAATTCCGCCAGCAAAAGTCCGATGGAGCATACACACAGTCCCATTTTCCGACCGAAAGCTCTCATTGGACTTTTGCTGGCGGAATTTCCGATCGTGTGTACGCGGCAGTCTAATGCCTTGTACACACGTCGGATTTTCCGATGGAAAATGTCCGATCGGAGCGTGTTGTCGGAAATTCCGACCGTGTGTGGGCTCCATCGGACATTTTGCATCGGATTTTCCGACACACAAAGTTGGAGAGCAGGAGATAAAATTTTCCGACAACGGAAATTCCGATCGTGTGTACACAAATCCGACGGACAAAGTGCCACGCATGCTCAGAATAAATAGATGAAAGCTATTGGTCACTGCCCCGTTTATAGTCCCGACGTACGTGTTTTACGTCACCGCGTTCAGAATGATCGGATTTTCCGACAACTTTGTGTGACCGTGTGTATGCAAGACAAGTTTGAGCCAACATCCGTCGGAAAAAATCCTAGGATTTTGTTGTCGGAATGTCCGAACAAAGTCCGACCGTGTGTACGCCCTATAAGAAAAACAGGTAAAATGGTGCAAACAAAATATTTACTGAAAAAGGTCCTACAAAGGAAAAGAGACAATAATGCAACAGAAAACAGAAGGTTTAAGAGTGAAAATACTTAGCAATGTCCTGGTTCTGTGCATTAGACAAAGTCCCATCAACGAGCATAAAATGGATCATTGTTTATCAGACATCTTGGTTGATGTTCTTGTTTGAAGGTAAAGGAGAGCTAAGGTTCCTGGTTCCTGAGGAGGATGTGGACAGAAATCTGACCAATGAGAAGCTATGAGAAGTTTTGAGGCGTGGCCGATGGGATGTCACAGTGTTTATGACTATGTAGCAGATATGCCCTCAGATACAGTTTTCTATAGGTATTGCTTGGAACATTCTGGTAACTAGTTGATTATTGTCCAGCATGAAATTACCGTGTGAATGAATACAAATATGATGGGTGTCAGATGCCTATTTCAGCAAGGAGATGTATGTAAAGTGTCCCATATTGGCCTAAATTAATGATGAAATTAGATTTTTTACTTTTTTTTATTGGATACGTTTTATAGCAGAAAGTAAAAAATAGTTGTTTTTTTTCAAAATTGTGTTTTTTTTGTTTATAGCGCAAAAAATAAAAAGCGTAGAGGTGATCAATTACCACCAAACGAAAGATCTATGTGTGGGAAAAAAGGACAATTTTATTTGGGTACAGCGTCGCACGACCGCAAAATTGTCAGTTAAAGCGACAAAGTGCCGTATCGCAAAAAATGGCCTGGTCATTAAGGGGGTAAATCTTTCCTGGGCTGAAGTGCTTAATTGAGACAGTTAACCATTTGCCGACAGGCTCACACCGATATATGTCAGCAGAATGGCACGTACAGGCATACTAACGTACCTATACGTTGCCCTTTAAGACGCAGCATTGTGGGTGCGCGCACCCGCCACAAGCTCCGTTAGTGTGATTGCGGGTCCTGTGGACTCGATGTCCACGGGGATACCCACGATCGTCTCACGGAGAGGAAGAACAGGAAAATGCTGATGTAAACAAGCATTTCCCCATTCTTCCTAGTGACAGGACACTGATCACAGCTCCCTGTGATCGGGAGCGGTGATCAGTGTCATGACACACGTAGCCCACCCCCCCCCCCCCCCCACAGTTAGAGCACATCCCTAGGACACACTTAACCCCTGCAGCTCCCACTATTGGTTAACCCCTTCACTGCAAGTCACATTTACACAGTAATCAGTGCATTTTTAAATCACACTGATCGCTGTATAAATGTGAATGGTCCAAAAATAGCACCAAACTGTCTGATATGTCCGCCATAATGTCACAGTCATGATAAAAATTGCAGATTGCCACCATTACTAGCAAAACAAAAATAATTAATAAAAATGCCATAAAACTATCCCCTTTTTTGTAGACGCTATAACTTTTGCGCAAACCAATCAATAAACGCTTATTGCGGGGTTTTTTTTACCAAAAATATGTAGAAGAATACGTATCGGCCTAAACTGAGGGAAAAAAAAATTTTAAATGTTTTTTGGGGATATTTATTATATCAAAAAGTAAAAAAATATTGCGTTTTTTTTCAAAATTGTCGCTCTTTTTTTGTTTATAGCGCAAAAAATAAAAAACGCAGAGGTGATTGTGACAGACCTAGCTGGGAGAGAGACTTTTGGAGGGGACTGAATGCTAGCCTCTTGCCGATTGATCGTGGGCCCTGGCATTTGGGGGAACGGTGCTCTTTGTGAGCTGTATGCCTGGGGACCCTTGAGGTGGTATTACTGTGGATTCGGGTCCTGGTCCCCCAGGACACACAGACTCTGGGGACCCTGGATTTGCCATATTAGAAATACTGGCTGATTCATAATGCTGGGACAAATACTGTTAGGAGATGCTGATGTCAATTCCAGCCACCTGTCTGTCTGTTGCCTGCTAGAATGTGTATTGTAAATAAGTCTAGTATGGGATCTAAGAGTCATTAGATCCCCATTGTTTGTGTTAATTAACTCTGCTATTGTGTGAAGAAGAGTTCAGTGTTGATTTGTGATAATGTTGATTGGGTTTTCTGAGCTACAAGACGGCCAGTCTGGCCTAAAGGTCATGTCCCAGTCATCTAGGCTGTCTAAAGGGATTAGTTAATTAGCCCATGTTAATTATGTTTCTGGTCACAGGTGTATGTTCAGAGTAATATGAGCAGGAGGTATACACCTCCTCTTTTACTGTATAAAAGAGCCTGTATTCCTTTCAATAAGAGATTCCTGTTTTAACTTACATACAGCCTGCCTGGTGTTTGTTCTGAGCTACACAACTGGATTAGAATGGCACATAGCTGTAGATCTAGTCCCGGAGCATTGGATGACCGAACCATCAGATGTTGCGATCTGCAATCTGATTCTATAGCCGCAGAGGAGTGTCGGGAAAGTGGAACCGAGCGAGCAGGGGCTCGTTACATTGGTTGGCAGCCGTGGGATTTGCTCTCCAGCTACTGGGACACTCCAAACCAGCCTGCAGGAGAGCCACGCTGAAAGACTTACTTGAGAGCCGTGGAGGGAATGGTGGGATCGTGCTTCCTTGCCGTGAACACATCCAAACCATCACCTGGATCCAAGGTCCAGATAGCAGGAGAGGAGAGGTACAGATACCAGCTACCATGGAAGAGGAATTCAGAAGGAGGTTGCGAGAGATGTAGATACAACACAAAGGACCAGTATCAGAGCAGGTCCTGCGAGGATGGTTTGATTCTATCCGCTGCGAACTCCGGAAGGAAGCGCTAGCCTGTGAGCAGCGAAACCATGGAAAAGTTCTCTCCTCCATCCATGTAAGGTACTGGTCGCAGTATGAAGTGCGAATGCTGTTATTGGGGGAACAGCCGTACCAGGAGTGGGCAGCTGAGTTAAGCAGGCTGATCCGGGCAGAAATGCAGTTGGACGAGAGCTACAGAGCACTCCAGTGGTATGTAGCCCAAGTGTGCCCGTGGACAGCGGATGACAGCCCCACGGAAGGCTTTGACTATGATGGCCTGGGATTGTTGTACTGGAGGCTGTCCAGGGACCTTGACTTTGGGAGTGATCAGGAGTGGCGTTTGGAGGAAATAATGGAGCACAGAGAGTGAAGACTGAATGTCTCAGAAGTGCACTGGGCACAGGAAGATTTGGAGTTTTTGGCCGTTCAGGAATGTGAGCTGGAGATCGCCTACAGACAGCTGTTAGACTCTGCTCAGCAGCAGGGTGGTGCTCCCTTTGCCTGGGACTATCAGGAAATACCAGTTGACAACTCTGAAATCCTGGCTGAAGAGTTGACAATGTGGCAGAGTAACAGTGTGCTTTGCCAACCTGGACCCGCAGCTATGGAGGCGGAGGTCTTATGGCGGATGCAGCAAGTGCTGACTGACCTTGATGAACCTGTTTCTGCATTGGATGATCTTGGATGGAGGAATGTGCCTGTCCAGCAGCATGCCAGAGAATCGGCAGTGGAAAATCTGAAGATTGCCGTCCCCAAACCTAAAGTGCTGACAACAGGGCAGAGCTCTGCTAACCTCTGCCCAGCACTGATGGCATCTTCTGGGTTCCAGGGGCAGGAGATGGTGAACCTTTATCCCCAGACACCAGTTGCAGAGACAGGGGATTTGACACACTTTTCTGCTGGGGAAGAACAACCTTGTGGGCCTCCAGCAGAAGAAGAGCTGTTATTAGGGCCAAACTTCACTGTGCTCTGCCCAGCACCAACAGAAGTATCTGTGAAGTTACAAGGAACTTCCCCAGCTGAAGCGCTGGCAACCGGACAGAGGGTCCTAGATCTCTGCCCTACACCTGCGGCGGTTCCGGAGGCTCAGGGTGAGAAGGGGGTGGTCACTTCCCAGCAGCAGATCAGGATACAGGGGGAGAAGGGAGAGGAGGTGTTCGTTGTCCCTCCCCAACAGTTGGCCAGGGTGGAGGAAGTGGTCTTTCCTCCCCAGCAAAGATCCGTGCACCTGGGAGGCAGTACTATAGAAATATCGTCCCAACATCCAGATGAGGGAATGGAAAAGGAAGCAGCCGGCTCACCTCCCCAATGGCAGCTACACAGTTTGGGAGTGGTTAGCTGGAGTGGAGGATGCGGAGTCCCCAGCAGAAGTGCTGGCAACTTGGCAGAGTGCTACCAACCTCTGCCCAGCACCGGCAACAACTACAGAGTTCCAAGGAGGTGGGGCAGTCAGCCTCCCTTCCCAACAGTTAGCGGGAGCAGATGGTGTGGGGTTTCCAGCAGAAGGGCTGGCAACAGGGCAGAGTACTACTGGACTCTGCCCTCAACTAACAGAGGATGGATTTCCTGTGAAGGTGGATGGGACTTCAGTCTCCACCTGTATACCCCAGGGATTCTGGGCAGTCGGCCCAGATCCCCAACAGCATGAGGGAGTGAGCCCAGACACCCTGTCTTCTCTCCAGCGGCAGAAAGGACTCCAGGGAGAAGGGCCAGTCCAGGGCCCTCCCCAGCGGCAGATATGTTCTCAGCAGAGGTTGGCTGGGTGAGTAATGCTTTGTTTGGAACAATTTGTTTGGCGTACTGTGTGGGTACAGGCATTAGAGGACTGGAACTACTGACTAACTTCGGAGTCAACCCATCTGGGGTCTCCTCCTGTGTTAGTCTCCTACCAAAAGGGGAGAAATGTGACAGACCTAGCCGGGAGAGAGACTTTTGGAGGGGACTGAATGCTAGCCTCTTCCCGATTGATCGTGGGCCCTGGCATTTGGGGGAACGGTGCTCTTTGTGAGCTGTATGCCTGGGGACCCTTGAGGTGGTATTACTGTGGATTCGGGTCCTGGTCCCCCAGGACACACAGACTCTGGGGACCCTGGATTTGCCATATTAGAAATACTGGCTGATTCATAATGCTGGGACAAATACTGTTAGGAGATGCTGATGTCAATTCCAGCCACCTGTCTGTCTGTTGCCTGCTAGAATGTGTATTGTAAATAAGTCTAGTATGGGATCTAAGAGTCATTAGATCCCCATTGTTGTTTGTGTTAATTTTTTTTTTTTTTTTCAAGAAAATTTTATTGAGTTTTACAGTTTTACAAAGTATATGTAACATACATCTCAATCCGGGAGTTTACAAACTTATAACATATATGCAGTTTCCATAGTAATCCGCCGCTGCCGGACGGTAGTTGTTTGTGTTAATTAACTCTTCTATTGTGTGAAGAAGAGTTCAGTGTTGATTTGTGATAATGTTGATTGGGTTTTCTGTGCTACAAGACAGCCAATCTGGCCTAAAGGTCATGTCTGAGTCATCTAGGCTGTCTAAAGGGATTAGTAATTAGCCCATGTTAATTAGGTTTCTGGTCACAGGTGTATGTTCAGAGTAATATGAGCAGGAGGTATACACCTCCTCCTTTACTGTATAAAAGAGCCTGTATTCCTTTCAATAAAAGAGATTCCTGTTTGAACTTACATACAGCCTGCCTGGTGTTTGTTCTGAGCTACACAACTGGATTAGAACTGCACATAGCTGTAGTTCTAGTCCCGGAGCATCGGATGACAGAACCATCAGATGTTGCGATCTGCAATCTCATTCTATAGCTGCAGAGGAGTGTCGGGAGAGTGGAACCGAGCGAGCAGGGGCTCGTTACAGTGATCAAATACCACCAAAAGAAAGCTCTATTTGTGGGGAAAAAAGGACGTCAATTTTGTTTGGGAGCCACGTCGCATGACAGCGCAATTGTCAGTTAAAACTACGCAGTGCCGAATTGCAAAAAGTGCTCTGGTCTTTGGCCCGCCAAATGGTTCGGGGCTGAAGTGGTTAAAGGTGTCCTTATCCTTGCTATACTGGTATCATCTCAGGAGTTAGGAAACATACTTACATTGTGACTTTGTGGGTAGTAATATCCCATAATAGCCATCCAGAAATGTGTATTTGTTTTTTCTATCTGCTGAACTATTTATGATAGTCAATGAGTCTGATACTATTAGCAAGGACGGATACCTGCTTGCTGTTCTAATTACTTAAGCCTGGACTTGAAGAGTTTATGATGACTATTAAGCCTCGTACACACGATCAGATTGTTGACCAACAAAACCGTCGACTTTTGTCCGAAGGGCGTTGGCCCAAACTTGTCTTGCATACAAACGGCACACAATTGTTGGCTAACAATCACGAACGTAGTGATGTACTAGATGTACTACGTGGTTTTTTACCCCACTTAGCGCCACCCTTTGGGCTCCTTCTGTTAATTTCGAGTTCGTAGAAGTTTGGTGAGTGTTGATTTGCGCTTTTCATTTCATTTCGGAACGGCCATTCATCAACAGACATGTACAAAAACAAAAACATACAATGTACAATTGACAAGGGACACCAACATAGCTGTATCTTTGATCTTAAAAACTACGGATAATAGTGTTGTGGTAACTTGCTCAAGAAAAAAAAAAAAAAAAAAGCATAATAATATTATTCTTGATATCACTAGAAAATAAAAGCCTTTTAAAATACATTTGGCAGAACTCCATCAGTATCACCAGCAAAGCAGCTTCATTATGATCCCATTAAAGAAGAAGAGAATTGTGCGCTGCATTTCTAGATTTCATAATTTGCCGCGTCATGAATGTTAATTCTCCATTACAAACGCTAGTTTACAAGATCGACCGCTTCGGACTTGTCCTTGCTTCCGAGCATGCGTGTTTGTACTTTGGACACGCTCGGAAAATCCGACAACACACATTTGTCCGCGGAAAATTTTAAAACCTGCCATCCAACATTTGTCTGCGGAAAATACGACAACAATTGTCCGATGGAGCGTACAAACGGTCAGATCTTCCCCAACAGCCTGTCATCACACAATTCCCATTGGAAAATCCGATCATGTGTACGAGGCATTAGAGTCAGACTGAGATGTGTATTGTGTTAAGTTCTGGTAATGAGGTTTATGATGAATAAACCAAAGGGTTGCTTGTATGCCATGCTTCGTTGTGCTGTCGGTTGATTTGGGTAGGAGGTTCTGCTGTGTCCTATCAATGGACTGATAAGGATGTTTTGGGATTCAGCTAAAAGTGTGTGAATTGCAGAAGATGTCCTTCCCGGATTATGGAAAGCAGATCACTGCTGTTAGGGGTCTCCTATTCTACATCACACACAACATAAACATTTCCCAGCACACTTACCAGCCAGCCTGCAAAAACACAAAACAAATTGTCCTGTCTAACAATTCACACTAAAAACAGAGGTTCTAGCTGCACACATTTGTAAATATATGTGTAAGCCGCAATGCCCACGCCAAGCCTCCTCTGTATACTGCGCTCCTAGCTCTATAGTCTCCAAAGTCTCCAGGTTGGAGCACATCTAGCAGTGGATAGATTAAGGGAATGTTTGCCTGGAGAGAGTCTGCTCCTCCATAAAGACGCAAGGACACAATGGACGCCCAGCAAGAACACAATGACAGCTGAAGGCATCCAGTGTGTCCTGTCCACCAAATTCTGCCTACAAGCTGTGCAGATAGGTGACAACCACCCCAATCTATAACCAGCCTTTGCAGTAAGGTGCACATGGAAAGGATATACACATCACCTCTAAATTCTAAACAACATAGCTGCCCTGGTTCTTCTCATAGAGATTTTGGGGTGCCCAGTTCATATATAGTTACATAGTTACATAGTAGGTGAGGTTGAAAAAAGACACAAGTCCATCAAGTCCAACCTATGTGTGTGATTATGTGTCAGTATTACATTACATATCCCTGTATATTGCGGTCATTCAGGTGATTATCTAATAGTTTCTTGAAGCTATCAATGTTCCCCGCTGAGACCACCGCCTGTGGAAGGGAATTCCACATCCTTGCCGCTCTTACAGTAAAAAACCCTCTACGTAGTTTAAGGTTAAACCTCTTTTCTTCTAATTGTAATGAGTGGCCACGAGTCTTATTAAACTCTCTTCTGCGAAAAAGTTTTATCCCTATTGTGGGGTCACCAGTACAGTATTTGTAAATTGAAATCATATCCCCTCTCAAGCGTCTCTTCTCCAGAGAGAATAAGTTCAGTACTCGCAACCTTTCCTCATAACGAAGATCCTCCAGACCCTTTATTAGCTTTGTTGCCCTTCTTTGTACTCGCTCCATTTCCAGTACATCCTTCCTGAGGACTGGTGCCCAGAACTGGACAGCATACTCCAGGTGCGGCCGGACCAGAGCCTTGTAGAGCGGGAGAATTATCGTTTTATCTCTGGAGTTGATCCCCTTTTAATGCATGCCAATATTCTGTTTGCTTTATTAGCAGCAGCTTGGCATTGCATGCCATAGCTGAGCCTATCATCTACTAGGACCCCCAGGTCCTTTTCCATCCTAGATTCCCCCAGAGGTTCTCCCCCCAGTGTATAGATTGCATTCATATTTTTGCCACCCAAATGCATTATTTTACATTTTTCTACATTGAACCTCATTTGCCATGTAGTCGCCCACACCATTAATTTGTCCAGATCTTTTTGCAAGATTTCCACATCCTGCGGAGAAGTTATTGCCCTGCTTAGCTTAGTATCGTCTGCAAATACAGAGATTGAACTGTTTATCCCATCCTCCAGGTCGTTTATGAACAAATTAAATAGGATTGGTCCCAGCACAGAACCCATATTATCATCACAACAAGCATTTCTCCAGACGTTACAAAAACTGTCCGCAGATTAACACAGTGATTTCCTATGATCATCGGCTCCATCTATTGGTCATAATACAGTGTTTGTCCTGAAATCTCTCCATCAGTAAAAGAAAATGTGAACTACCACATTATGGACATTAAATGGAGCTGATGATCACATTCCTCACCACAAAATGTACTCAGCCAATGAAAGGTAATGACTCCATTTTTATTTTTCTACTGCTATCAATGGCCAACACAGTACAACACTTCATCCATGTCTTTGGTGATCTCTGATCTCCTTATGAACTGTTTCTTACATGAAGATCAGCCATGGAGTATATCTGAGGTGTATATCAGGGTGTGCTTCTTCCCCACATGAGACCTGTGATGTCCAGCAACATTCATATAGAAGACATTTCCCGCACTCAAGGCACTAATACACCTCGAGGGTTGTGTGGGATCCCCGATGTACAGGAAGACAGGACTTCAGTGAGGAACAATTCCCTCACTCAGGACAGGAAAGTGGCTTCTCCCCCGTCGTGTGAGATCTCTGATGTCTGGAAAGATGGGACTTATCTGAAAAACATTTCCCGCACTCAGGACAGGAATACGGCTTCTCCCCTGTGTGAGATCTCTGATGTCTGTAAAAACTGGACTTATCTGAAAAACATTTTCCGCACTCAGGACAGGAATACGGCTTCTCCCCTGTGTGAGATCTCTGATGTCTGTAAAAACTGGACTTATCTGAAAAACATTTTCCGCACTCAGGACAGGAATACGGTTTCTCCCCCGTGTGAGATCTCTGATGTATGGAAAGAATGGACATCCGTGAAAAATATTTCCCGCACTCAGGACAGGAATACGGCTTCTCTCCCGTGTGAGATCTCTGATGTTTATCAAGACTGGACTTCTGTGTAAAACATTTCCCGCACTCAGGACAGGAATACGGTTTCTCCCCTGTGTGAGATCTCTGATGTATGGAAAGAATGGACATCCGTGAAAAACATTTTCCGCACTCAGGACAGGAATACCGCTTCTCCTCCGTATGTGATCTTTTATGCACATCAAAATTGTTTTTTCCAGTGAAACATTTCCCGCAATCCGCACAGAAATAAGGCTTCTCCTCCGTGTGAGATTCCTGATGTCTGTAAAGATGGGACTTCATCGAAAAACATTTCCCGCACTCAGGACAGGAATAATGCTTCTCCCCTGTGTGAGATCTCTGATGTCTGGAAAGATGGGACTTCATCGAAAAACATTTCCCGCACTCAGGACAGGTATACGGCCTCTCTCCTGTGTGAGATCTTTTATGTACATCAAAACTGGATTTAAAAGGGAAACATTTCCCACACTCAGCACAGGATTACGGATTCTCCCCCGTGTGAGATCTCTTATGTCTATAAAGATTGGGCTTCTGCGAAAAACTTTTCCCGCACTCAGGACAGGAATACGGCTTCTCTCCTGTGTGAGATCTTTTATGCACATTAAGATTGTATTTAGAATAGAAACACTTCCCACACTCAGTACAGGAAAACCTCTTCTCTGTTGGAAGGACGGCACCGTTCCTCACAGTCTGAGGTTCCTCAGGATAAGAGGAATATGATGGTCCATCTACACTGTGTGGTGCCGGATGGACATTTGAGGTAGCCGGGTTTTCTCCTGGACTATACTGTGTGATGTCCTCATCTTCTACTTTACAGTCTGGAGACAAAGTGAGACAATCCTCTGAGGTTTTCCTCATCTCCCGTCCATCTACTAAAATAGGAATAAAAAGATTATTACTAGACATGAGCAGATTGGTTCCCCTAAACCAGGACTCATCATAGTATCATAGTAGTTGAGGTTTGAATAAAGACCATAGTCCATCCAGTTCAACCTGTGTAGATCAGGGGTCTCAAACTGGCGGCCCTCCAGATGTTGTAAAACTACAAGTCCCATCATGCCTCTGCCTGTGGGAGTCATGCTTGTAACCGTCAGCCTTGCAATGCCTCATGGGACTTGTAGTTTCGCAACTGCTGGAGGGCCACCAGTTTTAGACCCCTGGTGTAGATGCACGTGTATCAGTGTCTATAATTATTTCCCATATCCCCGTATGTCATGAACCCGGAAGCGGACGGACGACCTGTGACGTCATGCACGCTCCACGCCGGCCCCTAGTCTCTTCCTGATGGCCACAGAAGGAGCTCCCGGCTGGTAATCCACCTTCTGCAGCCCAGCATCCCTGCAGCGTCACCACCACTGGATCAGAGGGAACACCGAGGACCATATACCTATACAGACGAGCCTTTTATATGTTTTTATCCTGTAAGTGTGTTTTTACCTGGTGTCATTAAACATCATTTGTTAATACTACACTCAGGTGGCGCTTCCTTCTCTACCCCCCAGTTCTCCTAGTTAGTGGTTTGTGCATTTATCTTTTTTGCCCGCAAATGCATTACTTTACATTTCTCCACGTTAAACCCACTCCTCTACTTTGTTCAGGTCTTTCTGTAAAATTTTCTATATCCTGATGTGAAGGTATTGCCCTACTTTATTTTGTGTCATCCGCAAAAACAGATTGACCTATTTATCCCATCCTCTATGTCCTTTATGAATAAATTGAATAGAATTGATCCCAAGACAGAACCCTGGGGCACCCCACTTACCACTCCAGACCAGTCTGATTACACGTTATTTATCACCACCCTTTGGACATGCAACTGTAACCATTTTTTAACCCTAGAACAAACCTTATGGTCCACGCCTGCAGACCTCAGCTTGTAGATTAAGCGCTTATGGGGGACTGTATCAAATGCCTTTGTCAAATCCACGTAGACTAAATCCACGGGCCTTCCCCTGTCTAGATGGCAGCTCACTTCCTCGTAGAATGTTAACAGATTGGTCTGGCAAGAATGACCTTTCATAAACCCGTGCTGATGACTACTTAAGATATTTTTTTTCCTCAGTAAATTCTTGTATATAGTCCCTTATCATCCCCTCCAATAATTTACCAATGATTGATGTTAGGCAAACTGGCTTGTAGTTCCCAGGGATTTGTCTCTCTCCTTTTTTGAATATTAGTACCACATTGGCTTTTCTCCAATCAGCTTGTACCAATCCTTTCAGTATGCTGTCCACAAAGATTAGGAACAATGGCCTGGCTATAACTTGACTGAGTTCTCTGAGGACTTTCGGGTGTAAGCCATCCTGTCTGGTCAGGCAGCTTTGTCTCTGAGGATCTTACAATTCCACCCTCAAGGTAATTAGTGAATGGGTCCTCTGATCTCCTACCAGTTCATTTCTTTATTCATGGTCCTTAGTCAGAGAGTGAGGAAACAACGAGAACTGTCTTTTATAGGAGTGACAGTGATGAGGGGATTATAGGACAAGTGTCCCCACCCTCCGCTATCACTCATTGTTATCTTCCCAACACAAGAACTGCATTTCGTTATTTAGTCCATGATTTAGTCATGAATAACAGCGGGGCTGAGCCCCACCAGAGGTCAGAGAGTGAGGATGGGGGGAGAACAACCAAGATGAAGACTGGACTGATCCTGAAGACCACCATCCATTGGGTTATTGACTCCTCCCTCATTATCACTTTCTGTTTAAGGTTATCACATTATTATCAACATGTAAAAGTCTGTGCTCCAATCAAATCATCAGATATAAAATGTCCAGCTATGTTTATATATAGCAGTGAGTAGACGGTAGAGAGCAGAAGTCAGGACTATGTAATGTACGACATAATGTATAAGATACAACAGATAGGACTATAAAGTATCAGAATGATGTAATGTACAACATAGAGTATATAGTGCAGGGGTCAGGAGTATGTAATTTACAATATTAATTATATAGTGTAATGGTCAGGACACATAATATTGGTATTCAGTAATCAGTGGAAGCTTAAATGTTTACATGAGACAAGTTGCAGAGGTCTTACACCGCTGCCTCCCATCTCCTTTGACTGTACTCAGTGACTTGGGTCTGAGACACCCGGCACAGCCAGCAGACAACAGAGCAATAATTAACCCTGAGAGAATTGTTCTGTCAGAGATCTTGCCAGAAGATTCAAAGTACATACCCCAGATCCCTAGGTCTACTAATGCCTATGGTGAAAATACAAATTTTGCTGCCAACTGAACCCCAGAATCTCCATAAATCCAGTCTAGATACATAAATTGTGTCTGCAGCACAGAGAAGGAAGATTATCCGAGAGAAATACAGGAATACAGGACAGGGGAACACAGCTCAGGAAAGTGACCAGGGTATTACAGGCTGATATCACCCAGTCCTTGCCCTACTCAGGACCAATCAGTGAGCAGTATGGGTGGAGGAATATATTTAGTGTTAACCGGTTCAATACAGGGCAATTTCACCCCCTTCCTTCCCAGGCCAATTTTTAGTTTTCAGCGCTGTCGCACTTCAAACGTCAATTGCGCGGTCGTGCGACGTTGTACCCAAAAAAAATTGACGTCCTTTTTTCCCCACAAATAGTGCTTTCTTTTGGTGGTATTTGATCGCCTCTGCGGTTTTTATTTTTTGCGCTATAAACAAAAGAAGAGCGACAATTTTGAAAAAAACACAATATTTTTTACTTTTTGCTATAATAAATATCCCAATTTTTTTTAAAAAAAACTAATTTTTTCCTCAGTTTCGGCCGACAAGTATTCTTCTACATATTTTTGGTAAAAAAAATCGCAATAAGCGTATATTGATTGGTTTGCGCAAAAGTTATAGCGTCTACAAAATACGGGATAGATTTATGGCGTTTTTAAGAAAAAAAATTTATTTATTTTTTTAGCGCCGATCGCGATTTTTTTTCATGACTGCGACATTATGGCGGACACATCGGACACTTTTGACACATTTTTGGGACCATTCACATTTATACAGCGATCAATGCTATAAAATTGCATTGATTACTGTGTAAATGTGACAGGCAGTGAAGGGGTTAACCACTAGGGGGCGGGGAGGGGTTAATATGTTTCCTAGGGAGTGATTACTAACTGTAGGGGGAGGGGACGTACAAGGGGAGGAGACCGATCAGTGTTCCTCCGTTCTGGGAACACAGATCGCTCTCCTCAGAGCTGACAGGCTGTGGATCTGTGTGTTTACACACACAGATCCACATGCCGGTCCGGTTAACTGGCAATCGCGGGTGCCCGGCGGACATCGCGGCCGCCGGGCACACGCACCGGGTCCCGAGGAACGCGGCGGGCGCGCGCGCGCGCTCCCGGCGGCGCGCGCGCGCCCCCTAGGCGGCCGGGAATCCCAGGGCGTCATATGACGCCCACCCAGGATGGGAGATCCCATCTGTGGACGTCATATGACTATGGGCGGGTAGGGAAGTGGTTAATGACCCACCTGTGCTGATCTCTGTAGGAGTGTCTATAAATGTCCCCGTTATTCCATCCTCCTCCATAGACTGCTGATCATCCCTCACATATCTCTCTTCTTCTTCTGTTTTAACCTGAAATTCTATATCGAAGGGATCTCTACTCTAAAATCAAGAAATTGAGAGTGAATATTATCTGTAAAATATAAGCTCACATACAAAATCCACACATTATCTCTATGAGTCTATATTGTAGATAATCCGTCCCACCAACCTTGTAATGGTGAGGGATGGTGTGATCTTCCTGTGTGGAATCCCCGGAATACAGAGGATGGGGACCTCTCTCTGGTGGGTTCCTGATATTGGGTGGCTTTTCATACTCCTCTTTAACATCAATATTATCATTCCCGAGGTTTCCACTCTGAATATATGATAACACATTCATTGTAACAAACATGCTGTGTATGAATCAAAACTATTAGTGATTTGTCCTCATCTACCTGATGATGGCGACGGATGGTGTGACCTTCCTGTGGGGAATACAGAGGACGGGAACATCTCTCTGGTGGGTTTCTGTATCTGGATGTCTCCACCATGGTGTCCTGGAACAGATTTTTGTCTACTTTTAAAAAGTCTGACTTCTCCATCACCCCATCCTCATCATCCTCCATTTTTATCTCATCTTTACCCTCAACTTTAGAATCTCTCAGGTTTCCACTCTGAATATATAATAAAAATGACATCAATTGTAACAATGCAGATAATGTACAGATCCTAATGATACCATCAGTGATTGTTCCTCATCTACCTGATGATGGTGAGGGATGGTGTGATCTTCCTGTGTGGAATCCCGGGAATACAGAGGATGGGGACATCTCTCTGGTGGGTTCCCATTACTGGATCCATCTGTAGGAAACACACACACTGACTGAATACATTGTTTCTATGTGTTTATCAGATGATGGGGGATCTAGGTGGAGCCTCCGTACTGCTCTCTCCTTTACAATAAAGTCTCCTCTTACCCGGTGATGTGAGGGGCGGCTGATTCTCCATCATGAGGTCCTTGTAGAGATCCTTGTGTCCTTCTAAATACTCCCACTCCTCCATGGAGAAATAGACAGTGACATCCTGACACCTTATAGGAACCTGACACACACAATGATACAGTCACCATCCAGACACATCCCTTGTCTGTTACTGGATAATGTCCCAGAAATCCCAGCACCGCTCACCTCTCCTGTCAGCAGCTCCATCATCTTCTTGGTGACTTCTAGAACCTTCTGCGTGTTGTGTCTCTCAGGTTTTAGGAAGTCACATGGAGGCACTGTGATGGTCATATGATCACCTGACTTCACAAGAGGAAATCTCTGTATTGGGAACCAATAGGAATATCATGTTAGAATCCCAGAATTCTCCTCACCTCTCCGGTCAGGTCTGTGTTTTATTAATAGAGATAAGAGTGATGTCATGTGACCTCTCAGGATCCTCCTCACCTCTCCGGTCAGCAGGTAGATGATCTCCAGGGTGAGGTTTAGTATCTTCTCAGTCATGTGACTCTGGTCCTCGTCCATCCTCATTGATGAGGTCATTTGATCTATACAGGTCTCCTTGTAGAGGGATAACTTTGGGAAATGAAAGTAAGAATTATTTGGATGGTATTGGTCACACAATAAGAGGATGTGGATGTGAGGGGGGTAATAGAGTTTGCTACATTTTTTAGATCTGGGGCCCTCTTGGCCTGTCACAGTGGTTAGTGGTTAGCAATTTCACCTAGCAGCAATAGGGTCGCTGGTTCAAATCCCGACCACGACACCATCTGCCTGGAGTTTGCATGTTCTCCTTGTGCCTGCGTGGGTTTCCTCTGGGTACTCCAGTTTCCCCCCACACATGCTGGTAGGTTAATCAGACCCTGTCTATTAAATTGGCCCTAGTATGTATTTGTAAGTGCGTCGAGATCCTACGGGGTAAATGACCATGCTATATCAAGATGCAACTCAACTGTCGGATCATAAATTCCCTTTTCTCTGTTGGGTTTGTTTAGTTTCTGAACTGGTTTTGATGAGTTTTAGATCTGCAGACAAGGAATGATAAATACGATCCTGCCTTTGACTTGTTTGCTCTAAGGCAGGACAATGTAGGGTCATCATGATGTCCAGGAAGGGGAACTTGCTGACTTTTGGGCAGAGTTGCCGGCTAATCAGGATAATTGCGAGAACTCCAGCTACCTGCTGACTAAAAGGAGTGATGTCACTCTCACTCTCTGCAGTAAGAGAAGGGATTGGATTGGCTAGCAGGGGGATGCTGCTGGTGGACAACAGAACTGTGGGGAAGAAGTTGGTTTTGTTCTCTCCAATAGCAACCTAGTGCTGGTAGGAGGAGGGCAGCAGGGGTGGGAAGAGTTTGTTCTCTTGGTCTATTTTGTATCCTGCAACATCTTTCTAGAATGGTGAAATGGTGAGGTGAAGGCTCTTCACTTGCTGGCAGACGTTCTTTAAGGAGGTCAGAAAAGTAAGTGCAGGTGGGGTGAGAGGACCATCAGAGACCAACAGCCCCTATGAGCCCTTAAACCCCCTCTTACCTCAGAGCCATGCAGTCTAACTACCCCCTCAGAGGCCCCCAAAGCCCATCAGACCCACTAACCTCTCAGAGTTGTTCAGTCCTATTACTTCCGAGAAGGCCCCCAAAGTCCTTCAGCTACACTTCCTCCTCAGAGGTCCTAGAGTCCTTCAGATGCAGTAAACCCTCAGAGGCTCTCAGAGTCCTTTAGTCCCACTACCTTCTCAGAGATCCTTCAGCTCCTCTACTTTACTCAGAACTAATGACTGAACTACCACAGTCTCAAAGGGTGTATCTGCAAACAGGCCCTGGCATTCTGCCAATATGTGGTGGGCCCTAAGACAGCAGGATAGGGCCTTGCTGCTGGATTACAGAGTCCTGAGATCAGTGGAGGCACCCCTGTGATCTCCAAGTAGGATTGCTGAGAACAGGGTGTGCAGCACATTCAGCCTTTGCAGAGTCCCCTCCATGCAGAGCCCCCTTGTTCCCCCTGATTTACCCCCATGCAGGCATAGTGCCCACCAACATCAGCCAACTCCTCTCTCTGCTTTTCCTCCCCCTGACACAAGCTTAAGTTCTCTATACTGAGCAGGCTCTGTGCCTTGTGCCAGATCTGCGGGACCCATCACTGATGCCAGTTGCAGCACCAGAGCCCGGTGAGTGCCTGTATGTGGGTTGGGGGTCCTGAGCATTTGTGGGGCCCTTGAGATGTGTGGGGGGCAGGATCAGCTCTCTGCACACCTCCAACTCCTCTCCTACGTCTGCCAGCTGCTCTCTGGAGTTTCCACCCAGCCTGCTGCCTGCCCACCTGGCACCCCAGTTATGACCCCCTTCCCCCCTATTCCTGCACCTCATCTCACCCTTTGTCATCACTTGGCAACTTCGGTAGCTGCATTGTGCCATGGTTGGGTGTCACAGAGAACAAAGCACCTGGCTGTCGCTGAGGTAGGTTGAGTTCAGAGTGCCAGATCGGTGTAGGTGAGCTCTGTGTGCGAGGTCAGTGGAGGAAAGACAGTGGCAGAACTACCAGGTCACAAAGGTCATACTTGTGAGGGGCTCTGGTGTTCCACTACCATGAGGGGGCCAAAGAAAGCAGGAAAGAGTTCCACTGCGGAAGTAAAGGGCCCCAGAATCAGTGGGAAGTGCCTTGGGACCAGTGGGGGAGTTCATGGTTTCTTGCACCAGGTCCCTGAAGGTTCTAGTTATGCTCAAAACCCTCAGTATTTTTCTCCCTCTGACACCAATCATGGAACATATTTTTCATGGCAGGCTGGGGAATGTTTTCTTTCACCTGACCAGCAATGGAAGGGGCTTCATGCTCCATACTCCTGACCCCTGCACTCCATCATTGTGTTGGCTGCATATTGAAATGATTGCCCATTTGCTGCCTGTGTAGTGTAATAATTGCCCTTTGTAGGCCATGTATGGTCAGGATTGTCATTGTCTTGTGTATTGTCAGTGCTATTTGTTTAGAGGACCAAATTACTAGAATTTATGTCCATAATTAAGAGAATGTTCCGGTCCCATAAATGGGGAAATGCTCTGACCATGAAGGGGTTCATCTACAAATGAGGAGTGAACTATATACAGAAGAGTGTGCTACATACAGAGTGAAGGATTGAGGGGTGCGCTACGTGCAGAGTTGAGACTTGCACTATATGCAGGGGTGAGGGGTGCACTATGTGCAGAGTGCAGTATTGAGTCATGCGCTATGAGTAGCGTGTAGGGTTGAGGGGTGTGCAATGTACAGAGTGCAGGATTGAGGGGTGCGCTATGTGCAGAGTGCAGGATTGAGGGGTGCGGTATGTGCAGAGTGCAGGGTTGAGGCGTGTGTGCTACATAAAGATTCCTGTTACATACCAGGAGTTCAAGCGTGAACTATATACAGAAGAGTGCGCTATGTACAGAGTGCAGGGTTGAGGGGTGCGCTATGTACAGAGTGCAGGGTTGAGGGATGCGCTACAAGCACGGCTTGACAGGTGCGCTATGTGCAGAGTGCAGTATTGAGGGGTGCGCTATGAGTAGAGTGTAGGGCTGAGGGGTGTGCTATATACAGAGTGCAGGGTTGAGGGGTGCGCTATGTGCAGAGTGTAGGATTGAGGGGTGCGCTATGTGCACAGTGCAGGATTGAGGGGTGCGCTATGTGCACAGTGCAGGATTGAGGGGTGCGCTATGTGCACAGTGCAGGATTGAGGGGTGCGTTATGTTTAGAGTATAGGGTTCAGGGGTGTGCTATCTGCCGAGTGCAGGGTTCAGGGGTGCGTTATCTGCAGAGTGCAGGGTTGAGGGTTGCGTTATGTGCAGAGTGCAGGATTGAGGGGTGCATTATCTGTAGCGTGCAGGGTTCAGAGGTGAGCTATGTTTAGAGTGCAGTATTGAGGGGTGCACTATGTTCAGAGTATAGGGTTCAGGGGTTTGCTATCTGCAGAGTGCAGGGTTCAGGGGTGTGCTATCTGCAGAGTGCAGGGTTCAGGGGTGCATTATCTGCAGAGTGCAGGGTTCAGGGGTGCATTATCTGCAGAGTGCAGGGTTGAGGGTTGCGCTATGTGCAGATTGCAGGATTGAGGGGTGCGCTATGTTCAGAGTATAGGGTTCAGGGGTGTGCTATCTGCAGAGTGCAGGGTTCAGGGGTGCGTTATGTGCAGAGTGCAGGATTGAGGGGTGCACTATGTTCAGAGTATAGGGTTCAGGGGAGTGCTATCTGCAGAGTGCAGGGTTCAGGGGTGCATTATCTGCAGAGTGCAGGGTTCAGGGGTGCATTATCTGCAGAGTGCAGGGTTGAGGGTTGCGCTATGTGCAGAGTGCAGGATTGAGGGGTGCGCTATGTTCAGAGTATAGGGTTCAGGGGTGTGCTATCTGCAGAGTGCAGGGTTGCGTTATGTGCAGAGTGAAGGATTGAGGGGTGCACTATGTTCAGAGTGCAGGGTTCAGGAGTGTGCTATTTGCAGAGTGCAGGGTTCAGAGGTGCGTTATCTGCAGAGTGCAGGGTTGAGGGTTGCGCTGAGTGCAGGGTTAAGGGTTGCGCTATGTGCAGAGTGCAGGATTGAGGGGTGCGTTATATGCAGAGTGTGGGATTGAAGGGTGCGCTACATGCAGAGTGCAGGATAAAGGGCTGTACTATGTGCATAATGCATGGTTGAGGGAGTTTGCTGTACATCCAAGTCCAACCCCAATCCCTCCAGAGAAAAAAAAGCTCTCCTCCCCTCGGATTAAAGTTTAGAGCTCACCTCACCCAAACAACAGAGTGGTGCTGCAGAAGAGCCGTGCATATCCATGCAGGCAGACGGTCTCTGGAGGAGCTTCCGCATGTATACAGTAGATGCCATGCCCCTCCCTCCTCTGCTCTCACAGACATTGATGTGTGGAGCAGGGAGGGGTCTGAACGGCCGCATGGAGAGGAGCGCTGTCACTTGTAAATACAGAAGCAGCGCGCCTCTTCTGGATTACAGTAGCGAGCAGCCAGCATGATCACCCTTGGAGGTGGTGGAACTCTGGTGGGTGGCTGTTTGGGCCCAGGGCAGCTGCCCCGCGGTAAAGACGGCCCTCTTCCCAGTACAGATCATTCCAAGTACAGCTCTCCCCAGTACAGATCATTCCTAGTACAGCTCTCCCCAGTACAGATCATTTCCAGTACAGCTCTCCCCAGTACAGATCATTTCCAGTACAGCTCTCCCCAGTACAGATCATTTCTAGTACAGCTCTCCCCAGTACAGATCATTTCCAGCACAGCTCTCCCCAGTACAGATCATTTCCAGTACAGCTTTCCCCAGTACAGATCATTCCCAGTAGAGATCATTCCCAGTACAGATCATCCCCAGTACAGCTCTTTCCCAGTAGAGCTCTCCCCAGTACAGCTCTTCCAGTACAGGTCATTCCCAGTACAGCTCTCCCCAGTACAGATCATTCCCAGTACAGCTCTCCCCAGTACAGATCATTCCCAGTACAGATCATCCCCAGTACAGATCACTCCCAGTACAGATCATTCCCAGTACAGCTCTCCTGAGTACAGGTCATTCCCAGTACAGATCATTCCCAGTACAGCTCTTTCCAGTAGAGATCATTCCCAGTTCAGCTCTCCCCAGTACAGCTCATTCCCAGTACAGCTCTTTCTCAGTAGAGCTCTCCCCAGTAGAGATCATTCTCAGTATACCTCTCCCCAGTACAGGTCATTCCCAGTACAGCTCTCCCCAGTATAGATCATTCCCAGTACAGATCATTCCTAGTACAGCTCACCCCAGTACAGGTCATCCTCAGTACAGCTCTTCCCAGTACAGCTCTCCCCAGTATAGATCATTCCCAGTACAGATCATTCCTAGTACAGCTCACCCCAGTACAGCTCTCCCCAGTATAGATCATTCCCAGTACAGATCATTCCTAGTACAGCTCACCCCAGTACAGGTCATCCCCAGTACAGCTCTCCCCAGTATAGATCATTCCTAGTACAGCTCACCCCAGTACAGGTCATCCCCAGTACATCTCTTCCCAGTATAGATCATTCCCAGTACAGATCATTCCTAGTACAGCTCACCCCAGTACAGATCGTCCCCAGTACAGCTCTTCCCAGTACAGGTCATCCCCAGTACAGATCATTTCCAGTACAGCTCTGCCCAGTACAGATCATTCCCAGTACAGCTCTTTCCCAGTAGAGCTCTCCCCAGTACAGCTCTTCCAGTACAGGTCATTCCCAGTACAGCTCTCCCCAGTACAGATCATTCACAGTACAGCTCTCCCCAGTACAGGTCATTCCCAGTACAGATCATCCCCAGTACAGATCACTCCCAGTACAGATCATTCCCAGTACAGATCATTCCCAGTACAGATCATTCCCAGTACAGCTCTCCTGAGTACAGGTCATTCCCAGTACAGATCATTCCCAGTACAGCTCTTTCCAGTAGAGATCATTCCCAGTTCAGCTCTCCCCAGTACAGCTCATTCCCAGTACAGCTCTTTCTCAGTACAGCTCTCCCCAGTAGAGATCATTCTCAGTATACCTCTCCCCAGTACAGGTCATTCCCAGTACAGCTCTCCCCAGTATAGATCATTCCCAGTACAGATCATTCCTAGTACAGCTCACCCCAGTACAGGTCATCCTCAGTACAGCTCTTCCCAGTCCAGCTCTCCCCAGTATAGATCATTCCCAGTACAGATCATTCCTAGTACAGCTCACCCCAGTACAGCTCTCCCCAGTATAGATCATTCCTAGTACAGATCATTCCTAGTACAGCTCACCCCAGTACAGGTCATCCCCAGTACAGCTCTCCCCAGTATAGATCATTCCTAGTACAGATCATTCCTAGTACAGCTCACCCCAGTATAGATCATTTCTAGTACAGCTCTTCCCAGTACAGGTCATCCCCAGTACAGCTCTTCCCAGTACAGGTCATCCCCAGTACAGATCATTCCCAGTACAGCTCACCCCAGTACAGATCATTCCCAGTACAGCTCTCCCCAGTACAGCTCTTCCAGTACAGGTCATTCCCAGTACAGCTCTCCCCAGTACAGATCATTCCCAGTACAGATCATTCCCAGTACAGCTCTCCCCAGTACAGGTCATTCCCAGTACAGATCATTCCCAGTACAGGTCATTCCCAGTACAGATCATTCCCAGTACAGATCATTCCCAGTACAGATCATTCCCAGTACAGCTCTTTCCAGTAGAGATCATTCCCAGTACAGCTCTCCCCAGTACAGATCATTCCCAGTACAGCTCTCCCCAGTACAGATCATTCCCAGTACAGCTCTTTCCCAGTAGAGCTCTTTCCAGTACAGCTCTCCCCAGTATAGATCATTCCCAATACAGGTCATTCCTAGTACAGCTCACCCCAGTACAGATCATTCCCAGTACAGATCATTCCTAGTACAGCTCACCCCAGTACAGGTCATCCCACCTCTGCCGGGTTAGCCCCCCCCCCCCCCCCTATCAAAATTTTTGAAAAAATCTTATGCAGTTTGTTAGAGCTTTGTTAGATCAGGTTAAATCAACAGTTGTTTGCGTTAGATCTCACATAGAAGAAACAATATTAACAGTTATTTGCTGGGGGGGCTAACCCGTCATCAGCCCCCCCTTATCAAAAAATTGACCAAACAGTTAGCTATTTTGGAAGCAATTTGTTAGATCCGGTAAGATCAAGTGGTTTTAAAGTTAGATCTCACATAATTAGAGACTTATTAAGTGATTAATGAGGGGGGCTGGCCCCCCCTTATCAAATTTTCTGGGCAAAAATCATTTAGGCTAATAGATTTTCGTTAGATCCGGTAAGATCAAGTGGTTTTAACGTTAGATCTCACATCATTTCAGAGATATTCCACATCAAAATAGAGATATTAGGTGGTACATATGGACGGGCTGGCCCCCCCTTATCAAATTTTCAGGCCAAAAATCATTTAGGCTAATAGAGATATGTTAGATCCGGTAAAATCAAGCGGCTTTAACGTTAGATCTCACATAATTAGAGACTTATTAAGTGATTAATGAGGGGGGCTGCCCCCCCCCCCCCCCTTATCAAATTTTCTGGCCAAAAATCATTCAGGCTAATAGATATTCATTAGATCCGGTAAGATCAAATGTTTTTAACGTTAGATCTCACATCATTTCAGAGATATTCCACATCAAAATAGAGATATTAGGTGGTCCTTCCATTCAGGCAAAAGGGGAGTATTTTTCGGATAGAGCTCCTCCACAGATATCCCATCCTTTGCTCCTCCCACCAAATCAGACGGCGGGACTGGGGTGGCCAGATTCACTTGTCCCAGCAACATCTGAGCCAGCATCTTCACTGGCGAGGCTGTTATGTTGCGGACACTAAGATTTTCCCGTGACTTCTTTGCAACCCTTTGGTTGAAACCACCTCGGGAATTATCTCCAGTCCCATGTCTTCTCTCTGTCCATCTGATTGAAGGACAATGAAAGGGCCTGCTTGCTTCCAATTTAGCTTGACAGATGCTCGTAAATAGGCCACTTTACCAGGCTGTAACACCTTCTTACACTTGTCCAAGCGCCAGATCTTTCCCTTCTGTTTTTGTACCAGGTGCTGGTAGGCTTGTCTCAACATGGGGTGCAAACTTGTAGTTGAAGTGCCCGGCTCCAGAACAAGAGGTGTCAACAGCCTTCTGACAAGATCAGTATTGGTCCCTATGATGAGAGAACTCTTACTGGCCCCTGGTGGGCGAGGACAGACCACTGCCTGAGTTTCAAAAGTCTCGGCTTTCCCAGCCATGGAGGGATCGAAGGTCAGCTTGACCAGAAGATAGCCATCATAGGGGAAGTTCTGAGTCACAATGCCCCATATCTGCAACTCAAGGGTCACTTAAGCTACAGTATCCAGAAGGGCCTTGGTGTAGACTCCCTTAACTTGGATGGGAACAACAGGAGAAGGTCCCACCAGCTTGTCAGGGAGCATGGAGGAAGTGGTGGCCCTGGCCTGTTTGGTGGTTTGTATCCACGCTCCTCTCTGCGAGGTTCTGATTGGGCTTAAGTCTGCACTAAGTTCTGGGAGTCTGGTGTGCATTGACTCTCCGACACCAGGCAGCATTTGTCAAAAGAAACAGGACACTGGGTTGCTTGGAGGCAACAATGGGGGCCCTCTGCAAAGTTTTGGACTTTCGCTGCTGTCTCTTCGTGTCATTGGTTTTGAGCCAGCTACCATAGATGGGCACCCGGTTGGCTCCTTCACAAGAGCCCTCCGAAGTTTCCCTCTGGCTGTGCTTCAGGCTTCACTGGGCTTGGACACACCTGTTGATTAATCTCCCACATAATTTCAGCATACCTCGGTATGTTCAATGGCACTGCTCACTGGTACACATGAAAATGCTCATCACCGCCTCCAATATAGACACTAGTATGGATATATGTGCATCGCTACCAAATATCCATAATATCCCTGTAATTATGGATAATCAAACATTAAAATAACTTGATCTTATCGGATCTAATGAATATCAATTAGCTGGGGTGATTTTTTGGCCAGAAAATGTGATAAGGAGGGGCCAGCCCGTCCATATGTACCACCTAATATCTCTATTTTGATGTGGAATATCTCTGAAATGATGTGAGATCTAACGTTAAAACCACTTGATCTTACCGGATCTAACGAATATCTATTAGCCTGAATGATTTTTGGCCAGAATATTTGATAAGGGGGGGCACCCCCCCTCATTAATCACTTAATAAGTCTCTAATTATGTGAGATCTAACGTTAAACCACTTGATCTTACCAGATCTAACGAATATCTATAAGCCTGAATAATTTTTGGCCAGAAAATTTGATAAGGGGGGGCTAACCCGTCCATATGTACCACCTAATATCTCTATTTTGATGTGGAATATCTCTGAAATGATGTGAGATCTAACGTTAAAAACACTTGATCTTACCGGATCTAACGAATATCTATTAGCCTGAATGATTTTGGGCAGAAAATTTTATAAGGGGGGTCTAACCCGTCCATATGTACCACCTAATATCTCTATTTTGATGTGAAATATCTCTGAAATGATGTGAGATCTAAGGTTAAAACTACTTGATCTAACGAATATCTATTAGCCTGAATGATTTTTGGCCCGAAAATTTGATAAGGGGGGGCTAACCCGTCCATATGTACCACCTAATATCTCTGTTTTGTTGTGGAATATCTCTGAAATGATGTGAGATCTAACGTTAAAAACACTTGATCTTACCAGGTCTAACAAATATCTATTAGCCTGAATGATTTTTGGCCAGAAAATTTGATAAGGGGGTGGCCAGCCCCCCTCATTAATCACTTAATAAGTCTCTAATTATGTGAGATGTAACGTTAAAACCGATTGATCTTACCGGATCTAATGAATATCTATTAGCCTAAATGATTTTTGGCCAGAAAATTTGATAAGGAGGGGCTAACCCGTCCATATGTACCACCTAATATCTCTATTTTGATGAGGAATATCTCTAAAATGATGTGAGATCTAAACTTTAAAACCACTTGATCTTACCGGATCTAACGAATATCTATTAGCCTGAATGATTTTTAGCCAGAAAATTTGATAAGGGGGGGCTGCCTCATTAATCACTTAATAAGTCTCTAATTATGTGAGATCTAACGTTAAAACCACTTGATCTTACCGGATCTAACAAATTGCTTCCAAAATAGCTAACTTTTTGCTAACTTTTTTGATAAGGGGGGGCTGATGACGGGTTAGCCCCCCCAGCAAATAACTGTTAATATCGCTTCTTCTGTGTGAGATCTAACGCAAACAACGGTTGATCTAACCTGATCTAACAAAAGTCTAACAAACTGCATAAGATTTTTTCAAAAATTTTGATATGGGGGGCTAACCCGGCAGAGGTCATCCCCAGTACAGCTCTTCCCAGTACAGGTCATCCCCAGTACAGATCATTCCCAGTACAGCTCTCCCCAGTATAGATCATTCCCAGTATAGATCATTCCCAGTACAGCTCACACCAGTACAGATCATTCCCAGTACAGCTCTCCCCAGTATAGATCATTCCCAGTATAGATCATTCCCAGTACAGCTCACCCCAGAACAGATCATTCCTAGTACAGCTCACCCCCAGTACAAATCTCCCCACGTCTCCTTGCTAGTGCAACTTTGCCCTCTCCATAACACACGTACCAGACCAGGAAGTTCAAAGTGATAAGGAGTTCTCCCTCAGCTTGGTCATATGACTGGGAGGAGCTAAGGAAAACCTCCTTCTCTCTGAGATCCTACGTCTGCTTCATATGCTCAGTGGTTGTCAGCACTAGTGACTGCAGATACGGTGTGGGTTTTGATCCCCACATGCCACTCAGATGCTGGAATGAAGGTTTTAATTGACGCTTGTTGTTATATTCTCTGATTGGACAACCAAGCAGCCAATTGTTATCCACATAAGGGAACAAAATCCTGCTTATTGATTCATCACACTACAAATGAGTTTATCATTGTTTTGTTTGTGCTCCTTCCAGGTGATATCATCTCGGGTCATCTCTTGATGTCATGGCGACCTCTTCCTTCTCATCCTCATCCTCACAAGGTATGACTGCTGATTCTAACAATCCTTTCCAATGTTTTCCTCTATCTCACAACTCCAGAGATTGGAATTAGATTATAGGACGTCTTATGTCTCTGTAGTCTGGACATTTCCGGTAGACATCTGGTCAGCCCACCCATTAGAAGAGTTCAGGAGTTTTCATCAATTCCACAATTACACTCCTGTGTCTTCACATTCTTTTTAACATTGTTATTATTTTATACATTTCAGAGATTTGTCAGGACTAATCACTTACCTAATCTTATTTCCAGGCTAACTGAAGAACATGACACACGGCAACAGATTATCAGGTTAGTAGGACATCCAATGTTTGATATGAAATATCTTCTGGATTAATATTTTTTGTGTTGTAGTCTGGATGATGTGTTCATAGTTTGGAGGCCTCCACAATCCTCCTGTATTTCATGGGATATCTTCTCTTATGCCGTGTACACATGACCGGACTTTGACAGAAAAGGTCAGACGGAACGAATCCGCCTGACAGCTCAATCGTGTGTGGGCTTCATCGGACCTTTGCTGACGAAAAATCAGACGGACTTTAGATTTAGAACATGTTTCAAATCTTTCCGACGGATTCGAGTCCGGTGGAAAAGTCCGTTCATCTGTATGCTAGTCCGACGGACGAAAACCGACGCTAGGGCAACTATTGGCTACTGGCTATGAACTTCCTTATTCTAGTCCGGTGTACGTCATCACGTTAAAATCTGTCAGACTTTGGTGTGAGCATGTGTAGGCAAGTCCGTTTCATCGGAACTCCGCCGAAAGTCCGTCGAAAAGTCCTTCGGAGTTCAGTCCATCAAGAGTCTGCTCGTGTGTACACGGCATTAAGGTTCCATTCTTCAGGTTTATGGCTAGAATACAATATTTCCAACTCTGTCTTATAAATACTATTTCATGTGTCTATGAGGAATAAAATATTCTCCTTTCTCTGATAAAGACATCACAAAGGAACACAGAGAATCTGTAAAACAGACATTCCAGAGGATTCCAGAATATAATTCCCATATGGGGGGGGGGGGGGGGGCTGTTCATCTACAGAAAAGATTCACCAACTTAGTAATGATAAAGGGACCCCAGAATAAAGAGGAAAAAGAACAAGAAATAAGGAGTTCATGCAGAAGACATCTATAGACCATGGGGAAAAGATCCCCAACCCCAATCCAGGCCCTCTTTGACCCTGATGAAGAGGGTTTCATCCCTTATGCCGCGTACACACGAGCGGACTTTACGGCAGACTTTGCCCGGCGGACTGGATTTCGTCAGACAATTCGATGTGTGTGGGCTCCAGCGGACTTTGTTTTCTCAAAAGTTGGACGGACTTAGATTTGAAACATGTTTTAAGTTAACCCGTTGAAATCGAGTCCGGTCGAAAAGTCCGCTCGTCTGTATGCTAGTTCGACGGACAAAAAGCCACGCTAGGGCAGCTATTGGCTACTGGCTATGAACTTCCTTGTTTTAGTCCGGTCGAATTCGACGGACTTTGATGTATTGTGTGTAGGCAAGTCCATTCATTCAGAAAGTCCGTTGTAAAGTCTGCCGTAAAGTCCCCTCGTGTGTACGCGGCATAAGATTGTGGTGTTAGAAGGACCTGCTAGGATTGGAAAAACAATAAGCTGAGGATTTCTACCAAGACAAGTTTGACTTTGTGTATTATATGAGCTGTAGAGAAATCAACACCATCCCTGGAAACATAAGCCTTGTGGGACTTTTATCCAGAGCCTGCAGGCTGCAGAGTTCAGATGAACTGGTGTCTATTCTGAAAGATCCTGGAAGTCAGAGAAAACTTCTAACTATAGTTGATGGGTATGATGATCTGAGGTGGACTATGAAGGAGAAATATGAGGGTTGTCTTGATATTTCTATGGAAACCCACAAAAGAAATAATTCTCCAAAGATTGCTCAGGAGACATGTTCTCCCACAATCTTCTCTAATCATTACCACAAGGTCACTGGCCATGAAGACACCAAACACATTAATTGATGATTCTCGCAATGTGGAAATCCAGGGATTTACGAGGGAAGATTGAGAGGAATATGTCCATAAATTCTTTGGAAATAAAGAAGATGCAGACAGCCTCATCCACCTGAGTGTACAGGAGTTGCACTGTACACATCATTACCGCCTTGTTAAGTAAATATGTGCTACGTACTGAGTTTAGAGTTGAGAGGTGCGCTACATACAGAGTTCAGGGTTGAGGGGTGCGTTACGTACTAAGTGCAGGGTTGAGGGGTGCGCTATGTACTGAGTTCAGAGTTGAGGGGTGCGCTAAGTACTGAGTTCAGGGTTGAGGGGTGCGCTACGTACTGAGTGCAGGGTTGAAGGGTGCGCTATGTACTGAGTGCAGAGTTGAAGGGGTGCTTTACATACTGAGTGCAGGGTTGAGGGGTGTGTTATGTACCGAGTTCAAAGTTTAGGGGTGCGCTACGTACCAATTTCAGAGTTGAGGGGTGCGCTATATACTGAGCTCAGAGTTGAGGGGTGCGATGCGTACCGAGTGCAGGGCTGAGGGGTGTACTGTGTACTTCCAAGACCTGGGCTTCCAAAATCACACAAAGCAAAGAATGTACCTACTGAACATGCTCTTGAAGCAGTACCCTGCAGACAGATTGGGCGGTCCCACATGAGCCACTGCTAATAAGTTTAAATTCCCTGATTTGACAGCCGCCCCCCATGCCCACAGAAAAAACTTTGCACTGTTGCAAAAGAAGATGGGGGTATTTAAAAGTACATTAGTACTCAGCCAAAGCCGTCCCACCTCCCCCTCCGAGCCAAGTATACCTGACACAGGCCCGAGCTGATCGGACCCGCCCCTTGTCCGAGCCAAGTGGATCCGCTCCTTGCCCGAGCCGAGTGGATCCACCTCTTGCCAGAGCTGAGCGGCACGCCCCCTGCCCTAGCTGAGTGGATCTGGCACTAGCCGGAGAGATGAGCGGACCCGCCCCCCACCTGAGCTGAGGCCCACCCGAGCCAAGTGGCTCTGACACTGGCCCGAGCCGAGCGGATCTCCCCCTCAGCCAGAGCACTCGCCCTCAGGATTCTTTCCACTCACCAAATGCGAGCAGGCGAGTTCAAATTTTGAGGGGTGTATATATTATAAACCATTAAAACACTGCTATCTTCATCTAGTGGTTGCAAAGTATATTACCAATATTACACAAATCCTATCAAATATACATAGATAATATTTACCCAACCTGCATGTAATAAAATTTTAAATGATATGTTCCCTGTAAATATACCTAATTGAACTAAAGGGGTTGCTTTGACATCCACTATAAATTATCAGCTTTAACAATCCACAATGAAACTATTTAAGTTGATGTCAATATTCAACCCATATTGACATCAACTTAAATTGTTTCATTACCATTTACTTGCAACAGTGTAACTCCAGACTAATGCCCTGTACACATGATAGGATTTTCTGACAACAAATGTTGGATGTGAGCTTGTTGTCGGAATGTCTGACCGTGTGTATGCTCCATAGAACATTTGTTGTCGGAATTTCCTCCAACAAATGTTTGAGAGCAGGTTCTTACATTTTCCGACAACAAAACTTGTTGTCGGAAATTCCGATCGTGTGTACACAATTCCGACGCACAAAAGTCCACGCATGCTCAGAATCAAGCAGAAGAGCCGCACTGGCTATTGAACTTAAAGCGGGGCGCCGCCGAAAAATTTTTTTTTAAAAGTCAGCAGCTACAAATACTGCAGCTGCTGACTTTTAAAACATGGACACTTACCTGTCCAGGGCGCCCGCGATGTCAGCACCCGAGGCCGAAGCGTCTCTCCGTCCTCGGGTGCTGCCGCCTCCATCTTCGGTAAGGGAATCAGGAAGTGAAGCCGTGCGGCTTCACTTCCCGGTTCCCTACTGCGCATGCGCGAGTCGCGCCGCGCAATAAGGATGCTCCCTGCTGCCTCTGGGACCCGTGTGTTTCCCAGCAGGCAGCGGGGAGGGAGCAGGAAGTGGCGTAAATAACCGCAGATTCTGCGGCTATCTATGCCGGAAGTGGGTACAGATACCTGTAATATACAGGTATCTGTACCCCCCTCCCCCCTGAAAGGTGCCAACTGTGTCACCGGAGGGGGGGGAGGAATCTGATGAGTGGAAGTTCCACTTTTGGGTGGAACTCCACTTTAATTTTTCTCGGCTCGTCGTACGTGTTGTACGTCACCGCGTTATTAACGTTAGGAAATTTAGACCAACTTTGTGTGACCGTGTGTATGCAAGATAAGTTTGAGCCAACATCCTTCGGGAAAAAATCCACAGTTTTGTTGTCAGAAAATCCTATTGTGAGTACAGGGCATTACAGTTTTCAGTTGGGTGACAACCAATATTCCATGAAATTATTCATCCAAATGTCCAAACATTTCGTTTTCTAAGACCCCGCCCACTGATTTTTCATTGGACGCGTCTACTTCTGCCTGTCACTGGAAGAACATTTCACCTTTCTTTCCTGTTTCTCCCTCCAGTATTGACGGCTGTAATGTGACATTAGCGTGCTGTGATGATCCTTGCTCAATTATCACCACAAACCCAACTCTGACCTGGCTATGGATAAGATTGGATGGTGATGATAAGATGTCGCACTCAGAAGCGGATTGTTGTTGTGAGGTCCTCCAGAATGCGAGCTTCTTTATGTATAGAGAGTAAGAACTGTTCTATGTGGGGGTAACACACATAATAAACCTTAGAATGTGAATAATAAAATATAGACAATATTGGATGGTGATTAGATAATGGAAGTGGGGCGTTGTTGTGAGGTCTTCTGACACCCAGGCTGCACTGTAATGAAAATGGAATTACAGAGCACAGTAGGAGCTCCCCCTTTTCTTCATTTCTTACAGAGCACAGTACAAGCTCCCCCTTTTCCATCATTTCTTACAGAGCACAGTAAGAGCTTCCCCTTTTCCATCATTTCTTACAGAGCACAGTACAAGCTTCCTCTTTTCCATAACTTCTTAAAGAGCACAGTGCAAGTCCCCCCTTTTCCATAATTTCTTACAGAGCACAGTACAAGCTCCCCGTTTCCATCATTTCTTAAAGAGCATAATACGAGCCCCCGCTTTTCCATAATTTCTTACAGAGCACAGTACGGGCCCCCCTTTTCAATCATTTCTTACAGAGCACAGTACGAGCCCCCCTTTTCCATTATTTCTTACAGGGCACAGTACGAGCTCCCCTTTTCTATCATTTCTACAGAGCACACCATGAGCTCCCCCTTTTCCATCATCACAGCAACATTTCCTCATCTAACACTTTAATTTTATTCCTCTTAGAAGGCATTTAGGATACTGGATTGTATTTATAGACAGAAGAAGAAGAGGAAAAGAAAGTTGTGTTTGGGAACTCCTCCCCTCCTCTGCAGTTAATACACGGATCCTGATATGTAGACAATGTCTAGAATATAATTATATCAGATTAACCTGTTCATGACACTGATTATTCATCACTTTCCTTTTCTTCACATTCAGATGATGGTGACGATTCTACTGTATGAATAAATAAAGTGATGCGCTCGTATTAGCTATTAAATGTCATACTACCTCTCGTGCTTATCAAACACTTCTAAAATAAGTGAAACATTGTGTAAAAACTTGTTGTTAAACAATAAGCAGTGAAACCTAAAAATAATTGTATCTAAAACACATAGAGAGATACAAATATTTAGGAAGTTTTCAATGTGTTCCGAACCTACTTGTAAGGTTCCCTTATTACACACACATCCAAAACCTTCTTCCAGTGATTACTATAAAAACTGTGATATAAATATAATTGTGATAGAAGTAAAAAACCACCACAAAATAAAGATAGTGATTAGTCCTCCAATTAGAGTTAGAATGATACCTGTGTTTGAATGAATCAACGGTATATCGGCTCACTCCTGATCCACCTCTGGCAATTTCTCAGCTTCTACTGATCCTCCCCATATATAAGAAAAAATTGGGAAAAAAATACCATTGCGCAGATATCAGCCAGAGTATAGATAACACAAAGACCCAATTGTTTTCACTCACATGCTCCCCTAGACATAGATCGCATTTATAGATTAATGGTCAGTCACATTCAGCTCTGTGCTGCTCCGTGCTGCTGCTCGTTCACTCTAATGCAGATCACACTCTACCAAGAGCGTCACAGGCTAATTCTCCCCACGCGTATCATCACTGACACATGACTTTTTCAAGGGTGCTAGTGTGGCCGCTCTAACTGGTATATATAGTTTGTATACCGGTTTCTATAGCAACCCAAGGAGTAAATGTGTCATCATGCCATAATGCGATTTCAGAGACATGTGCTGTTTTTTTTTTTACAGAACTTAACATGCCATTTATTTAATTAAAACCATACTATATATAAAAAAACAAATTCCCTTACACATATTTTCTTGTGCGGGTTACCAGTACATTGTTAACATCCAAATAATTTATTTATACATAAATCAATATACATTGATTCCCCTTTATTGTATATTACATGCAATCTGAACAAATTTAATTTATACGTGGATATTCAGAAATATACAAGGAAGCTAAACATCAACAAATATATGTTGAACCAAGCAGTAGCAGCCAGCGCAACAAATAGGGGAAGTACTAACACACCAGGAAGAGTGATACACAGTGAATTGAGGAATAAATCACTGTTTAACCCCCCAGTTCACAATAACCAGCATTTTGAAGTCTTCAACAAAATGGTGACACAAGAATTGGATAGATTAACAATCAGAAGAATTAAAGTTCCACATATCATTAGAAAAGGAATAAAAGAATTAGACGATAACAAGAAAGTGGTAATAAGACCGGCGGATAAGGGTGGTGCCATTGTGGTTCTCTCAAAAGAATACTACAATAATGAACTCCAAGAACAATTAAATGATGCTAAGACATATATAAAATTAAGAAAAAATCATACAAGGAGAGTATAAAATTGAATTGCAGAAATTAATCAAGAAAGGAAGCATGAAAAATATACTCACAAAAAGGGAAGAATGTTACCTTATTCCGGAAACATGCAGGGTCCCGATCATATATACAGTTCCGAAGTTGCATAAAAATCAAGAAAAACCCCCTGGACGTCCTATTATTAATGGTATCCAATCAATTAACTCAAGAATAGGAAAGTATGTGGATAACTTTTTACAACCATTAACACCAGCCTACCTAAGGGACACCAAACATCTCATACAGGAATTAAATAAAATTGTGATACAGCCAGACCAGAAATTCTTATTAATCACAGCAGATGTTTCATCTCTGTACACTAATATAGGTCATGAGGATGCTATTGTAGCTTCCAAATGGGCTATAAATAAGTATAGCAATTTAATTTCCAAGCAAAAAAGGTTCATCTTAAGATGTTTAGCATTCGGTCTAGAGCATAATTACTTTTGGTTTAACTCAGAATTCTATAGACAACTCAACAGTATTTTTATGGGGGCCAAATACGCTCCTAGCGTAGCAAATATATTTATGGCCCAGTGGGAGGAGGAAACAATACATAATGATACCCCCCCCCCCCACAACTTATAATGTACAAACGATTCATTGATGACTGTATAATGCTATGGAAGGGAGATAAATCACCTCTCCTAAAATTCCTGGAAAAACTTAACATGAATGAAAAAAATATAAAGCTGACTTATCAAGTGAGTGATAAAAATATTCAGTTTTTGGATCTAGATATGGAAATGACAAGTAATGGGAATTTAACGAAAACATACTTCAAACCAGTTGAAAGAAACTGTTTTATACCCACAGATAGCTCTCATTTTGATCCCTGGCTGTTAAATATACCAAAAAGACAATGTATAAATCTAAGGAGAAATTGCACGAAATTAAGCACATTTTTGGAACAGGCAAATGATGTTGGAGATAAGTTCATTCAAAAAGGCTATAATGAGGAGTTCATTAAGGAAAAAATTAAAGAGGTATCTAATATCACCAGGGATGAATTAATTGAAGACAAACCGAAAAAACCAAATCAATATAAAGATGTTCCAATCATCATGGATTTTAATATACAACATCGACAGTTTGAACGTATATTCAAGAAACACTGGCCACTTCTTCTTGCCGATCAACAACTGCAGAATATATTGCCGGAAAAACCGCTGTTTATTTACAGGAAGGCACCCACGCTAAGAGATAAAATCGCAAAAAATGTTGTGGACCCTCCGAAACCACATGAATTAACCTTTTTCCAAAGGAAAGGCTTCTATCCCTGTAAGCGATGCTATGTGCGTGTAAATACAAAACAAAATGTGCACAAATGTACCAACTTTAGATCGACCAGTAATAATACAGAATACCAGATTGAAGATTTTATGACATGTAAAACAGAGGGGGTAGTTTACGTTTTACAATGTCCGTGCTCACTCCAATATGTGGGAAGAACGAAAAGATTGATGTGGAAACGTATCAGGGAACACATACAAAACATTATCAAAGGCTACCCTAAGCATAGTGTGTCATGGCATTTTTTATCACAACATGGAAAAAACCCAGCGCTATTAAAATTCTGGGCAATAGACAAGTTCAAACCCCATTGGAGAGGCAGTAATAAAATAAGGCAATTAAGTAAGCAAGAATCAAAATGGATATATAATATGGGGGTATCTGCCCCAAAGGGGTTAAACATTGAATTGGATCTTAACTGTTTTATTGCTGATTCGTGATTATTAACAGGTTTTAGATGGTTTTTATGAATTGGTTTCTAACTTTTGTTTTATTTAGTTTTATTTGGTCCTAAAAAACTGATGATAATATGTATAGATTTTAATTCATTTTGTGCAGGATAAAGGAAAATTTATTATCAAATACTTACCGTAATTTTCCTTTCCTGATGGACTCCATGGCAGCCTACGTGTGGGTTAACCCCGCCTCCTCTCCAATGCTATAGGACCCCATTCCCATAAATGAGTACTCACCACTAGCTACTGCGTTCCGTAACTAGCCTACTCTATGACCAATGGGTGGGGACTCCGTCTGCCATGGAGTCCATCAGGAAAGGAAAATTACGGTAAGTATTTGATAATAAATTTTCCTTTTTCCTGACAGACTCCATGGCAGCCTACGTGTGGGAAATAACTAGCCGACCACATGGGTGGGTATGTTAAATCAAACCAAATTTTAATTTGTCCTATCAACCGATAGGATTCTCAAAGCAAAGTTTACAGAGGACAATGAAGCAGGCTCAATACAGTAGTGAGACATGAAAGTATTGATAGAGGCCCATGAGGCCGCTTTGCATATGGTGTCCAGGGCCACGTGTCGAGCTGCCGCCCATGAAGCCGCCATTCCCCTGGTGGAGTGTGCTGTCACCGCCTGTGGAGGAGCCAAGCCCTTCGCCCTGTACGCTTGTTGAATAGTCTGTACAATCCAAGTAGCGAGTGTCCTAATCGAAGCTTTCTTCCCTTTATTGCTTCCTGAGTGTAAAATAAATAAATGGTCAGAACGTCTGAAGGGAGAAGTTACTCTCAGGTATTCTTTGATTGCTTCCCCTACATCCAGAGGATGAATTTCGGAGGATCCAGGCGACCTAAACGTGGGAAGGACTATCTCCTGATTATCATGGAACACCGAGGACACTTTTGGGTTCGAACCCAGCATAGGGATGAGGACTACCCGGTCTGGGAAGAACGTCAGGAAGGGTTCTTCACAACCCAGAGAGCCAATCTCAGAGACTCTTTTCGCCGATGTGACGGCTACTAAAAAAGACCACTTTTGCTGAGAAGTCCTTAATAGAGAGCGGGGAAGGCCCGGTAGTACTGAGTCCCGAGATTGAATCTAGAACAAGTGGCAGGTCCCATTTGGGGAACCTGGATTTCCTTTGGGGCTTGAGCCTTGAAGCACCACGAAAGAATTGCCGGATTAACGGATTAGTTGCCCAAGAGGACCCAGAGAAGGCAGACAGTGCAGAGACCTGAACTCTAAGCGAGCTGATGGATAATGGTAGATCTAAACCTGTTTGAAGGAAGCTGAGAACGTCTTGCACCTCCGGGTGTCTACAAGACCTGCCGTTAGAAGAGCAAAAATCCACAAACTTGGACCAGATCCTACTGTAGACTCTATTCGTGCTAGGTCTTCTTGAGCTCATGAGAGTTGATATCACTGTGGGAGCGCAACAAAGCGAGATTAGCCTCTCCCTCTCAAGAACCAGACCATCAGTCTCAGTACTGCTGGACATGGGTGCAGAACTGACCCCTGAGAAAGAAGGTCCGGCCTGAGAGGGAGAGGCACCGGGTCCCTGAAGCTGAGTTGGACAAGGAGAGGGAACCAAGGCCTGTTCGGTCAGTAGGGAGCTATCGTCAATACTTCGGCTGTTTCCGAACGGAGCCTCTGCAGGAATCTCAGGATGACTGGAAGCGGCGGAAAGGCATAAGCCTTGTTGAATCTCCAAAGATCCGTCAGTGCGTCCGACCCGAGAGCCTGGCTGCAATGACCTCTGGCATAATACTTCTCCAACTTGTAGTTGTGGCGGGAGGCGAATAGATCCACCTCGGGATTGATCCCTAGTGATGAGACCCATCTGAATGTCTCCATATGCAGGGACCACTCGTTGTCCAGCTCGGTGCGTGAAAGGAAGTCTGCTTGGGTATTCTGGACTCCTGGGACAAACACCGCCGAGATATTGCACAGGTTCTTCTGTGCCCAAGAAAGGATGGGCTCGACTTCCCAAAGGAGATTGGGACTCCGGGTACCCCCTTGTCTCTTCACGTAGGCGACTGCCGTTGTGTTGTCCATTCTTAAGAGCACTGAGTTCCCTTTCAATAGGTGAGAGAAGGATTGTAGTGCACACCAGGCCGCTCTGAGTTCCAGGACGTTTGAACCCGGGACTGGGAGGCATGGATCCCATTTGCCCTGGGCAAGGTTCGAACCGCAGAGGGCTCCCCAAACCGTCCCGCTGGCATCGGTGGTGACCCTGATCCAGAAGATGGGGGCAATGGAATGACATGTCAGGAGGTTCTTGCGTTGAAGCCACCAGAAGAGGCTGTTCCTCATTGATGATGTCACCCGGATGACTTGATTCTTGTCCCCTGTTCTCCACTGCTGCAGGAATCCTGACTGGAAGGGACGTAATCTCCACAAGGCCCACTTGACCATGGGAGTCGTGGAGACCATCGTACCAATGATTTCTAGACACTGAGATGCTTTCAGGTGTGTGGTATGTAGAGCCCGAGAAATTCTGTCCCGGACCACCGGAATTTTCTGTAGTGGAAGGGAAATAGTGCTTCTTACGGTGTCGAACTGTGCTCCCATCTGGAAGGAGGAACAGTGGAGAAGGTCCATCTGTGACCTGTCGAGACTGTTCTTAATACCCAAAAATCCGAGATCGAGGCCACCCAGACGTGCCGGAAGAGGCTCAGCCGTGCCCCTACCCGACCCGCCTGGGCGGGCGCAATCTCAAAAGGACTTTGCCTGCTCACGACCACTGGATGTCTGGCTTTTAGCGGACTTGCGAAAGGAAGCTTGACCTCTGTTCCAGCTCTTCCTAAAGTCCCTACCGGGCTTGTAAGAGCGAGCTTCCCTGGAACGCTCTGGAGAACGTCTTCTAAACTGAGGTTTCTTCCGACCAAGAAGGCGTCTATCCTGGGGAAGGAAGCCCGACTTGCCACCCGTGGCACGCGATATGGCATCGTCAAGTTTGTTGCCAAACAGTGAGGACCCCTCGAAGGGAATCTTACACCAAGCCTGTTTGGAAATGGGGTCAGCAAGCCAAGGACGTAACCATAAGGCCCGCTTAGCCGTGACTGACGACAACATAATTTGCGCCAAAAGGCGTATCAAATCAATGGATGCCTCCCCCAAGAAGACTGCCGCTAGCTTTAATTCTGCAGCTGCTGAACTTCCTGCTAGCTCCTCCGAAATTCCCTTAAGGAAGGAATCCACATTCTCCGTCCAAGCCTCCATGGCTTTTGACATGGCTGCCAGGGCCAAAGCCAGTTTACAGGCCGTGCCGGCCAGCCCATAGATCCTCTTCAGATCCTGGTCAATCCTTCTCTCGAGACCATCCTTGAAGGATACCGTATCCTCTAGGGGAAGTGTGACATGTTTAGCCAGCCGCATTAGGGCAGCGTCTACAAGGGGAGCATTCTCTAGGTACTTCACCTCTTCCGACTTGAAGGGGTACAATCTGGAGGCTTTATTAACCATAGAGGACTTCTTGTCCGTCTTACTCCATTCCTCATCTATAATATCTTTCAGTTCTGAAAGGAGCGGGAAACTTGAACGCTCTTTTCCAAGGTGTTTGAAGAATTTCTTCTGTTTAGCTGGAGGAGTAGCGGGATCCTCCCATTTAAGGGCCTCCTTGATTGCTTTGATTAAAGGTGACACCATGTTGAAGTCAAAGCCTCCGATTTCCTCTTCTTCCTGAGGATCATCATCTGAGGAATCAAGAGAGGCCGCATAAGGCTGGGAAGTGCCCGGGTCATCACGGGCCTCATCAGCCGGAGGGCCAGACAGTGAAGTAGACTGGCTCAGCGTGTGGGGAGAATCCAGCTCTTTCAGGGATTGCTGTACCACACGTTTAACTAGAGATTCCAAGTGTTGGTTCTCTGTTTCCTTTTCCCTGACCGCTCGGGCATAGCACCGATCGCATAGTGATTTGCCCTCCGGGACTCTTGTTCCACATCCCCAGCAGGCTCTTCGATCAGAGCGGCTGTCATGACGGTGGGAGCGGTGTCTGGAGGAGGAATGAGATCGTCTCCCCTGGTGGTGGTCTCCAGATGCAGAGTCTCGTCTGGATCTTGAAGGAGACTGGCGTTGTGGCCTGGTAAGGTCTTTATCATTCTGGACCGAAATCTGAGGGTCCGATCTAGAAGGGCTGGGAGAAAAAACACAGTAGGGAAGGGAAAATGATGGGACCAACATCAGATAACGCATATACCATGCGGCTGACTTTCCACCCCTCCCCTCTTAAGCACATACCTTGTGCGAGAGGGCTGGCCACTTAAAGGCGGTGAATTATCCATGATTTGCAGAAGAAGTGCGACACAATGCAGCTGGTCTGCAAAAAGAAAAAATGGCCTGAATGGGCCAACAAACCAGTAAGGAAGAGTCCTTTGCCCTAAAGCGAATACAACATATCATCATAAAAAGGAGAAAAATTTTCCCCCTTTTTTTTTTTTTTTTTTTTGAACATGAATTACACTTATTAAAATATATATAATTTTTTTTTTTTTTTTTTTAACATGAATCGAATTTAATAATTTATTATATTATTCTTCTCCTCTTTTTTTTTATTTATTTATTTTTTTTATTTATTTTTAAATTTTCAACATACACAGTATATACCTATGTACTGCAAACACTTACCTAGAGTTGACCAGAGCTGGGCATGGGGAAGACCGCTCCACTCCCGTTCACTGTGAGGGAAATCCCACTGTGAGGGAGTCTCAGAGCGGAATTTGAAGCTCCCCGCCCATGACGCGCCTGCGCCGTAGGCTGACGATCGTACCACGCATGCGCGGTTCCAGAGCATTACGCTGTACTACGCATGCGCAAGCCAAGCCTCGGTCTCGAGGAGGCTACTGCGCATGCGCGAACGCCGTACCCGGAAGTGCTGAGGCGAGCTGGAACGCACCAGCGCTCCAGCCGCCATGAGGGGCGGAAAAGGACCCAAAAGCGACTGGACTCATTGCAATAGAAGCCGGAGACACCTGGGGGTAGACATGATACACAGAGAAACACTGCCATGGAGACATACACAATACTTCCGACCTTGCCAGCCGTTGATGCGTCCAGAATCTTTCGGCATACAGAGGCAACCATCCCTCCATCACAAGGGGAAAACCTTCAGCCTCAGACGCTACTCGCCCGCCCATGGCTAGGCCCTGAGCTGCACCGCAAGAGGTATGCCATAATCCTGGATCCGTCCGACTGGACGCGAACATCTTGAGTAGGTCCATTGGAGGAGGACAAAAAAGGAACGCAGTAGCTAGTGGTGAGTACTCATTTATGGGAATGGGGTCCTATAGCATTGGAGAGGAGGCGGGGTTAACCCACACGTAGGCTGCCATGGAGTCTGTCAGGAAAAATAGTTTTACAAGGTTGGGGTTAGTCCAATCTTGATTTTATAAAAGATAGGGTATATGCACATTATGAAAACAGTGGTTTAATAGGGGTATTTAAGCTAATATATAATAAAGGGGAATCAATTAATGTATATTGATTTATGTATAAATAAATTATTTGGATGTTAACAATGTACAGGTAACCCGCACAAGAAAATATGTGTAAGGGAATTTTAATTTGTTTTTTTATATATAGTATGGTTTTAATTAAATAACTGGCATGTTAAGTTCTGTAAAAAATAAACAGCACATGTCTCTGAAATCACATTATGGCATGATGACACATTTACTCCTTGGGTTGCTATAGAAATCGGTAAACAAACTATATATACCGGTTAGAGCGGCCACACTAGCACCCTTGAAAAAGTCACGTGTCAGTGATGACATGCGTGGGGAGAATTAGCCTGTGACGCTCTTGTTAGAGTGCGATCTGCATTAGAGTGAACGAGCAGCAGCACGGAGCAGCACGGAGCTGAATGTGACTGACCATTAATCTATAAATGCGATCTATGTCTAGGGGAGCATGTGAGTGAAAACAATTGGGTCTTTGTGTTATCTATACTCTGGCTGATATCTGCGCAATGGTATTTTTTTCCCAATTTTTTCTTATATATGGGGAGGATCAGTAGAAGCTAAGAAATCACCGATCTATGCCGGCGGTGGATCAGGAGTGAGCCGATATACCGTTGATTCATTCAAACACAGACTCACTAAGCCTGGGTTCAAACAGATGAGGAGGTATTCTAACTCTAATTGGAGGACTAATCACTATCTTTATTTTGTGGTGGATTTTTACTTCTATCACAATTATATTTATATCACAGTTTTTATAGTAATATTCACTGGAAGAAGGTTTTGGATGTGTGTGTAATAAGGGAACCTTACAAGTAGGTTCAGAACACATTGAAAACTTCCTAAATATTTGTATCTCTCTATGTGTTTTAGATACAATTATTTTTAGGTTTCACTGCTTATTGTTTAACAACAAGTTTTTACAAAATGTTTCACTTATTTTAGAAGTGTTTGATAAGCAGGAGAGGTAGTATGACATTTATTAGCTAATACGAGCGCATCACTTTATTTATTTATTCATATACAAAACTGTGGGGTGTCACTAATTGATTGCAGCTGTATTATATATATTTTTTTAAACAATTTTTTTCACAATTTATATATACTAATTTCCACTTCAGCGCTTTAGTAATTTTATCGATGATTCTACTGAACGTTATTCCAGAACGATCTGAGCGGTGGTCTGTTCTTCCTCCGATTCCTCCATTTTACATTGTATTGTTACTCCTTAATGTATTCAGTGCTACAAAACAAAAATGTGATTTTTGGATCTTCACTCAAAAATTGGCACCAGTGAGACCAGCACACTGGGAGATTCCTGTTCATGACATGAAGATTCCTCCTAGAAGACACAAAACACTCCGGGCTCCACTCACCAAAGCAGATGGCATGCAGTATTTAGGTGTTCGGACTCGTTTTTTTTCCCCTAAATATCGCATGTGATGCTGAAAATGTCAATTCGCTATCACATTATGCGGCATTTACCTCGCAATTCCCCAAACACTCTGTAAATACCATATAAAACGGCGGTAAAGTCAAATCACAGAGGGAAATAAATAAATAAATGGTTGAGGTAAATAAGTCACGATCCAGGCATGCAGTGAATTGGGAATTATTAAAAAAAACTGTATTTGATCACACTGCAAAATATATTCCCACGGCAATACGTTTAAAAGGCTAAAAATAAAACCTAAGTGGCTCACATCCAAAGTTAGAAAAGCTATAAATAATAAGAAAAGAGCTTTTAAAAAAAATAAAAAGAAGGAACACTATCATCGTTTAAATGTTAACAAAGACTATAACAGAATATGTGAAAAGGAATCAAGGACACGAAATTTGAAAACGAATGACAGATTGCAAAACATAGTAGGACAAACCCCTAATAATTCTTCAAATATATTAATAGTAAAAAGGTCAGGTCTGAGCATGTAGGCCCTTTACAAAAAATTGTGGAGTGAATGACTGGGGGCAATGAGAAGGCAAATTTATTAACTACTTTCTTCAGCTTTGTGTACCCCGTGCCTTCCGGGATGTGGGTAAGCAGCCTCGCTCCTTTCCCCTTTTCATACAATATTTTTTCTAATTGACATGCTGCATTCAATTTTGAACTGTTTATGTTTTTGGTAAAATTATACCGTTCTTGATCATCTGGTAATTAATTTACAGATACCCTCCTGATGAAGCGGCAATAGTCCGCAAAACTAGTTGAGACGTTATCCATGATCAACTATCCCATTGTGATCTTCTTTATTTGGGGATCATTCTCTTGGTGATATACATGGATTGTTACCATGCTTTTAACTTGTAACTGATTATTTTTGTATCAATAAACTTTTGTAATAATTTTAGACCCCTTTCACACTGAGCCGCCCTGGGCATCAGCGGTAAAGTGGCGCTATTGCTATTCGGCTGCTAGCAGGGCGGTTTTAACCCCCCGCTAGCGGCCGAAAAGGGGTTATATCCACCAGCAAAACGCCGCTGCAGCGACGTTTTGCCGGCAGTATCACAGTGCTGCCCCATTGTTTTCAATGGGCAGGAGCGTTGTAAATACACCGCTCCTACACCGCTGCAAAGAAGCTGCTGGCAGGACTTTTTGTGACGCCCTGCCAGCGCAGCACCCCAGTGTGAAAGCACTCTGGCTTTCACACTGGGTTTGCAGCTGAGGCTTTTTTCTGGCACTTTACAGGCGCTATTTTTAACACTGTATCGCCTAAAAAAATGCCTCAGTGTAAAAGGGGTCTTATACATCTGCCTACACATTTGAATATATCTGTTTCACTGTACCGAGTGAGTCTAATCGCCCTATTCCTCTGGGGAGGCCTGGTTGGGGACCAAGCTCCCGATCCCTGCATAGCTTTGTGTATACAAAGGAGCATGGGGGAGATCATGTCCATAATGGGGGTGGTAGTGACACAGCCCCAAATGATCCACAATGGCTCAAAAGTGATATGGTCCAGAAATATTTAGACAGAATAAAGGTGAATAAAGCACCTTGACCAGATGGCATCCACCCATGGATCCTAAAAGAACTGAGCTCTGTCATTTCAAAGCCATTGTTTTTTTTTTTTTTAGGGACTTTTTAATAACGGGAATAGTACCACTGGATTGGCATAAGGCCAAAGTGGTGCCCATATTTAAAAAAGGACCAAAGTCTTTACCAAGTAACTATAGACCTGTTAGTGTAACTTCTATATTCGGGAAGATACTGGAGAGTTTAATAAAAGATCACATAGATGAGTTCTTGCTGGAAAAAAATATTCTAAGTAACAGACAGCATGCGTTCATGAAATACAGAAGTTGTCAGACAAATCTGATTTCTTTTTATGAGGAGGTAAGTAAAACCTTGGACAGGGGAGTGGCTGTGGATGTGGTATACTTGGACACAGTTCCCCACACACGGCTCATGTGTAAGGTAAAGTCCACAGGCTGGAAAAATCTATTTGTAAATGGAAAGAAAACTGGCTAAGACAGAATTCAGAGAGTAGTGATTCATACTGTGCCCTGAAGAATGGTCTAAGGTTATCAGTAGTGTACCCCAAGGTTCATTTTTTTTAGTGCAGTATCCCAAGGTTCAGTGCTGGGACCCTTACTTTTTAATATCTTTATAAATGATATAGGGTCTGGGATTAAAAGGACTATTTCAGTCTTTGCAGATGACACCAAGCTATGCAGTGGAATAACGTCCTTACAGGATGTCTCCAACTTACAGGGCAACCTCAATGCACTGTTTAATTGTACAACTATGTAGCAAATGAGGTTCAATGTTGATAAATGTAAACTTATGCACCTGGGGCTAAGAATATACATGCATCATACATACTAGGGGGGAGTACAACTGGGGGAATCAATGGTGGAGAAGGATCTGGGAGTTTTGGTAGATCATAAGCTTAAGCTGCCAAGCTGCGGTTTCCAAAGTGAGCAAATTTTTATATAGTTACCTAGTAGGTGAGGTTGAAAAAAGACACAAGTCCAACCTCTGTGTGATTATGTGTCAGTATTACATTGTATATCCCTGTGTGTTGCGGTCATTCGGGTGCTCATCTAATAGTTTCTTGAAGCTATTGATGCTCCCCGCTGAGACCACCGCCTGTGGAAGGGAATTCCACATCCTTGCCGCTCTTACAGTAAAGAACCTTCTACGTAGTTTAAGGTTAAACCTCTTTTCTTCTAATTTTAATGAGTGGCCACGAGTCTTGTTAAACTCTCTTCTGCGAAAAAGTTTTATTTCTATTGTGGGGTCAACAGTACGGTATTTGTATATTGAAATCATATCCGCTTTCAAGTGTCTCTTTTCCAGAGAGAATAGAGTGCTCACAACCTTTCCTCATAACTAAGATCCTCCAGACCCTTTATTAGCTTTGTTGCCCTTCTTTGTACTCGCTCCATTTTCAGTACATCCTTCCTGAGGACTGGTGCCCAGAACTGGACAGCATACTCTAGGTGTGGCCAGACCAGAGTCTTGTAGAGTGGGAGAATTATCGTTTCATCTCTGGAGTTGATCCCCTTTTTAATGCATGCCAATATTCTGTTTGCTTTGTTAGCGGCAGCTTGGCATTGCATGCCATTGCTGAGCCTATCATCTACTAGGACCCCCAGGTTCTTTTCCATCCTAGATTCCCCCAGAGGTTCTCCCCCCAGTGTATAGATTGCATTCATATTTTTGCCACCCAAATGCATTATTTTACATTTTTCTACATTGAACCTCATTTGCCATGTAGTTGCCCACCCCCATTAATTTGTTCAGATCTTTTTGCAAGGTTGCCACATCCTGCAGAGAAGTTATTGCCCTGCTTACCTTAGTATCGTCTGCAGATACAGAGATTGAACTGTTTATCCCATCCTCCAGGTCGTTTATGAACAAATTAAATAGGATTGGTCCCATCACAGAACCCTGGGGAACCCCACTACCCACCCCTGACCATTCTGAGTACTCCCCATTTATCACCACCCTCTGAACTCACCCTTGTAGCCAATTTTCAATCCATGTACTCACCCTATGGTCCATGCCAACGGATCTTATTTTGTACAGTAAACGTTTATGGGGAACTGTGTTTTGCAAAATCCAGATACACCACGTCTACGGGCCTTCCTTTATCTAGATGGCAACTCACTTCCTCATAGAAGGTTAGTAGATTGGTTTGGCAAGAACGATTCTTCATGAATCCATGCTGATTACTGCTAATGATACCGTTCTCATTACTAAAATCTTGTACATAGTCCCTTATCATCCCCTCCAAGAGTTTACATACTATTGATGTTGGGCTAACTGGTCTGTAATTCCCAGGGATGTATTTTGGGCCCTTTTTAAATATTGGTGCTACATTGGCTTTTCTCCAATCAGCCGATACCATTCCAGTCAGTAGACTGTCTGTAAAAATTAGGACAGTCTGGCAATCACTTGACTGAGTTCCGTAAGTACCCTCGGATGCAAGCCATCTGGTCCCGGTGATTTATTAATGTTAAGTTTCTCAAGTCTAATTTTATTTCTGTCCTCTGTTAACCATGGAGGTGCTTCCTGTGCTGTATCATGAGGATAAACACTGCAGTTTTGGTTACTGAAGCCCCCCGATTCACTTGTGAAGACTGAAGAGAAGAAGAAATTCAATACCTTCGCCATCTCCCCATCCTTTGTAACCAGATGTCCTTCCTCATTCTTTACGGGGGCCAATATGGTCTGTCCTCCCTTTTTTACTGTTTACTTACTTAAAGAATTGTACGTTCCTGGCTCTCCTTTAGTATGAAGGGACTTCTCAGTGCTGACAGTTGCTTCCCCAGATTTAGAACCTGGGCTTCCAGGGAAACAATGTGCTTACATTTTGCACAGCAGTATTCGCCCTCGATCAGATGATCAAGGAACGCATATATGCAGCAAGATGTACAAAGAGTCTCCTCTACACCCCCCCCCCCCCGGCCATTGTACCTATTAAATTTAATGAGGATTGGGGATTATACCATGTCCAAATTACCTAACAACTAGCTTCCTGACACGAATACTCAAGACAATACAAAGGTACTCAACAAGACAATAAACAGGTACTCAACAAGACAATACACAGGTACTCACAGACCTACGTGCACTCACAGGCCACTTGCAGAACTACGTGCACTCGCAGGCCACTAGCAGACCTACGTGCACTCGCAGAACTACAAGTATTCGCAGGCCTACGTGCACTCGCAGGCCACTCGCAGACCTACATGCACTCGGAGGCCACTAGCAGACCTACGTGCACTTGCAGACCTATGTGCGCTCGCAGACCTACCTGCACTCACAATACACAAGTATACAGTACACAATACACAAGTACTAATGATCCACACACACTACTCAGACAACACTCAGCTACTCACACAGGTAGTATGACCCCTGTTATAACCTCCTGTTTTAAACTCTAGTTTTAACTCACCACTTAGACCAGTTCCACTTGGACAGAGTTCCAACAGATTCACAAATGAGCAGGCTCACTATGAGTTCTACACAAGGTTATATAGGCCTCAAGCACTTGCGAGCAATTAAACACTCCCCTTAATTAGTAGTCTGAAGGAAGCCAAGAAAAAAAAAAAAGAGCTGTTTAAAAAGTGACAGAAAAAGGTGATTGAAAAGCTACAAGGAAAAGCCCCAAAAATGCAACCCAGCAATCAAAAAGCAAGACTTGTTCACTCTCCACTCAAGGTCCCCCCTCTGGTTTTAACTCACCACTTAGACCAGTTCTACTTGGACAGAGTTCCAACAGACTCACAAATGGGCAGGCTGACTATGAGTTCTACACAAGGTTATATAGGGGTTAACTGTGTGTTCCCTCAGTGTGTTATAACTGTGGGGGGATGGGAGTGACTAGGAGAGGAGACATATCGTTTTTCCTATTTTGTAGGAACAAACGATGTTTCCTCTTCCCTGACAGCACATTGATTTGTGTATACACACATAAATCTCCGTGCTCGTGCATGCGATCGCGCATGGCCAGTGGCAATCATGCCTGCCGGCGACGCGCATCGGGTTCCCCGCCATGCAGCAGGCGCGCACGCGCCCTCTGGTGGCCGAAAAAGGTAGGCCATTCAGTATATCTGCGTGAGCCAGACGGGAACCAGTAAAAGTGATTGTAAAGTCCTTTTTTTTTTTTTTAAATAACAAGCCTGTTGTACTTACCTCCTTTGAGCAGTTGGTTTTGCACAGAGCAGACCGGTTCTTTTTCTTGGGTCCCTCTACACTGCTCCTGACCTCTCCCTCCTCCCGAGTGCCCCCACAGCAAGCAGTCCACCCCCTCTCTCTTCTGATTGGCTCATGCGCTGTCAATCAAAGTCAGTTAGCCAATGGCGCTGCTGCTGTGTCTCAGCCAATCAGGAGGGGGGTCCCGGACGGCTAAGACACTCGTGGACATCGCTGGAGAGACTAGGGGCTCAGGTAAGTAAGGTAAGGGAGTGCTGGGGAGGCTGCTACACACAGAAGTTTTTTTTTTTTTTATCTTAATGCATAGTATGCATTAAGATAAAAAACCTTCTGCCTTTATAACTCCTTTAAGGAGGGATATGATCAACATGTATAAATACATAAGGGGGATATGATGTCCATGTATAAATACATAAGGGGGAAATGATCTCCATGTATAAATACATAAGGGGGATATGATCACCATGTATAAATACATAAGGGGGGACATGATCTCCATGTATAAATACATAAGGGGGGACATGATCTCCATGTATAAATACATAAGGGGGATATGATCACCATATATAAATACATAAGGGGGGATATGATCACCATGTATAAATACATAAGGGGGATATGATCTCCATGTATAAATACATAAGGGGGGATATGATCTCCATGTATAAATACATAAGGGGGATATGATCACCATGTATAAATACATAAGGGGCAATATGAGCACCATTTATAAATATATAAGGGGGGGATATGATTACCATGTATAAATACATAAGGGGGGATATGATTACCATGTATAAATACATAAGGGGGGATATGATTACCATGTATAAATACATAAGGGGGGGATATGATTACCATGTATAAATACATATACATATGATCAACGTGTACCCCAGTGAACTTGGTGTCATCACAGAAGGCAAGGGGGCACTCTTTACTTCTGGAGGAAAAGAGATTTCATCTCCAAATACGGAAACGTTCCTTCACAGTAAGAACTGTGAAAATGTGGAATAGACTCCCTCCAGAGGTGGTTCTGTCCAGCTCAGTAGATTGCTTTAAAAAAGGCCTGGATTCTTTCCTAGGTGGACATAATATAACTGGTTACTAACATTACAGTTGATCCAGGGAGTATCCGATGCCTCTTGATGGATCAGGAAAGAATTTTTTCCCCTGCTGGAGCAAATTGGATCATGCTTTGCTGGGGTTTTTTGCTTTCCTTTGGATCAACTGTGGGTATAGTATTGTGTATATGGGATATATGATTTATTTTTATTTTTTATTGGTTGAACTAGATAGACTTTTCAACCTGACTAACTATGTAACTATGTTAGTTATCTATTTACTTAGTTTAACATCATCTTTTATATTTTACCAAACAATTGGGTATTATACTGTGTTTTGTGCACTGAAATTTATTAAAAAGAGAAGTTTGGGATTTTTTTCTTTTTAGGAATCAGACTTACCATTGGCAGCATCGTCAGTCCAATGCTTAGCTGGCGCTAAGACTGAGAACTGAGCGATCAAACACTGTAAGCCCCCAAACTCTCTGCTCTAGACATGTGCACAACGGAAAATTTTTTTAGTTTTGGATAGATTCATTATGTTACTAATTTAGTTTTGTTTAGATTGTTTCTGAATTTGTTTAGTTTTGTTTCATTTTCATAAAATGCAATTTTGTTTTTGTTAAAATGTGTTTCATGTATTAATTTTCTAACGAATTCCAACTTTTCAGAATGATTAGAATTCGGATTGGTTGATAAACGATCATATGATCCAAATTCTGTGTGAATAAATAGCTGGTTGTTAAGCAGCGGGCCGGGAAGCCGGCCACCCGCGTTCTTAACAACCATGAGTCTTCGTCTGTCAGAGGGCTTCCCCAATGACAGAGAAATGTAAAGAAAAGAATGCCGGCATTGTCCGGTAATAGAAAAATGTTTTAAAAAAAAAAAAACACGCATGGACCCTCTCTGTCCATACCAGGCCCTTCGGGTCTGGTATGGATTGTAAGGGGAAAAAAGACATAGGGTCTCCCCCAAAATACCAGACCTTTATCCCCCCCCTCCCCAAAGCACCTTGTCCCCATGTTGATGGCGACAAGGGCTTCTTGACAACCCTGGGCTGTGGTTGTCGGGGTCTGTGAGCAGGGGGCTTATCGGAATAAGGGGGCCCCCAGATCCCAGCTCCCCCATGTGAATCTGGTACATCGTACCCCTACCCATTCAAAAAGAAGTGTCAAAAAGTAATAACCACAAGAAACAGTTTTTGAAAAGTCCTTCATTAAAGAATAAAAAAAAAAAATAGTGTCCCTTGATGAGTATCCATCGTCAACCACGACACCCGCCGGACCAGAAAAATAGAAAAAAAATAAAAAAACGCTCCGCCTCCTGGGAGGCCTTCTGCCTGCTCTGCGCTTTGACAGTTCTTATATAGGCAAGGGGTGGATCCACCTGGCTACATCGCCCGGTGGCACCACCCCCTTATGACGTCCCAGGAGGCAGAGCTTTTTTTTTTTTTTTGGGGGTCTGACAGGCGTCGTGACTGATAATGGATATACACTATTTTTTTATTTTTTTTAATAAAGGACTTGTCAAAAACTTTTTTTTTCGGTTTTTACTTTTTGACACTTTTTTAGATTTGGATACATCCGAGTCTAGGTATAACCAAAAATCTGAATTTGTATTCGGACCGAAAAGTGTATTTTTTCCAACGAAAATGTGTTTGAAAAACTGCGGCACAAATACTGCGCAACATAAAATATTGCAAAACCCAGCATTTTATTCTCTAGGGCCTCTGATTTTAAAAAAATATAATGTTTATAAGTTATTTTTTAGCAAAAAATACAGATTTTTAAATGTAAATAAAAGTGTCAGAAAAGGCCGGGCCTAGTAGTTAATAAACACAGTGATTTCCTATGATCATCAGCTCCAACTAGTGGTCATAATGAGATACTAGTTACAAAATAGTTCAATACCACATCATGGCCACTAGATGGACCCAATGATCATAGGAAATCACTGTATGACATCAAATAAGACCAGAATTTGTCATGGCTGAATGAACGCTTGTCACATTTGTTCATCTATTTTGCAAAAATAGACCTCCAAGTCTCTACACCACAAAATGTACTCAGCCAATGACTCAATTTTTATTGTTCTACTGCTATCAATGGCCAACACGGTACAACACTTCAGCCATGTCTTTGGTGATCTCTGATCTCCTTATGAACTGTTTCTTACTTGATGAAGATCAGCCATGGAGTATATCTGAGGTGTATATCAGGGTGTGCTTCTTCCCCACATGAGAGCTGTGATGTCCAGCAACATTCATATAGAAGACATTTCCTCAGGAAAGTTTAGAACGCTGTCAACTGGCTGTGGCGTGGGGATGACGTGAGACGTCTGTCAGGAGGGGAGGATCTGGGGGTGTGGCGGTGAACTGGCGTCCTGGCGGCCTCGCTCCCTGGGCGTCCTAAGCGGACAGGACAGATGGTGCGGCGTAGCGGGGAAACGGAGAGAGGTGCCTCAACACCGCAGCCAAGCGTCTTGAGCTGTCACCCGGAAAGAACCGGGCTCAGCGGCACAGCGAAGTGAGGTTCCCGTTTCGCTGGGGACTCCCGCACCTCTCTCTCCCCTCTCCCCTCCTCTCACTGGCGCCGTGTGCGAGGACCGGCGCGGTTTGGCATCAGAGTGACCAGCTGACCGAGATCTTCTAACCCCGTCGCGTTCATCAAAGGACCCCCCCAAGGGAGAACACAAGCAGCTGATACCGGCCCGTTATCCTGGCAAGTATAGACGCTGGCTGATAAGGCTGACGGTGAGAGGTACTTATCCCTACCTGATCTTTAAAAGGTAAGAAGAGTACTGAATATGGGTTCTCAACCATAGAAGAGGGGATAAAGCATGAAATTTGTTGAATAATTCCACAAGGGACTTGCTTATTGTCTGACATCCGTGAAGGTGACTGGTAATATTGTCTGTGTAAGATACCTGGTTAATAACAGAACTTTAGACAACAAATTACAGCACTGTTAAAAACATTGGGAGGCTCACTCTGGGATCTAGCTGGGCTCCTGCAGCAATGGCTGATTTCCTCTGTAAAAGCTAAAATACACGAGAAGAGAAACGGGACGATACCCTTTTCGTTAACTGACGCAAACACGAGAGCGGAATAGCGGGTCTACATAATTGAACAAAAAGACAAACACCCGACAAGGCATCATTTCATATCCGCACATTCGATGTAACACTGCTATATTCATTCTGGTTCAGCGTACATCTGAAATCTCAATAAAATCGGGGAGGAGAGAGGCAGGACACACCTAGATGACCCAGGCCACTAAACTTCCAAGATAACATTTAGTCTGACTATCCCCCAAACACATAGGTTATACACTAGGCGGGGTACACGCGGTATCCAGGGATATGGTCTAACCTAATCAGCAAAACCAATTACTGCGGCCAGGGTCTTGTAACCCCCGAAAGGGAAATAGAGGCCTCTGGAACATCTACCATAACAAACGAGGACCAATGGCGGCAAATAAGGGACAGTGAGAAATTCCGGAACACCAGCTTTAATTAAATTAAAAAATACTAGGGTAAAGGTCAGGAGTATCATAGTAGTCCATTACCATTAACTACCCTTGAAGACCATCAGTATTTATACCATCATTCGCTGGGCCTCTGGGTGCAAGTTGGGACTTACAGGTTAAAGGGTACAGGATTAAAACACTTCTAAATAACTGACTATCTACCTGAGCAACCCGGCAATACCTTGCACTAGGGGGGAAGCTGTAGTCGTTATAGTTAGACGCTAAGGTCCCCTGGTAAGGTTGTTAAAAATTCATTATCCTCTCAATTTTCGCTATCACATCTTGGAACAACAGAGAAACAGGGAGCACTTTTTAGTAATCTGCGATACTAGCACTTACAGAAAACCGAAAACAAAAACACTTAAAAAATAGTCACTACCTTCCTAACAGATCCTATTCACAGGAAATAGATTTTTCACTCCGTTTCTAACCAAGAACAGAATATTGGTGAGAGGACACGGGCAAGAGTATAAAACTGTCCTAGGGCTGGATTAACAAAGCTTCATTGGCACCAACAAGATAAAGACGTCCAAAACCCCTCTTATAAAACCCAGGTAACATAATAATGAGCAGAAATACATCCAAAACAGGAAAAGGGGGCCCCCCGAAGACACCCAAGGACAATTCATCCGGAGGTGCTGCTGGGAGCTCAATCAAGCAGTACCTAGCTGGAGGGGTGAGCCCTGGAAGCGCCCACCAAGAAGCCCAAACGTCAACTTTGGCGGATAAGAGGAAGAAGGGCCAAAACGGGAAGGGGGACCAGACGCCTATTCCATCCAGAGAGTCGTCATTGATTGAAAGTGTTCACGAAACAACCAGAACGATGGAACACAGGCTGGATCCAGACTTCCCCACCAAAAATGAAATCGCAGAGATGTTTAAAGCTCTGGAAGCCTCAATTAAAACAGAGATTAATATGCTAAGGACGGACCTGGGTAATCTCTTAGCCAGAGTTGAGAGAGCGGAAGATACAATGGACCAACAGGAACGGGAAATTTCTGATTTAAAAGAACAAATTAAAACAACTCAACAAAACCAGATAAAAAATTTGTTATAGACTGGAGGACCAGGAGAATAGAAGTCGCAGACAGAACCTGGGAATATGTGGCATTCCAGAAAAAAGGGGCGAGGACCTAAGAGCGACAGTGGCGGCTATATTTTCCCCCCTTCTGGAGCTGGGAGGGGAGGACTTTCCAAAAATTGAGCGAGTGCACCGTGTGGGAAGGTTAGACGTTAGCCGAACAGAAAGAAGCCGTGACATCATCGCGAGGTTCAGATATTACGTCGATAAGGAAAAAATATGGTCAAAATTGAGAGGGCATACTCCACTTCTATATGAAGAGGCCAGGATCCAAGTGTTTGCAGATTTAGCCAAAGACACTTTAACAAGAAGACGTCTCCTGAAGCCACTTTTGGAACAAATGCTAAATCAAAACATAAAATACACATGGGGATTCCCCTCATGTCTATTGGGCTATAAAGACGGTAGAACAGCTAGGTTGAGATTCCCAGAGGAGTTAGACGAATTTTGCATGAAATTAGACCTTCAGGTCCCTACAACAATAGATTGGTCCAATGATCGGTGGATAGAATTGGGAATAGGATTGCTATAAAAACGGAGTGGGAGGGGGATTTTGGGGAGGGGGAGGGCCGGAGGGAAACTAGTAAGAGATTAGGAAAGATGGGTGCCACAGGAAGCTGAAAGAACATCTGGAAGCCAGGAAATATCGACCGGTGGCCGGTACACCAACAGATCCACCTTTAGAGGTGGAGACCAATGGAGGGTCACGATTTTTGCGACCCACATCGGTCTGAGGGTCTAGCTAAGACCAAAGGGGGGAAGGGGGGGAGGGAGGAGGGGGAGAGGGAGGGAGGGGGAAAGTGGGAGGGGCGGGAAGGTGTGGGGGAGATGGGTAGGAGTTGCACTTTAAGTTTAATAATGGAATTAAGGGATACCTCTCCAGGGTCTAAGACAGATAGGCGCGTAAAATCTCTCCAGGGCCTAAAGATAGAGTGCGACGGTAGGGACGCAGAAAAATGACATCAACCACAATAAAATGCATTACATACAACGTTAAAGGTCTAAACGCAGCCCACAAAAGACGAAGTATATTTAACGAGCTTAGACTGCTTGGTCCAGAGGTGGTGTTCCTCCAGGAAACACATATTTCACACCAATCAAGATTAAGACTATTCTCGGGGGAATATCCAACCTGGTACCAAGGAGATACTATTTCAAGCAGAACACGCAGTGTTGCCATCGGATTTTCAAAAAGAGTCAGGTTCACGTTAGAAGAAAGATCAGTAGATACAGAAGGCAGATACTTATTCCTAAGAGGTAGACTAAATGAGAAAGAATATACACTAGCCAATGTATATGCGCCAAACAAAAATCCGATGGATTATGTGGTAAAAATCTTGGAGAAGTTGACAGCGTTTAGAAAAGGGCACTTGATAATATTGGGGGACTTTAATTTTTGTATAGATCCGGGTTTGGATAGCACGGCCCGTGCACAGGGGAAGATCAGTGGGCAACTAAGAAAGCTCAGGCAAAAATTGGCCAGCCTGCAATTAGTGGACATATGGAGAGTACACCACCCTAGGAAACGTGACTATACGTTTCATTCCCCTGTGCACGGGACATACTCCCGGATCGACTACGGCCTGATTGACCATAGCGTAATCGAGAAGGTGGTAGATTCCTGGATAGGAAACATAACTTACTCAGATCACGCACCCATGACCATGGAAATAAAAATAGGCGAAGAAAATAGACAGTTGGGGCAATGGCGCCTAAATGAAGAACTGATAAGGTGGGAGGAAGGGTTCAATAGAATCAATAAGGAATTGAAGAATTATTTCGTGGAAAACGACACAGGAGAAATATCTGGATGTACTCTATGGCAGGCCCATAAAGTCTATATAAGAGGAGTACTAATAGAGCTAGGGTCACGGCGGAAAAAAGAGAGAAGCAAGGAACGCCAAAAATTAATAGAAGAGCTGGCTAGCTTAGAACTGAAACATAAGACACAATCAGGACAACCGTCCCAAGCTACGTACAAACATTTAATAATTAAAAGGTCAGAGCTGAAAAACTTAATGGATCAAGAGGTTCAAGGAATACATAGGAAGACCTTAGGAGACAGGTATAGATGGGCCAATAAACCGAGTAAACACCTAGCAAAAACAGTACAAAAATGGAAAACCAGGAACTTTATAGAAAAAATTCAGACCAAAGATGGCCACATAGAGTACTCCTCCAGGAAAGTAGCAGAGGTATTTAAAAAATACTATCAGGAGCTATATGCAATTCCAAAACAGGGTATCCAGCTTAATAATAGTAGAGAGAGAAATAATAAGTACTTAAGAAAAGCAATGCTGCCCAAAATTACAGAAGAGGAAAGAGAGTGTATGGAAACACCAATTTCAGAAGAAGAAGTGAGTAAAGCAATAGCAGGAATGGCCCTGGGGAAAAGTCCAGGCCCGGATGGATTTACATTAACTTACTATAGAACATTCAAAGAAGTTTTGATCCCCAGGCTGTGCCAGTATTTTAATGGGTTAGGTGAGGATTACGAGATGAGCAAGGAGGCCTTAAAGGCTTCCATTACGATTTTACTCAAAGAAGGAAAAGAAAAAATATTATGCTCAAGTTACCGTCCTATCTCTCTCCTTAATACTGACACGAAACTCTACGCAAAGATACTCGCTGAGAGGCTAAAGGGATCAATGAATGCTCTGATTAGCCCAGATCAGGTGGGTTTCATTCCTAAAAGAGAGGGGAAGGATAACGGGGTCAGGACATTGCTCCTGCTCCAAAAAACAGGGGAGAGCGGACCCCCAGGACTACTGCTGTCGATCGATGCCGAGAAGGCTTTCGACAGGGTAGACTGGGGGTTCATGTTCCCGACCTTGGAGAATATGGGTCTCGGACCCAAAATGATCCAGCGGATCAAAACTCTGTACCAACATCCCACGGCTGAGGTAGGAGTGAACGGAGTAATGTCTCAGCCTTTTGAGATGGCAAATGGAACGAGACAGGGGTGTCCCCTGTCCCCGTTGCTTTTTGTTCTCTCTATGGAACCTCTCTTAGCAACAATACGGGCAGATCCAGAAATAAGAGGTTTTAAGATAGGCAAGGATGAACACAAGGTTGCAGCTTTTGCTGATGACGTGTTATTTTATATCTCAGACCCTACGATCACCTTGCCCAAGTTAATGAATGCCCTAAAGGAATATGGAGAGCTGTCCAATTTTCAAATAAATTATGTAAAATCAGAAATATTAAACATAAATTTAAATAAAATAGAAATAGATACATTGAAAAAAGAATATAGCTTCAAATGGACTGAAGAACTAAAGTACTTAGGAGTAAAGCTGGCTAGCTCAAACAAGAAAACATTTACAATAAACTATTTACCTCTACTCGACACTATAAGAATTGACTGTAAAAACTATGCCCGTAAAGCCCTCTCATGGATAGGACGTATAAACGTCATTAAGATGTTCCTACTCCCCAAGATCACATATCTGTTCCAGATGGTACCACTTCCACTTCCCCTATATTATTTGAGAAATTTAAAAAAAATTATAATAAGTTTTATATGGAAAAATAAAAAACCGAGGGTTCCTTTCAGGGTTCTAAAACAAAAGAAAACACACGGAGGTTTAGCAGTTCCGGATATTCAGAATTATTACAATGCCCTAGTGCTGTCTAGAATGGCCGAATGCGCAAAACGAGATAATGAAAAACACTGGGTTAGAATAGAGGAATTCCTATGCAAAGCACCACTTGAAAGTGTTATCTGGAATCCTCCACAAGCTAGAATTTTTGATAAAGACACACATGTAATAACACACAACGTATTTCAAATTTGGGAAAGGGTATATAAGAAAGTGATTGGAAACTACAACTCACCACTAATTTCACTAGTAGATAACAATTTTTTCCCACCGGGATTAGAAAGTATAGGAGGAAATGATGCACTTTGGAGTAAGACACAACTAAGACACATTATTAGGGGGGGTAAAATTATGACATTGCACGAGATTAGAGCTGGAAGGGAGACACGAGGGTTAGATGGGTGGCGCTATCTCCAGCTGTGTCATTTTGTGAGTAGGTTACCGGGTTTGATCAGGGCGGGGGATAAACTTATGGACTTCGAGAGGTTATGCGATACCGAAGATCTAAGAAATATAGTCTCTAAAATGTATAAAGTCTTGATGAGGATTGACCAGCTGGAGATACCTCCATTCATAGATAAATGGGAGAAGGAATTAGGCACAAAGAAAGATGATAATACAATTAAGAGAATTTTGGATATGATTTGTAACTCGGCACTGGACGCACGTACGGCAGAGATGAACTATAAATGCATAAGCAGAAGCTATCTTACCCCAGAGATAGTAAGCAAATATCAAAATAGAACGGCGTACTGTTGGCGAGGATGTCAGGAGATAGGAACAATGTCGCACCTATGGTGGACATGCCCTAAAATAAAAATCTTCTGGGGTAAGATACGCGGGTTAATTAAGGAAATAACCGGAAAAGATGTAGCAGAAGATCCTTGGGAGGTTTTGTTCCATGGGGGAGGCGGAGACATTAAAAAATATAAGCAATCATTAGTACCTCACCTTCTGAATGCTGCGAAGCGAATAATCCCGAAGAATAGGCAGAGGAAGGAGAGCCCTGAGATATGGGAATGGATAGATGCTGTTGAAGAGACATACAATCTGGAGAGTAAGGCCCGCGCAATAGAGGAAAAAGGTACTACGGGCTCTGAGGAGTGGGAACAATGGGTAAAATTTAAAAAAACGTGGTGTAGAACACAGAACTAAAGTCTAGAATATTGAAGGAGCGATGGGTGTATTAGACCCTGGAGAGGTTGGGCTTTGGGTGGGAGAGCAGGGAGGGGGGATGGGGATCACCGAGAAGAAGCCGACATCTTTTATTCGGTTATGTAGTCCCCTGGGGGGGATAAGCTAATGACGTTAGATTTACCAATAGCTGGTTGTAACTTATTTTTTTCGATATGGCTAAACGTCACAATGATGAGACAAAGGAGAGGAGATGGAAGATAAATGAGCTGTAAAGCTGATTCGCACCTCTCAATATGGTCGACTGAAGTGACAAAAAAAAAAAAGATATTTCCTGCACTTAAGGCACTAATACACCTCGAGGGTTGTGTGGGATCCCTGATATACAGGAAGACAGGACTGCAGTGAGGAACAATTCCCTCACTCAGGACAGGAACGTGGCTTCTCCCCCCTGTGAGATCTCTGATGTCTGGAAAGATTGTACTTCTTTGAAAAACATTTCCCGCACTCAGGACAGGAATACGGCTTCTCCCCTGTGTGCGATTTCTGATGTATGTAGAGACTGGACTTGTCTGAAAAACATTTCCCGCACTCAGGACAGGAATACGGCTTTTCCCCCCTGTGTGATCTCTGATGTCTGTAAAAACCGGACTTATCTGAAAAACATTTCCCGCACTCAGGACAGGAATACGGCTTCTCCCCCGTGTGAGATCTGTGATGTATGGAAAGAATGGACATCCGTGAAAAACATTTCCCGCACTCAGGACAGGAATACCGCTTCTCTCCCGTGTGAGATCTCTGATGTGAGTAAAGATTGGACTTCTGTGAAAAACATTTCCCACACTCAGGACAGGAATACATTTTCTCTCCTGTGTGAGATCTCTGATGTCTGTAAAGAGTGGACGTTTGTGAAAAACATTTTCCGCACTCAGGACAAGAATACGGCTTCTCCCCTGTGTGCGATTTTTTATGCCTGTGAAGATGGGATTTAGAATGGAAACACTTCCCGCACTCAGTACAGGAAAGCCTCTTATCTGTTGGAAGGACGGCACCGTCCCTCACAGTCTGAGGTTCCTCAGGATAAGAGGAATACGATGGTCCATCTACACTGTGTGGTGCCGGATGGACATTTGAGGTAGTCGGGTTTTCTCCTGGACTATACTGTGTGATGTCCTCATCTTCTACTTTACAGTCTGGAGACAAAATGAGACAATCCTCTGAGGTTTTCCTCATCTCCCGTCCATCTACTAAAATAGAGATAAAAAGATTATTACTAGACGTGAGCAGATTGGTTCCCCTAATCCAGGACTCCGCCCACATCAGGCAGCTTTGTCTCTGAGGATCTTAAAATTCCCCCCTCAAGGTAACTAGTAAATTAGTCCTCTGATCTCCTATTAGTTAATTTCTTTATTCATGGACCTTAGTCAGAGAGTAAGGAAACAACGAGAACTGTCTTTTATAGGAATGACCGTGATGAGGAGATTATAAGACGAGTGTCCCCACCCCCTCTATCTCTCATTGCCATTTTCCAAACACAAGAAGTACTGCACTTCCTTATTTAGTCCATGATTTACTCATGAATAACAGCGGGGATGAGCCCCACCAGAGGTCAGAGAGTGAGGATGGGGGGGAGAACAACCAAGATGAAGACTGGACTGATCCTGAAGACCTCCATCATTGGGTTATTGACTCCTCCCTCATTATCACTTTCTGTTTAAGGTTCCAAAGTCTGAGGACGTTATCACATTATTATCAACATGTAAAAGTCTGTGCCCCAATCAAATCATCAGATATAAAATGTCCAGCTGGTAGAAATTGGAAAATAACAAAAGAGATTATATATTATGTTTATATATAGCAATGGGTAGAGAGCAGAAGTCAAGACTATGTAATGTACCACATACATTATATAGCGCAGGGGTCAGGAGTATGTAATGTACAACATAGAGTATATACTGTAAGATCAGAATATTGATATTCAGTAATCAGTGGAAGACGCCTCCCTTTTCTGAGACTGCACTCAGTGACTTGGGTCTGAGACTATACAGACATATCCCTCCACCCGGCACAGCCAGCAGACAACAGAGCAAGTAACCCTGGGAGAATTGTTCTGGCAGAGATCTTACTAGACTCAGGTATGGGGCAGAAGACTCAAAGCACATGGCCCAGGTGCCTAGGTTGGGCAACGCCTATGATTAAACTTAAAGGGGTTTTAAACCTTTGTGTTTTTTCACCTTAATGCATCCTATACATTAAGATGAAAAAACACCAGCCCCCCCGTTTTACTTACCTGAGCCCTGGAACTTGACTCGCCGGGGACGCGCTCTTCCTCTGCCCGAGATTCTAGGCTCTTGATTGGATAGATTGATAGCAGCGCAGCCATTGGCTCCCGCTGCTGTCAATCAAATCCAATGACGCGGGCGCCAGGCTGAGCCATACATTCGGCGGCTATGGACGCCGAATGCTGGACTCGGGAGCGCGTCCACAAGGTAACCCCCCGGGGGAGCACTTCCTCTAGGGTGTTATCTGATGCGGGGAAGAGCCGCCAGGAGACCCCAGAAGAGCAGGTTTGGGGCCACTCGGTGCAAAGCGAGCTGCACAGTGGAGGTAAGTATGATATGTTTGTTATTAAAAAAAAAAAAAAATATCACAAACCCTTATAATCACTTTAACATTTTGTTGCCAGCTGAACCCCAGAATCTAAGTATCTCTGCAGCACAGAGAAGGAAGATTATCAGAGAGGAATACAGGATGGGAAACACAGCTCAGGAAAGTGACCAGGGTATTACAGGCTGATATCACCCAGTCCTTGCCCTACTCTGGACCAATTAGTGAGCAGTATGGGTGGAGGAATGTATTTAGTGTTAATGACCCACCTGTGCTGATCTCTGTAGGAGTGTCCTCTATAAATGTCCCCGTTATTCCATCCTCCTCCATAGACTGCTGATCATCCCTCACATACATCTCTTCTTCTTCTGCTTTAACCTCAAATTCTATATCAATTGGATCTGCACTCTAAATCAAGAAAATGAGAGAGAATATCGTCTGTAAAATATACACTATTATTGTGACATCACATAAAAAAATCCACATAATGTCTCCAGAAGTCCATGTTCTAGATGCTCCGTCCCACCAACCTTGTAACAGTGAGGGATGGTGTGACCTTCCTGTGTAGAATTCCGGGAATACAGAGGACGGGGACATCTCTCTGGTGGGTTCCTGGTATTAGGCGACTCCATCATATTCTTGTGTCCTTCTGAAAACTCCTCCATCACTCCATACGCCTCATCCTCCTCTTTATACTCTTCTTTAACAACAACGTTATAATCCCCAAGGATTTTGCTCTGAATATGTAATAAAATATTAATTGTAACAAACATGTTGTGTATAAAATAGGATTTTTTAAAACAGCTTACCTGTAAAATCCTTTTCTTTCGAAGGACATCACGGGACACAGAGCCACAGTAATTACGGATGGGTTATATAGGTATCACTGGTGATTGGACACTGGCACACCCTATCAGGAAGTTCAACCCCCTATATAATCCCTCCCCCTTGCAGGGATACCTCAGTTTTGTAGCCAAGCAATATAGTGTATTAGAAGAGGGGCGGGACCTCTGTGTCCTTCGAAAGAAAAGGATTTTACAGGTAAGCGGTTTTAAAAAATCCTATTTTCTTTCTCGAACATCACGGGACACAGAGCCACAGTAATTACTGATGGGATGTCCCAGAGCAATGCTACCTGAGGGGGAGGGAACCACGACCAAGTAGGGTGCAATCAGAACTGAGGACCCTGTACCGCTGCCTGCAGCACACTACGCCCAAAGGCGATATCCTCATGCCTTCTCACATCCACCTGATAGAATCTGGTGAATGTATGAACTGAAGACCAGGTTGCGGCCTTGCAGATTTGAGCCATAGAGGCCCGGTGATGCACTGCCCAAGAAGCACCAATAGCCCTTGTGGAATGTGCCCTGATCTGAAAGGGAGGAATCTTCTGTTTCAAACCGTAAGCTTGAATGATCAACTGTCGAATCCATTTAGAAATGGTAGCTTTTGACGCTGCCTGTCCTCTATTGGGACCCTCTGACAGCACAAACAAAACATCCGTCTTGCGGATCTGAGTAGTTGCCCCTAGATAGGCCTTAACTGCTCTTACTACATCCAACGAATGTAGAGATCTCTCTTCCGGAGAACAGGGATCTGGAAAAAAGGAAGGTAGAACAATGTCTTGGTATAAATGAAAATCAGAAACCACCTTCGGTAAAAAACTAGGATGAGGGCGTAGTACCACTCTATCCTTGTGTATAATCAAATAAGGCTCCTTACAGGAAAGAGCTGCTAATTCTGATACTCTTCTAGCAGAAGAGATGGCCACCAGAAAAATTAATTTCCTTGTCAACAAGACCAAAGGAATCTGACTTATTGGTTCAAAAGGCTGTTTCTGTAACACAGCCAGGACCAAATTCAAGTCCCAGGGGTTTAGGGGCGCTTTAACCGGAGGATTAAGACGCATCACCCCCTGCATAAAGTTTCGGACCAAAGAATGCGAAGCAAGTGGCCGCTGAAATAATACTGATAAAGCAGAGACCTGGCCCTTGATGGTACTCAAGGCCAGCTTCATCTCTAATCCCATCTGTAGAAAATCAAGGATTCTACCTATGACATATTTCCTGGGATGCCAACCTCTGGATTCACACCAGGTTATATAAGCCTTCCAGACTCTATGATAAATCATCCTGGAAGCTGGCTTCCTTGCATTAATCAAGGTAGATATGACAGGACCTGAGAGTCCATGACTCTTCAGAACGTGGGTCTCAATAGCCAAACCGTCAAATTTAGCGTTTGTAAGGCAGGATGGAACACTGGACCTTGAGATAACAGGTCTGGGCGTACTGGTAGGGTCCACGAGGAACTCACCGTCATCCTTACTATTTCTGCATACCAAGTCCTTCTGGGCCAAGCGGGGGCCACCAGAAGTACCGACTTCCTTTCCTGCCTGATCCTGCGAAGGAGTCGTGGTAATAGCAGAATAGGCGAGAATGCGTAAATCAGTGAGAACCGATGCCACGGAATCACCAACGCATCCGTCCCGCATGCAAGAGGATCCTTTGTCCTTGCCACAAATCTGTTTATCTTTTTGTTGAATCAGGATGCAAAGAGATCTACATCTGGAACCCCCCATCTTTGGCATATGGCCCAAAAGACGTCGGGATGCAGAGACCATTCCCCTGGAAGTAACTGCTGGCGACTTAGATAGTCCGCCTGCCAATTCTCTATTCCCGGGATGAAAACTGCCGATATGCATGGCACATGCATCTCTGCCCAGACTAAGATCTGGTTCACCTCTTTTTGAGCAGCTCGGCTCCGGGTGCCTCCCTGATGATTGACATAAGCCACTGCTGTGGCATTGTCGGACTGGATCCTGACCGGACAACCCTGTAGCCTGATAGTCCAGGCCTTTAGAGCTAGATGTATCGCCCGGATCTCCAGAATGTTGATGGGTAAGGTCCTCTCTGTCTTGGACCATACCCCTTGGACCGCAGCCTGTTCCAGAACTGCTCCCCAACCTGACAGACTGGCATCTGTTGTTACCACCGTCCAGGTAACCGGTAGAAAGGATTTCCCCTTCTGCAGGTTTTCGGGTATGAGCCACCAATTGAGGCTCTGACGCACCGCATGCGACAGGTGCATCGGAAAGTCTAATGCCTGAACCTTCTTGTTCCAGGTTGACAGAATACTGTGTTGCAGCATTCTTGAGTGAAACTGAGCATAGGGAACTGCTTCGAATGAAGACACCATCTTCCCTAGTAGCCTCATACAAAGGCGGACTGAGGGACCCTTCTTGGTCCTTACTGTCAGAATCAGCTCTCTCAAAGCAGTGATCTTTGCCTGAGGTAGAAATATTTTCTCCTGGCTTGTATCTATAATCAGACCTAAATACTCTTACTGGTTTTAGGAAAGACTTTTCTAAGTTGAGGATCCAACCTAGGTGTTCTAGATACCTGACCGTGGTCCTCAAGTTTCCATTCAAAGAGGCTACCGACCGGTCTATCAAGAGCAGGTCGTCTAGGTATGCTATGACAGCTATACCCTGAGCCCTTAATCTGGCCAGAGGAGGAGCCAAGATCTTTGTGAACACTCGAGGTGCAGTGGCTATCCCGAAAGGCAGAGCCACAAACTGGAAATGGCGCCCTCCTACCTCGAAGCGCAGAAACTTCTGATGAGCAGGAAAAATGGGCACATGCAGATATGCATCTCTGATGTCTATTGATGCCAGAAATTCTCCTCCCTGCAGGGTGGGAACTACTGTTCGAATTGATTCCATGCGGAAGGATTGAATCCTTAGGAATCGGTTCAGATCCCTTAAGTCCAAAATGGGCCTGACATCCCCATTTGGCTTTTGGACCGTAAAAAGGTTGGAATAGAAGCCCAATCCCTGGTCCTTTGCGGGAACTATCATAATGACCTCCTGCGACAAAAGTCCCTCTAACGCTAGAAGGAGCGACTGCTTCTTCTCTGGGTCTCTGGGAACATTTGATCTGAGGAACCGAGGAGAAGGGAATTCCTGAAACTCCAGCTTGTACCCTAAGGTTACCGTGGAGATTACCCATCTATCCTGGAAGTCCTCGTGCCAGAGCTCTGAGAACTGTCGCAGTCTTCCCCCCACTCGAGTGAGCGGGGGCGCCCCCTCATGCAGAGGTCTTAGTGTTTTGCCTAGTAGGCTTCTTTCCCCAGGACTTCTTTTGTCCCTGGGGTTGACTCTTGTCTCTGGACCCCAATGGAGGCGGCCGTCGAGACTGCCTGGAGGCTGAAGCCCCCGGCACTGGGGAAAGAGTCCGTTTGAAAGAGGGACGCTTACTCTTCTTCTTGAAAGGTAAGAGAGTGCTTTTCCCACAAGAGATTCTCTTGATATAGTTATCCAAGTCCTCTCCAAACAACCTTGCACCACGAAATGGAAACCCAGCCAGTAGCTTCTTACATGGTGCTTCGGCTGACCAATTTTTCAACCATAGGATTCTACGTATATGCACCAACCCCAGTGAAAGACGGGAGGTTTGCACGATAGAATCTCTAATGGCGTCAACCACAAAGCATAAGGCCGCTGGAAGTTAGCAAACCCCTGGGCCTGCTGTTCAGGTAATACTTTGATGACCTGCTTAACATGGTCTCTTAAGTATTGACAGACTCCAATCGCTGCTACTGCAGGTTGGGCCACTGATCCTGCTAAGGAGAAAACATCCTTCAATAGGGATTCCATCCTTTATCTACCGGATCCCTGAGCATCTGAGCATTGTCTACAGGACAAGTCAGGCTATTATTTACGGAGGAAATGGCGGCATCAATAGCCGGTATTCCCCACATTTTAATAAACTTTTCTTCCATCGGATAAAGTGTTGAAAACTTTCTCGGCGGAAAAAAACGTTTGTCTGGGTAATCCCACTCAGAATAAATAAGCTTTTCAAGTAAAGTATGAACAGGAAAAGCATGTGCTGCTTGGAAAGGTTTCAGTGACCCCAAAGCAGAAGAGGATTCTTTAGCAGTTTCAGGTATGGGCAACTTAAATGTGGATCGGACCAATCCAGTGAGGATCTGCACTAAGACTTTCTCCTCTTGGGAAGTCGCAGAGGGTCCCTCTCCACCTGAATCCTCCGAAGAGGAATCATCCATCCCATCCCGATCCTCTGGAAGGGATTCATCTCCTTTATCCCAGAGCTCCTCTGTCTGAGAGTCTTGGGGAACAGAGGAAGGCCTAGTGCGTTTTCTTCCACTGAGTGAAGACTTAATCACGGCCATTAATCTTTCCTCTAGACCATTAATGGTTGAGGAAAAAACCTCTTGTGTAATATATACAGGGGCTGAAGTGCCAGAAGCAGGTGTAGCCCCTGACCCCGATGGCTCTCCCTGGCTAGCCGTCCCTGGCCCGTCTTTTAGGGGGGGAGGATGCTGCCAACAGGGGGCCCTCAGAACCTGAACGAGATCCCCTAGTGTCTCTGGTTCCTGGGGTGCTTGAACCTCTTCTACCCATAGTGCAAAGCAACAAGGTGTGAGGTATACAAATGAACACTGCCCGCTGAGCGATGTAGTCTGGCTAAAAGCCTTGCTACCCAATGCTCAGTCTGGTGTTACTTCAGTAATTGCTGCCTAGGAGAATGCCTGTGTCCCACCTTACATGCGACCGTCAGCTCTGTGTCTTTCAGAAGGCTGAGTGCACCTGTACAGAGTGCCTTTAATAGCCTGTAGCTGGCCTGAGTGGGAGTCTAAGCACTCTGTGCTGACATCCCGCCCCCTCCTCTACCGCCCCCCCCCCTCGAGTTTTGAAAAAAACGAGCGCTTCCCGCACTGCCGACTCTCCCCGGAGAAAAGGCTGGGGATGGGGGGGGGGAAGGAGGGAGACAGGTAACAAGATCTGCCTGAACAGCTATCTTCAGAGATGGTGGCCATTAGGCCACAGAGCCCGGGTGGTATAACCACTTTCTAGACCCCTGTGGCCCCTCTCTAGCCTGGGGGGGAACATTCAAACATGAGAAATCCCCCTTTCCACCTTACCTGCTTGCAGCCTGCTTTGAAATGCTGGGACATAATCAGCACTGAACACCTGAGACAGAGTCAGCATGCTTAGGTTTGTGCTCTTGGCAGCCCCCGGTGGTCACAATAGGCATAGCATGCATTTACCTTAAAGGAGAAAAGCCACTAGAACTCAAAAATTCTGTGGAATCTCCTCTTACCTTATCCAGCCGCAGGGTGCTGTTTACACAGACCCAATCTTCACCTCTCACGGTGGGCTCCGTTTGAAAAAACCGTCAGAGACTGGGGCCCCCATCAGTAGGGGGATCCAACAGTTCTGGGACCGTAAAGCACCTCGCCAGAAATTAGGAAGTTTAAAGCCATTTTCTGATCTGCGGGGTCCAGCTCTCTAAAAAGAGAAGCATTACGGGTAAAACCTCGTTTCTTCGGACACGAGGCCCGGGTACCATTCAATTCGGCCATGAAAAGACACTTTGAATGGATCCGGTTCGCCTGGCTTGCCCCAGTATAGGATCTTAGGATATTCCCTTTGGAGCTCAGCACAGGACATCTTTACACGTCCATCACCTAAGACACTGGCGTAAAAACTGAGGTATCCCTGCAAGGGGGAGGGATTATATAGGGGGTTGAACTTCCTGATAGGGTGTGCCAGTGTCCAATCACCAGTGATACCTATATAACCCATCAGTAATTACTGTGGCTCTGTGTCCCGTGATGTTCAAGAAAGAAATCAGAACTACCAATAACTGTCAATCTACCTGATGATGGTGAGGGATGATGTGATCTTCCTGTGTGGAATCCCGGGAATACAGAGGACGGGGACATCTCTCTGGTGGGTTTCTGTAGATGGATGACTCCACCATGGTGTCCTGGTACAGATCTTGGTGTTCTTTTAGAAACTCTGACTCCTCCATCACCCCATCCTCATCATCCTCCTCTTTTATTTCTTCTTTAACCTCAACTTTAGAATCTCTCAGGTTTCCACTCTGAATATATAATAAAAGTTATATCAATGGTAACAATTCAGATAATGTACAGATCCTAATGATACTATCAGCGATTGTTCCTCATCTACCTGATGATGGTGAGGGATGGTGTGATCTTCCTGTGTGGAATCCCGGGAATACAGAGGACGGGGACATCTCTCTGGTGGGTTCCCATTACTGGATCCATCTGTAGGAAACACACACACTGACTGAATACATTGTTTCTATGTGTTTATCAGATGATGGGGGATCTAGGTGGAGCCTCCGTACTGCTCTCTCCTTTACAATAAAGTCTCCTCTTACCCGGTGATGTGAGGGGCGGCTGATTGTCCATCATGACGTCCTTGTAGAGATCCTTGTGTCCTTCTAAATACTCCCACTCCTCCATGGAGAAATAGACAGTGACATCCTGACACCTTATAGGAACCTGACACAAACAATGAGAAAGTCACCATCCAGACACAAAGTTACATAGTTAGCCTGGTTAAAAGAAAGACAAGTCAATCCAGTTCACCCAACATATAAAAATAAAAAATAAAACACACACACACACACACACACACACACACACACACACACAAATAGAAAAACTATATATACAATCCTATACCCACAGTTGATCCAGAGGAACAAGAAAAAACAAGTAGGTGAAGGAGAAGAAGAAGTGGAACTGGGAAAAAAAAATTCTTCCTGATCCTATAAGAGGCAATAAGGTACTCCCTGGATCAACATTACCTATAAATATATTAGTACCCAGTTATATTATGTACATTTAGGAAAGAATCCAGTACTTTCTTAAAGCAATCTACTGAGCTGGACAGAACCACCTTACTGTGAAAAAAACTTTTTTTGTAGTTGGAGATTAAATCTGTTTTCCATCAGATAAAAAGAGTGCCCCCTTGTCCTCTGTGATGACCTTAAGATGAAAAGCCAGTCTGCAGGAGCCAGAATAATTGTTGGTTGGTAGAGGATCAAATGCTTACTTTATTAACTCAACTGTAACTCAATTTATAACATTTGTATCATGTGTTTTTTTTCTGGATTTTTGGTTGATATTCTGTCTCTATCATTTAAAATACACCTATGATAAACATTATTGACCCTTCATTTCTTTGTAAGTGGGCAAACTTACACAAACTGCAGGGGATAAAATAATTATTTTCCCTGCTGTGTGTATGTATTTATACATAGTGATCATATCCCCCTTATGTATTTATACATGGGGTTGATTTACTAACGGCAAATCCACGTTGCACTGCAAGTGCAGTCGCTGTAGATCCGAGGGGAAGATTAAAATGAGGGGAAGCTCTACTGATTTTTATCATCCAATCATGTGCAAGCAAAAATGCTGTCTTTTTATTTTCCTTGCATGTCCCCCTCAGATCTACAGCAACTGCATTTCCAAGTGCACTTGTAGTGCAAAGTGGATTTGTCTTTAGTAAATAAACCCCATGGTGATCATATCCCCCCTTATGCATTTATACATGGTGATCATATCCCCCCTTATGTATTTATATATGTTGATCACACACCCCCCCCCCCCCCCAAGAGAGAATACATTCAGTTCCTCTAATCTTTCCTCACAGCTGAGCTCCTCCATGCCTCTTATCAGTTTGTTTGCCCTTCTCTGCACTTTCTCCAGTTCCCCAATATCCTTTTTATGAACTGGAACCCAAAAAATGAACTGCATATTCCAGATAAGGTCTTACTAATGATTTGTACAAATGATGTCTCGCTCTGTGCAGCCCATACCTCTCTTATACAAAAAAAAAGGATTTTACTTGCTTTGGCAACTGCAGCTTGGCATCGCATGCTATTATTAAGCTTATGATCTACCAGACCACCCAGATCCTTCTCCACCATTGATTCCCCCAGTTGTACTTCCCCATTATGTAATATGCATACATATTCTTAGCCCCAAAGTGTAGAACTTTACATTCATCAACATTAAACCTTATTTGCCACATAGTTGCCCAATTAGACAGTGCATTGAGGTTGGCTTTCTAAGTTGGAGACATCCAGGAAGGACGTTGTTCCACTGCATAGCTTGGTGTCATCTGCAAAAACTGAAATTCCAGACTCTATATCATTTATAAATAGATTAAAAGGTAAGGGTCCCAACACTGAACCTTGGGGTACACCACTAATCACACTGAACCTTGGGGTACATGAGAGATAACACAGAACCTTGGGGTACACCCATAAGGATGGGCGAATGGTTTGAAGCGAGCATGAGTTCGGGCAGAACACTGGCTGTTTGGAAGTTCTCCAACAACCGAATAAGGTAGTTCGACCGTTTGTTCGACCCGTTGAATGACCACAATGCACTGTGCCGCCGCACAGTGCATTGAAAGCCCTGACTAGTGGAAGCAATGAAAGCTTTGCCTAATCAGGGCACAGAGCACTGTCAGAGCCATGATTGGACACTGTCATGATGACTGTATCCAATCATGGCTCGTTGCTCTTAATTCCGCCCCACACTATAAAAGTATTCTTTCTATAGCAGCCATTTTGTAGTCTGACAGCGGCGTGGAGAGAGATAGAACAGGGCTCTGTTTAGTGCTATTGGATAGACAGTTAGTGTGCTATTCTGATTCTATTGTCAGTAGAATATCAGTTTAGTATGCATCTAGGGTTAGTTCAGTGTGAGTGTAGTGCGACCATTCATCTTTACATTAGTGTTAATGTAGGGATATTTCCGTCATTGTGAGTGTAGTGCAACCACCATTCATCTTTACATTAGTGCGGGGGTGTCCAAACTTTTTTCAAGAGGGCCAGATTTGATGAAGTGAACATGTGTGAGGGCCGACCATTTTGCCTGACATTCTTTGAACCATTAAAATTCGGTCTAAGTGAATTTTCTTGCCTTTGTGGCTGTGTGTGGTGAAGAGATGAGCTTGGGCGTGTTATTTGGATATACCATATTTATCGGCATATAACACGCACCTTCACTTTAAGAGGGAAGTTTCAGGAAAAATTTTTTTAATTTGAAATAAAGAACTGTGAAGCAAAAAATTAGTCAGTGCCTATCAATGCAGCCTAATCAGTGCCCATCTGCAGCCTCACCATTGCCACGAATGCAATCCCACCACTACCATGAATGCAGCCCCACCGCTGCCATTAATGCAGCCTCACCATTGCCATGAATGCAGACTCACCGTTGCCATGAAGGCAGCACCCACATTGACATGAATGCAGACTCACCATTGCCCGCAGTGCAGCCTGATTTCATGCCCATCTGCAGCCTCTGAGGGGACAGGGAGGGGGTGGGCCGAGCGCCAACACATTACATACAGGAGAAACTCCTGTTTTCTTGGAGGCCTCTTTAATACAAAGTCCCACCTCCTATGATGGACAGAACAGTCATCCAATGGTAGTGCAGGAGACGGGACTTCCTTTTACAGAGGCCGCTGTGTAAACAGGAAATTCTCCTGTATGTACGGCACTCGTCCCGCCCCCTCCCCGTCCCCACCAATGCTTTGTGGCCCCCGGTGCTCAGGGATTCATTGGGGGCCACAAAAGATATACATGTCCAAATTACCAGGCGGGCCGTTCGAAACCAGAATGTGGGGCGCAATTGGCCCATGGGCCAGACTTTGGACATGCCTGCATTAGTGTCAATGTAGGGATATTTCAGTAAGTCTGAGTGTAGCGACTGTTTAACACAGATTGTTTTTCTGTGCGTTACTGCAAGTTTAACGTTATATAGTTTTGCGCGTTACTGCAAGTTTAATGCTGTATATTTCATTGCGTTACTGCAAGTTTAGCGCCATATAGTTCTGTGCTTTACTGCACATTTAAAGCATTATATTGCGGTATATTATAGTGTATCCATGGAGTGTGTTTGTGTCGTAAAAAGTGCTCCATTAAAGTGCATCCACGTACACATTTACACATCTTTATTATATTTTGTTAATAAGCACCTCCACTCCCCCATCATGTCTGGGAGGACAGCAAGGAGAGGCAGACATTCCCATGGCACTGTAAGGGAGCCAGCAGCGTATGTGTCAACAGTCAAAAAGGTGGATGTGGTCAGTCCTCAGGTAGGGCATCATTTCCTCTGTTTAGTGATGTTGCCCGTGCCATCCAACCACAGCATACAGAGGAGGTGGTAGACTGGCTTACTAAACCGTCCTCATCCTCCGTCACCCAAGCAGAGACTAGTGCCCAGTCCCCTGCAGCTGTGTCAGAAACCATGAAATCAGACCGAGACAGAAGTACAGTAAAATAACACTTGTTTAATAATAAAAGTAAATAGAACAAATGTAGTCAAAACATAGCCAGGGTTCAGGAACCGGAACAGATAGTCAGACAAGCCAAATGTCAGGGAGCCGGAGATGAGCGTAGGATCTGGAGCCAGAAGGGATGTCAGCCAAGCAAGTCTTTAACAAGAATGCAGGAGTCTCTGTGATGTTGACCAAGGTGAAGGCAGAGATCCTCTGGGCTGGATGGCTTAAGTAGGCAGGACTGATAAGTAGGATATCATCAACAGTTGGGTAACTGTGGAGAGATAGGAGCTGGCAATTAGCCACCAGCTCAGAGAAGGAAAGGCTGAGCCCAGCCCTGACAGTACCCCCTCCTCAACGACCCATCCCCCTCGGAGGACCACCAGGCTTGAGGGGAAAAAGTCTATGGAAATCAAGGAGGAGGACAGGGGCATATATGTCTGAGGATGAGACACAAGAGCGTTCCTCTGGACCGTACCCTTTCCAATGCACCAGGTACTGTATGCGCCCACGGAACCTACGGGAGTCAACAATGGACTGTACTTCATACTCCTCATGGTTCTCAACCTGTACAGGATGAGGACGTGCCACCGAGGTGGTAAAGCAGTTGCAGACCAAAAGCTTTTAATAAGGAGACATGAAATACATTCAAAATACGCATATTAAAAGGAAGGTCTAATGCATAAGCCACTGGGTTAATCCTGCGAAGAATACAGAAAGGCCCAATAAACCGAGGTGCGATTTTCAGTGAGGGAACACGAAGTCGAAGGTTGCGAGATGACAGCCAGACCCTGTCCCCAACCTGGTAGGAAGGCACGGGCAGGTATCTGCAGTCAGCATGGAGTCTGTATCTATCATTTGCAAGTCGCAAAGCCTCCTTGGATTTGTGCCCAAGTGGAACGAAGACAACAGAGCTGCTCCTCTAACGTAGGAATACTCTGCGGAACAAACGAGTCAGGCAACATGGAAAGTTGGAAACGATAATTCGCCATAAACGGGGACCATCGGGAAGCAGAATTTAAGGCACTTTTGTGAGCAAACTCTGCCCAGGGTAATAGCTGACCAGTTGTTATGATGGTCAGAAATATAGCAACTTAGGACTGATTGGCTCGTTCTGCGGCCCCATTAGACTGCGGGTGATACGCAGAGAAGAAAGCAAGCTGAATTCCCAACTGTGCACAAAAGGCTCACCAGAACCGGGACACAAACTGACTACCCCTGTCTGAGACAATTACCTTGGGTAGCCCATGTAAGCGAAAGGTCTCCCGAGCGAAAATTGAAGCCAGTTCCTTAGAAGTGGGCAACTTCTTAAGTGGAATACAATGACACATCTTTGAGAACCAGTCAACCACCATAAGGATAACTGTGTTGCCCTGGGAGTTGGGTAACTCCACAATGAAATGGAGAGAGGTGGGTCCAGGGCCTCTCTCCATTACCACTAATCACGCTGAACCTTGGGGTACACCACTAAACATTAAGCCTTGGGGTACACCACTAAACACTAAGCCTTGGGGTACACCACTAAACACTGAACCTTGGGGTATACTACTGATAACCTTAGACCATTCAAAGTAAGAATCATTAACCATTACCTACTCTCAGAATCATTAACTACTCTCTGAATTTAGTCTTTTAGACAGTCTTCTATCCATTTACAAACTGATTTCTCTAGCCTGTAGACTTTACCTTCAACATGAGCCGTGTGTGAAACTGTGTCAAAACACTTTTGCAAAATCTAAATATACCACATCCACAGCCACCCCTCTATCCAAGTATACCATATCCACAGCCACCCCTCTGTCAAAGGTTTTACTTACCTCTTCATAAAAAGAAATCAGGTTTGTTTAACAACTTCTGTATTTCATATAATATTTTTTTCCAGGAAGAACTCCTCTATGTGATCTTTTATTAAACTCTCCAGTATCTTCCCGACTATAGAAGTTACACGAACAGGTCTATAGTTACTTAGTAAAGACTTTGATCCCTTTTTAAATATGGGCACCACATTGGCCCTACAATCAAGTGGTACCATTCTAGTCATTATCAATTCCATAAAAATTAGAAACAATTGTTTTTATAATGACACCCCGTGTCTGTTACTGGATAATGTCCCAGAATTCCCAGCACCGCTCACCTCTTTGATGATCTCTCTGGTGACTTCTTTTTATTTCTCTATTCTATCAGGGAGGGAGGTGGAGGCAATGTGATGGTCATATGATGTCCAGACTTCCCAGGAGGAAAACTCAAAATACGAGCATAAAAATTATGTCATGTGACCTCCCAGAATCCTCCTCACCTCTCTGCTCAGGTCCACTTCAGACTGAGATATAAATTTACCCAGACATAGCCTCCCACTCCATAGGTTAAAGACTTGTCTTAAAGCGGAGTTCCACCCTGTTTTACAAGTTTTGCTCAATCACATGCCAGGACTATATTCAGTTATAAACGGATATTTTTTTTTTTTTTTTTTCGTTTGTACCTGTGTTTTTTCAATGTCCATCTCTGCTTCCTGTCTTAGCTCCCTGCGGATATGGGCGGGTCATCTGCGGCTATTTCGTAATTTCCTTTGTAGCTGCAATGTCTCCTGGGAGCTCCTGTCATTATTCCCAGGAGTCATTGCAGAGGCCTGCCGCGAGTTCTCGCGGGATTTCGATGACGACGCCCGCCCGTTGTGATGGCAACCCTGAACTTTACAGGGCTGCTCACCGTAAATACTGAGCATGCGCGGGAAATAGCGGTGAATGCTGGGAGCTCAGCATTCACCAGATCCCGGAAATCCATGCTTGTGGGTTTCATATGCCCACAAGCAAGATGGGAACGGTCACGATCGAGATTTATAAGTATATATTTAAAACGAAAACGGACAGCAGCAGCTTAAAACAACTGAAACAGTGAGTGTCACTTTATGATTGTACATGTGTAAGAATGATTAAAAAAAAAAAATGGGAATGGTCGAGTGGAACCCCGCTTTAAGCAATTCTGGTGTCATTACATACAACACATAAAGACAGTCCTACTTTTATAGTGAGGATGCCAAGGGTCTGCCCACATCCTAAGAGCATCAGAAAAAAAGAGAAATAGAGCCAGGTGGTCATTGTGATGTCATAGGACATATTAACTCTGGATGGAGAGACATTTGGATGGGGAGATTTGAGGGGTCCTCTATATGAGGCTCCCATGCAAACCCAATTATTGTTCCTGGGTGTGTCCTTCCTCTCCTAAGCTAAAGAGTGAACTTTGACCTTTACTATACAGAAATCTGTCAGGAATCTGTGAAAGTAAGCTCTCATGTGATTAGGTGACGTACGGAGGAACTGAGTATAAATACCAGATAATTTTATCCAGAGCTCCTAATGGTGGGGATGGATTTTGCTGAGTGCTGGTGCCAAGTTTCCACCCCCAGGGTCATTGCAGGTGTGGAGAAAAGCTGTGTAAGAGGATATGGAGGAGAGATGAGGAGGAGATCCAGGAATCGGGATAAAGGTCAGGATAAGCAACAGACGAGCGCATCCAAGAGATGAAGCCGGGATCACTACACAGAAAATCAATTCAAGGAAACAACAGGCAGGATGAGGAATAGCAAGAAGGAGCTCAGAGACAAATGAGAATATTGCTCAGTAGGGAGACCAGACATCCCCGGTTTCTGGGGCACAGTCCCCAGACTGAGGACACTGTCCCCGTTGTTGTCCCCGGAATGCAGGGGCGACACTAGATGCAGGGCCGATCCTGGGCGGGTGCTGAGGCAGAGGGGGGCACCAAAGCCAGTGGCATACCAACGGTGGGGCAGGTGCCACATACTGGGATGGTGTCAGGCCGGTGTCACCCGCTGTGACAGCTTTAATTTGAATTGCTGGGCGCCCACCGTCACACAAAGTCCCACCACCTGGTTTGGCTCCTTTGATAGACAGCACACTTGTCCAATGCCGGGACAGGTGCTGTCTATCATGGGTAGGAGCCGATCCAGGAGGCGGGACCTTGTGGTATGGCGGTTGCCCAGTGATTTAAAATAAAGCTGTCACAGCTGGCGACGCCGGCCTGTGTGATGATCCAGCTGACTCTCCTTTTCCTCTCTTCTCTCGGATCACCTACACAGTTGAGGCTGCATAGATGGGCGCTGGTCAGGCTGCATTGCTGGGCGCTGGTCAGGCTGCATAGATGGGCACAGCTGAGCCCTGCATTATTCATGTAGCGCACTCCTGAGCTCTGCAAGTAGCGCACTCCTGAACTCTGCAAGTAGCGCACTCCTGAACTCTGCAAGTAGCGCACTCCTGAACTCTGCAAGTAGCGCACTCCTGAACTCTGCAAGTAGCGCACTCCTGAACTCTGCAAGTAGCGCACTCCTGAACTCTGCAAGTAGCGCACTCCTGAACTCTGCAAGTAGCGCACTCCTGAACTCTGCAAGTAGCGCACTCCTGAACTCTGCAAGTAGCGCACTCCTGAACTCTGCAAGTAGCGCACTCCTGAACTCTGCAAGTAGCGCACTCCTGAACTCTGCAAGTAGCGCACTCCTGAACTCTGCAAGTAGCGCACTCCTGAACTCTGCAAGTAGCGCACTCCTGAACTCTGCAAGTAGCGCACTCCTGAACTCTGCAAGTAGCGCACTCCTGAACTCTGCAAGTAGCGCACTCCTGAACTCTGCAAGTAGCGCACTCCTGAACTCTGCAAGTAGCGCACTCCTGAACTCTGCAAGTAGCGCACTCCTGAACTCTGCAAGTAGCGCACTCCTGAACTCTGCAAGTAGCGCACTCCTGAACTCTGCAAGTAGCGCACTCCTGAACTCTGCAAGTAGCGCACTCCTGAACTCTGCAAGTAGCGCACTCCTGAACTCTGCAAGTAGCGCACTCCTGAACTCTGCAAGTAGCGCACTCCTGAACTCTGCAAGTAGCGCACTCCTGAACTCTGCAAGTAGCGCACTCCTGAACTCTGCAAGTAGCGCACTCCTGAACTCTGCAAGTAGCGCACTCCTGAACTCTGCAAGTAGCGCACTCCTGAACTCTGCAAGTAGCGCACTCCTGAACTCTGCAAGTAGCGCACTCCTGAACTCTGCAAGTAGCGCACTCCTGAACTCTGCAAGTAGCGCACTCCTGAACTCTGCAAGTAGCGCACTCCTGAACTCTGCAAGTAGCGCACTCCTGAACTCTGCAAGTAGCGCACTCCTGAACTCTGCAAGTAGCGCACTCCTGAACTCTGCAAGTAGCGCACTCCTGAACTCTGCAAGTAGCGCACTCCTGAACTCTGCAAGTAGCGCACTCCTGAACTCTGCAAGTAGCGCACTCCTGAACTCTGCAAGTAGCGCACTCCTGAGCTCTGCAAGTAGCGCACTCCTGAGCTCTGCAAGTAGCGCACTCCTGAACTCTGCAAGTAGCGCACTCCTGAGCTCTGCAAGTAGCGCACTCCTGAGCTCTGCAAGTAGCGCACACCTGAGCTCTGCAAGTAGCGCACTCCTGAGCTCTGCAAGTAGCGCACTCCTGAGCTCTGCAAGTAGCGCACTCCTGAGCTCTGCAAGTAGCGCACTCCTGAGCTCTGCAAGTAGCGCACTCCTGAGCTCTGCAAGTAGCGCACTCCTGAGCTCTGCAAGTAGCGCACTCCTGAGCTCTGCAAGTAGCGCACTCCTGAGCTCTGCAAGTAGCGCACTCCTGAGCTCTGCAAGTAGCGCACTCCTGAGCTCTGCAAGTAGCGCACTCCTGAGCTCTGCAAGTAGCGCACTCCTGAGCTCTGCAAGTAGCGCACTCCTGAGCTCTGCAAGTAGCGCACTCCTGAGCTCTGCAAGTAGCGCACTCCTGAGCTCTGCAAGTAGCGCACTCCTGAGCTCTGCAAGTAGCGCACTCCTGAGCTCTGCAAGTAGCGCACTCCTGAGCTCTGCAAGTAGCGCACTCCTGAGCTCTGCAAGTAGCGCACTCCTGAGCTCTGCAAGTAGCGCACTCCTGAGCTCTGCAAGTAGCGCACTCCTGAGCTCTGCAAGTAGCGCACTCCTGAGCTCTGCAAGTAGCGCACTCCTGAGCTCTGCAAGTAGCGCACTCCTGAGCTCTGCAAGTAGCGCACTCCTGAGCTCTGCAAGTAGCGCACTCCTGAGCTCTGCAAGTAGCGCACTCCTGAGCTCTGCACTCTGTAAGTAGCGCACTCCTGAACTCTGCACTCTGTAAGTAGCGCACTCCTGAACTCTGCACTCTGTAAGTAGCGCACTCCTGAACTCTGCACTCTGTAAGTAGCGCACTCCTGAACTCTGCACTCTGTAAGTAGCGCACTCCTGAACTCTGCACTCTGTAAGTAGCGCACTCCTGAACTCTGCACTCTGTAAGTAGCGCACTCCTGAACTCTGCACTCTGTAAGTAGCGCACTCCTGAACTCTGCACTCTGTAAGTAGCGCACTCCTGAACTCTGCACTTTGTTTTTTCTCTATCTTATCTTCATAACATTTGGTAGTCGTAGTCATTTGGTAGCGCTAAAAGTTTTTTTAACATAAACAACAACATAACATAAAAAAAAAAAAAAAAATGTCCCCGGATTTCATTTTAAAAATCTGGTCACCTTATTGCTCAGGCAATAGATTATCTCAGCATGACTTACATAATGAAGGAGATGAGGGGGAGGGGAGGAAGTCACTTATGGTGACCATAGATACATGGAAATTCAGCTGGTTCAGCAGGGATCGGTCACATTTCCATCCATGTGTGGTCACTGCCGGGTAAAAGTCACTCGATCAGCGGCTGCAGCCAATAGCTTCATCACTGATCTGTGTATTCTGAGAGCGGAGGAGCGCCCCCCATTGTCAGAATACAATAGTGCAGCGGGGAGGATTCCCCCATCCCCCTCCAATGTGTGGATGGGGGAATCACTTCTGTTTTTTCCTCTCAGCCCGCTGGCTGAACGATAAAACTGAACCATGTATGGCCAGATTTGGAAGCAAAATATATTAATCATCAACTGATCCCCCTGAAGGGGTTAATATATGTATTACCTTCTCTGCCACCAGATCCAGAAATGTCCCCGTTCTACTCCCTCCTGGAATGTCCTGTCTGTATCTGACATTACTTCCTATGTGCGTTGCATATAAACTTCCTGTCTGTATTCCATAGAGACTTCCTGTCTTCCATAGAGACTTCCTGTCTGGGTAGAAGTGAGATCGCCACTTTGTGGATCTCAGAGGAACTGCAGCCCCAAGAAACATCTCGTAGTGTGAACATGGCCTTGTGCTGTGTGTGTATGTACTGTATATCCTTATAGATGGGGTCATCTCCACTCCCACCAAGGGGGATAGAAATATATTACTGCTCGGGGGGGAGACATTTTGGCCCCTTTGATTTTGCAGTAAAATTGATTGCAGATTTAGTCATGTAGAACATCTGTTATATGGATACAAAGAACCCCAGCCGAGAGTAAAGGGTGGAAATGGCTCCTGATCCCCAGATTTGGGCAATTATGTCACCAATATAGAATAAAACCCGCGCTATGTGTAACAACTCAAATACCTACAAAAACAACTTATACCGGACTGCTGCTGTAACAAAGGTAAGTATTCCCTTTATCAACTAGAAGAGCATTATGTGTCACAGCGCTGTCCTATTGTGTGTGCACATAAATCATCACAAATACACTAAAATATGTGGATACATTCATATATAAAGTGCTAGGGGCTCAAATAATATTCTCTGCAGATCTACTGCTTCCACTTTACACCTACTTCATTGATCTTATGGTGTTTATTAGGGATGGGCGAACGGTTCGGCCCGAGCATCCTGCAATGCACTGAGCGCTGCACGGTGCATTCTGTGCCCTGATTGGGCAAAGCTTTGCCGAATCACGGCCCAGTGTAAGCTGGTTGTTAAGAAACGGGGCTGTGAAGCTGGCCGCTGGGTCTTTAAAAACCAATGAGTCATCAGCTGTTGGGTTTTCCCACTGACAGCTGAATAAAGAAAAACCCTTATCCGAGCATGCAGCCTGGCAGGTCAGGAAAAGGGGGGGGGGACGAGGGAGCGCCCCCCCCTCCTGAACCATACCAGGGCACATTCCCTCAACATGGGGGGTGGGTGCTTTTAGGCAGGGGAGCTCTGCGCCCCTTCCCACCCCAAAGCATCCTGTCCCCACGTTGATTGGGACAAGGGCCTATTCCCGATAACCCTGGGCTGTGGTTGTTGGGGTCACGTGACGTCAGAAGAAGGCGGTGCCACCGAGTGATGTAACCGGGTAGCCCTGCCCCTTGCTTATATAAGAGCTGTCAAAGGGAAGAGAGAGCATACGGTGGGTAGCCTCCTAGAAGGCGAAAGCGGTTTAAATTTTTTTCGGGTCCATCGGGCGTCGTGATTGATGATGGATTTACATCAAAGGACACTATTTTTTTATTTTTTAATAAAGGATTGTCAAAAACTTTTTCCTGTTTTTCGTACTTTTTGACACTTTTTTATTGAATGGGTAGGGGTACAATGTACCCGCTACCCATTCACATGGGGGGGTTCAGGATCTGGGGGTCCCCTTGTTAAAGGGGGCTTCCAGATTCCGATAAGCCCCCCGCCCGCAGACCCCCACAACCACCGGGTCAGGGTTGTCGGTAAGAGGCCCTTGTCCCCATCAACATGAGGACAAGGTGCTTTGGGGTGGGAGGCGGAGAGCCCCCCCTGCCCCAAAGAACCCACCCCCCCCATGTTGAGGGCATGTGGCCTGGTATGGTCCAGGAGGGGGGTGCTCGCTCGTCCCCCCCCTTTCCTGACCTGTCAGGCTGCATGCTCAGATAAGGGTCTGTTATGGATTTTGGAGGGAACCCCACGCCGTTTTTTTAAATTTATTTTGGCCTGGTATAGACTGGGGGGTAGACCCCATGCATTTTTTCCTTTATTTTTTAATAGCTGTGTGCCAGCAATTGTAACCACAAGTTATTTTAAATGGGATTTGAGTCATTTTTTTTTTTTCTTTGGAAATTTCAGTTTTACTGTATATATGCTACAGATGCGCCACTTTAAAGGCACATTAAGGGGACCCCCAGGCACGATATTTTAAGGAATTTATCATTTTCATTGTTGCACTTTAAGCATCATTAAAACCAATTCTTCTGAAAAAACGATAATTAAAAAACAAAAAAAAATTCTTATTGATACATGTCCCCCAGGGCTGTACCCAGACCCCCATACTCCTTTTATGGCCAAATACTTGCATATGGGCACTTTTTATTTTTCCTGTTTGGCTCCCATAGACTTTAATGGGGTTTGCTGTTTGGGTTAGAACATTTTCACTGTTTGGGAGTTCTTAAAGCGGAGGTTCACACAAAAATTGAACCTCCGCTTTTCGGAACCCTCCCCCCCTCTGGTGTCACATCATTTGGCACCTTTCGGGGGGGGGGGGTGCAGATACCTTTCTATGACAGGTATTTGCACCCACTTCCGGGCATAGACTCCCACTGTAGTCTACACCACTTCCCGTCCCCCTGCGCTGTCTGCTGGGACACTCACAGGTCCCAGAGACAGCAGGGACCATTCGAAACTGGGAAGTAAACCTGCAAGTGAAGCAGATCCACTGCTTCCACTTTGCACCTGCTTCTTTGATCTTATAATATTTCCTGCTACATTAAATAAACTAAAAATCTGTGCAAGTTCATGTAAACATACAATATTTTGTGCTCAATATAGTGTTCTCTGCAAGTCCACTGCTTCCACTTTGCATCTACTTCAGTGAATTTATTTTGCTAAAAAAAAAGTCCACAAATCAATGAAAAGTTGATAAGGTGTAAAGTTCTCGGTGCTCCAAACTGTGCCAGCTGTAGTGTTGCCACGGCCTTCTTCCACCTCATACAACCCGGGATGGTGAGGGCACCCCCTTAGTAGTGCATCATTCACCAGAGAAATATGACTCCCAGCCAGGAGCAGCCTGACCATTAGGGCACTCGGGCACTGCCCGAGGGCCCGGGGCCAGTAGGGGGCCCCATGAGAGTACCTCTGTCCCAAGGAATCTGTGCTAATCCCGGAGCCCAGTGCAGGAACAAGTTCCAGCACTGAGCTCCGGTAACTGGCCTGCCAGGGGCTCGCTAGCGTGGGCACTCAGGACACCTTCCCTACATCTCTTGCACAGTGCCCGGGCTCCCCAACACAGCGACTGTCCTCTCTGTAGCAGCCAACACCGACCTCTCTCCCTCCTGTGCCTGCCTGCACACCACACACAGCTCACCAAGGAACCTCCCCCTCGGCTCCGATGTATACAGACAGGAGGAGGAGGAGCCGGTGTTTTGTCAGATTTGGCGACCAGTCAGATTTAGTAACGGAAGTGGCGTTTTGTCGCCACCATCTTGCTACACCCCACATTCGTCCACAGTAAGGATACATTGAGAAGGCAGCAAGCAGACATCTTGTTACACCCACCGGAGTCTTGCATTGCACACTTATTTTTAACAGTAAACTTAGCTTATATAGTGACATACAGTATTTAAAAAGAGGTGTGACTGTGTAGATGTTGAGTTTTAAAAGTAGCGGCAAGCCTGCTGATCTCACAGGGTTGCTAATATTACAGAACATCGCTGCTTTTAAAATTCAACATCTAAACAGTCACACGTGTTTTTAAAAACTGTATTTCACTATATAAGCTGAGTTTACTGTTAAAAAAAAAGTGTGTAATGTAAGACTCCGGTGGGTGTAACAAGATGTCCGCTTGCCGCCTTCTAGTTCTCACTGTATCCTTACTGTGGAGGAGTATGGGGTGTAGCAAAATGGCAGCGATGTAATGTCACTTCCATTACAAAATCTGACGGGTCGCCAGACTCCAGGAAGGAGTTAACTACAAGAGCCCTGCTGGTCATCTCAGGTCTGTCATCTGTGTACAGTTTGTGCATGGGGGGGGGGGGGGAGGTGACACAGTAACCAGGAAGGGAGGGGCAGGATGCACACATGGAGAAGTGCTGAGTGCTGGGGGGGGGGGGGGGGTTTGGAGGGGAGGGCACTTGTGCTGGAAGGTGGGGTGGTGTGGGGAGATTTCAAATCAAACCCCCCTCCCCCAAATCAAAGAGATGCCACTTGCCAGTCGTCTCAGTTCTCCTCTCTGCTCTCATCCCAGGGTCCATTCTATGCTCTCACCCCAGGAGTCCCTCTTTGCCCTCATCCCAGGAGTCCCTCTCTGCTCTCACCCCAGGAGTCCCTCTTTGCCCTCATCCCAGGAGTCCCTCTCTGCTCTCACCCCAGAAGTCCCTCTCTGCCCTCATCCCAGGAGTCCCTCTCTGCTCTCACCCCAGGAGTCCCTCTCTGCTCTCATCCCAGGAGTCCCTCTCTGCTCTCATCCCAGGAGTCCCTCTCTGCTCTCATCCCAGGAGTCCCTCTCTGCTCTAATCCCAGGAGTCCCTCTCTGCACTCTTCCCAGGAGTCCCTCTCTGCCCTCATCCCAGGAGTCCCTCTCTGCTCTCACCCCAGGAGTCCCTCTCTGCCCTCATCCCAGGAGTCCCTCTCTGCCCTCATCCCAGGAGTCCCTCTCTGCTCTCTTCCCAGGAGTCCCTCTCTGCCCTCATCCCAGGAGTCCCTCTCTGCCCTCATCCCAGGAGTCCCTCTCTGCCCTCACCCCAGGAGTCCCTCTCTGCCCTCATCCCAGGAGTCCCTCTCTGCCCTCATCCTAGGAGTCCCTCTCTGGCCCTCACCCCAGGAGTCCCTCTCTGCCCTCATCCCAGGAGTCCCTCTCTGCCCTCATCCCAGGAGTCCCTCTCTGCCCTCATCCCAGGAGTCCGTCTCTGCTCTCACCCCAGAAGTCCCTCTCTGCCCTCATCCCAGGAGTTCCTCTCTGCCCTCATGCCAGGAGTCCCTCTCTGCTCTCACCCCAGGGTCCCCTCTCTGATCTCACCCCAGGGTCCCCTCTCTGCCCTCATCCTAAGAGTCCCTCTCTGCTCTCATCCTAGGAGTCCCTCTCTGCTTTCATCCTAGGAGTCCCTCTCTGCTCTCATCCTAGGAGTCCCTCTCTGCTCTCATCCCAGGAGTCCCTCTCTGCTCATATCCCAGGAGTCCCTCTCTGCCCTCATCCCAGTGTCCCCTCTCTGATTTCACCCCAGGGTCTCCTCTCTGCTCTCATCCCAGGAGTCCCTCTCTGCTCTCACCCCAGAAGTCCCTCTCTGCCCTCATCCCAGGAGTCCCTCTCTGCGCTCACCCCAGGGTCTCCTCTCCGCTCTCATCCCAGGAGTCTCTCTCTGCCCTCATCCCAGGAGTCCCTCTCTGCTCTCTTCCCAGGAGTCCCTCTCTGCCCTCATCCCAGGAGTCCCTCTCTGCCCTCACCCCAGGAGTCCCTCTCTGCCCTCATCCCAGGAGTCCCTCTCTGCCCTCATTCTAGGAGTCCCTCTCTGCCCTCACCCCAGGAGTCCCTCTCTGCCCTCACCCCAGGAGTCCCTCTCTGCCCTCATCCCAGGAGTCCCTCTCTGCCCTCATCCCAGGAGTACCTCTCTGCCCTCATCCCAGGAGTCCGTCTCTGCTCTCACCCCAGAAGTCCCTCTCTGCCCTCATCCCAGGAGTTCCTCTCTGCCCTCATCCCAGGAGTCCCTCTCTGCTCTCACCCCAGGGTCCCCTCTCTGATCTCACCCCAGGGTCCCCTCTCTGCCCTCATCCTAGGAGTCCCTCTCTGCTCTCATCCTAGGAGTCCCTCTCTGCTTTCATCCTAGGAGTCCCTCTCTGCTCTCATCCTAGGAGTCCCTCTCTGCTCTCATCCCAGGAGTCCCTCTCTGCTCATATCCCAGGAGTCCCTCTCTGCCCTCATCCCAGTGTCCCCTCTCTGATTTCACCCCAGGGTCTCCTCTCTGCTCTCATCCCAGGAGTCCCTCTCTGCTCTCACCCCAGAAGTCCCTCTCTGCCCTCATCCCAGGAGTCCCTCTCTGCGCTCACCCCAGGGTCTCCTCTCCGCTCTCATCCCAGGAGTCTCTCTGCCCTCATCCCAGGAGTCCCTCTCTGCTCTCATCCCAGAAGTCCCTCTCTGCCCTCATCCCAGGAGTCCCTCTCTGCGCTCACCCCAGGGTCTCCTCTCCGCTCTCATCCCAGGAGTCTCTCTCTGCCCTCATCCCAGGAGTCCCTCTCTGCTCTCATCCCAGGAGTCCCTCTCTGCCCTCACCACAGGAGTTCCTCTCTGCTCTCACCCCAGGGTCCCCTCTCTGCCATCATCCCAGGAGTCCCTCTCTGCCCTCATCCCAGGAGTCCCTCTCTGCCCTCATCCCAGGAGTCCCTCTCTGCTCTCACCCCAGGGTCCCCTCTCTGCCCTCATCCCAGGAGTCCCTCTCTGCCCTCATCCCAGGAGTTCCTCTCTGCCCTCATCCCAGGAGTCCCTCTCTGCTCTCACCCCAGGGTCCCCTCTCTGATCTCACCCCAGGGTCCCCTCCCTGCCCTCATCCTAGGAGTCCCTCTCTGCTCTCATCCTAGGAGTCCCTCTCTGCTTTCATCCTAGGAGTCCCTCTCTGCTCTCATCCTAGGAGTCCCTCTCTGCCCTCATCCCAGGAGTCCCTCTCTGCTCTCATCCCAGGAGTCCCTCTCTTCCCTCGTCCCAGTGTCCCCTCTCTGATTTCACCCCAGGGTCTCCTCTCTGCTCTCATCCCAGGAGTCCCTCTTTGCTCTCACCCCAGAAGTCCCTCTCTGCCCTCATCCCAGGAGTCCCTCTCTGCGCTCACCCCAGGGTCTCCTCTCCGTTCTCATCCCAGTAGTCTCTCTCTGCCCTCATCCCAGGAGTCCCTCTCTGCTCTCATCCCAGGAGTCCCTCTCTGCCCTCACCACAGGAGTTCCTCTCTGCTCTCACCCCAGGGTCCCCTCTCTGCCCTCATCCCAGGAGTCCCTCTCTGCCCTCATCCCAGGAGTCCCTCTCTGCCCTCATCCCAGGAGTCCCTCTCTGCCCTCATTGCAGGAGTCCCTCTCTGCTCTCACCCCAGGGTCCCCTCTCTGCCCTCATCCCAGGAGTCCCTCTCTGCCCTCATCCCAGGAGTCCCTTCTCTGCTCTCATCCCAGGATTCCCTCTCTGCTCTCACCCCAGGGTCCCCTCTATGCTCTCACCCCAGGGTCCCCTCTCTGCTCTTATCTCAGGATGTCCTATGTCATACTGATTTTTCATGTCCCCTATACAAGCTCATCCATTGTACTTGTTCAATTTTCCAACCAGGAGTGAATGAACTTGGTAAGATACTCTCCCCATGTTAAGTGCATGTGTCCTGGTATAGTTCAAGAGAGCCACACTCACCCCACCCTTTTCTGGCCATTCAGGGTGTATGCTCAGATCAGTGTCTGGTATGGATTTTTGGGGGTACACCACACTTTTATTTTGCTAGGGCTTCCTGTTAAAACTTATCGAATCTAGTATTACGTTTTTGATGGGGGAGCCAGCAACGACAGTTGTGGCCCCCTAACATCCAGCATGAGAAGGAAGCTGCCATATTTCAGTACAAACCCATTAGTAGTCAGTGTATTGGTCACTTATATTGGTGACCAATGGGAGAAGAATTTCCTTATATCAATGGTCAGTGTAGTGGTCTCTTATATTGGTGACCAATGGGAGAAGAATTTCCTTATATCAATGGTCAGTGTAGTGGTCTCTTATATTGGTGACCAATGGGAGAAGAATTTCCTTATGTCAATGGTCAGTGTAGTGGTCTCTTATATTGCTGACCAATGGGAGAATGACCCCCTTATATCAGTGATCAGTGTAGTGGTCCCTTACATTGATGACTAATAAGAGAAGGATCCCCTTGTATCAGTGGTCAGTGTAGTGGTGTTTTACATTGGTGGCCAATCAGGGAAGGATCCCCATATCAGTGGTCAATGTAATGGTTCCTTAAATTAGTGTCCAATGGGGGCGTGGCCTAGCGCGGCATGTGAACAGACCTGTTCACCGGAGCTCCCGCTGTTGATCCTGAGACCGATCCTTTCCTCGCCTGTCCAGACGCCCAAAAGTCACAGTACCGGTACCTACAGCTTCCCTGACATCCCAGGCCACAGTAACAGCACCAGACTGGGGCATGATGACCCGAGGGAACCGTGGAGAACAAGCGGCCTCGGCCGCGGCTGACTTTCAAGATGGCGCCTGGTCATCTCAGCCTCAGAGAACACCACGAGGCCAGGAGAAGAAATCAGAGCAGGGGGGTAAGTCACAGAAACCCCCTAAGACTAAAGATCAGCACAGGGACATGCTCTACTATGCCCAGAAGCTAGCAATCTCAGCAGAATCCACACAGAGCAGCACACAGCTTCCTGCAGCTTCTGTGGAACAGGCAGGCGGGACACAGACAGGCCAGAAGACACTGACACCATGGAGTCTGTACCAGATCCTATGCCAGGCCTGTTCGATATGCAGGTGGAGGACACCCCCCAGCCCACGCTGAGTGAAATACTCCATGCAGTCCACAGATGTACCGCTTCCATGGATGACCTTAAGGAGAAGTTTGGAGGGCTGAAGGAGACTGTCTTCCTCCTCCGTCAGGACATTCAGAAAATCAGAGAGAGAACCATGGCAGTGGAGGGGAGGGTCAGTGATATAGAAGACCAGATGCCCCATTTGAACAGGGATGTGAGGGGAGCCGTACAGCATGCACGCCAGGCTTTTGAAAAGACCGACGACATGGAGAACCGCCAACGTTCGCATAGTGGGGCTGCCAGAGAAAGTTGAGGACAGAGACCCCACGGTGTTCGTTGAGGATTGGTTGCAGAATATATTTGGTACAGAGGCATTTTCGCCACTGTATGCGGTAGAGCGGGCGCATCGAGTACCACCAAGGCCTCCCCCACCTGGCAATCCCCCCAGAGCAATGTTGGCCAGGCTCCTCAACTATAGGGACCGTGAAGTGGTTCTACGGCTAGCCAGAGAAAAGGGGACTGTGCAGTTTAACGGTACCAAAATATCCTTTTATCCTGACTTCTCAGCCGAAGTGCAGCGCAGAAGAGCTAAGTTTGCTGAATGTGCCTCACCCCCGCAAAATACAAGTTGCCATTGTTGCTATGGCTTGAGTTTGTGTGCCCTGTTGGCACGGTTTGGGCCCATGGAGCCCCAAAGTTTTTGAAGCCTTTCCGCTGGGCATTGCCAGCGGGACTTGTTTTGCAAGATCTACTCCATTTATGTATCCACCACGCGATCTGTGTCACCATACAACTGAGCTGGTTTATCTTCTGCAAAGATTTGATGCTTCCTCACTGCATACTATGCCTCGTCGACCTGCCCCACGCCCCACACATTAGGATGGTCACTTTGCCTGCACGCGGACTGCATCTTGGAAGACACCGGGTGCAACGCCAAATGATACAGGACAGGGACATGCCTATTAGAAGTGGCTCAAACCCTCGCTATGTCTGATACACCTATAGTGTCCTGGAATGTGCGAGGCGTCAATGACCCATTAAAAAGATCCATGGTTTCTGCTGGGTTGCGGAAGTTTCACCCGGCCATAATAGGCCTGCAGGAAACCCACTTGAAGAGAGACACAGTCAATTTTTTGCAATACGCCTGGGTAGGTAAAGCCTATCACTCCACTTACTCTGCCTTTTCACGTGGAGTAAGTGTTTTGATACACAAAGCCCAAGTGTACCAGGAACTGGACTCATTGATAGATATATCTGGAAGGTTTGTGTTTTTGCATTGTAAACTGTACACATTCACATTGATATTAGCCTTTGTATATGTGCCCCCTCCGTTCTCCAGAGAGGTTCTGCAGTTATTAATCTCATACCTAGTTAACAAACCGGATATTCCGGTACTGATTATGGGTGACTTTAATTGCTACCTGGATGCAAAATTAGACAGACACCCTCCTGTACAGCCTCCTGGGGGCGGACGAGGCACAGCTCTGAGCCGCTTACTTACGGAGATAGGATGGATGGATATGTGACGTAACAGAAATCCAAATAACAAGCAATTTTCTTGTTTCTCTAAGACCCATGGGTCACTATCTCACATTGATTTATGCATAGGCACCCCAAACCTGGTTGGTAGTATATCTAAAATAGAATATTTCCCGCGAGGTGTCTCGGACCACTCCCCATTAGCTATATGGCTAACCACCAGGCCCCCTAGTAACCTACCTAGAGCTCCTTGGAAGTTAAATGCTTTCTGGTTGAAACTTTTTACTTCACAAGTAGGGATGAGCCGAACACCCCCCTGTTCGGTTCGCACCAGAACATGCGAACAGGAAAAAAGTTCGTTCGAACACGCGAACACCGTTAAAGTCTATGGGACACGAACATGAATAATCAAAAGTGCTAATTTTAAAGGCTTATATGCAAGTTATTGTCATAAAAAGTGTTTGGGGACCTGGGTCCTGCCCCAGGGGACATGAATCAATGCAAAAAAAAGTTTTAAAAACGGCCGTTTTTTCAGGAGCAGTGATTTTAATAATGCTTAAATTCAAACAATAAAAGTGTAATATCCCTTTAAATTTCGTACCTGTGGGGTGTCTATAGTATGCCTGTAAAGGGGCGCATGTTTCCCGTGTTTAGAACAGTCTGACAGCAAAATGACATTTTGAAGGAAAAAACTCATTTAAAACTACCCGCGGCTATTGCATTGCCGACCATACACATAGAAGTTCATTGATAAAAACGGCATGGGAATTCCCCACAGGGCAACCCCGAACCAAAATTTAAAAAAAAAAATGATGTGGGAGTCCCCCTAAATTCCATACAAGGCCCTTCAGGTCTGGTATGGATATTAAGGGGAACCCCGGCCAAAATTAAAAAAAAAAATGACGTGGGGTTCCCCCTAAATTCCATACCAGACCTGAAGGGTCTGGTATGGATTTTAAGGGGAACCCCACGCCAAAAAAAAAAAAAAACGGCGTGGGGTCCCCCCAAAAATCCATACCAGACCCTTATCCGAGCACGCAACCTGGCAGGCCGCAGGAAAAGAGGGGGGACGAGAGTGCGCCCCCCCCCTCCTGAACCGTACCAGGCCACATGCCCTCAACATTGGGAGGGTGCTTTGGGGTAGCCCCCCAAAACACCTTGTCCCCATGTTGATGAAGACAAGGGCCTCATCCCCACAACCCTGGCCGGTGGTTGTGGGGGTCTGCGGGCGGGGGGCTTATCGGAATCTGGAAGCCCCCTTTAACAAGGGGACCCCCAGATCCCAGCCCCCCCCTGTGTGAAATGGTAAGGGGGTACTTACCCCTACCATTTCACTAAAAAACTGTCAAAAATGTTAAAAATGACAAGAGACAGTTTTTGACAACTCCTTTATTTAAATGCTTCTTCTTTCTTCCTTCATCTTCTTCTGGTTCTTCTGGCTCTTTTGGTTCTTCCTCCGGCGTTCTCGTCCAGCATCTCCTCCGCGGCGTCTTCTATCTTCTTCTCCTCGGGCCGCTCCGCACCCATGGCATTGGGGGGGAGGCTCCCGCTCTTCTCTTCATCTTCTTCTTCTTTTTCATCTCTTCTTCCTTCTTCATTTCTTCTCCGGGCCGCTCCGCAGCCATGCTGGCATGGAGGGAGGCTCCCGCTGTGTGACGGCGTCTCTTCGTCTGACGGTTCTTAAATAATGGGGGGCGGGGCCACCCGGTGACCCCGCCCCCTCTGACGCACGGTCACTTGACGGGACTTCCCTGTGGCATTCCCCGTGACGTCACAGGGAAGTCCCGTCAAGTGACCGTGCGTCAGAGGGGGGCGGGGTCACCGGGTGGCCCCGCCCCCCGTTATTTAAGAACCGTCAGACGAAGAGACGCCGTCACACAGTGGGAGCCTCCCTCCATGCCAGCATGGATGCGGAGCGGCCCGAAGAAGAAAATGAAGAAGGAAGAAGAGATGAAGAAGAAGAAGATGAAGAAGATGAAGAGAAGAGCGGGAGCCTCCCCCCCAATGCCATGGGTGCGGAGCGGCCCGAGGAGAAGAAGATAGAAGACGCTGCGGAGGAGATGCTGGACGAGAACGCCAGAGGAAGAACCAAAAGAGCCAGAAGGACCAGAAGAAGATGAAGGAAGAAAGAAGAAGCATTTAAATAAAGGAATTGTCAAAAACTGTCTCTTGTCATTTTTAACATTTTTGACAGTTTTTTAGTGAAATGGTAGGGGTAAGTACCCCCTTACCATTTCACACAGGGGGGGGGGCCGGGATCTGGGGGTCCCCTTGTTAAAGGGGGCTTCCAGATTCCGATAAGCCCCCCGCCCGCAGACCCCCACAACCACCGGCCAGTGTTGTGGGGATGAGGCCCTTGTCTTTATCAACATGGGGACAAGGTGTTTTGGGGGGCTACCCCAAAGCACCCTCCCAATGTTGAGGGCATGTGGCCTGGTACGGTTCAGGAGGGGGGGGCCGCACTCTCGTCCCCCCCTCTTTTCCTGCGGCCTGCCAGGTTGCGTGCTCGGATAAGAGTCTGGTATGGATTTTTGGGGGGACCCCACGCCGGTTTTTTTTTTTTTTTGGCGCGGGGTTCCCCTTAAAATCCATACCAGACCTGAAGGGTCTGGTATGGAATTTAGGGGGAACCCCACGTCATTTTTTTTAAAAATTTTGGCTGGGGTTCCCCTTAATATCCATACCAGACCTGAAGGGCCTTGTATGGAATTTAGGGGGACTCCCACATCTTTTTTTTTTTATTTTGGTTCGGGGTTCCCCTGTGGGGAATTCCCATGCCGTTTTTATCAATGAACTTCTATGTGTATTGTCGGCAATGCAATAGCCGCGGGTAGTTTTAAATGTGTTTTTTTCTTCAAAATGTCATTTTGCTGTCAGACTGTTCTAAACACGGGAAACATGCGCCCCTTTACAGGCATACTATAGACACCCCCCAGGTACGAAATTTAAAGGGATATTACACTTTTATTGTTTGACTTTAAGCATTATTAAAATCACTGCTCCTGAAAAAACGTCCGTTTTTAAAACTTTTTTTTGCATTGATACATGTCCCCTGGGGCAGGACCCGGGTCCCCAAACACTTTTTATGACAATAACTTGCATATAAGCCTTTAAAATTTGCACTTTTGATTTCTCCCATAGACTTTTAAAGGGTGTTCCGCGGCATTCGAATTTGCCGCGAACACCCCAAATTGTTCGCTGTTCGGCGAACTTGCGAACAGCCAATGTTCGAGTAGAACATGAGTTCGACTCGAACTCGAAGCTCATCCCTATTCACAAGATAGAATAGCCGCCCAGATCCAGGCTTTCTTTAAAATGCATCGAAATCTAACTAATGCTCATTTGAAATGGGAAACCTTTAAAGCACACCTAAGAGGGACATTTATTCAGGAAATACAGAAGGTCAAACACAATTCCTCGGTCCTGTTAGAACAGGCTGGGGACTTGGTGCGACAACTGGAATTAACCTATGTCACCAGCCCCACTGACTCTGCCAGGGAGGCATGGATGTCGGCCCAGGATTCCCTGGACCGGCTGAGATCCTCCACAGCGGAGAGAAAGAGGTTTTTCTCGAAACTGGCGTTCTATGAAGAGGGGGAAAAGACAGGCCGTTTACTTGCAAAAATCGCACGATCTCAACAGCAGTCACCGGCCATTGGGGCTATTAGAGCAGCCAATGGGAAAATAGTTAATTCTCCGGAGGTCGTTATCTCCGAGCTGGCATCTTTCTATGGCTACTTGTATGAATCGAGGGATGCCTACTCGGATGCAGACCTAACCGTGTATATGTCCAAAATAGACTTACCCTCGCTGTCGGTGGCAGCTCAAAATCAATTAGATGCTCCTATAACTTTGGAGGAGCTACAGACTGCGGCCTGCTCTTTTCCCACATGTAAGGCACCGGGAGAGGATGGCCTCCCCATGGAGGTGTTTAAAGAATATGGTGAACAGATACTCCCTGAACTGTTAAAGGTTTTTGATGCATGCCTAGATGCGGGTAGACTGCCTGAATCGATGACGAGAGCCAACGTAATCCTACTACTCAAACAGGGGAAGGACCCAGTTGACCCCGGCTCCTACAGACCTATATCGTTACTCCAGAGTGATGTGAAGATCCTAGCAAAGGTCCTGGCGCTCCGGGTCAATGGGGTCATCTCCTCCATTATACACCAGGATCAGGCAGGTTTTATGCCGCAAAAGTCAACGGCTACAAATCTTAGGAGACTGTACCTGAATATGCAGATGCAAGCGGATAACGGGGGTCAAAGGGCACTGTTGTCTCTAGACGCCAATAAGGCCTTTGACAGCGTTAGCTGGAGATATTTATGGGCAGTATTGGTAAAGTTTGGTTTTGGTGCACGGTTTATAGCTTGGGTTAAGTTGTTGTATGCGTCCCCTCAGGCCAATATTAGAGTGACAGACAGGGTTTCGCACGCCTTCGCTCTGGGCAGGGGGACAAGGCAGGGTTGCCCTCTGTCCCCCCTGCTCTTTGCGATAGTGATAGAGCCTCTAGCAGCCCTGATAAGAGATAATGCCCAGATACAGGGATTCCAATACGGAAATCTACATGAAAAAATAATGTTGTATGCTGACGACATGTTACTATTCTTAGGGGACACTAGTCACTCATTAGTGGAGGTGATGTCCATAATAAAAACGTTCGGTCACTATTGCGGGCTAACCATCAACTGGTCCAAGTCGGCTCTGATGTTGTTGGAAGGAGATCACAGGGTTGTACTCCCTGATAGCTGCCCCATCCCCCTGGTCACTGGTTTCAAATACCTGGGCATACATGTGGCGCCCAGGATTGGAGACTACTGCGCCCTAAATATTTACCCCTTGCTCTCTCGTTTTCGAGACAAAATAAATACCTGGAACAACCTGAAGATGTCCTTGGCGGGCAAAGCCAACTTAATTAAAATGATCCTAATGCCACAGCTGCTATACTTCTTACATAATACTCCGGTAGTGGTCCCACTAAAAATTTTCAGAATAGTAAATACACTCTTCCGTCGGTTATTATGGAACAACAAAAACCCCAGAATTAAGCTGGAGCAGCTGCAGCAATCAAAGGACAACGGGGGGTTGGCAGTTCCCAACCCCTGGTTGTACTATATAGCATCCCAATTGCAACAGCTGGTCGGCTCTATGATACCAGAACCAAAGGGCTCGTCGGCACGGCTGATGTTGATGGCGACGGGGGCAGAGACCATACCCATGGGCCTTGAGGCGCAGCTATTTGCAAAATCTAACAAACAAACCCCAACACTATCACTGGTACAAAAAATTTGGAATAAGGTCAGACAGCTTCAGGGGGTGCAAGGCTTCACTGATTTCAGCCCAATATGGGGCAACCGCTCTTATACTGAGCTGGACAAATTATTACAAGGGCCAAGATGGCGCAAACATGGGGTTAAACTACTACCACAAATATTCGCAAACGGTAAATTACTCCCCTTTACAGAACTGCAGGATAAATTTAACCTGCCAGACAACATGCTCTATTCTTACCTTCAGCTGCGACATGCAATTCATACACAGGGGGACGCGGGTGGCTGGACACTGTCGCCCACGCCGGTGTTTCATGTGTTGCAATCCAGTAGTGAGACCAAGGGAATTATATCTCAATGCTACCAGATGTTATTAGTGAGGCACCTGCGAGCATACCCGTGCAATGCAATGCGGGCTTGGGAAAGGGACCTGGGTCAGATTACAGAGGAGCAATGGGAGGAGGCCTTGCAGTCCGTATCCACGTGCTCCCTTAACGTTGCACAAAAGGTTTCCCAATTGTTTATAGCGTTAAGAGTGCACTACACCCCAAAAAAGCTATTTAAAATGGACAGGACGATAGACCCTTTATGTTCCCGTTGTCGTCAACATGACGGGGACCTTATCCACCTCATGTGGAGATGCCCGAAGCTCCACCGATATTGGAGGGAGGTGATGGGTACACTCAATGAGGTATTTCAAACGAAGGTCCCCATGGACCCCATGTGCTGTATACTTGGGGACCTGGAGGATGAGATCCCTGAAGAATTGGTGAGGGTCGCATTCTCCAGAGCTTTATTTCAGGCCAGGAAACTTATACTTATGGGTTGGAAGTCTGTGGGGCCACCAACTAGTCGCACATGGGTGGAACACATGGGACAAACCCTCATAAGGGAGAAGTATATATATCAACACAGAGGGTGCCCTACCAGGTTTGAACGAATTTGGTCCAAATGGCTGGACACACCGGGGCTAAGCCCGAGAGAGCTAGTGATGTCCAGACTTTTACAATCTTTGTAAATGAAAAGAGGGGATGCAGGATAGTCTATATATTATAAGATTTCCGGTTGCGGGGGGGGGGGATGAGGAAAAGGAGAACTTTGGTTCGCAGGAGTGACGCAGTGAGATGGAGAGCAAAGTGGAACTAAACACTGTATGTATGTACATGACCGATGTCTGCTATAACAAATCCTATGTAATTGCAAAACCGGTGACGTTGATTGATGGATAATATGTGACTGTTCAATAAAACTTTTTTTTGATTTAAAAAAAAATTAGTGTCCAATGGAAGAAGGACCTCCTTTTATCAGTGTCAGTTTAGCGGTCCCTTACATTGGTGACCAATGGGAGAAGGACTCTCTTGTATCAGTGATCTGCACAGTGGTCCCTTATATTGGTGAAGAATTAGAGAAGGACTCCCTTATATCAGTGGTCAGTGGGAGAAGCACATTCTTACATTGTCATTATTGGGAAGACTGCCCCCCCTATGGACCATTGTTATTAAGAGACACAAATTGTTTGTTGCTCAAGGAACCCCTAGAAACCTTTAGAGGAACCCTGGCTGGGAAAGGCTGGACTAGGCAGTAATATATTTCTACCCCCCTTGGTGGGAGCGGAGAAGACTCCATCTACATATTTGCCATCATTTCATACAAATATATATAAAAAATGGGTGTGATTCTACAAGAAGCATATTAATAACAATAAGATTTTATAATACTGTATATACAGGAAGATTTATCATAATAAGGACAGACACACAGACAAGAAGGTCTTGTTCATTAGTAAAATGATTTATGGATTTGGTTATCTAGTTACGGCTTTTAGGGTTTGCTTACACATTCATCAGCCCTTGCCACCCCTCTGATAAGTGATCTGTGTTAGATCAATTTTCAGAAAGGTGACAGGCAGCTGGGAGGCAATATATCACCACGTGTAATAACACTGAATAGCCGGCACCACTGCACAAAGAGGGGTGACAAGAGAGACAGAGGATGAAGATGGAGAACGGGAAGTAAAGAGGGGAGAGTAGAGTGAAGAGGGGAAAGAGGGAATGGGGAGGTGATGAGGGGGAAGAGGGGGGTAGGGAGGTGATAAGGGGGAAGAGGGGGCGAGGAGAGGGATGGGGAGGTGATGAGGGGGTAGAGGGTGTAAAGAGGGGGAGGTGATGAGAGGGAAGAGGTAGTGAGAAGGAAAATGGAGAGAAAGGGGGAGGATGGGAGGGTGAAGAAAGGGACAGCTCGGTGGAGAGGGGAAAGGCAGGGTGAATAGGTGGATGGGGTGGTAAAGAGGGATGCAGGGCAATGAAGGGGGTGGAGAGGGGCAGAAGGGGGTGAGGAGGATGACATGGGATTTAATTAGGGATATGAATAAGGTACATGGGGGTGTTTGCTCCTAGAAGTGGACAGGTAGTGATATCACATGCTCTGTGCAGATAGGAAGGGGAGAGTGGCTCCTCAATTAGATTGAGGGATGAAGAAAAGGCCACCCCTCCCTCTTCCACCAGGACAACACCCTCTATCCCCCTTCTTCCACCACACACAGGGCCCCCGATGACTCTCATACAACCCCCACACACAGGGCCCCTGATGACTCTCATACAACCCACCCCACACACAGGGCCCCCGATGACTCTCATACAACCCCCACACACAGGGCCCCCGATGACTCTCATACAACCCCCACACACAGGGCCCCTGATGACTGTCATACAACCCCCACACACAGGACCCCTGATGACTCTCATACAACCCCCACACACAGGGCCCCCGATGACTCTCATACAACCCCCACACACAGAGCCCCTGATGACTCTCATACAACCCCCACACACAGGACCCCTGATGACTCTCATACAACCCCCACACACAGGGCCCCTGATGACTCTCATACAACCCCCACACACAGGACCCCTGATGACTCTCATACAACCCCCACACACAGGACCCCTGATGACTCTCATACAACCCCCACACACAGGGCCCCCGATGACTCTCATACAACCCCCACACACAGAGCCCCTGATGACTCTCATACAACCCCCACACACAGGACCCCTGATGACTCTCATACAACCCCCCACACACAGAGCCCCTGATGACTCTCATACAACCCCCACACACAGGGCCCCTGATGACTCTCATACAAGCCCCACATGCAGGACCCCTGATGACTCTCATACAACCCCCCACAAACAGTGCCCCTGATGACTCTCACACAACCCCCACACGCAGGGCCCCTGATGACTCTCATACAAGCCCCACACGCAGGACCCCTGATGACTCTCATACAACCCCCACACACAGGGCCCCTGATGACTCTCATACAGCCCCCCACACACAGTGCCCCTGATGACTCTCATACAACCCCCACACACAGGGCCCCTGATGACTCTCATACAACCCCCACACACAGGGCCCCTGATGACTCTCATACAACCCCCACACACAGGGCCCCTAATGACTCTCATACAACCCCCACACACAGGGCCCCTGATGACTCTCATACAACCCCCACACACAGGGCCCCTGATGACTCCCATACAAGCTCCACATGCAGGACCCCTAATGACTCTCATACAACCCCCCACACACAGTGCCCCTGATGACTCTCACACAACCCCCACACACAGGGCCCCTGATGACTCTCATACAACCCCCACACACAGGGCCCCCAATGACTCTCATACAACCCCCACACACAGGGCCCCTGATGACTCTCATACAACCCCCACACACAGAGCTCTCCACTCCCCTCCTCCAGACAATAGCACCTCTCAGAGGACGGGATACACAGTGAGAAGCAATGACTTCTACATACCTGGCAGGGGTGGAGAAGCCAGGCACTCATCACCGGACACACCAAAGGGGGAGCATCCAGAGCGGAGCCCATTCCACACACCTGAAAGACTGGGAGAGCAGGAAAGTCTCCGCCTGAGCGTTCTCTGATACTTGCCCACTGCATGCTCATTGGCCACTTACAGACCCATGTTAGATGCTGATTGGTCACCCATTGCCGGGCCCCAAAAACATTTACAGTTTACACTGTGATTGTCAGGACACTGCCTGGGATACAGACATCACTGAACACATAGGTAAAGAGAGTGACTGTCCTGGCACATGGGATACACAGTCCATACACACACCGTGTTCTGTCCTCACTACACGTTTCCATGTGTGTAACTCTACATGCAGCTACTCCCTCCTATTCTGCAATAAGACAGACTCAATGGAAGGGGGGTCTGAATACTTTCCGTCCCCACTGTAAGTTCAGTCCACAACACGTGCTTCAGGGATGATGGCTGCTTTCCTTTCCCTCAGTTCTTACAATGGAGTCTGAGCTCCCAGGATGCACCTGTTTCCCTTTCCCAGAATGAGGGACGATGGAACCTTTTATTAAAGCTCAACAGTGTAACAGTTTGTGCAACACAGTAAATTTATTCCGGGCTTCATCTAGTGGCCAAATGTAATGTTGCAGACAGTACAATTTAAGAAATATCCCTGCTGGAGGGAGAACACTCCCCACCTGGTATCAACGGATACCACTATTTGGGTCCTCAGCAGAAAGCAACAAGATCAGATCAGAAGCTGGTCTGACGAACACTTGCTTCCTTGTTTCTGCAAACTTTATCTTCGACTTTTCTGACTCTCCCATCCTCACTTGGAAGAATTTTTGTGACAAGGCCATTGTGATGAAGAAATGGGTGAATTTTTGCAGAGCACTGTCAGTGGGAATTGATCTCTCATTTAGGATACAGTCACTCCCCCTGGTATAAGGTTCATATTGCACAGTGCGGATGATGAAGTCTTCAGACTGCTGGACTTCTATTGTTGAACTAATCCAGAGACAGTGGTGCCAGCCTTTCCAGTCATAGTCATTTGCATGGGTGGCACGTTTTAAGGGAATGATCTGTATGGATGAGGTGACTTCCAGCTTGAGAATCTGTTAAATCTGTAGGATTTAAACTGACTGTTTGAAGTCACTGTATAAAGTGTAGAGATCTTAGGGTGGATTTCACCATCTGAGTCTGGATCTACTAGTTCAATTGTATCATTGTTCTGTGCTGTACAAGAATGCAGGTCCTGTAAACTATGTTGTGTCCTTAAAGTGGTTCTAAAGGCTCAAGGTATTCTGTGTATGAAAGTAAAAACCCTTCTGTGTACAGCAACCCCCTCAGTACTTACCTGAGCCCCATCGCAAACCAGCGATGTGCATGAAAGCCTCAGCTCTCCGGGGACTCTCCCTTTTCATTGGCTGAGACATTGTCAATCACAGCCAGTGAGCCAATAAGGAGAGAGGGAGTGGGGCCGACCTGCAGTTCTGTGTGTGAATAGACACGCAGAGCAGTGGCTCGCTCCTGAGCCTGCTTTTTTGCCCTCATGATGTACAGGAAGACAGGACTTCAGTCAGTAACAATTCCCTCACTCAGGACAGGAAAGTGCCTTCTCCCCCGTGTGAGATCGCTGATGTCTGGAAAGATTAGACTTCTGTGAAAAACATTTTCCACACTCAGGACAGGAATACGGCTTCTCCCCCGTGTGAGATCGCTGATGTGTGTAAAGATGGAACTTCTGTGAAAAACATTTCCTGCACTCAGAACAGGAATACGGCTTCTCCCCCGTGTGAGATCGCTGATGTGTGTAAAGATGGAACTTCTGTGAAAAACATTTCCTGCACTCAGAACAGGAATACGGCTTCTCCCCCGTGTGAGATCTCTGATGTTTGTAAAGACTGGATCTCTGTGAAAAACATTTCCCACACTCAGGACACGAAAAAGGCTTTTCACCTGTGTGACATCTTTGATGTTTGACAAGTTCTGACTTTTGTATGAAACATTTCCCACATTCAGGGCAGGAATACGGCTTCTCTCCTGTGTGAGATCTTTTATGCACATTAAGACGGGATATAAAATGAAAACACTTCCAGCACTCAGTACAGGAAAACCTCTTCTCTGTTGGAAGGACGGCACCGTCCCTCACAGTCTGAGGTTCCTCAGGATAAGAGGAATACGATGGTCCATCTACACTGTGTGGTGCCGGATGGACATTTGAGGTAGTCGGGTTTTCTCCTGGACTATACTGTGTGATGTCCTCATCTTCTACTTCACAGTCTGGAGCCAAAGTGAGACAATCTTCTGAGGTTTTCCTCATCTTCCGTCCATGTACTAAAATAGGAATAAAAAGATTATTACTAGACATGAGCAGATTGGTTCCCCTAAACCAGGACTCCGCCCACATCACGCAGCTTTGTCTCTGAGGATCTTGCAATTCCACCCTCAAGGTAACTAGTAAATGGCTCCTCTGATCTCCTACCAGTTCATTTCTTTATTCATGGACCTTAGTCAGAGATTGAGGAAACAACGAGAACTGTCTTTTATAGGAGTGACAGTGCAGGGGCAGATCCAGGGGGGGGCAACGGGTCAATTGCCCCCCTCCGAGAAAATAGTGAGCAGGCTGTGCTGATGCCGACCCCCCATCAGGACACAGGGCAGCGGCACCGAAACTGACAGGCTCTGTGAAGGGACACACAGGCAGAGACACAGCTGCGGGGGATTTCCGCCCCTCCTTCTCCTCCTTGAGTGGAGCAGCTCTCATTCACCCGGCAATGCATGCTCCTATTGGCTACATTCAGGGCCAATGGCTGGGAAACTAACACCAAGAGGATTATGGGACATGTAGTCCCAGATACCAGCAGACCCAAGACGATTCCCTGAGAGTGCACTGCAGCCCCCAACATGCCAAGCAGGAGGAGGGAAGAGGAGGAGGACCGTGAGAGGGGAAGAGGGACCACAAGGCTGTTGGGTTTAGGCAGCCAGAGAGAAAAGTTCCAGTTATTCTATTATATATCCCCCAAGGTAAGAACTTACCTCCAGGTGGGTGGATGAGGGGGGGCGGGGATACAGGCCATAGAGGTACAGGACCTTATTACTGGCTCCTCCCACCCTGTCCTCCCCTTCACCTGGCTGCTCTCACCCTCACCTCCCCTCCACCTGGCTGCTCCCACCCTGTGCTCCCCTCCATCTGGCTGCATCCACTATGTCCTCCCCTCCACCTGGCTGCTCCCACCCTGTCCTCCCCTCCACCTGGCTGCTCCCATTCTGTCCTCCCCTCCACCTGGCTGCTCCCACCCTATGCTCGCCTCCACCTGGCTGCTCCCACCCTGTGCTCCCCTCCACCTGGCTGCATCCACCCTGTCTTCCCCTCCACCTGGCTGCTCCCACCCTCTCCTCCCCTCCACCTGGCTGCTCCCACCCTGCGCTCCCTCCAACCTGGCTGCTCCCACCCTGTCCTCCCTTCTACCTGGCTGCTCCCACCCTGTCCTCCCCTCCACCTGGCTGCATCCACCCTATCCTCCCCCCACCTGGCTGCTTCCACCCTGTCCTCTCCTCCACCTGGCTGCATCCACCCTGTGCTCCCCTCCACCTGGCTGTTCCCACCCTGTGCTCCCCTCCACCTGGCTGCTTCCACCCTGTCCTCTCCTCCATGTGGCTGCATCCACCCTGTCCTCCCCTCCACCTGGCTGCATCCACCCTGTCCTCCCCTCCACCTGGCTGCTCCCACCCTGTGCTCCCCTCCACCTGGCTGCTCTCACCCCGTGCTCTCCTCCACCTGACTGCTCCCACCCTGTCCTCCCCTCCACCTGGCTGCATCCACCCTGTGCTCCCCTCCACCTGGCTGCTCCCACCCTGTGCTCCCCTCCACCTGGCTGCTTCCACCCTGTCCTCTCCTCCATGTGGCTGCATCCACCCTGTCCTCCCCTCCACCTGGCTGCATCCACCCTGTCCTCCCCTCCACCTGGCTGCTCCCACCCTGTGCTCCCCTCCACCTGGCTGCTCCCACCCTGTCCTCCCTTGCACCTGGCTGCATCCACCCTGTCCTCCCTTCCACATGGCTGCTCCCATCCTGTCCTCTCTTCCACCTGACTGCTCCCACCCTGTCCTCCCCTCCACCTGGCTGCTCCCACCCTGTGCTCCCCTCCACCTGGCTGCTCCCACCCTGTCCTCCCTTCCACCTGGCTGCATCCACCCTGTCCTCCCTTCCACCTGGCTGCTCCCATCCTGTCCTCTCTTCCACCTGACTGCTCCCACCCTGTCCTCCCCTCCACCTGGCTGCTCCCACCCTGTCCTCCCTTCCACCTGGCTGCTCCCACCCTGTCCTCCCTTCCACCTGGCTGCTCCCACCCTGTCCTCCCTTCCACCTGGCTGCTCCCACCCTGTCCTCCCCTCCACCTGGCTGCTCCCACCCTGTCCTCCCTTCCACCTGGCTGCTCCCACCCTGTCCTCTCTTCCACCTGGCTGCTCCCACCCTGTCCTCCCCTCCACCTGACTGCATCCACCCTGTCCTCCCCTCCACCTGGCTGCATCCAGCCTGTCCTCCCCTCCACCTGGCTGCTCCCACTCTGTCCTCCCTTCCACCTGGCTGCTCCCACCCTGTCCTCCCCTCCACCTGGCTGCAACCACCAATACTTTTTGAAGACACTGTGTATTTATGTGTGTGTATATGTAATTGTATTTTATAGTTGCCCCCCCTACTTTTGTCCCTGTCCCCCCCTAAATATGAAAGCTGGAGACGCAACTGTCTCTCACCAAACCCCCCCCCTCCCCCGCCTTTCTGCATCTAAAAGAAGACTGCCATTACTGTGTAGGCGTGGGCAGCAGAGAGATGATACCATCTCTCACTGCCTGCCCTCACTTTGGAACAACAGGGACACTGTCACTGGCCACTGGCATCTGATAACAGGCGACGGTGGCAAGTGACATGCTCGGGGCTCCCACTGATTCTGCATTATGGTGAGTTGAACTATTTCATTTTATATTACAACGTAATAATAGAAATAATGCGCTTCAATCATCCTGACACCATATTAACCATGGTGCCATGGTGATTGAAGCGCCAACACCAGCAATTGCCCCGACAAATTGCCCGCAAAAATTTTCGCAGTGACCCTCCTGAGGTTAGACTCTGGATCCGCCCCTGTGACAGTGATGAGGGGATTATAGGATGAGTGTTCCTACCCCCTCTATCACTCATTGCCATCTTCCCGACACAAGAAGTCCTGCACTTCCTTATTTAGTCCATGATTATGAATAACAGCGGGGCTGAGCCCCACCAGAGGTCAGAGAGTGAGGCTGGGGGAAGAACAAGAGATGAAGACTGCACTGATGCTGAAGACCACCTGAAGACCACCATCATTGGGTTATTGACTCCTCCCTCATTATCGCTTTCTATTTAAGGTTCCAAAGTGTGAGGATATTATCACATTATTATCAACAGTGCTCCAATCAAATCAGATATAAAATGTCCAGCTGGTAGAAAATGGGTGTAACAAAAGAGAATACATATTATGTTTATATATAGCAGTGGGTAGAGGGGAGAGAGCAGATGTCAGATGTAATGTACAACATATTGTATAACACAGCAGATAGGACTATAAAGTATCATTGTGATGTAATGTACAACATAGAGTATACAGTATAGTGCAGGGGTCAGGAGTATGTAATGTACAATATAAATTATATAGTGTAATGGTCAGGACTAATAATATTGGTATTTGGTAATCAGTGGTAGCTTAAATGTTTACATGAGACAAGTTGCAGAGGTCCCACACCGCTTCCTCCCATCTCCTGAGACTGCACTCAGTGACTTGGGTCTGAGATTATACAGACATATCCCTCCACCCAGCTCAGCCAGCAGACAACAGAGCAAGTAACCCTGGGATAATTGCTCTGTCAGAGATCTTGCTAGGCCCCAGCATGGAGCAAAAGACCCAAAGCACAAACTCCAGATGCCTAGGTTGAGTTAATCCTATGGTGGAAATCAACATTTTGATGCCAGCTGAACCCCATAATCTCCATAAATCCAGTCTAGAGACATAAATTGTGTCTGCAGTACAGAGAAGGAAGATTATCCAAGAGAAATACAGGATGGGGAACACAGCTCAGGAAAGTGACCAGGGTATTACAGGCTGATATCACCCAGTCCTTGCCCTACTCTGGACAAATCAGTGAGCAGTATGGGTGGAGGAATGTATTTAGTGTTAATGACCCACCTGTGCTGATCTCTGTAGGAGTGTCCTCCTCTATAAATGTCCCCGTTATTCCATCCTCCTCCATAGACTGCTGATTATCTCTCTCTTTTTCTGCTTTACCCTCAACTTTTATATTTATCAAATCTTCACCCTAAACCAAAAAAATAATAGAAGAGGTCATCTGTAAAACATAAGCTTCAATATTATGACATCACAGTTCAAAAAATTAACACATCACTTCAACGAGTCCATTTCCTAGATGCCACCTACCTTGTAATGGTAAGGTATGGTGTGATCTTCCTGTGTGCAATCCCAGAAATACAGAGGACGGGGACATCTCTCTGATGGGTTCCTGGTATAAAGTGGCTCCATTATATCCTTGTGTACTTCTGAAAACTCCTTCATCGCTCCATACTCCTCATCCTCCTCTTTATGGTCTTCTTTAAGAACAATATTATCATCCCTGAGGTTTCTATTCTGAAAGATATAATAAAACATTCATTGTAACAAACAAAATTGTGTATAAATTAGAACTACCAATAATTGTTATTCATCTACCTGATAATGTTTTGCATAGTTGTGATCTTCCTGTGTGGAATCCCGGGAATACAGAGGACGGGGACATCTCTCTGGTGGGTTCCTGGTATTAGGTGGCTCCATCATATCCTTGTGTCCTTCTGAAAACTCCTCCATCACTCCATACTCCTTATCCTCCTCTTTAACAACAATTGTATAATCCTTGAGATTTCCACTCTGAAAATTAGATAAAATATTCATTGTAACAAACATGATGTGTATAAATCATAACTATCAGTGATTGTTCCTCATCTACCTGATGATGGTGGGGGATGGTGTGATCTTCCTGTGTGGAATCCCGGGAATACAGAGGACGGGGACATCTCTCTGGTGGGTTCCCATTACTGGATCCATCTGTAGGAAACACACACACTGACTGAATACATTGTTTCTATGTGTTTATCAGATGATGGAGGATCTAGGTGGAGCCTCCGTACTGCTCTCTCCTTTACAATAAAGTCTCCTCTTACCCGGTGATGTGAGGGGCGGCTGATTGTCCATCATGACGTCCTTGTAGAGATCCTTGTGTCCTTCTAAATACTCCCACTCCTCCATGGAGAAATAGACAGTGACATCCTGACACCTTATAGGAACCTGACACACACAATGATACAGTCACCATCCAGACACATCCCTTGTCTGTTACTGGATAATGTCCCAGAATTCCCAGCACCGCTCACCTCTCCTGTCAGCAGCTCCATCATCTTCTTGGTGACTTCTAGAATCTTCTGCATGTTGTGTCTCTCAGGTTTTAGGGAGTCACATGGAGGCACTGTGATGGTCGTATGATCACCTGACTTCAAGAGAGAAAAACTCTATATTGGAAAACCAATAAGAATATCATGTTAGAATCCCAGAATCCTCCTCACCTCTCCGGTCAGGTCTGTGTTTTATTAATAGAGATAAGAGTGATGTCATGTGACCTCCCAGAATCCTCCTCACCTCTCCAGTCAGCAGGTAGATGATCTCCAGGGTGAGGTTTATTATCTTCTCAGTCATGTGACTCCGGTCCTCCTCCATGCTCATTGGTGCCGTCATTTGATCTATACAGGTCTCCTTGTAGACGGATAACTTTGGTAAATGAAAGTGAGAATTATGTGGATGGTTACATAGTAGGCGAGGTTGAAAAAAGACACAAGTTCAACCTATGTGTGTGATTATGTGTCAGTATTACATTGTATATCCCTGTATGTTGTGGTCATTCAGGTGCTTATCTAATAGTTTTTTAAAACTATCGATGCCCCTCGCTGAGACCACCGCCTGTGGAAGGGAATTCCACATCCTTGGCAGTCTTACAGTAAAGAACCCTCTTCGCAGTTTAAGGTTAAACCTCTTTTCTTCTAATTTTAATGAGTGGCCACGAGTCTTATTAAACTCACTTCCGCTAAAGAGTTTTATCCCTATTGTGGGGTCACCAGTATTCGTAAATTTAAATCATATCCCTTCTCAAGCATCTCTTCTCCAGAGAGAATAAGTTCAGTGCTTTCCTCATAACTAATGTCCTCCAGTCCCTTTATTAGTTTTGTTGCTCGCTCCATTTCCAGCACATCTTTCCTGAGGACTGGTTCCCAGAACTGGACAGCATACTCCAGGTGCAGCCGGACCAGAGTCTTGTAGAGCGGGAGAGTTATCATTTTATCTCTGGAGTTGATCCCCTTTTTAATGCATGCCAATATTCTGTTTGCTTTGTTAGCAGCAGCTTGGCATTGCATGCTATTGCTGAGCCTATCATCTACTAGGACCCCCAGGTCCCTTTCCATCCTAGATTCCCCCAGAGGTTCTCCCCCCAGTGTATAGATTGCATTCATATTTTGCCACCCAAATGCATTATTTTAAATTTTTCCACATTAAACCTCATTTGCCATGTAGTTGCCCACCCCATTAATTTATTCAGATCTTCTCGCAAGCTTTCCACATCCTGCGGAGAAGTTATTGCCCTGCTTAGCTTAGTATTGTCCACAAATACAAATAGGAATGGTCCCAGGACAGAACCCCCATTTATCACAACCCTCTGAACTCGTCCTTGTAGCCAGTTTTCAATCCATGTACTCACCCTATGGTCCATGCCAAGGGACCTTACTTTGTACAGTAAACATTTATGGGGAACTGTATCAAATGCTTTTGCAAAATCCAGATACACCACGTCTACGGGCCTTCCTTTATCTAGATGGCATCTCACCTCCTCATAGAAGGTTAATAGATTGGTTTGGCAAGAGCGATTCTTCATGAATCCATGCGGATTACTGCGAATTACTAAAATCTTGTATATAGTCCCTTATCCCCTCCAAGAGCTTGCATACTATTGATGTTAGGCTAACTGGTCTGTAATTCCCAGGGATGTATTTTGGCCCTTTTTAAATATTGGTGCTACATTGGATTTTCTCCAATCAGCTGGTACCATTCCAGTCAGTAGACTGTCAGTAAAAATTAGGAACAATGGTCTGGCAATTACTTGACCGAATTCCCCAAGTACCCTCGGGTGCAAGCCATCTGGTACCGGTGACTTATTAATGTTAACTTTAATCGGCATCGGCCGATTGTGCTGATAAAAAAGCCGATATAACTCAGCGCGACTTGTAAATGACTTCTGTAAACAAGTTGCCTGTATTCTCCTGTGAAGCGACTTCTCCCCCTCTCTGGGCAGCCTGCAAAATCTGATAAAATGAACCTGAATTGATACAATGTTTACACTTATGAATGGACTAAACTCGTGTGTAGAAGCTCTCAGCTTAACCATTTAAAGACTAAATCTTTTCTGACATTTGTTGCTTACAAGTAAAAATCCTGTATTTTCTGCTAGAAAATCACTTAGAACCCCCAAACATTATATATATATATATATATATATATATATATATATATATATATATATATATACATATATATATATACACATATATATACATATATATATATACACATATATATATATATATATATACATATATACACACATATATATATATATATATATATATATATATATATATATTATATTTATTTTTTTTAGCAGATACCCTAGGGAATAAAATAGCGGTTGTTGCAATATTTTATGTCACACGGTATTTGCGCAGCGGTCTTTCAAATGCAATTTTTTTTTAAAAAAATACACTAATAAATTTTAAAAAAACTAAGCAGTAAAGTTAGCCCATTTTTTTTCGTCCAAAAATTTTGATTACCTGTTTTTGTGTATTTATTTTTAAGATATAGTTTTTTTTTATATTTTTTTTAATCTAAATTCTACATACAAGTGAACTGATTGGAGGTTTGTTTTGTTTAATAAATGTTTAAGGCCCCTTTCACACTGGGGTGGTAGGGGGCGTCGGCGGTAAAACAGCGCTATTTTTAGCGCTGTTTTACCGCGGTATTCGGCCGCTAGCAGTGCAGTTTTAACCCCCCGCTGGCGGCCGAAAAAGGGTTAAAACCCCTCGTATAGCGCGGCTATAGCCGCGCTGTCCTATTGATTTCAATGGGCAGGAGCGGTGAAGGAGCGGTGAATACACCGCTCCTTCACCGCTCCAAAGATGTGGCTAGCAGAAGATTTTTTCTTCTCCTGCCAGCGCACCGCTTCAGTGTGAAAGCCCTCGGGCTTTCACACTGAACAAACAGCGGAGGCTGTTTAGGGGCGGTTTGCAGGCGGTATTTTTAGCACAATAACGCCTGCAAACCGCCCCAGTGTGAAAGGGGTCTAAATGTAAAAAAATTTCTGTATCACTTAAGGTTGCTTTCACACTGCAGCGTGCATGCGTTGACGGTAAAACGCTGCTAGTTTTAGCGGCGCTTTACCGTCATTTTAGCGGCACTATTCGGCTGCTAGCGGGGAGCTTATAACCCAGCTAGCAGGGGGGTAGGGGTTAAATGCGCCCCTGAAGCGCCGCTGCCGAAACGCTTTGCAGGCGCTTTGGCAGCGGTGCGCATTCATTTCAATGGGCAGGAGTGGTGGTATCACACAGAGACTGCAGGGGAGCCGTTTTACAGTCACTTTACAGGCGCTATTTTTAGCCCAAAAGCGCCTGAAAAACACCCCAGTGTGAAAGGGGTCTAACTGTTAGGTTTTATGAGATTAAGGAAAAAAATAAAAAATCGGCCTAATATATCGGCCCAAAAAAATCGGCATCACATATCGGCCATCGGCCACCACGATTTCTAAATATCGGCATCGGCCAGAGAAAAACCCATATCGGTCGACCTCTAGTGTATATATATATATATATATATATATATATATATATATATATATATATATATTATATTATATATATATATATATATAATGTGGAAAGGCCCTTTCCCCCTGGTTCTCCTGGTGGTTCTCTCCCCATGTGATCCAGCTCGCCAGCCAGCTCCTCTCTCCCCTTATTAGCTTGCTCCACGGGGGGAGCCGCCCGCTCCTCCGGGTGTTGACAGGGGGATGTTTAACCAGCGGCTGCTCCTCTCCTCAAACGGGGGGGCGTCATCCTACAAATAATCTTTCAGCTTTCTCACTCAGCAGGGTGACCCTTCGACTATTGACAAGTGTATTTGATCACCACGGGAGGCCGCCCACCCGCTTCTCCCGGCGATCATGCCGGGGGGAGGGAGGGGGTCCGTCCATCCATCCTTCACCACCCTCCTTCCCCTCGGCTCGGCTGCATCTAGTCAGAGTGCTGCCCGCCCACTTCTCCCGGCGCTCGTGCGGGGGGGGGGCATCGGTTCATCATCTCAGCTGCTGCTCGCTTATCCCTTTCAGCCTTGCGTGCCTGTCAGAGCTGTGGGGGCCGCCCGCTTCTCCCGGCGCTCAGGCCGGGGGGGGGGCATCCATCCATCCACGGCTCCATTTGGTTTTGCTGCCTGCCCACCTGCTTCTCCTAGCTCCCATGTGGGGGGGCATCCATCCATCCATCTCGGTAGCTGGGCGCAATCCCGCATAGTCGGGGGGGCCATCGCCCGGTTCTTCCTATCCCTCTGTTCCCAGCAGCGCCGTGGGGCTGCACGCCCGCTTCTCCCGGCACTCACGCGCCGGGGGGGCGTCCGTCCGTTCATCCTTCCTCCAACCACCCACCTTCCCCACAGCCCCATCTGTCCGGGGTGCTGCCCGCCCACTTCTCCCGGCTCTCATGCGGGGGGGAGGGGGGTCCGTCCATACATCTCGTGGAGGGGACGCCCGCACGCCTCCCAGTTCTCATGAGGGGGGCAATCACTCAACCGCTTACCTCCCGGCATTCACGTGGGACATCATCTGGGGGGGTTCCCTGCACGCCTCCCGAGCATCCACCGTTTCAGTCACAAGTGTTAATTTTGTGGCATTTTGGCCCCAGGATTTCTGTCATAGGGTTTTCGGGTTAGGCGTTTAGTCTCAGAGCTTGTTTTTCTGTCATAGCGTTTTTCTGCCGCAGCATTTCTGTCATGGCGTTCGGCCCTATTTCTGTCATGGTGTTCTGCCCCAGCATTTCTGTCGTAGCGTTCAGCATTTCTGTCGTAGTGTTCAGCGTTTCTGTCGTAGCATTCAGTGTTTCTGTCATAACATTCTGCCCAGCATTTCTGTCGTAGCGTTCAGCGTTTCTGTCATAGCATTCAGCGTTTCTGTCGTAGCATTCAGCGTTTCTGTCGTAGCATTCAGCGTTTCTGTCGTAACGTTCTGCCCAGCATTTCAGTCATAGCGTTCAGCATTTCAGTCATAGCGTTCAGCATTTCAGTCATAGCGTTCAGCATTTCAGTCATAGCGTTCAGCATTTTTATTGTAGCGTTCAGCATTTTTGTCGTAGCGTTCAGCAATTCTGTCGTTGCATTCAGCATTTCTGTGACAGCGTTCTGCCCGGGATTTCTGTGGTAGCGTTCGGCATTTCTGTGGTAGCGTTCGGCATTTCTGTGGTAGCGTTCGGCACTTCTGTGGTAGCGTTCGGCACTTCTGTGGTAGCGTTCGGCACTTCTGTGGTAGCGTTCGGCACTTCTGTGGTAGCGTTCGGCACTTCTGTGGTAGCGTTCGGCACTTCTGTGGTAGCGTTCGGCACTTCTGTGGTAGCGTTCGGCACTTCTGTGGTAGCGTTCGGCACTTCTGTGGTAGCGTTCGGCACTTCTGTGGTAGCGTTCGGCACTTCTGTGGTAGCGTTCGGCATTTCTGTGGTAGCGTTCGGCATTTCTGTGATAGAGTTCTGCCCAGCGTGCAGGATTTCTGTCATAGCGTTCAGCATTTTTTCTGTTGTAGCGTTCAGCATTTTTTCTGTTGTAGCGTTCAGCATTTTTTTTTTTCTGTCGTAGCGTTCAGCATTTTTTTCTGTCGTAGCGTTCAGCATTTTTTTCTGTCGTAGCGTTCAGCATTTTTTTCTGTCGTAGCGTTCAGCATTTTTTTCTGTCGTAGCGTTCAGCATTTTTTTCTGTCGTAGCGTTCAGCATTTTTTTCTGTCGTAGCGTTCAGCATTTTTTTTCTGTCATAGCGTTCAGCATTTTTCTGTCGTAGCGTTCAGCATGTCTGTCGTAGCATTCTGCCCAGCATTTCTGGCATAGCGTTCAACATTTCTGGCATAGCGTTCAACATTTCTGGCATAGCGTTCAACATTTCTGGCATAGAGTTCAGCATTTCTCTCATAGCGTTTCTGCCCCAGGATTCTGTCTTTGCATTTCTGCCATCAGTATTTCAGTCTCAGCGTTTCTGTCATTGCGTTCGGTCATGGCATTTCTGCCTCAGCGTTTCTGCTTCTGGATTTCTCTCATCGCGTTGCTGCCTCAGCGTTCTGTCAGAGCGTTTTTACCCCAGGATTTTCTGTCATGGCATTTCTGCCCCAGGGTGTGAGTCATGGCATTTCTGCCTCAGCGTTTTCTGTCATGGCATTTCTGCCTCAGCGTTTTCTGTCATGGCATTTCTGCCTCAGCGTTTTCTGTCAGGGCATTTCTGCCCCAGGTTTTTCTGTCAGGGCATTTCTGCCCCAGGTTTTTCTGTCATCGCGTTTCTGTCTGAGCATATTCTCTCATCGCGTTTCTGTCTGAGCATTTTCTGTCATAGCGTTGCTGTCCTTGTGTTTCTGCCCCAAGATTTCTGTCGTAACGTTTCTGCCTCAGTGTTCAGTCTCAGCATTTCTCAGAGCCGCATTGTTGTTCAGTTACGGCATACTTTGGTAGCTGTTTCATCTTCGTTGTTTGTCATGTCTCATCGTTTTGTTCATGTTTGTACCCACGGCAGGTAGCTAGGTCTCACATGTCAGGATCTGTCACGTCTACAGATCCATACGAGCTGAGGTTTCGTTTGTTAATGATTGTTGACCACAATCTTCTCGCCTGTATAACATACGTCATACGATGCACGTTCATTCACCACACCTGTACGATTACCCACCACGGTCTGTGGGCACACCAGCCCTGAGTTTTCAGTTAATTACCTGACTCTGCGCAGCAGGTAACTTGGGCTCACTCACATGTGGGGGGGGGGGGGGGTCCATCATCAGGTTCATTCACGCGCAATGGTCTTGACATTTCATGTTCTCGTACTTAGGTAGGCACAGAGGGGCGTTGTTGTTCTCGTGTCTTGTCTGTCATTTCTCTTGTACATGTTCTCAGGGTGGGCTGTATTGGCATTCATCATCCCCTTGTTGGTCCTTAAGTGGTAGGTTTGGGCAAACGTCGTCATGATTCTGGATTCCACTCTCGGCTCTGTTCTCTTGTTAGGATGTGGCCGGCAAGACTGCTCAGGGACGTCAGTCCAGTCATCTTTCCGTTCCCCAGCCGGTTCCAGGTAGGGGGGTTTTTTCGGTCACTTTGGGTATGACTTTTAATGCCATGGGACTTATTTCCCTGGGGTGGAGTTTGGCCCTCCTTCCTCGGTTCAGGTTTCAGACTCGGCTGCCAGGTCACAGGCTGAAGCTCGACCCAATCATATCAGGTGGGACCTGTATTCTGTTTATGGCATGGTTTCTCCATGTGGTCAATGCTTATTGCCACAGTGCATGGGCCTCATCCATCTACTCCATCACCATTTTGAACTCCTGCCAGTTGTCCATTGGCACTCACCCTCGCACTTCCCCACACCAGTATGCCTAGGCCAGGGCTTGGGAAGGGTTTCACTGGGCACTTCACTGGTGTCCATTTGAAGTTTCAATCTTCGCGGCTATCATATTGCAGGGGCTCCTCGGGACAGCCATTGCTCCCCTTCCCCCACGCATCCTCATTCACAAGCAGTGCACTCTCATGTCTGGATCGTCTCGGGCTTCAGGCTTTGTCCAATCGTTCACAGGATGTTTAGTTGGGTTCTGGGTAGCTTCGCACGTTCTGTAGGGGATTCTGTGTCATCACCAAGTCAGGAGTCGGGGGAGGTGTTTCGCCGTCATAGCGGCTACTTTTCGCATACAAACGGTTGCCATTCGGGCACGCGCTACTCCACTTCTTGGGATTGTTACCTTCCCTTCTTCACCTAAATTTGTGTCTTTTTGCCCTCTTTTCAGGCATACTGACCAGTCAGGCCAAGGCACACCTCAAGCCTTGGTGCTTAGCAGTATCACTTGCTCACTCGAAGACTCTGACTACAAGTGGAAATGTATTTGTGGGAGGGGTCTGAGAGGGCTATTTAAGCCTCCTCCTCTCTCAGGCCAGGGCTCATTGGGTTTCTGGGTTCCCACCCACCCGTTTCCCCCAATCTTCATACATACTCATATTACTTTTTCACATTCAGGGTATGCCCTCTTTTCAGGCATACTGACCAGTCAGGCCAAGGCACACCTCAGGCCTTGGTGCTTAGCAGTATCACTTGCTCACTCGAAGACTCTGACTACAAATATATTTACACACACACACTAGACTGCCTGCACTGTATATATAGTCTACACTGAATGCAGAGTATATAGTTACTATACAGTACCAACCTGCCTCTAGCTAACATTCTCTCAATGAGAACACTATATAAGGCTGCTGTATAAGCATCTCCCTGAGCCATGATTGGCTAAAGGCACCCATCACAGTGACTATGGAGGAAGAGGACGGACATGACGGGGGGTTACTGGGTGTACATAGAAAATAAGATCTTATTACCTCCTCTACTGCCACTTCCAGCAACATCTCCTCTCTACTTCCTTCCAACTCACCTCTTACCCGGAACTTCCTATTTATTCCTGACATCACTTCCTGTCTCTATTCCATAGACTTCCTGTCTGTATTCTATAGAAACCTCCTGTCTGGGTGGAAGTGAGATCACCACCTTGGAGGAATTGCAGCCCAAGGACCATCTCGTAGCATGAACACGGCCTTGCCCTGTGTGTTTATGTACTGTACACCGATCAGCCAGAACATTCTGACAGGTGAAGTGTATAACATTGATTATCTCATTACAATGGCACCTGGAAGTGGTGGGATATATTAGGCAGCAAGTGAACATGTTGTTCCTGAAGTCGATGTGTGGAGAGTAGGGATGAGCCAAACACCCCCCCCTGCGAATGGACCGAAACTTTGCGTGAACTTTAGAACCCCATTGAAGTCTATAGGACTCGAACGTTTGAAATCAAAAGTGCTAAATTTAAAGGCTAATTTGCATGGTATTTTCCTAAAAGGTTTGGGGACCCGGGGCCTGCCCCAGGGGACATGTATCAATGCTAAAAAACGGACGTTTTTTCGGGAGCAGTGATTTTAATGATGCTTAAAGTGAAAAAAAAGTGAAATATTCCCTTAAATATCGTACCTGGGGGGTGTCTATAGTAGGCCTGTAAAGTGGTGCGTGTTTCCCGTGCTTAGAACAGTCCCTGCACAAAATGACATTTTTTAAGGAATAAAAGTCATTTAAAACTGCTTGAGGCTTTAATGTAATGTTGGGTCCCGGTAATAAGGATGAAAATCAGTGAGACAAACAGCATGGGTACCCCCCCCCCCCCCCCCCCAGTCCATTACCAGGCCCTTTGGGTCTTGTATGGATATTAAGGGGAACCCCGCACCCAAATTAAAAAAAGAAAAGGCGTGGGGCCCCCAGGCCCTATATTCTCTGAACAGCAGTATACAGGTGGTGCAAACAAGACAGGGACTGTAGTTTGTTGTTAAGTAGAATCTGTTTGTAATTCTGAACTGGTACATTTTTAAAGTGTAGCTCCAGCCAAAAAAATCTATTTTTAAGCTTTTTGGAAAACATAGGGAAGGGTTCTCACCCCTGTAACATTTGTTTTGCTGTCTGTGCTCCTCTTCAGAAGATTTCACCTCACTTTCCGTCCCAATGACAAATGTTTTTTGACAATTTGGGGTTTTTAGTGAAACAAGGATTGGTGATAAAGCATCAGTGGAGAGGAGACACTTTTTTCCTAGGGGTAGATTTCATCTCACTTACAGTTGTCTCCTTCCGTTTGCAAGTAGGAGTCGTTTGTAAGTTAGATGTTTGAAAGTAAGGGCCTGCCCTATATACTCTGCAGAAATTGCGGCCTTAGGTGTTGGTGTTGCCACAACACTGTAAGTCCTCACAGTTACTCTTGGTGGGCGCAGAAACGGGCCCTGCTGTGAAATATTAGATCAAGAATTGTAATTAAATGTCCCTGTTGAACAGGGGCAGAAAAATTGGGCCTTAGGTGCTGGTGCCACAACACTGCAACCCCTCACAGATACTCTAGTTGGAGCGCAAGAACGAGCCCTGCTGCAAAGTACTGCATTAAAAATTGTAATTACATGCCCCTGTTAAACAGGGGCTGAAAAATTGGGCCTTAGGCACTGGTGCTGGTGCCACAACACTGCAACCCCTCACAGATACTCTAGTTGAGTGCAAGAACGAGCCCTGCTGCAAAGCATTGCTTTAAAAATTGTAATTACACATTAGGCCTTAGTCACTGGTGGCGGCGCCTTGAACCAAAAATATTCTTACAAGCCATCAGCATGATCATTACGGAGGAAAAGGATAGTCACTCAGCATAACAGGATAGTCACTCAGCATCAGTATAGGCAGTCTTGAAGGGATCTGACATTTAAAAAAAAAAATATTCGGTTACATTAGCATCAGGTGCTTGGTAGCTGGTGGTGACCCAAGACTGACTAATTTTTATGAAAGTCAGTCGATTGACCGAGTCGGTGGACAGGCGCACCCTGTGATTGGTTACAAAGCCTCCAGCAGCACTGAATGTGCGTTCCCGAAAGAACGCTGGATGCAGGACAGGCCAGTAGCTCAATTGCATACTGTGCAAGTTCTGGCCAGTGATCCATCCTCAAGACCCAGTAACCCAGAGGATTTTCGGTGGGAAAGGTGTCCAAGTCAGATCTTGCCCCTAGGTATTCCTGCACCATGTAAAACAGATGCTGGCGATGGTTGCTGGAACTGATCATACCTTGGGGCTGCGAACTAAAAAATTGTCTGAATGCATCGGTCAGAGGGCCACCTTCTCCACCGCTCCTTCTTTGACTGACCGAAGCCTCAAGAACACGTTGTCCAGGAACAGGAGTTTGTAACCTCCCAGTCTCTGGGAACGCGTTGCACAGACCTTTCTGCAAGGCCTCCCGAAGATGTTTCATCCTCCGCTCCCTCTGTGACGGCAAGATAAGTTCCGCAACCTTACCCTTGTAATGTGAATCAAGGAGGGTTACCAGCCAGTATTGATCCCTCTCCTTGATACCATGAATACAAGGATCCTTCCGCAGGCTTTGCAGGATCAGGGAGGCCATGCATGAGGCTGATGCTGAGTGCCAGGCTCCACCTCCATGCTGACACAATCCTCCTCTTCCTGTGTGATCGGCGGGCACGCAGGAACACTGTCTGGATAAAGGGGGCCTTGAGAGCTAAGGAAGTCCTCCTCTTCCTGCCTCTGTTCTGCCTCAAGTGCCCTGTCTATTATTCCACGCAGTGTGTGCTCCAACAGATGGACAAGGGGGACAGTGTCACTGATGCATGCACTGTCACTGCTCACCAACCTCCTGGCCTCCTCATATGGTGACAGGACAGTGCATGCATCCCTGATCATGGCCCACTGGCGTGGGGGAAAAAAAACAAGCTCCCCTGACCCTGTCCCGGTGCCATAGTCAAACAGGTACTCATTGATGGCCCTCTTCTGCGTGTGCAGCCGCTGCAGCATGGCCAATGTTGAATTCCACCTGGTGGGCATGTCACAGATTAAGCGGTTCTTGGGCAGGTTAAATTCCTTTTGGAGGTCAGCCAGCCGAGCACTGGCATTATATGACCTGCGGAAATGCACACAGACTTTCCTAGCCTGCCTCAGGGCATCCTGTAAGCCCGGGTACCTGCCCAAGAACCGCTGCACCACCAAGTTAAGGACATGAACCAAACAGGGCACATGGGTCAGTTGTCCCTGTCGGAGGATGGAGAGGAGGTTGGTGCCATTGTCGCAAACCACCATACCTGCCTTAAGCTGGCGTGGCGTCAGAGCTGACAGAAAATCTGCCCCAGTGTGGCTCCTGTCCCCCAAGCACACCAGCTCAAGCACCGCATGGCATCTATTGGCCTGCGTGCTTGTGTAGCCCCTTGAACGCCTACGGAGCACTGCTGGTTCCGAAGACAAATCAGCACAGGAAGAGGCCATGGAGGAATAAGAAAAGGAGGGGGTGGAGGAGAGAGGTGTGGCAGAATCACCACTAGTAGTATTTTGGAGGCATGGTGGCGGAACAACCTCCAGCACTACTGCACCCTGTCCTGCATCCTTCCCAGCTGCCAGAAGAGTCACCCAGTGCGCGGTGAAAGATAGGTCACATCCCTGTCCATGCCTGCTGGACCATGAGTCAGTGGTAATATGCACTTTACCGCTGACCGCCCTGTCCAGCGAGGCCAAGATATTGCCTTCCACATGCCAGTAGAGAGCCGGAATCGCCTTCCGTGAGAACAAGTGGCGTTTCGGAACCTACCACTGAGGAACTGCACATTGCACAAACTCACGGAAGGGGGCAGAGTCTACCAACTGAAAAGGCAGCATTTGAAGTGCTAGCAATTTAGCCAAGCTAGCATTCATCCGCTGGGCATGTGGGTGGCTAGGAGTGAACTTCTTTCGGCGGTGCAGAAGCTGGGGCAGGGAAATTTGCCTGGTACAGTCTGACGTCGGTGTACCAATAGCAGATTGCCCCCAAGTACTTGGCTGTGACACATCTAATTCTACACCTTAATTCCTCTTAGTTCAGATCTCAGAGAGGACTGAAGGTATAGTGGGGTTGGAGATAACAGCTGATGAGGAGCAAGGAGAGGTCCTCTTTGTTCTTTGGAGCGGGTCTTTTAGGTACACACCAAAGAACTTTTGGAATAACGTGCAGACAGCAGCGCCCTGCACATGCGGGGCTCTGCGGTGTGATGCCCTTAAGCTGACCCCTGGAGGGCATTCTGCCTCGTTGGTGATGTGCCTCCTCCTCCTATCAGGCACCCATGTGGAGTCAGTGACCTCATCATCCCCTCCCTCATCACTGGAGCAAAGCTGGCAGTATGCTGCAGCTGGGGGAACATGACTGCCAGATTGCTGTCCCTATCTCTCTGGGCCCACATTACTGCCTTCCTCAAGCTGGGTACCATCATCGGAGCCTTCAAAACGCTGGGCATCCTCCTGGGGCATGTACCCAACACTGTGGTCAAACAGTTTGGGGGACTCCTCAGGAGGACATGGTGGGGCTAGGGAAGGAGTGACTGATGCCATTGAGCCGAGGGAAGAGGCCGCGTTGGCAGCTGCTTTGCCAAACAAAGTACCCTGAGCCTGGGTGAGAGAGGATGAGGATGGCTTGGTCATCCACTCTACCAAGTCTTCAGCATGCTGCAGCTCAACACGGCCAGCTGCTGAAAAAAAAGGACAAGCGTGCCCCATGGCCACGTGCTGATGAGGATGCACCGTCTGCACGACCAGCACTGTTGTCTCGATACACAGAGCCTGCTTGCCCTCTTTTATTGGCTTGTGACTGTCTGCCTCTCCTTGTTGGCCTTCCAGACATACTAATGGCCTGACTAATGACACAGTACACTAACTGTAAATACTGTAGTTGCCTGCCTGTGGTCTTAATAAGAGTAGAACAACAGCAATTGTCTTCAGGTAGCTTTAGGTGCACATTGTGCAGAGGACACAGTACACTAACTGTAAATACTGTAGTTGCCTGCCTGTGGTATGAATAGGAGCAGAACAACAGCAATTGTCTTCAGGTAGCTTTAGGTGCACACTGTGCAGTACACCAACTGTAAATACTGTAGCTGCCTGCCTGTGGTACTAATATAGGATCAGAAGAACACCACCAATTTAATTCAGGTAGCTTTAGGTGCACACTGTGCAGAGGACATAGTACACTAACTGCAAATACTGTAGCTGCCTGCCTGTGGTATTAATAGGAGCAGAACAACAGCAATTGTCTCCAGGTAGCTTTAGGTGTACACTGTGCACAGGACGCACTACACTAACTGTAAATACTGTAGCTGCCTGCCTGTGGTATTAATAGGATCAGAAGAACACCACTAATTTTCTTCAGGTAGCTTTAGGTGCACACTGTGCAGAGGACCCACTACACTAACTTGTAAATACTGCAGCTGCATGCGGTACTGTACTAATAGGATCAGAAGAACACCACTAATTTTCTTCAGGTAGCTTTAGGTGCACACTCTGCAGAGGATACACTACACTAACTTGTAAATACTACAGCTGCCTGCGATACTAATAGGATCAGAAGAACACCACCAATTTTCTTCAGGTAGCTTTAGGTGCACACTGTGCAGAGGACGCACTACACTAACTTGAAAATTCTGCAGCTGCCTGCGGTACTGTACTAAAAGGATCAGAAGAACACCACTAACTTTCTTCAGGTAGCTTTAGGTGTACACTGAGCAGAGGACGCACTACACTAACTGGAAATACTGTAGCTAATAGGACTAATAGGATCAGAAGAACACCAGCAATTTTTTTCAGGTAGCTGTAAATACTGTAAAAATACCTGCCTGCCTGTCAGTAGTAGGAAGAGAATAACAGGAACGAATCTAGCTAAACTGAATACAGTGTATGTATATATATATACATATAAAACACCTAGGATGTATATATATATATATATATATATATATATATATATATATATATATATATACACACACTCAATACACTGTAAGTGCAGCTAACTGACTCTCGTATCTAACTTAAATCAAATGACACTGTCTCTCTATCTCTCTCTCAACGCCGGAACACATTACACAGGGCCGCCGTGCAGGCGGTCTTATATAGTGTGGGGCGTGTACTAAACCCCCTGAGCCATAATTGGCCAAAGCCACCCTGGTTTGGCCAATTACGGCTCTCTGTACAGATAGCCCTGTGATTGGCCAAGCATGTGGGTCAAAGTGCATGCTTGGCCAATCAGCCAGCAATGCACTGCGATGCCGCAGTGCATTATGGGCCGTGACGCGCCACTCGAATTTGGCGCGAATGGCCCATATCGTTTGTAATTCGGCGAATGACCGAACACATTATGTTCGAGTCGAACACTTAGCTCATTCCTAGTGGAGAGCAAAAAAAAGTGGTCATCGCAGTTTGTTGTGTCTGAGGCTGTGTAGTTGCAGACCAGTCAGGGTGTCCATGCTGACCCATGTCCACAGCCAAAAGTGCCTAAAATGGACATGTGAGCCTCATAACTGGAGCACGGAGCAATGGAAGAAGGTGGCCTGGTCTGATGAATGACATTTTCTTTTCCATCATGTGGATGGGTGTGTGTGTGTTTGTCACTTACTTGGGGAAGAGATGGCACCAGAATGCAGTATGGAAAGATGGTAAGCCAGCAGATTCACTGTGATGCTCTGTCTGGTGGAGTCCAGCAAAAGGAGGACCTACTGATTATTAGAGGGGTGTTCTGATTTTCTGATTTTACATAAAATCCTGGGATGGTCCCGGCGAATCTGGGATGGTTGGGAGGTATATTACCAGTCCGGTATCAGAGTATCGGCAAACATGAGGAGTACAGACATGGCCAATGGTGGAAATTGCAAACACCAAATTATGATCTTCAGGGAAACCTTGCCAAACCTACCTACAATGGTGGAAACATTTGTCACAAAGACCAGCAGTACCCTTCTGGAACATTTTGGTGAAGAATAAGTGCCCTCGCAAACATTATAACAGGGTGAGCATTAGGGTTGCACCGATACTAGTATGGGTATGGGTTTCGATAAAGAGTATTTGCACAAGTATCGGTACTCCTGCAAATGCACCGATACTTTCAGGCTCGGTTCTTTGAGCTGTCAGAGGGTCTCCCCTGTTGACAGCTGAAGTGTTAAAGAAGTCCGATAATTGGAGCTGTCAAAAAAAAGAAAGGAGCTGGCAATGTTTATTAACAACATTGCTCAGGCGCTGAAACACTAAAATAAAAAGAAACATTGTTTCTTTTTGAATCTTTCTGTTTCTTCATCTGCAGATCAAAGGGATGAACAAATGTTCCTCTGTTTAACCCCTTATTAACCCTTAATTTACTCTAATCAGCCTTAATAACCTCCCTATTCTCCTCCATTTAATTATTTTCCTGCTTTTTTTTTTTCACGTCTATTTTATAAACGATACACAATTAAAACTTTTTTTTGTTTGCTTTTTTAATAAATATATGTAAAATATTCACTAACATATATTTACACATTTCACATTGAAAAAGCTCAAAATTTAAAAAAAATCTATTTATTTAATTTGTAAATAATTTTTCAAAGATTTGTACCATTGCTGACAGCTGAAGTGAAAACAAAAACAGTTGCGGTAGGCATCGGTAATTGGTATTGGCGAGTACTGAAAAAAAAAAGTATCGGTACTCGTAAAAACCCTGCCATGTTTTTCAGGCTCTGATATCCCACCTACAGACAGCGATATGGTGGGTGCTGTTAGGTAGAGGGTGTCATGAATATTGGAATAGTGACTGATTCATAATGCTGGGACAGATACTGTTAGGAGATGCTGATGTAAATTCCAACACCTGTCTGTCTGTTGTCTGCTAAAATGTGTATTGTAAATAAGTCTCTAGTATGGCATCTAAGAGTCATTAGATCACCATTGTTGTTTGTGTTAATTAACTCTGCTATTGTGTGAAGAAGAGTCTATGTTGATTGTGATAATGTTGATTGGATTTTCTGAACTACAAGACGGCCAGTCTGGCCTAAAGGTCATGTCTGAGTCATCTAGGCTGTCTAAAGGGATTAGTTAATTAGCTCATGTTAATTAGGTTACAGCTGTATTGTTAGAGTAATATGAGCAGGAGGTCTACACCTCCACTTTTAGTGTATAAAAGCCTGTATTTTGCAATAAAGGAGAGATTCCTGGTTGAACTTACATACAGCCTGCCTGGTGTTTGTTCTGAGCCATCACAACTGGGTTAGAACGGCACAGAGCTGTAGTTCTAATCCCGGAGCATCGGATGACCGAGCAATCAGATGTTGCGATCTGCAGTCTGATTCTATAGCAGCAGAGGAGGGTCGGGAGAGTGGAACCGAGCGAGCAAGGGACTCGTTACAGAGGGAAAGAGACCAAAGAACATCCACTCGCTGATCACCTCTAGCTAGAATGAACCTGGAAGTGATGTGTATTAGGTGACTTCCGGGTTCGGTGCTATCATTCCTGACCGCTGTGGCCGGAGAAGCTGTGAAAGCAGCATGATCTGCTCTACATTATCTTCATTTTAGGGGCAAGAGATACATCGGGGGGGGTGGTCCGATAGACTCCTGATGGCTCACTAAGGGGAACCCACCACAATAAAATGCTATCACATAAGGGGGCTATTAGTCCATTATTTCATAACAATAAAGTTCAATGAAAAAAAGGTGGAAAAGTTACCCCCAAGCACTTAAGCTCTCCCAAGCATTTTTGAGTACATAAACCACATGTCATGGGCACCTACATACAAAATGTTGATTGCACTAACGGTCAAATAAAGGATGTCCTTTTTGAAACAATGGTTAAAAATGTTGATTTTAAATAATTTATGTTCTTCAATGTCTACTGTACTCATAAGTGCATGGGTATACTAGCTCAGTATTTGTATGAAACCATGCCTGATAGCAGAAACCAAGAGGTCAATATACAGAATATTTGTTGGGTGAGCGTGATGAGTATTTACCCAGCTGTAATCAATTCTGGACATTTTTTAATTAACAAAACTTTTTTCCTATGATCGACAGCTCCATCTATGGGCCATAATGAGGTATTTTTTTCCTGAAATACCTCAATCTGTGAAAATAACACAATACAGAATTGTGGACACTAGATGGAGCCAATGATCATAGAAAATCACTGAGTTAAATGTCATGGCTGGTCAAACAGGTGTCATATTCGATCAACTATTTTTTTTATTTTTCATAATAGACCATCAAGTCTCTATACCACAAAATTTACTCAGCCAATGGAAAGGTAATGACTCCATTTTTATTTGCTTTTATGTGCTTCTTCCCCACATGAGAACTGTGATGTCCAGCAAAATTCATATAGAAGACATTTCCCGCACTCAAGACACTAATACACCTCGAGGGTTGTGTGGGATCCCTGATGTACAGGAAGACAGGACTTCAGTGAGGAACAATTCCCTCACTCAGGACAGGGAAGTGGCTTCTCCCCGGTGTGAGATCTCTGATGTTTGTAAAGATTGGACTTCTGTGAAAAACATTTCCCACACTCAGGACAGGAATACGGCTTCTCCCCCGTGTGAGACCTCAGATGTGTGAGAAGTAGTGATTTTCGTACAAAACTTTTCCCGCACTCAGAACAGGAATATGGCTTTTGCCCCGAGTGACACATTTGATGCGTGACAAGTTCTGATCTTTGTACAAAACATTTCCCGCACTCAGGACAGGAATACGGCTTCTCACCTGTGTGCAATCTCTGATGATTATTAAGGCTGGACTTATCTGAAAAGCATTTCCCGCACTCAGGACAAGAATATGGCTTTTCCCCCGTGTGAGATCTCTGATGTTTGCTAAGATGGGACTTCAATGAAAAACATTTCCCACACTCAGGACAGAAGAATGGCCTCTCCCCCGTGTGATACCTCTGATGTGCGACAAGTCCTGATTTTATTGCAAAACATTTCCCACATTCAGAACAGGAATACGGTTTTTCACCTGTATGCAATCTCTGATGTCTACAGAGATTGGACTTGCCTGAAAAACATTTCCCGCACTCAGGACAGGAATATGGATTTCCACCTGTATGTGACATCTGATGTGTGACAAGTTGTAATTTTTGTGGAAAACATTTCCCACACTCAGGACAAGAATATGGCTGCTCACTCGCATGCAATTTTAGATGTCTGTAAAGATTGAACTTTGCAGAAAAACATTTACCGCACTCAGAACAAGAATACGGCTGTTCTCCTGTCTTTTTTTCTGCGTGAGATCTCTGATGTAGGGAAAGATGGTACTTTTTTAAAAAACATTTCCCACACTCAGGACAGGAATGGGACTTCTCACCTGTGTGAGATCTTTTATGCTCATCAAGATTAAATTTAAAATGGAAACACTTCCCGCACTCAGTACAGGGAAACCTCTTCTCTGTTGGAAGGATGGCACCATCCCCCACAGTCTGAGGTTCCTCAAGATAAGAGGAATACGATGGTCCATCTACACTGTGTGGTGCCGGATGGACATTTGAGGTAGCCGGGTTTTCTCCTGGACTATACTGTGTGATGTCCTCATCTTCTACTTTACAGTCTGGAGACAAAGTGAGACAATCCTCTGAGGTTTTCCTCATCTCCCGTCCATCTACTAAAATAGAAATAAAAGGAGTATGTAATGTACAACAGAGTATATAGGGCAAGGGTCAGGAGTATGTAATGTACAACATAGAATATATAGTGTAGGGGTCAGGAGTATGTAATGTACACCATAGAATATATAGTGCAGGGGTCAGGAGTATGTAATGTACAACAGAGTATATAGTGCAGGGGTCAGGAGTATGTAATGTACAACATAGAATATATAGTGCTAAGGTCAGGAGTATGTAATGTACAACACAGAATATATAGTGCAGGGGTCAGGAGTATGTAATGTACAACAGAGTATATAGTGCAGGGGTCAGGAGTATGTAATGTACAACATAGAATATATAGTGCAGGGGTCAGGAGTATGTAATGTACAAAGGAGTATATAGGGCAGGGGTCAGAAGTATCTAATGTACAACATAGAGTATATAGGGCAGTATATAGGCCATGGGTTAATCAATATGTAATGTTAAACAGAATATCGTATATAGTGCAGGGATCGGGACTATACAACATATTGTATAAGATACAGCAGATAGGACTATATAGCATCAGAATGATGTAACGTACAACATAGAGTATATTGTGCAGGGGTCAGGAGTATGTAATGCACAACATGGAGTATATAGTGCAGGGATCAGGAGTCTGTCATGTACAACATAGAGTATAAAGTGCAGGGGTCAGGAGTATGTAATGCACAACATGGAGTATATAGTGCAGGGGTCAGGAGTATGTATTATAAATGATATTGTGTGTGACACCCTCCTAGATAAGATAAGGCTAAGTACATTTAGTTCTTTTTGGCTCCCCTGTAATCAGTGAAACAAGTATGTGATTGCTTTGGAGTGTACAGGCTTTCCTGGCTGCAGATTTAACTGCTTCCCCTGCCTTCTGGAGGATTCTAGAATGTTGTGGGCTGGAAGAGGCTAATCGACAGCCTGAATATTTATGAGATGTCAGTCAATCCCTGGAAGAGGATGCCTAGTAGGTGGCTAAGGAGTGCATAAATAGTCTGGGGTCTGAGGCAGCCCTGTTGTCCAGAAGAAGAAGTTCCCAGCCTGAATGGATACTGCCCTTCTGTGCAATCCAGCTGTAGTTCTACATGTGCTCATGGAGGTCTCAGCTATGCTGGAGCTGGGGGGGGCCTATTATACTGAACCTTGCTAGAACTGATTGAGAATCTGGTCTGGAGAGTTCATGGGAGAAATGTCTGGCTGATTTTATAAGGAGGTATCCAGGGACATTTGCGAGTACAAAATACAAACAAGTTACAATCAAGTGGCCACTGCCCCCACCTATAACTGGTCTATTGCAGCAAAGAGCACTGGAAGGGCAACATATGTTAAACATACAAGGAGATTTCCAAGCTCAAACTTACCAACCAGCCAGCAACCAACCAAATTGACCTCTCTAGCAATATGCGTTAAGAACAGGGGTTTAGTCTGCACACATTTGCAAATACATGCGTGAGTGCATGTGCTCCCATTGTGGAGAACCAGAAGTCAGGGTTAGGGACTACAGAAAACAGGGTGTCTTGACGGGGGCCTGTAGCTTTCGCATGTACTGTATTTGCAAATGTGTGCAGACTAAACCCCTGTTCCTATGGCTAGACAGGTCAATGTGGTTGGTCGCTGGCTGGATGGTAAGTTTGAGTTTGGAAATCTCCTTGTATTTGTTTGACATTTGTAAGTACAGTCCTGTATGTAGGATTCTAGTGATTGTGTGCTGCTCCTATCCCTTGTGCTTCAGTGCCAGAGTTTGCTTAACCACTCCTCGCGAAAAATCACATACCTGTACGTCATTTTGTTGAAGGGGTGATGCAGGTACCGTTTTTTTTAGAGCTGGCGGTCGGCTTTCTCATGATAACAACCGCTGCGGCTAATGAGCCGCTTAGCAGTTATAATGAGTAGCAAGTGGGGATGTCTCCTCCCCCCCCCCCCCCCCCCATCCCACCGGGAGACTCGAGCGACCAACTGGCACAAAGCTGGAATTTGCTTTGATCGGGTCTCAGATGTAGTAACCCGGAAGCAACGTCACACCACTGCTAAGAGGTCCAGATACAACTTTATTCATTAAAAGTTAGGGGTACAATCCAAAAAGTAGCCAATGTGATTTGAGGGTCCAAGCCTTCACTCCATCAGGTCTTGACTGGCAACAATGTGAACAAACCAGAAGTGACCTGGTATTTTTTTTCCATTGTGAATTACAAGCAAAGGCCTTATCAGCACCTCTGGTTTGTTCACATTGTTGCCAGTCAAACCCTGATGAAGGTGACCCCTAAAACCTGTAGGCTACTTTTTGAATTGTACCCCTGACTTTTAATGGACTGAAGTTGTGTCTGGACCTCTTAGTAGTGGTGTGGCCCTTCAATTCTCGTTATTACACTACAAGCCAAGGAGACCGGAGATCCTCTGGGGTGTAGAAGTTGCCTGCCCAGGAACCAGATCATTTACACCAACATCAATAGCTTAAGATAAAAATACCAGTAATATAACCCCACGGGTCAAGCGCTATCTTTCCACTTTCCAGAAGAGTGACTGTGGCTGTGTGCCTGGGTGCCGCTGAGCTAGCTTAGGAAAAGAACCTGGGGCAAGAACAACTTGCCCACCTCAGGGGTGAGCGCTACAAGTGTAATGTTGTTCATCAATCTGTGGTATCTTAAACTGGCTCTAAAGGCTGAAGAATGCATGAAGGTAAAAAAAACTTTTTATACAGCTCCGCCCCCAGCCCCCCTAATATTTTCCTGAGTCCAATCTCGATCCAGCGATGTGCACAAGCGCAATAGCTCTCACAAATCTCTCCCTTCTCATTGGCTTATACACAGCATTGGCAGCCACACCGGAAATGACAACACCAGTCTCCTCCTGACGCGTTGCGTCTCTGAACACATGACTTCATCAAAGGGTAATCAAGGGTGATTACCCTTTGATGAAGTCACGTGTTTAGTGACGCAATGCGTCAGAAAGGAGTCAGGTGTCGTCACTTCCGGTTGCAACCGAGATCGGAAGTTCCCTTGTTTGTGTAGCTGTACTGAGTGATTTTAAACTGTAAGTTACTACTCATTTTTTTAAAAGATTGCATTGGATTACTACACTATAGAGCCCCCTCTTTTGTTGCATGTAAACTGCCTTTGATGAGCCTGAAAATGTATCCTTATAGTGTGTTGTCTTGTCTTGGATACCTCTGGAAATTGATCGATCGTTGTGGATCCAATATTCCATCCACATAAAGGCTGAACCTGACCTGTAGGGGTCTCCGTATGAAGTGAGAGGCTGGGGCAAAAGAGTGGCGCACAGCAGATGGTGGAAATATTTGGATGAAGTGGATTTTCTTTGCTTTTTGCACATGCGCTTTATTTCATGAACTGTCTGTCTGAATCTCCTTGACTGGACTCTATTTTTGCACTAATCATCACTTTGGTGCATCTTGCACTTTATGCTTAAAGATTATCTTCACTTACTGATGATATTGTATATTTTTTGCACTTTTTTTATGAAGAATTCCTTGAGAACTGCACTTTAGATTTATATATTGTAGTTAGTACTGTTTATTCGGTACCGAGTTAGCGCCGCATTACTCTCTTTTTTTATAGGTCTAGTAATGCCTTTGGTGAAAATCAACATTTTGCTGCCAGCTAAACCCCAGAATCTCCATAAATTCAGTCTAGATAAATAAATTGTGCTTGAAGCACAGAGAAGGAAGATTATCCGAGAGAAATACAGGAATACAGGATGGGGAACACAGCTCAGGAAAGTGACCAGGGGATTACAGGCTGATATCACCCAGTCCTTGTCCTACTCTGGACCAATCAGTGATCAGTATGGGTGGAGGAATGTATTTAGTGTTTTAATGACCCACCTGTGCTGATCTCTGTAGGAGTGTCCTCCTCTTTAAATGTCCCCGTTATTCCATCCTCCTCCATAGACTGCTGATCATCCCTCACATACCTCTCTTCTTCTTTAACCTCAACTTTTATATTTAGCAGATCTTCACCCTAAACCAAGAAAATGAGAGGAAAAATCACTGTAAAATAAAAGCTTTAATATCGTGACATCACTCCACACATTTTCTCCATGAATCCAGGTTCTAGATGTTCCATCCCACTAACCTTGTAACAGTGAGGGATGGTGTGATCTTCCTCTGTAGAATCCTGGGAATAAAGAGGATGGGGACATCTCTCTGGTGGGTCTCTGTTGTTTGATGGGTCCATCATTATGTCCTGGTAGAGATCCTTGTGTACTTCAGAAAGCTGCTTCATCGCTCCATACTCCTCATCCTCCTCTTTAAACTCTTCTTTGACAACAATATTATAATCCCCGAGGTTTCCACTCTGAACATATAATAAAACATTCATTGTAACAAACATGCTGTGTATAAATCAGAACTACCAATAATTGTCAATATCTACCTGATGATGGTGGAGGATGGTGTGATCTTCCTGTGTGGAATCCCGGGAATACAGAGGACGGGGACATCTCTCTGGTGGGTTCCCATTACTGGATCCATCTGTAGGAAACACACACACTGACTGAATACATTGTTTCTATGTGTTTATCAGATGATGGGGGATCTAGGTGGACCCTCCGTACTGCTCTCTCCTTTACAATAAAGTCTCCTCTTACCCGGTGATGTGAGGGGCGGCTGATTGTCCATCATGACGTCCTTGTAGAGATCCTTGTGTCCTTCTAAATACTCCCACTCCTCCATGGAGAAATAGACAGTGACATCCTGACACCTTATAGGAACCTGACACACACAATGATACAGTCACCATCCAGACACATCCCTTGTCTGTTACTGGATAATGTCCCAGAATTCCCAGCACCGCTCACCTCTCCTCCATCATCTCTCTGGTGACTTCTAGAATCTTCTTTATATTTGGTGGAGGCAATGTGATGGTCATATGATCTCCAGACTTCACAGGTGGAAAACTCTAGGTCTGAATGCAAATAGTAAAATCAAATGATATTCCCAGAATCCTCCTCACCTCTCTGGAGAAGTCTCTATTATTAAAGCCCCACTTCAGACCAAGGTTATATTTACTTACACAGGGCCTCCCACTCCATAGGTTAAAAAGTTTTCGTAAGCAGATCTGGTATCATTACATACAACATGGAACAAACAGTCATAATTTGCTAGTGAGGAAACCAAGGGTCCATCCACATCATAAGAGCATCAGAAAAAAGAGAAAAGAGCCAGATGAAAAAGACAGTGGTAGGAGGAGCTGTGAGGTCAGTGTGATGTCATAGAACATATAGACTCTGAATGGAGAGACATTTGGATGGGGAGATTTGAGGGGTCCTCTATAGGAGGCTGCCATGCAAACCAAATCATTGTTCCTGGGTGTGTCCTACCTCTCCTAAACTGAAGAATGAACTTTGACCTTTACCATACAGAAATCTGTCAGGAATCTGTGAAAGTAAGCTCTCATGTGATCAGGTGACGTGCGGAGGAACGGAGTGAAAATATCTGACAATTTTCTCCAGAGCTCCTAATGGTGGGGATGGATTTTGCTGAGTGCTGGTGCCAAGTTTCCACCCCCCAGGATCACTGTAGGTGTGGAGAAAAGCTGTGTAAGAGGATATGGAGGAGAGATGAGGAGGAGATCCAGGAATCAGGATAAAGGTCAGGACAAGCAACAGAGGAGCGCATCCAAGAGATGAAGCCGGGGTCACTACACAGAAAATCAATCCAAGGAAACAACAGGCAGGACGAGGAATAGCAAGAAGGAGCTCAGAGACAAATGAGAATATTGCTCAGCCAATGGGAGATGATCTCAGCATGACTTACATAATGAAGGAGATGAGGGGGAGGGGAGGAAATCACTTATGGTGACCATAGATACATGGAAATTCAGCTGGTTCAGCAGGGATCGGTCACATTTCCATCCATGTGTGGTCACTGCCGGATAAAAGTCCCTCGATCAGCGGCTGCAGCCAATAGCTTCATCACTGATCTGTGTATTCTGAGAGGGGAGGAGCGCCCCCCATTGTCAGAATACAATAGTGCAGAGGGGAGGATTCCCCCATCCCCCTCCAATGTGTGGATGGGGGAATCACTTCAGTTTTTTCACTTATCCCGCTGGCTGAACGATAAAACTGAACCATGTATGGCCAGATTTGGAAGCAAATTATATTAATCATCAACTGATGCCCCTGAAGGGGTTAATCTACATATTACCTCCTCTGCCGATCCTGCAGTGTCTTCTCTCTACGTCCTATCAAATGGAATGTCTGTATCTGACATCACTTCCTGTCTGTATTCCATAGAGACTTCCTGTCTGGGTAGAAGTGAGATCACCACCTTGTGGAGCTCAGAGGAACTGCAGCCCTGAGAAACGTCTCGTAGTGTGAACACGGCCTTGTACTGTGTGTGTATGCAGGGCTGGCGCAGGGATTTTTGACACCCTAGGGCAGTGATGGTGAACCTTGGCACCCCAGATGTTTTGGAACTACATTTCCCATGATGTTCAACTACACTGCAGAGTGCATGAGCATCATGCAAAATGTAGTTCCAAAACATCTGGGGTGCCAAGGTTGATCATCATTGCCCTAGGCGAAACCTCATTTTGCCACCCCCCCCTTGACTCCACCGCCTTTGCCCTGCCCATGTATACCCCACCTATATAATGAATTATAAATGCAGCCTACCAGTGCTCATCTATGAATGTTTGCTTTCTTCCATTCATTCAGGAGTGGGAACACAGACACAATCCTCTGCTACCGCTGCGCCTCTGACATTATGTGCGAACGGATCAGCGGCTTGCTGTAGAGAAAAGAGAGTAGGAACACCAGTGGCTGTGCACCCTAGGCAGCAATGCGCCCTAGGCTGCTGCCTAGTTTGCAGCGGCCCTGTGTGTACGTACTGTATATCCTTCCCTTTTCTCTCCTCCCTGAGTGTGTATGAAGAGGCGGAGCCCTGAGTGTGTATGAAGAGGCGGAGCTCTGAGTGTGTATGAAGAGGCGGAGCCCTGAGTGTGTATGAAGAGGCGGAGCTCTGAGTGTGTATGAAGAGGCGGAGCTCTGAGTGTGTATGAAGAGGCGGAGCCCTGAGTGTGTATGAAGAGGCGGAGCCCTGAGTGTGTATGAAGAGGCGGAGCTCTGAGTGTGTATGAAGAGGCGGAGCCCTGAGTGTGTATGAAGAGGCGGAGCTCTAAGTGTGTATGAAGAGGCGGAGCTCTGAGTGTGTATGAAGAGGTGGAGCTCTGATCGTGTATGAAGAGGCGGAGCTCTGAGTGTGTATGAAGAGGCGGAGCTCTGAGTGTGTATGAAGAGGTGGAGCTCTGATCATGTATGAAGAGATGGAGCTCTGATCGTGTATGAAGAGGCGGAGCTCTGAGTGTGTATGAAGAGGCAGAGCTCTGAGTGTGTATGAAGAGGCGGAGCTCTGAGTGTGTATGAAGAGGCAGAGCTCTGAGTGTGTATGAAGAGGCGGAGCTCTGAGTGTGTATGAAGAGGCGGAGCTCTGAGAGTGTATGAAGAGGCGGAGCCCTGAGTGTGTATGAAGAGGCGGAGCCCTGAGTGTGTATGAAGAGGCGGAGCTCTGAGTGTGTATGAAGAGGCGGAGCTCTGAGTGTGTATAAAGAGGCGGAGCTCTGAGTGTGTATGAAGAGGCGGAGCTCTGAGTGTGTATGAAGAGGCGGAGCTTCTGCTGGAACAGCGGTCGGAGGAGGAGTCGAGGAGAGAGACTGACAGAAAGTGCAGCAGACTTGCAGGAGTGAGCGAGGAGGATCCAGTTCCTTTGCCATCGGAGGTGAGGAGAGTGTGAAGGATGTTGGTGACTCTGGTAGATGAAAAGCTGGGAGTCATATTGCTCTGGTGAGTGGGGAAGGACTACTAAGGGGGCACCCTCACCATCACGTGTGTAAGAGGTGGAAGAAGGCGTGGCTACACTACAGCTGCCACAGTTTGGAGCACCGAGAACTTTACACCTTATCAACTTTTCATTGATTGGTGGACTTTTTCTTAGAAAAATAAGTTTGTTGAAGAAGATGCAAAGTAGAACTTGCAGAGAACACTATAATGAGCACAACATATTGTATGTTTACATGAATTTGCAAATTATAATTATTATAATAGCCAATATTATAAGATTAGAGAAGTAGGTGCAAAGTGGAAGTAGTGAATCTGCAGGGAACAGCATCTTGAGCACAAAGCACTTTGGGGGTTATTTACTAAAGGAAAATCTACTTTGCACTGCAAGTGCACTTCAAAGTGCACTGAAAGTGCACTTGGAAAAAATTCACTGTAGATCCAAGGGGGACATGCAAGGGAAATAAAAAACAGCATTTTAGCTTGCATATGATTGGATGATAAAATCAGAGCTTCCACTCATTTCAGATCTACCCCTTAGATTTAGAGCGACTGCACTGCCAAGTGCACTTTCCGTGCACTTTCAAGTGTACTTGCAGTGAAAAGTGGATTTGTCTTTCGTAAATAACCTTTATGTTGTATATGAATTTGCACATTTATCATATTATTTAATTTATTGATAAACGCCATAAGATCAATGAAGTAGGTGTAAAGTGGAGGCAGTAGATCAGCACAGAATATTATTTTGAGTTACTAGCACTTTATATATGAATGTATCCACATATTTTAGTGTATTTGTGATGATTTATGTGCACACACAATAGGACAGTGCTGTGACACATAATGGTCTTCTAGTTGATAAAGGGAATACTTACCTTTGTTACAGCAGCAGTCCGGTATAAGTTATTTTTGTAGTATTTGAGTTGTTACACATAGCGCAGGTTTTTTTCAATTTATATTGGTGACATAATTGCCCAAATCTGGGGATCAGGAGCCATTTCCACCCTTTACTCTCGGCTGGGGTTCTTTGAATCCATATAACAGATGTACATGACTAAATCTGCAATCAATTTTACTGCAAAATCAAAGGTGCCAGACTGTCTCCCCCCAAGCAGTAATATATTTCTATCCCCCTTGGTGGGAGTGGAGACGACCCCATCTATAAGGATATACAGTACATACACACGCAGCACAAGGCTGTGTTCACACTACGAGATGTTTCTAGGGGCTGCAGTTCCTCTGAGCTCCACAAGGTGGTGATCTCACCTCTACCCAGACAGGAAGTCTCTATGGAATACAGAGAGGAAGTGATGTCAGATACAGACAGGAAGTGATGTCAGATACAGACAGGAAGTGATGTCAGGAATGAATAAGAAGTTCCAGGTGAGAGGTGAGTCGGGAGGAAGTAGAGAGGAGACACTGCTGGAAGTGGCTGCAGAGCTGGTAATAAGATCTTATTTTCTATTTACACCCAGGTGTTTGGGGTATCTTTATCTGCTGATTTTTTAAACTCTGGAATACACATTTCTATTGTGGGGTAGGATCTGGGCCTACTGTCCCTCCATCCCTCTTTCCTTCCTTCTCTCTCCTTCCCTCCTTCTTTTTCTCTCTCCCTCCCTCCTTCTTTTCCCCTTTCTTTCTCCATCTCACATTCATCTCAGACTCTAACCACACCCCCATTTGAACCACACCCATACAAGCCACGCCCACTACCTCACATAAACCATGCCGATTCTTCATCATTTTTCTTTTTTTGCTATGTCACGCCTACAAACGCATGCCCCGGTCCCTAATTATAATAAGACTCCGCCTATAGCCAAAAAAGTGTCCCTATAATTTTTTTTACATTGTTGGCAACTATTCATATATATTGTGGAAACCTAGATTAACCCCTTCAAGGGGATCAGTTGATGATTAATATATCTTGCTTCCAAAGCTGGCCATACATGGTTCAGTTTTATCGTTCAGCCAGGGAGCTGCGTGAAAAAAGCTGATCTGATTCCCCCATCCACACATTGGAGGGGGATGGGGGAATCCTCCCCGCTGCACTATTGTATTCTGACAATGGGGGGCGCTCCTCCGCTCTCAGAATACACAGATCAGTGATGAAGCTATTAGCTGCAGCCGCTGATCGAGTGAATTTTATCGGGCAGTGACCACACATGGATGGAAATGTGACCGATCCCTGCTGAAATAGCTGAATTTCCATGTATCTATGGTCACCATAAGTGACTTCCTCCCCTCCCCCTCATCTCCTTCATTATGTAAGTCATGCTGAGATAATCTCCCATTGGCTGAGCAATATTCTCATTTGTCTCTGAGCTCCTTCTTGCTATTCCTCGTCCTGCCTGTTGTTTCCTTGGATTGATTTTCTGTGTAGTGACCCCGGCTTCATCTCTTGGATGCGCTCGTCTGTTGCTTGTCCTGACCTTTATCCTGATTCCTGGATCTCCTCCTCATCTCTCCTCCATATCCTCTTACACAGCTTTTCTCCACACCTGCAGTGATCCTGGGGGGTGGAAACTTGGCACCAGCACACAGCAAAATCCATCCCCACCATTAGGAGCTCTGGAGAAAACCCAGGAACAATAATTTGTTTTGCATGGAAGCCTCATATAGAGGACCTCTCAAATCTCCTCATCCAAATGTCCATCCATTCATTTTTCTGACGCTCTTAGGATGTGGGCGGACCCTTGGCATCCTCACTTACAAAGTGGGACTGTTGGTCCTGTGTTGTATGTATTGATGTCAGAATGCTTGCTACAAGCTTTTAACCCTGCAGAGTGTCGGGGTAAATTAAATTATACTTCAGTCTGAAGCGGGGCTTTAATAAAATGTAAACCTGAATGGTGAGGTGAGGAGGATTCTGGGAATATCATTTGGTTTTACTATCTGTGTTCTAATCCAGAGATTTCCTCCTGTGAAGTCTGGAGATCATATGACCATCACATTGCCTCCACCTCCCTCCCTGATAGAATAGAGAAATAAAAAGAAGATTCTAAAAGTCACCAGAGAGATGATGGAGGAGAGGTGAGCGGTGCTGGGAATTCTGGGACATTATCCAGTAACAGACAAGGGATGTGTCTGGATGGTGACTGTATCATTGTGTGTGTCAGGTTCCTATAAGGTGTCAGGATGTCACTGTCTATTTCTCCATGGAGGAGTGGGAGTATTTAGAAGGACACAAGGATCTCTACAAGGACGTCATGATGGACAATCAGCCGCCCCTCACATCACCGGGTAAGAGGAGACTTTATTGTAAAGGAGAGAGCAGTACGGAGGGTCCACCTAGATCCCCCATCATCTGATAAACACATAGAAACAATGTATTCAGTCAGTGTGTGTGTTTCCTACAGATGGATCCAGTAATGGGAACCCACCAGAGAGAAGTCCCCGTCCTCTGTATTCCCGGAATTCCACACAGGAAGATCACACCATCCCTCACCATCATCAGGTAGATGATTGACAATTGTTGGTAGTTATGATTTATACACAGCATGTTTGTTACAATGAATGTTTTTATTATATATTCAGAGTGGAAACCTCTGGGATTATAATATTGATGTTAAAGAAGAGTATAAAGAGGAGGATGAGGAGTATGAAGTGATAAAGGAGTTTTCAGAAGGACACAAGGATATGATGGAGCCACCTAATACCAGGAACCCACCAGAGAGATGTCCCCATCCTCTGTATTCCTGGGATTCCACCCAGGAAGGTCACACCATCCCTCACTGTTACAAGGTTGGTGGGATGGAGTATCTAGAACATGGATATGTGGATATTTTATACAATGTCACACTATTAAAACTTATGTCTTTCAGATGTTATTTTTTTATACTTTTAACATTTAGGGTGAAAATCTAATAGATATAAAAGTTGAGGGTAAAGAAGAAGAGAGGTATGTGAGGTATGATCAGCAGTCTATGGAGGAGGATGGAATAACGGGGACATTTATAGAGGAGGACACTCCTACAGAGATCAGCACAGGTGGGTCATTAACACTAAATACATTCCTCCACCCATACTGCTCACTGATTGGTCCAGAGTAGGGCAAGGACTGGGTGATATCAGCCTGTAATCCCCTGGTCACTTTCCTGAGCTGTGTTCCCCGTCCTGTATTCCTGTATTTCTCTCAGATAATCTTCCTTCTCTGTGCTTCAGACACAATTTATGTATCAAGACTGGATTTATGGAGATTTTGGGGTTCAGCTGACAGGAAAATAATGATTTTCACCATAGTTGTTATTAGACCTAGTCACCTGGGGAATGTACCTTGGATCATCTGCCCCATGCCCGGGTCTAGCAAGATCTCTGACAGAACAGTTCTCCCAGGGTTACTTGCTCTGTTGTCTGCTGGCTGTGCCGGGTGGAGGGATATGTCTGTATAGTCTCAGACCCAAGTCACTGAGTGCAGTCCCAGGAGATGGGAGGCAGCGGTGTGGGTCCTCTGCAACTTGTCACATTTAAACTCTTCCACTGATTACTGAATACCAATATTATAAGCCTTACCCCTGCACCATATACTCTATGTACTCGTTCTGATACTGTATAGTCCTAACCTGTGTATCCTATATAATACGTTGTACATTACATAGATCTTTATTGGCACCCATTTTCTACCAGCTGGACATTTTATATCTGATGATTTGATTGGAGCACAGACGTTTACGTGTTGATCATAATCTGATAATATCCTCAAACTTTGGAACCTTAAACAGAAAGTGGTAATGAGGGAGGAGTCATTAACCCAATGATGGTGGTGTTCCATCAGATTAGACGACCCGTCAGAATGTGTAACTGAAGTGACGTTTCATCGCCGCCATCTTGCTACACCCCGCACGCCTCCACAGTAAGGCTACAGTGAGAAGGGGGCAAGCGGACATCTTGTTACACCCACTGGAGTTTTGCATTTTACACTTATTTATGACAGTAAACTGAGGTTATATAGTGAAATGCATTACTTAGTGCTCTGTCTGAATGTTTAGATGTTCAGTTTTAAAAGCAGTATACTTACTGTGGAGGAGTGCGGGGTGTAGCAAGATGGCGGTGATGAAACGTCACTTCCGTTACACATTCTGACAGGTCGCCTAATCTGACGGATCAGTCCAGTCTTCATCTTGGTTGTTCTCTCCCCCATCCTCACTCTCTGACCTCTGGTGGGGCTCAGCCCCGCTGTTATTCATGACTAAATCATGGACTAAATAAGGAAGTGCAAGACTTCTTGTGTTGGGAAGATGGCAATGAGTGATAGAGGGGGTGGGGACACTCGTCCTATAATCCCCTCATCACTGTCACTCCTATAAAAGACAGTTCTCGTTGTCTCCTCACTCTCTGACTAAGGTCTATGAATAAAGAAATGAACTGGTAGGAGATCAGAGGACCCATTTACTAGTTACCTTGAGGGGGGAATTGTAAGATCCTCAGAGACAAAGCTGCCTGATGTGGGCGGAGTCCTGGTTTAGGGGAACCAATCTGCTCATGTCTAGTAATAATCTTTTTATTTCTATTTTAGTAGATGGACGGGAGATGAGGAAAACCTCAGAGGATTGTCTCACTTTGTCTCCAGACTGTGAAGTAGAAGATGAGAACATCACACAGTATAGTCCAGTGGAAAACCCGGCTACCTCAAATGTCCATCCGGCACCCCACAGTGTAGATGGACCATCGTATTCCTCTTATCCTGAGGAACCTCAGACTGTGAGGGACGGTGCCGTTCTTTCAACACATAAGAGGTTTTCCTGTAACGAGTGCGGGAAGTGTTTCCGTTTCAAATCTCATCTTAATGTGCATAAAACATCACACACAGGGGAGAAGCCACATTCCTGTACTGAGTGTGGGAAGTGTTTCCATTTTAAATCCGGTCTTGATGCGCATAAAAGAACTCACAGAGGTGAGAAGCCATTTTCCTGTCCTGAGTGCGGGAAATGTTTTTCACAAAAGTCCAATCTTGAAATTCATCAGTTTCTGCATACAGGTGAAAAGCCGTATTCCTGTCCTGAGTGCGGGAAATGTTTTTCACAGATGTCCATTCTTTCCAGACATCAGAGATCTCACACGGGGGAGAAGCCATATTCCTGTCCTGAGTGCAGGAAATGTTTTTCACAGAAGTCCTATCTTCATATACATCAGAGATATCACACAGAGGAAAAGCCATATTCCTGTCCTGAGTGTGGAAAACGTTTTGTACAAAAATCAGAACTTGTCAGACATCAGAGATCTCACACGGGGGAAAAGCCGTATTCTTGTCCTGGTTGCGGGAAATGTTTTTCAATGAAGTTCAATCTGTGCACACATCAGAGATCTCACACGGGGGAGAAGCCATATTCCTGTACTGAGTGCTGGAAACATTTTTCAGTGAAATCCAGTCTTTACAGACATCAGAGATCTCACACGGAGGAGAAGCCACTTTCCTGTCCTGAGTGAGGGAATTGTTCCTCACTGAAGTCCTGTCTTCCTGTACATCAGGGATCCCACACAACCCTTGAGGTGAATTAGTGCCTTGAGTGCGGGAAATGTCTTCTAAAGGAATGTTGCTGGACATCACAGCTCTCATGTGGGGAAGAAGCACACCCTGATATACACCTCAGATATACTCCATGGCTGATCTTCATCATGTAAGAAACAGTTCATAAGGAGATCAGAGATCACCAAAGACATGGATGAAGTGTTGTACCGTGTTGGCCATTGAAAGCAGTAGAAAATGAAAAATGGAGTCATTACATTTCAGTGGCTGAGTACATTTTGTGGTGTAAGCTTTCACAAATACTTAGAGGTCTATTTTTTTTAAAAAATAGTTGAACAAATGTTACCAGCATTTGCCCATCTGTGATGAATATTGACCATATTTTATTTTATTCACTGATTTCTTTGGCTCCATCTAGTGGCCATACTGATGTATTGTACATTTTTTTACCGTTTGATATATTTTGGGAAAAATACCCCATTATGGTCACCAAATTAAGCTGACCATCATAGGAGATCACTGTGTTAAATTCCGTCCAACATTTGTAACAGCTGAATGAATGCTTGTCACATGCGTTCATTTAATTTTAATTAAATAGATTCTTAGCTGCTTCTGTCAGGCATGGCTTCAAATTAATACGTGAGATCATACTCATGCACTTATGAGTAGCGTAGACATTATTATTATTGATTTAAAATGGGAAATTCTGCATTTGTCCTTTAGATGGCGCTACGTATCACAGAAATTAGCACCATCTAATAGCCAAATGTTGTATTTTCCCTTTGAAATCAAAGGAAACCTTTGAAACAGCTCAGCAAAGAGCCTACTAACATTTGTTACCCCCTCCCATTCATACATTTTACCTGGGTGAGATGCTATTCAATTTTTTTTTTTTTTAAATAGAATCTTGAATGGCAGGAGATGTTTATTCATCTACTTCCCTACCAGGTAATCTCTGACATTCCTACATGTAAAAATTAGTTATTTTTTTGTTCGAAAATTGCTTAGAACCCCTAAACATCGACATATACAGTGCCTTGACAAAGTATTCATACCCCTTGAAATTTTCCACATTTTGTCATGTTACAGCCAAAAACATAAATATATTTTATTGGGATTTTATGTGATAGACCAACACAAAGTGGCACATAATTGTGACGTGGAAGGAAAATGATAAATGGTTTTCAACAATTTTTACAAATAAATATGTGAAAAGTGTGGGGTACATTTGTATTGAGCCCCCCCCCCCCCGAGTCAATACTTTGTAGAACCACCTTTCACTGCTATTACAGCTGCAAGTCTTTTTGGGGATGTCTCTACCAGCTTTTCACATCTAGAGAGTGACATTTTTGCCCATTCTTCTTTGCAAAATAGTCCAAGCTCTGTCAGATTCAATGGAGAGCATCTGTGAACAGCAATTTTCAAGTCTTGCCACAGAATCTCAATTGGATTTAGGTCTGGACTGTGACTGGGCCATTCTAACACATGCTTATGCTTTAATCTAAACCATTCCATTGTAGCTCTGGTTGTATGTTTAGGGTCAATGTCCTGCTGGAAGGTCTCAGTCTCAAGTCTTTTGTAGACTCGAAGGTTTTCTTCTAAGATTGCTCTGTATTTGGCTCCATCCATCTTCCCATCAACTCTGATCAGCTTCCCTGTCCCTGCTGAAGAAAAGCATCCCCGCAACATGATACTGCCACCACCATGTTTCACGGTGGGGATGGTGTGTTCAGGGTGATGTGCAGTGTTAGTTTTCTGGCACACATAGCGTTTTGCTTTTAGGCCAAAAAGTTCAATTTTGGTCTCATCTGACCAGAGCATCTTCTCCACATGTTTGTTGTGTCCCCCACATGGCTTCTCACAAACTGCAAATGGGACAGCTTATGATTTTCAACAATGTCTTTCTTCTTGTCACTCTTCCATAAAGGGCAGATTTGTGGAGAACACAACTAATAGTTGTCCTGTGGACAGATTCTCCTACCTGAGCTGTGGATCTCTGCAGCTCCTCCAGAGTTACCATGGGCCTCTTGGCTCTTCTCTGATTATGCTCTCCTTGCCCGGCCTGTCAGTTTAGGTGGACGGCCATGTCTTGGTAGGTTTGCAGTTGTGCCATACTCTTTCCATTTTCGGATGATGGATTGAACAGTGCTCCGTGAGATGTTCAAAGCTTGGGATATTTTATTATAACCTAACCCTGCTTTAAACTTCTCCACAACTTTATCCCTGACCTGTCTGGTGTGTTCCCTCGCCTTCATAATGCTGTTTGTTCACTAAGGTTCTCTAACAAACCTCTGAGGGCTTCACGGAACAGCTGTATTTATACTGAGATTAAATTATACACAGGTGGACTCTTATTTACTAATTCAGTGACTTCTGAAGGCAATTGGTTCCACTAGATTTTAGTTACAGGGTATCAGAGTAAAGGGGGCTGAATACAAATGCACGCCACACTTTTCACATATTTATTTGTAAAAAATGTGGAAAACCATTTATCATTTTCCTTCCACTTCACAATTATGTGCCACTTTGTGTTGGTCTATCACAGGGGTCTTCAAACTACGGCCCTCCAGTTGTTCAGGTACTACAATTCCCATCATGCCCAGTCATGTCTGTGAATATAAGAGCTTTACAATGCATCATGGGACATGTAGTTCTGCAACAGCTGGAGGGCCGTAGTTTGAGGATCCCTGGTCTATCACATAAAATCCCAATAAAATACATTTACGTTTTTGGTTGTAACATGACAAAATGTGGAAAATGTCAAGGGGTATGAATACTTTTTCAAAGCACTATGTGTGTGTGTGTGTATGTATATATTTTGTGCACAATAAATTTTTATTGAAAGTTTTTATAAACAAACAATAAGGTAAATAACATTTCAAGACAATAAGTCATATGTGTCTGTCATGGTAGTTTCAATAAAGAGCGATAATGCACTGTACTGTAAATACCTGTTACCCAAATAGGGTTCACACTGTAACCGGTACATCCATCGTCAAGAAATATACATTTCTTATATAATCCTATATTTCTAATATACATACAAGATTAACAGGTAACGTCACACTAATTAACCACTTGCTAACCACCCTATTGAAGTTTTACTGCTACAGGGCAGCAGCTGTGCGCCAGATCACATATATTAATGCAAAGGTTAGCATGGACATTGGAGTTTTTTATACAACCCAATGTTATATTTCTCCAGCAATTCCTATTGTGACCATTGGGGCCCTTTTTACACAATATAAATTTGTGACATCATTAAAGACCTTTTTTGTTGCTTCCCATTATCGCGGTTTACATAAAGGTGGAGGGATGGTGTACTATTGGAAATAATTACTTTTTATTTATGACACCACCTGGCTTGTGCTTAAGTGTTTTTTTTTTAGTTTGGAAAGCTTGGTGGGAGAACCCTGAGATTCCTCTGTTAATGTGTGGGTATAGCCCTCTTTCAAAATGGTTGATTATTGCGAGTGACTGCCCAAGTCTCAGACTGAGGCGTGGTTGGCTAGTATTCAGCATATATAGCGGTGAGTCAGTACTCCGCCTGTGCCCCAGGATGACGGCAGTGTGTGACGAAACGTGTCGGTGGAGCAATGTACCGATGTCACCGTGCTACGCAAATCCCAGAGGGATGGACTGCTACACGGAGCTGGCTGGCTTGTACGTTCCATGTAAATTTTAAGTGCTTTGTTGTAAGTGCAATATTTTTATTTACCCAATTAAAAAGTGGAGTTCCGCCCCCCCCCCCCAAAAAAAATAAAAGCCAGCAGCTATACATACTGGCAGCTGCTTGCTTTTAATAATAGGACACTTACCTGTCCTGGAGTCCAGCAATGTCGGCGCCGCAGCTTTTGTGTCCATCAGCTGTCGGGTGTTGCCGCCACCATTGCGATTAAGAAAATCCGGCAGTGTAGCCTTACGGCTTCACACCGGGAACCCTACTGCACATGTGCGAGGCCCCGCTCCTCTTTCCTGCTGGCCCGGCGACAGGTGGAGGAGGAGGGAGCCCCGTGGTAACGTCATGGGCCGCAGCGCGGACTGCTGGAAGTGGGAACAGGATACCTGTCACCGACATTTTTGGGCCTATCCCTCAACATGGGCATTACTAAAAGAAAATGAGTTGTGGTCATATTGGTCCACTGACCCAATGCATCATATGCCCGTGTTCTCTGCTGCTATGGCCAGGCTTAGATATGAGAATGTGATTTATGCACTTCAAGTACAATGAGCTCTGTTGCCCTCGGAGTGACTGAATACAATCAGCTCCACTAAATTCGGACCCTCATAAATCATTTTAACCAAAAATTTGCAGCCTGGTATATGCCCTAAAAAGCTGTCTGCATTGATGAGTCCCTGATCAAGTTTTCTGGCCTCCTTGCTTTCAGTTTCTCCCCAGCAAGTGTGCCAGATATGGGGTCAAAGTGTATAAGCTCTGTGACAGGGCAACAGGCTATATGTGGACTTTCCTGATTTACGATTGTAAAGATAGCAGTGTGGAGCCTCCCGACCACCCAGTCTACATAAAGAGCAGCGGCAAGATTGTTTGGGACTTGGTGTCACCCTTATTCAGGAAAGGGGTACCACTTGTACATAGACAATTATTATACAAGCATGCCACTTTTTAGACACCTTTTTGAATTTGGAATTGGTGCATGTGGCACCGTGTGATCGAATCACCGGGGCTTCCCCCAACAGATTGTAAATACCCAACTTAGACGGAGGGGAGAGAGCCTGCTTGAGAAATAATGAATTGCTTGCAGTGAAGTGGAAGGACATACAGGATGTTTTCATCCTGTCTTCCATTCAGGCAGACACAACAGACCAAATTGCAACAGCAACTGGTGTTGTTGAGAAGCCCCTCCATATCCATGACAACCTTAAAGGGGGGGGCATCAATGACCTGATGATGGCGCTGTCCTTAATTTCCCATAAAGCCAGAGGCTGGTACAAGAAAGTGTCTGTATATTTATTCCAATTGGCCGTGTTCAACGCTTTTGTACTATACAAAGCGTCAGGATGTGGATCCTTCCTAAAATTTCAGGAAGAGATCATCACAGCTGTGGCCCAATTTCCCAATCCAGATGCAGTGAGTCAGCTGCATGAGAGGTATTTTCCGGATGTCCTCCCTGGTACCCCTACCCAAAGAGCACCCCAAAAAAGATGTTGTGTCTGTAGTACACGAGGATATAGGCGTGACCCCCCGTTATTTGTCCCTCCTGTTGTGGCCAACCTGGTCTCTACATCAAGGACTGTTTCTGTCACTACCATACACTAGTGGAGTATTAGTATAGGGTACAGCATGGCATAGTCTAGGGCACACATCTTGAAAGATGTTAGATAGCCAGGGAACTGGCTATTGCATTTTGAATGACCCGAGCCTGGAATGTTTACAGTTACAAAAAAAAGTTAAAAATAAAAAAGTATAAAATAAATAAGCCAAAAATACATGTTTTATTGAGTTAATGTTCTGTTGTTACTGTGTTTTTGTTTTGCAGGAACACCATTCAGCTGCAGCACTGATCTGTTTATTTTGACAGAAACAGGGTGTGCTTTCAGAATACATACATCAGTGATTGAAGCACTATAGGAGGAGATTTCTCCACAGCATTTAAAAAAAAAAAAAGCGTATATGCCGAAGCATGGGGGCTGGGGTGGTCGGTGGGCATATTTTTTTTTTTTTCACTTTTCTTGCCAGTGATTTCTTCATCCACATCAATTGATCATAGTTAGTCAGTTTAAAAAAAAAGACACAAGTCCATCCAGTTCAACCAATAAAAGAGAAAAAAAATCATACAATATACACAATCCAAAGGAAGGCAAAAAACCCCAGCAAAGCATGATCTAATTTGCTACAGCAGGGGAAAAAATTGTTCCTGATCCCCCCGAGAGGCAATCAGATATTCCATGGATCAACTTTACCTATGAATGTTAGCATTCAGTTATATTCTATACATTTAAGAAAGAATCCAGGCCTTTTTTAAAGCAATCTACTGAGCTAACTAGAACCACTTCTGGAGGGATCCTATTCCACATTTCACAGCTCTTACTGTGAAGAAACCTTTCCGTATTTGGAAATGAAATCTCTTTTCCTCCAGATGTAAAGAGTGCCCCCTTGTCCTATGTGATGACCTTAAAGTGAATGACTCAACACCAAGTTCACTATATGGACCTCTTATGTATTTATACATGGTGTTCATATCCCCCCCTTATGTATTTATACATGTTGATCATATCCTCCTTAATCTCGTCTCAAGAGAGAATAAATTCAGTTCCTCCAATCTTTCCTCATAGCTGAGCTCCTCCATGCCTCTTATCAGTTTGGTTGCCCTTCTCTGCACTTTCTCCAGTTCCCCGAAATTCTTTTTGTGAATTGGTGCCCAAAACTGAACTGCATATTCCAGATGATGTCTTACTAATGATTTGGACAGATGATAAATTTCTCTCTGGAGTCCATACCACTCATGCAAAAAAGGACTTTGCTCGCTTTGGAAACCGCAGCTTGGCATTGCATGCTATTATTAACCTTATGGTCTACCAAAACCCCCATATCCTTCTCCACTATGGATTTCCCCCAGTTGTTCTCCCCCTAGTATGTATGATGTATGCATATTCTTAGCCCCCAAGTGCAGAACTTTATATTTATCAACATTAAACCTCATCTGCCACATAGTTGCCCAATTAGACAGTGCATTGAGGTCGGCTTGTAAGTTGGAGACATCCTGTAAGGACGTTATTCCACTACATAGCTTGGTGTCATCTACAAACATTGAAATCCCAGACCCTATATCATTTATAAAAATATTAGAAAGTAAGGGTCCCAGCACTGAACCTTGGGATACTCCACTGATAGCCTTAGACCATTCAGAGTAAGAACCACTACTCTCTGAATTCTGTCCTTTAGCCAGTTTTCTATCCATTTACAAACTTGTCTTTCTAATTGGTAGGCTTTACCTTACACATTAGTCGTGTGTGGGGAACTGTGTCAAACGCTTTTACAAAATCCACGTCCACAGCCACCTCTCTATCCAAGCATACCACAGCCACCCATCTGTCCAAGGTTTTACTCACCTACTCATAAAAAGAAATCAGATTTGTCTGACAACTTCTGTCTTTCATGAACCCATGCTGTCTGTTGCTTAAAATATTTTTTTCCAGCAAGAACTCCTCTATGTGGTCTTTTATTAAACTACCCAGTATCTTCCCAACTATAGAAGTTACACTAATGGGTCTGTTGTTACTTGGTAAAGACTCTGGTCCCTTCTAAAATATGGGCACCACATTGGCTCTATGCCAATCCAATGGTACCATTCCAGTCATTAACAAGTCCCTTAAAATTAGAAACAATGGCTTTGAAATGACAAAGTTCAATTCTTTTAGATCAGTGGGTGGATGCCATCTGGCCCTGGTGCTTTTTTTTACCCTTATTCTGTCTAAATATATCTGGACCATTTCACTTTTAAGTCATTGTGTGCCATAGGCTGCATTAAAAAAAAAAGAACATTACTGTAGCGCTACCCCCGCAGGAGCCGCTTAAGTATGTTTGTTGCGTAATCTGCCTCTCAACCCCAATAACAGTCTCTGCCCCTCTTGGCACACCTGGCAATAGTGTAAGTGCAATGACCAATGAGAAACACACACGTTATGATAAAACACAGAAATTGTCTTTACTGCAATATTTCTGTGGAAAACTAAAAGACAGGGGATTCCAACCCTGAGAATAACCCCAAGAGCAGAGGCAACACTTCAGCAATGGCAACTCTATATCAGATTGGTTATCTTTACATAAATTGACTCTATGAGTCCAGAGGCAGGAGAGCAGAGGAACGATCCTCTCGTATATCAGACCTCTCTCTTCTGTCCCCTGACACCACAGGCCCAACTGCAAACACTGTACCCAGATCCACATTCAATGAATTAACCCTCAAGGTAAACAATTCTGCACACCCACTTTATTTACAGAGCCCTGAACATGCGTGTGCGTGCCCGTATGGCACCAGTAACCACCAGTAACTTCAGTCCCTTAGAGAAGGATGAGAACTTGTGTCTTCAGCTAGCCACTTTTGTTGGTGCACTTAAACTCCTGAATGGCAGAGCAAATCAATACAACTGGCATGGATCACCAAACAAAGAATGCAGGATCTTTCTCCGGAAGGTGAATAAGGGTAATGGTGTCTGTATACAGTGTCCATTAAACTCTGTGTGCAGTGTCCTTGTTTCCTGCAAATTGGCAAAAGCCCTCTCACCAATCCTACGGTCAAGGCCCAAATTAAGTTCATGGAACAGGCAGGCTTTTAGTGACCCAACTGATCACCTTACACTGGAACGCTTCACACTGTCGGTGCAGGTGCATCTGGATATGAACCTGATATCCCCCTCTCTCAGGCTGGATGTCCCTGACCGGCTGTGGACACCCGGAACAACGTGGTGGACTGACCCGAGCACCTCTCCCCTTCCAGTCCAGTCCCTTCTCCTGCCTCGTGGTCACTGAATTCCCTCAGGCAAACAAGATAGAGTCTTTTCCCCAGAGCATACTGGCTCTTGTAGTTCTATACAGTTTAATCTGAACGTAAAATTTGAGTCCTGGGACTACAATTCCCTGTATGCTTTGCTCCCTGGTAGTAAACACTCTATTGGCAGGATGTGATGACACAGAGTCTTAGCTGGCACTAGAGAGAATCAGTCTCACTGCAACAATGTTGTAGAGTGTCTTCTGATACTGCAGGTAAGATAACCAGCTCTCTGCTACATTACATATATGCCCAAGGACCAACAAAGTTGTAATACGTTTCTGGACTTTGGTTATACCGGGAGGATGCTTGCAGGTGTAGGCATCATCTTGGTATTGTTTTTTTTCAGCCTGTGGTTGGCTTTCATTTAAAAGCAATTCTAGCCTATAGATTTTTTTTTTTCTTATGCCGCGTACACACGGTCGTACTTTTCGTCTACAAAAGTCCAACAGACGCTGATGGACTAAAGCTGGCTGGTAATCCGATCGTGTGTGGGCTTCTCCGGACTTTCAACCGACTTTTTTAGCCTCAAATACGACGTACTTTAGATTTGAAACATGCTTCAAAACTTTTACTTCGTACCTACGACGGACCCCGAAATCCGCTCGTCTGTGTGCTAGTCCGACGGACAAAAAGCCACGCTAGGGCACCTATTGGCTACTGGCTATGAACTTCCTTATTTTAGTCCGGTGTACGTCATCACGTACGAATCCGACCGACTTTTGTGTGGTCGTGTGTAGGCAAGTCCGGTCGTTAGAAAGTAGGCCGCAAGTCCGCGGCAAGTCCACCGAAAGTCTGCCGGAAGTCTGTCCGACAGGCTGTCCGACTTTTGTAGACGAAAAGTACGACCGTGTGTACGCGGCATAAGAGTCTCCGCTTGTAAAAGCAGAGTACCTGTCACTACACATTGCTATCATAGGGGATGTTTACATTTCCTGTGATAACAATAAAAGTGATTAATCACTTGCCAACCGGCTACAATCATTATACGGTGGCAGGTTGGCTCATTCCCGCATAGCGCCATACCAGGCTCGCGCGTGTCCGCTGCGGGACCCAATGCACGTGGCTGCGATGTCCGCCAGCCACCCGCGATCGCGTGCAAGAGAGCCAAAATGGGGATTTGTATATAAAAACACACAAATCCCCGTTTTGACAGGGGAGGAGAGATAGATCTGCTGTTCCTAGTAATTAGGAACAGCGATCTGTCTCCTCCTCCAGTCAATCCCATCCACCACAGTTAGCAATACACCTAGGGAACACACTTAACCCCTTGATCGCCAATGGTCCCAAAAAAGTGTCCGATCTGTTTGCCGCAATGTCGCAGTTCCCGCAAAAAAAGTAGATCGCCGCCATTATTAGTAAAATTTAGAAAAAACACATATATATATATATATATATATATATAATAGGATTTTTATAGCAGCTTACCTGTAAAATCCTTTTCTTGGAGTACAACATGGGACACAGAGCCTTAAGTAATAACTTAATGGGTTATGGGCCACCTTCAGGTGATGGACACTGGTATACACAATCCAGGAAGTTCACTCCCTATATAACCCCTCCTCCTTCCAGGAGCACATCAGATTTTGTAGCAAAGCAATATACCTAAACCCCAAAAAAGAGGCGAGGGACCACTGTGTCCCATGATGTACTCCAAAAAAAAGGATTTTACAGGTAAGATGTTATAAAAATCCTATTTTCTTTATCGTATATCATGGGACACAGAGCCTTAAGTAATAACTTAATGGGAAGTGCCATAGCAATGCTACTTGAGGGGAGGGAGACACAACCTGGAGGGTACCCCCAGACTTGAGGAATATATACTGCTGCCTGCAGCACACTGCGCCCAAAGGCGATATCCTCATACCTCCTTACATCCACTTGATAAAACTTGGTGAATGTATGTACTGAAAACCAAGTTGTGGCCTTACAGATCTAAGCCATGGAGGTCTGGTGACGCACTAACCGCCCTCATAGAGTGTGCTTTGACTTGAAAAGGGGGAATCTTACTCCTTAAAATATAAGTTTGAATTAAAACTTGACGAATCCACTTAGTGACAGTGGATTTCAACGCTGCCTGTCCTTTCTTAGGACCCTCTGGCAGAATAAATAAGACATCAGTCTTACGAATCTGAGCAGTTGTCTTTAAATAGATTTTCACTGCTCTCACCACATCAAGACAATGTAGTGACTTCTCTTCCCTAGAACATGATTTTGGAAAACGATGGCAGGACAATATCTTGGTTCAGGTGAAAACCAGAAACCACTTTTGGCAAAAAGTCTGGACGAGGGTGTAACACCACTCTGTCCTCATGAATAATCAAATATGGCTCTTTACAAGAAAGAGCAGCCAATTATGAAACCCTCCTTGCTGAGGATATAGCAACCAAAAATACCAACTTCCTTGTCAGAAGGACTAAAGGAATATGTTGTATCGGTTCAAATGGCTGTTTTTGCAACACAGACAAAACTAAGTTCAAGTCCCAAAGGTTTAACCACTTCAATACCGGGCCAATTCTGACACTTTGCTCCTACATGTAAAAATCATCATTTTTTTTGCTAGAAAATTACATAGAACCCCCAAACATTATATATGTTTTTTTAGCAAAGACCCTAGAGAATGCAATGGCGGTTGTTGCAACTTTTTATCTCACACAGTATTTGCGCAGGAATTTTTCGAACGCGTTTTTTTTGGGGAAATAAAATGTTTTGTGTTTAAAAAAAAAAACAAAACAGTAAAGTTAGCCCAATGTTTTTGCATTTTGTGAAAGATGAAGTTACGCCGAGTAAATAGATACCTAACATGTCACGCTTCAAAATTGCACACGCTCGTGGAATGGCGCCAATGTTCGGTACTTAAAAATCCCCATAGGCGACGCTTGAAATTTTTTTACTGGTTACATGTTTTGAGTTACAGAGGAGGTCTAGGGCCAAAATTACTGCTCTCGCTCCAACGTTCGCGGCGATACCTCACATGTATGGTTTGAACACCGTTTTCATATGTGGGCGGGACTTACGTATGCGTTCGCTTCTGCGTGCGAGCACACGGGGACAGCGGCGCTTTATAAATTTTTTTTTTTTTTTTATTGTTAATTATATTTTATTTTTTTTATTTTGACACTTTTTTGAAGAAAAAAAAAAAGATCACTTTTATTCCTATTACAAGGAATGTAAACATCCCTTGTAATAGCAATATGACATGATATGATATGATATGGGGTTTTTAAACTAGGCGATGGGGGGGAGGGTCCAGAGACAGTGATAGCCAGCGCGGAAGATATTCCAGAGGGTAGTATTGGGGGCATTAGTGATAGGTTAACCAAAGCACAAAAACACAAGGTGAGTATAGTAGCAAGTCCTAGTTGCAATCTTGAAACACCCAATACAGACAATATGCGACCGGTCTAAACTATGTGGCATGTTCACCAATGCCAGGAGCATGGCGGACAAGATGGGTGAACTAGAGATACTGTTGTACAAGGAGGATTTGGATTTTGTGGGAATTTCAAAGACCTGGTTCAACAGCTCTCATGATTGGCTGGCAAACATTCAAGGGTATACCCTATACCGCAAGGATAGAGAGGGTAAAAAAGGGGGAGGGGTATGCCTATATATCAAGAATAATGTACAAGTGAATGTGAGAGATGACATCACTTAAGGGAGCTAGACAGGAGGTGGAACCCTTATGGGTAGAGCTCCAAAGGGATGAAGCTAACGGGAAAATAATACTGGGAGTATGCTATAGGCCCCCTAACATGAGGGAGGAAGTGGAGACGGATCTCCTATCACAAATTGGATTAGCAGCAAGGATGGGAAGTGCTATCATAATGGGGGATTTTAATTATCCAGACATAGACTGGGCGGAGGGAACCGCGCATTCATTTAAGGCTCGCCAGTTCCTTAATGTCTTGCAGGACAATTTTATGGGTCAGATGGTAGACGCACCAACTAGAAATAAAACATTACTGGATCTACTGATTACCAACAATACAGACCTGATCACAGATGTGGAAATACGGGGCAATTTAGGTAACAGCGATCACAGGTCAATTAGTTTCAGTATAAATCACACAAATAGGAAACATGAAGGGAACACAAAGACACTGAATTTCAAAAGAGCCAACTTTCCTATACTACAAACCTTGCTAAAAGGCATAAATTGGGATAAAATATTAGGAACAAAGAATACGGAGGAGAGATGGGTTTGCTTTAAGAGCAGATTAAATAAGGGCATTAGCCAATGTATCCCATTGGGTAATAAATTTAAAAGAGCGAACAAAAATCCTGGATGGCTTAACTCCAATGTAAAAATGCATATAAAAGCAAAGGAGAAGGCCTTCAAAAAATACAAGGTTGAGGGATCATCCTCAGCATTCAGACTTTATAAAGAATGCAATAAGAAATGTAAGGGTGCAATTAGGACGGCTAAGATAAAACATGAAAGACACATAGCGGAGGAGAGCAAAAAAAATCCCAAGAAATTCTTTAAGTATGTAAACAGTAAAAAAGGGAGGACAGACCATATTGGCCCCATAAAGAATGAGGAAGGACATCTGGTTACAAAGGATGGGGAGATGGTGAAGGTATTGAATTTATTCTTCTCCTCAGTCTTCACGAGTGAATCGGGGTGCTTCAGTAACCAAAACTGCAGTGTTTATCCTCAGGACACAACACAGGAAGCACCTACATGGTTAACAGAGGACGGAATTAAAATTAGATTTGAGAAACTTAACATTAATAAATCACCGGGACCAGATGGCTTGCATCCGAGGGTACTTAGGGAACTCAGTCAGGTGATTGCCAGACCGTTGTTCCTAATTTTTACAGACAGTCTATTGACTGGAATGGTACCAGCTGATTGGAAAAAAGCCAATGTAGCACCAATATATAAAAGGGCCCAAAAAACATCCCTGGGAATTACAGACCAGTTAGCCTAACATCAGAAGTATGTAAACTCTTGGAGGGGATGATAAGGGACTATATACAAGATTTTAGTAATAAGAATGATATCATTAGCAGTAATCAGCATGGATTCATGAAGAATCATTCTTGCCAAACCAATCTATTAACCTTCTATGAGGAGGTGAGTTGCCATCTAGATAAAGGAAGGCTCGTAGACGTGGTGTATCTGGATTTTGCAAAAGCATTTGACACAGTTCCCCATAAACGTTTACTGTACAAAATAAGGTCCGTTGGCATGGACCATAGGGTGAGTACATGGATTGAAAACTGGCTACAAGGGCGAGTTCAGAGGGTGGTGATAAATGGGGAGTACTAAGAATGGTCAGGGGTGGGTAGTGGGGTTCCCCAGGGTTCTGTGCTGGGACCAATCCTATTTAATTTGTTCATAAACGACCTGGAGGATGGGATAAACAGTTCAATCTCTGTATTTGCAGACGATACTAAGCTAAGCAGGGCAATAACTTCTCCGCAGGATGTGGAAATCTTGCAAAAAGACCTGAACAAATTAATGGGGTGGGCGACTACATGGCAAATGAGGTTCAATGTAGAAAAATGTAAAATAATGCATTTGGGTGGCAAAAATATGAATGCAATCTATAGACTGGGGGGAGAACCTCTGGGGGAATCTAGGATGGAAAAGGACCTGGGGGGTCCTAGTAGATGATAGGCTCAGCAATGGCATGCAATGCCAAGCTGCTGCTAATAAAGCAAACAGAATATTGGCATGCATTAAAAGGGGGATCAACTCCAGAGATAAAACGATAATTCTCCCGCTCTACAAGACTCTGGTCCGGCCGCACCTGGAGTATGCTGTCCAGTTCTGGGCACCAGTCCTCAGGAGGGATGTACTGGAAATGGAGCGAGTACAAAGAAGGGCAACAAAGCTAATAAAGGGTCTGGAGGATCTTAGTTATGAGGAAAGGTTGCGAGCACTGAACTTATTCTCTCTGGAGAAGAGAGGCTTGAGAGGGGATATGATTTCAATTTACAAATACTGTACTGGTGACCCCACAATAGGGATAAAACTTTTTCGCAGAAGAGAGTTTAATAAGACTCGTGGCCACTCATTACAATTAGAAGAAAAGAGGTTTAACCTTAAACTACATAGAGGGTTCTTTACTGTAAGAGCGGCAAGGATGTGGAATTCCCTTCCACAGGCGGTGGTCTCAGCGGGAAGCATTGATAGCTTCAAGAAACTATTAGATAATCACCTGAATGACCGCAACATACAGGGATATGTGATGAAATACTGACACATAATCACACACATAGGTTGGACTTGATGGACTTGTGTCTTTTTTCAACCTCACACATGTCAGGAGCTCTTAATAGTTAGATATGGGGTCAATAAGACCCCATATCTCACCACTAGGCTGGGAAGCCTGAAATAAAAAAAAAATCAAACGATCGCCGCTTCCCAGCCGAAGCGGCGCCGTTTTTTTGAATGGAGAGGCCAGGCGTGACGTCATAACATCGCGCCCGGCCTCCGACGATCATAGAGACTCCAGGGACCATCTGGTCCGCCGGAAATCTCTATGATCCACATCCGGCGCCGGCGGATCCACTCTCCGCCTCACCGATCGTAACGGTGAGTCGGAGCAAGCACCGGAGGGCGGCAGGAGGGGGGGGGGACGTCTCCTCTCGCCTCCCATAGGAACGATCAAGCGGCGGAACGGCCGCTATGATCATTCCTATGGTGTAGAGATTCGCCGGCTGAAACCGGCAATATCTGAATGATGTCTGTAACGTGTATTGAAGTGGTTAAAGGAGATTTGACTGGCGGATTAAGCCGCATCACCCCTTGCATAAAACCCTGGACTAAAGAATGTGAAGCAAGCGGTCTTTGAAATAAAACTGATAAAGCTGAGACTTGGCCTTTAATAATACTCAAGGCCAATTTCATCTCTACCCCTAATTGTAGAAAGGCAAGAATTCTGTCTATGATATATCTCTGAGGGTGCCAACCCTTGGATTCACACCAGGAAACATAAGCCCTCCAGACCCTATAATATATAGTTCTGGAAGCTGGCTTCCTTGCATAAGCAGGGTAGAGATAACTGACCCGGAAAGCCCACGTTTCTTCAAAATGTGGGTTTCAATAGCCAAGCCGTTAAATTTAGAGACCGTAAAGTAGGATGGAATATCGGTCCCTGTGAGAGCAGATCTGGCCGTAGTGGGAGGGACCATGGACTCTCCACTGCCATCTTTACGATTTCTGCATACCATGACCTTCTGGGCCATGCTGGTGTTACCAGAATTACTGGCTTTCTTTCCAGCTTTATCCTGCAAAGAAGTCGAGGCAGTAACTGAATAGGGGGAAATGCATAGATCAGTGAGAACTTATCCCACGGGGTCACCAACGCATTTGTTCCACATGCGAGTGGATCCCTTGTTCTGGCCACAAAGTTGACTAACTTCATGTTGAACCTGGACGCTAGAGGATCTACGTCCTGAGTCCCCCATCTTTGGCAAATAGTCCAAAAAATTTCGGGGTGAAGAGACCATTCCCCCTGAAGTAACTGCTGGTGACTCAAGTAGTCCACCTGGCAATTCTCTACTCCTGGAATGAAGACTGCCGACATTCCTTTCTGCCCAAGTTAGAATATGGTTCACTTCTCTCTGCGCTGAGACTCTTGTTACCCCCTTGGTGATACAGGCCACAGCTATGGCATTGTCGGATTGGATCCTGACAGGACAATCCCGTAACCTGAAAGTCCAGGCCTTCAGAGCCAGACGCACTGCCCAAATCTCTAGGATATTGATGGGCAAGGTTCTTTCCGCTCTTGACCACTGTCCCTGGACAGCTGTCTTTTCTAGTACTGCTTCCCAGCCTGAAAGGCTGGCATCTGTCATTACCACTTTCCAGATGACTGGTCTGAAGGATTTTCCTTTCAGCAGATTCTGGGTTAGTCACCACCAACTAAGGCTTTGAGGCACTCTTGGGGACAGCCGCGTTGGCAAGTCTAAAGCTTGAATTGTTTTGCTCAAAGTAGACAGGATACTGTTTTGCAACATTCTTGAATGGAACTGGGCATAGGGAACCGCTTCGAATAAAGCCACCATCTTTCCTAGCAACCTCATGCAAAGGCTAATGGAGGGATCGCCTTTGGACCTGACCATCTGCACCAGCTCTCTTATTGAGTTGATCTTTGCCTGAGGCAGGAACACCTTTTTCTGGGCTGTGTCTATGATCAGACCCAAATACTCCAGCTTTCTTAGCGGAATTTCTGTAGGAAGATTTCTGTAGGTTGAGAATCCAACCCAAACTTTTCAGGTAACCGGTTGTAATGCGTACGCTTTGCTCCAAAGGAGCCACCGACTGGTCTATTAGCAATAGATCGTCTAAGTATGCCAAGACTGTTATGACCTGTGCCCTTAACCTGGTAAGAGGTGGGCCAGGACTTTTGTAAACACCCGGGGTGCTGTAGCTAGCCCGAAGGGCAGGGCTACAAACTGGAAATGCTGCTGTTCTACCTCAAACTGCAGAAACCTTTGGTGAGCGGGAAATATAGGAACATGCAGATATGCATCCCTGATGTCGACGTCAGAAGTTCTCCTCCTAGGAGGATAGAAACTACTGACCTGATCGTCTCCAAGCAAAAGGAGCAGATCTTCAGGAACAGATTTCGATTTTTTAGATCTAGAATGGGTCTGACATCTCCATTTGGTTTTGGTACCATAAAACCGTTTGAATAAAACCCCAGACCTTGCTCTTTTGTGGGGATTTGTATGATCACCCCCTGAGATATTAAATCGGTCTAGTGCCCGAAACAGAGATTGTCTTCTCTCTGGATCTTTGGGGACGCTTGACCTCAGGAAAATAGACGGGGAAAGTCTAGAAATTCCAGCTTGTACCCCAGAGTTACCGTGGAGATGACCATCTGTCCTGAATTTCCTCTTGCTAGACTTCTGAAAACTGCAGAAGTCTTCCCCCCACCTTGGTGAGGGGGGTTGCCTCTTCATGATAAGGCTTTAGGATTCTTCTTTGCAGATTTCAGGCCCCAGGACTTCTTTTGAGTCTGGACCTGACCCTGAGGTTTTCCTCTAGAGTCTGACGGCAGAGGCCGTCGCCACTGCCTAGAGGCAAAAGCCCCTGGTGCAGGGGAAAGAGCCCATTTAAATGAAGGGCGTTTATACTTTCTTTTGACTGGCAAAAGAGTACTTTTCCCACTAGAAATTGTTTGGATATACTTGTCCAAATCTTCCCCGAATAGCCGCTCCCCATGAAAAGGGAACCCAGTTATCAGGTTCTTACATGTTGCTTCGGCTGACCAATTTTTTAACCACAGGATTTTACGCATATGTACAAGCATAAGCATAAGGCGGGACACCTAGTAAATAGACTCTTTAAAAGCATCTATAGCAAACCATAATGCTTTTGGTAGTTCAGCCAATTCCCAGACTTGTTGTGCAGGAATATCTTTAAGGTCCTGTCTAAATTGGTCCTTTAGGGATTGACAGGTGCCTATTGCAGTGACTGCAGGCTGAGTAATGGCACCTGCCAAGGAAAAAACAGATTTTAACAGGAATTCCAACCTTTAATCTGTTGGATCCTTAAGCATTTGTGCATGGTCTACTGGACAAATTAGGCTTTTATTCACACTGGACATCGCAGCGTCAACTGCTGGTACTTTCCATTTTTTGGTGAATTTCTCCTTCATGGGATAGAGAACTGAAAATCTCTTTGGAGGGAGGAAATGCTTAACCAGGTGATCCCATTCAGCAAAAATAAGCTGTTCTAGTAATGCATGGACAGGAAACGCATGCAAAGGCTGTGATGCTTTGAAGGAACCCAAGGAAGAAACTGAGCTTTCAGGAGACTCCGTTAGCATTAAAGTAGAACGAACCATCTCCATAAGAGATTGTATCAGCAATTTCTCAGATTGTGAGGCTGAAAAAGGTTCATCCACCATTGTTTCCTCCACAGAGGAATCAACGGTTTGTCTTTCCTCCTGATCAGCTGAGGGTAATACCTTATCCTGTGCCCACTGTTCCCCTTGCAAAGGGTCTAAAGTGGGGGAGGGGGATCTAACACGCTTCCTATCCATTTGAATAGAGGATGCGATTAAAGACGCTAATCTTCCTTCCAGACCCTAAAGGGTGGAGGAAAGGACATCTTCAGCCATGTATACATGGACTGAGATGTGAGAAGCAGTTGCACCATCAATTTGTTCCAATGGCTCACCCTGGCTTGCCATAATTGGTAATTCAGGCGAGGATGAGAGTGTGGAAATGCGACTGGAGATCCTAGCGCCTGGGGGTAAAACCTTTTTGGTCTTTGTGGTGTCTTTTTTAGTAAGCATAGTCCTAAGCACAAAAACAGAGGCACTATTAAATTGCACTTAATCGCTGAACATAGTCATGACAGTAAAGCCGCTATTGAGTTCAGCCTAGTGCTGGGAAAAAAAGTCCTTCCTGTATCAGGAATGCCAGTTGCAACCCTTACATGCCCCACAGCTCCTGTGTCCTTGTGTGCAGACGGCTTGCTTCCTCATCGTCAGCCGAGGAGAGACTGTTCCAGCTGTAGTTTTATTATCCTGTTTGCCTGCCATACGTCCTCTTGGACGTTGCCCGGCGCAGCGCCTAGGCCACGCCCCCTCTGTAAACTCGCCCCCCACTTTCGTTTTTGAAAATGTTCCTGCGCACGAGCTAGCGGCAGCTTTCGGGTCTACAGACCCAACACGAGGGGGGGGGGGAGAGGCAAAGCCCCTGACACCAGCCAGCATAAGGACACAACAGATGAAACAAAATTCGGGACCTCCACCCCCCCCCACTGCGACGGGGGGAGGGGGGTTACAAGGGGGTACACCGCTGGCATTTCCCCAGCCCTCTGTCCCTTCAGGGGGGAGAAAAAAAAGCATTTTGGCAGGTCTCTTACCTGAGAGGAATTCCCCTGCGCAAGCTGCTACGGCCACACACAGACTGACACTGAGCTTACAGTGAAGACAACAGATTAAGGTATGTGCATAGACTCCCTCTAGTGGAGAATGAAGGCATGACAACATTTTTCCCTTAAAGAAGAAAGCATAGGTGGACTTTTTAGTTCCTAAGTTTCTTCCCTTACCTTAACCCCGCCGCAGGATTTGCTGAATTGACAGACAATCCAACCTTCACCCATCACGGCGGACTGCGTTTAGCAAACCTTCAAGGACCGGGTCCCTTTATATTGGGGTTCTACTCCCTTGGACCTGTAAAAAGCACCCCACCAGGAAAGCTTTAGGTAATGTAGCATGACTAAAGCCCTGGGTCCCGGGGTCCAGCCCCGGCGTTACAGGCAAAACCTTGTGCTTCGGATACGAGGCCCCAGGTACCAACCACTTTGGCCTCAGTGGCACTTTGGATGGATCTGGTTTATGGAGGCTATTTAAATCCAGCATGGATCCCTCCTGGAGCTCCTCAGAGCACATCTTCACTCGTGACCAACACCTTAGACACTGGCGAAAAAACTGATGTGCTCCTGGAAGCAGGAGGGGTTATATAGGGAGTGAACTTCCTGGATTGTGTATACCAGTGTCCATCACCTGAAGGTGGCCCATGACCCATTAAGTTATTACTTAAGGCTCTGTGTCCCATGATGTACGATAAATAAATAACGCGATAACTTTTTCGCAAACCAATCAATATACGCTAAAAAATATATGTAGAAGAATACATATTGGCCTAAACTGAGGAATCATTTATTTTTATTTTCTTTTAATTTTTGGGATATTTATTATAGGAAAAAGTAAAAAATAAAAACCACAGAGGTGATCAAATACCACGAAAAGAAAGCGTGCGCAATTTTAAAGCATGTCATGTTTGGTATCCATTTACCCGGCGTAAAACCATCTTTTTATATTTTAACACATTTTTTAGTGTATTTTTTCCCCAAAAGCATTTGCGTTTGAAAAATAGCCGTGCAAATACTGTGTGACATAAAAATTGCAACACCCACCATATTATTCTTTAGGACCTAGATATAGATATAATGGTTGAAGGTTCAAAGTAATTTTCTAGCGAAACAAAATTGTTTTCATGTACACATAAAGGGTCAGAAAAGGCTTGGTCTTCAAGTGGTTATAAGAGTGGTTGATGTGTGGCAGAAACTTCCAATGTTGGGCATAAAATGCCAGAGCAGTTCAAACCCCCCCCCACCCCCCAAATGACCCCTTTTTGCAAAATAGACACCCCTAGGTATTTGCTGAGAGGCATGTTGAGCCCATGGAATATTTTATTTTTTGCCACCACAAGAATGTTGGAAACCAGTGTCAGAGGTGTAGCGCTACACCCCCCATCAGGAAGGAGTATGCATGTGTTACCCCCAAGGTACCTCTTGTGACCAGTCATTGTTTCAGTCAGTAGGAGTCATCTAGGCTGCAACTATGTACATCTGGGGCATGTGTCTGAGGAGAAGAACACTGGCAGCTGCTGACAGAACTTAGAGACTCTCCATCAATACCCTAGATGTATGGCTGTGCCACCTAACATGGACACAGGCACAGCCCTCCGCCTCACACCTGATGTCCCCCCAGCTGCACTACACAAGGCCCAGCGGTCAGAGAAGGTGGGGGGCACAGAAAGAACACTGACTCCTCCAGTTGATGCCAAAAGTCCCCTGGGCTACCCCGAGCACCACTTCCACTATGTAGTGCTCCAGCTCTCCAGAGAGGCACCCAACAATAAAAAAGTGTAGGAACATCTTGTGTCCATATTGTGGAATAATACTGCAGTGCCTCATTATTGTGAAATCACTATGCGCAATAAAATACAACCAATATTCATCATCCCTATGCAATAGCTGGTCATATTCATTCTACAAATGTTTAAAAAATAGATCTCTAAGTGTTTGTGAAATCTTACACCACAAAATGTACTCAGCCAATGAAAGGTAATGTCTCCATTTTTATTTTTCTCCTGCTATCAATGGCCAACACAGTACAACACTTCATCCATGTCTTTGGTGATCTCTGATCTCCTTATGAACTGTTTCTTATATGATGATGATCAGCCATGGAGTATATCTGAGGTGTATATCAGGGTGTGCTTCTTCCCCACATGAGAGCTGTGATGTCCAGCAACATTCATATAGAAGACATTTCCCACACTCAAGGCACTAATACACCTCGAGGGTTGTGTGGGATCCCTGATGTACAGGAAGACAGGACTTCAGTGAAGAACAATTTCCTCACTCAGGACAGGAAAGTGGCTTCACCCCCGTGTGCAATCTCTGATGTTTGGAAAGGCTGGACCTCACTGAAAAACATTTCCCACACACAGAACAAGAATACGGCTTCTCCCCTGTATGAGATCTCTCATGTGTTTGAAGATTGACCTTATATGAAAAACATTTGCCGCACACCGAACAAGAATACGGTTTTTCCCCTGTGTGAGATCTCTGATGTTTGTAAAGACTGGACTTCTCAGAAAAACATTTCCCGCACTCAGAACAGGAATACGGCTTTTCCCCCGTGTGCAATCTCTGATGTGTGTAAAGATGAGACTTCTGTGAAAAACATTTCCCGCACTCAGAACAGGAATACGGCTTCTCCCCTGTGTGAGACCTCTGATGATCAACAAAATATGTTTTTGTTGCAAAACATTTCCCACACTCAGGACAGGAAATTGGCTTCTCTCCTGTGTGAGATCTCTGATGCCTGTAAAGACTGGACATGTGTGAAAAACATTTCCCGCACTCAGGACAGGAAAGTGGCTTCTCTCCCGTGTGAGATCTCTGATGTCTGTAGAAATTGGACGTCTGTGAAAAACATTTCCCGCACTCAGGACATGAATATGGCTTCTCACCTGTGTGAGATCTTTTATGCCTATTAAAATGGGACTTAAATTGGAAAAACAACCCGCACTCGGTACAGGAAAACCTCTTATCTGTTGGAAGGACGGCACCGCCCCTCACAGTCTGAGGTTCCTCAGGATAAGAGGAATACGATGGTCCATCTACACTGTGTGGTGCCGGATGGACATTTGAGGTAGTCGGGTTTTCTCCTGGACTATACTGTGTGATGTCCTCATCTTCTACTTTACAGTCTGGAGACAAACTGAGACAATCCTCTGAGGTTTTCCTCATTTCCCGTCCATCTACTAAAATAGAAATAAAAAGATTATTACTAGACATGAGCAGATTGGTTCCCCTAAACCAGGACTCCACCCACATCAGGCAGCTTTGTCTCTGAGGATCTTACAATTCCCCCCTCAAGGTAACTAGTAAATGGGTCCTCTGATCTCCTACCAGTTCATTTCTTTATTCATGGACCTTAGTCAGAGAGTGAGGAAACAATGAGAACTGTCTTTTATAGGAATGACAGTGATGAGGGGACTATAGGACGAGTGTCCCCACCCCCTCTATCACTCATTGCCATCTTTCCAACAGAAGAAGTCCTGCACTTCCTTATTTAGGCCATGATTTAGTCATGAATAACAGCGGGGCTGAGCCCCACCAGAGGTCAGAGAGTGAGGATGGGGGGAGAACAACCAAGATGAAGACTGGACTGATCCTGAAGACCACCATCATTGGGTTATTGACTCCTCACTCATTATCACTTTCTGTTTAAGGTTCCAAAGTTTGAGGATGTTATCACATTATTATCAACATGTAAAAGTCTGTGCTCCAATCAAGTCATCGGATATAAAGTGTCCAGCTGGTAGAAAATGGGTGTAACAAAAGAGAATACATATTATGTTTATATATAGCAGTGGGTAGAGAGGAGAGAGAAAAGTCAGGACTATATAAACAGTGGAAGCTTAAATGTTTACGCGAGACAAGCTGCAGAGATCCCACACCGCTGCCTCCCATCTCCTGAGACTGGGAGAATTGCTCTGTCAGAGATCTTACTAGATTCAGAGATGGGGAAGGAGACCCAAGACTCATACTCCAGGTGCCTAGGTCTATTAGTGAAAGTCAACATTTTGTTGCCAGCTGAACCCCAGAACCTCCATAAATCCAGTCTAGATACATAAATTGTGTCTGCAGCACAGAGAAGGAAGATTATCCGAGAGGAATACAGGAATACAGGACGGGGAACACAGCTCAGGAAAGTGACCAGGGTATTACAGGCTGATATCACCCAGTCCTTGCTCTACTCTGGACCAATCAGTGAGCAGTATGGGTGGAGGAATGTATTTAGTGTTAATGACCCACCTGTGCTGAACTCTGTAGGAGTGTCTTTCTCTATAAATGTCCCCGTTATTCCATCCTCCTCCATAGACTGCTGATCATCCCTCACATACCTCTCTTCTTCTTCTGTTTTACCCTCAAATTCTATATCGATTGGATCTCCACTCTGGATAAAAAAAAAAAAAAAGAAAGAAAGTGAATATCATCCCTAAAATATAAGCTTTATTATTGTGACATCACATAAGAAGTCCGCACATTGTCTCCATGAGTCTGTTTTATAAGCTCCGTCCCACCAACCTTATAATGGTGAGGGATGGTGTGATCTTCCTGTGTGGAATACAGAGGACGGGGACATCTCTCTGGTGGGTTCCTGTAGCTGGATGACTCCACCATGGTGTCCTGGTACAGATCTTTGTGTTTTTTTACAGACTGGGGTGACTCCTCCATCACCCCATCCTCATCCTCCTCCTCTTTTATCTCTTCTTTAACCTCAACTTTAGAATCTCTCAGGTTTCCACTCTAAATGAATAATAAAAATTACATCAATGGTAACAATGCAGATAACAGTACAGATCCTAATGATACCATCAGTGTTTGTTCCTCATCTACCTGATGATGGTGAGGGATGGTGTGACCTTCCTGTGTGGAATCCCGGGAATACAGAGGACGGGGACATCTCTCTGGTGGGTTCCTGGTATTAGGTGAATCCATCATATCCTTCCGACTTTCTAAAAACTCCTCCATCACTCCATACTCCTCATCCTCCACTTTATATTCTTCTTTAACAACAATATTATAATCCCCAAGGTTTCCACTCTGAATATATAATAAAACATTAATTGTAACAAACATGCTGTGTATAAATCAGAACTAACAATAATTGTCAATCATCTACCTGATGATGGTGAGGGATGGTGTGATCTTCCTGTGTGGAATCCCGGGAATACAGAGGACGGGGATATCTCTCTGGTGGGTTTCTGTAGCTGGATGACTCCACCATGGTGTCCTGGTACAGATCTTTGTGTTCTTTTAGAGACTCTGACTCCTCAATCACCCCATCCTCATCATCCTCCTCTTTTATCTCTTCTTTAACCTCAACTTTAGAATTTCTCAGGTTTCCACTCTGAATATATAACAACAATTTCATCAATGGTAACAATGCAGATAATGTACAGATCTAGGGCTGAAACAACTAATCGATTAATCGACAACTAATCGATTATGAAATTAATCGATTACTATTTTCATAATCGAATAATCGGCCAGTAACATAATGGGGTTAAAACGAGTCCTTTATAGTACAAAAAGAGCAAATCGCTACTGTAAATATTACTTTCACAGTTCTACAGTAAAAAAAATGTACCCCTTACATTAGTGATTATCTGCTTTTTTTTTTTTTTTTTTGTACTATAAAGGGCTAATTTTCGTTTTTTTAACCCCATTATGTTACTAAACGTCTTAGACCTGGTTCACATCTATCTGTTTTTTGGTGCTTTTTGCAGAAACACACTACAGTTCATTTACATGGTTTCCTATGGGACACGTTCACATCTATGCTTTTTTCAGCCGCTGCGTATTTAGAAAGGGTCAAAGGACTTTTTTAACGCAAATCAGTGCTTTTTTGGTTTAATATACTTCAATGGAGAAGCTGCAGAAGAGCATGTAATGTGTTTTTGCAGCAATTTGTGTTTTTTTTTAATCTGCTCAACGACAAATTGTCCAAAAAAAAAAATGCAAAAACGCAAATCGCAGCAAAATCACGTGCGCAAAAATCACAACGCACAGCAAAAAGCACTGCAGAAACATCAAAAGCAAACCGCATAGGTGTGATATTTACCAGATTCACTCTTTAATAGTATATACAGTATATCTCCTCTAATAGGATATCTCTTCTAATAGTATATACAGTATATATTCCTTCTAATAGCATATACAGTATATATATATCTCCTCTAATAGTGTATACAGTATATCTCTTCTAATAGTATATACAGTATATCTCCTCTGTTATTCTCAGAGGAGATTAGATATTTTGCTCCCTAACCATATAATTGGTTATTTATATTTACCACTGCATAGAAATATTTAGGAATAAATTTCCTTTTTTTAAAACTTTACATATTAACTGAATTATACACCACACTTTTTTTTTTTTAAGGTTATTAACCGATTAATCGAAACAATAATCGGCCAACTAATCGATTATGAAAATAATCGATAGTTGCAGCCCTATACAGATCCTAATGATACTATCAGTGATTGTTCCTCATCTACCTGATGATGGTGGGGGATGGTGTGATCTTCCTGTGTGGAATCCCGGGAATACAGAGGACGGGGACATCTCTCTGGTGGGTTCCCATTACTGGATCCATCTGTAGGAAACACACACACTGACTGAATACATTGTTTCTATGTGTTTATCAGATGATGGGGGATCTAGGTGGAGCCTCCGTACTGCTCTCTCCTTTACAATAAAGTCTCCTCTTACCCGGTGATGTGAGGGGCGGCTGATTGTCCATCATGACGTCCTTGTAGAGATCCTTGTGTCCTTCTAAATACTCCCACTCCTCCATGGAGAAATAGACAGTGACATCCTGACACCTTATAGGAACCTGACACACACAATGATACAGTCACCATCCAGACACATCCCTTGTCTGTTACTGGATAATGTCCCAGAATTCCCAGCACCGCTCACCTCTCCTCCATCATCTCTCTGGTGACTTCTAGAATCTTCTTTGTATTTCTCTATTCTATCAGGGAGGGAGGTGGAGGCAATGTGATGGTCATATGATCTCCAGACTTCATAGGAGGATAACTAAATAAAAACACAAAAAGTATACGTAAATGAAATTCTCAGAATCCTCCTCACCTCTCCAGTCAGGTCTGTGTTTTATTAATAGAGATAAGAGTGATGTCATGTGACCTCCCAGAATCCTCCTCACCTCTCCAGACAGTTCTCTATTTATTAAAGGCCTACTTCAAACTGAGGTGTAATTTACCTACAGAGGTTTACCCAATCCATAGGTTAAAGGCTTGTCGTAAGCAATTCTGGTGTCTTTATATACAACACAGGACCAACAGTCCCATGTTGCAAGTGAGGAACCCAAGATTCCATCCACATCAAAAGCATCAGAAAAAAAAGCCGGATGGAGGGACATTGGGGAGGTGGAGCTGTGAAGTCAGTTTGATGTCATAGGATGTGCTGACTCTGGATGGAGGGACATTCGAGGAGGATCTGAGGTCAATGAGATGTAGGGCTGCAACGATTATTTTCATTCCACCCCCCAGGATCACTGCAGGTGTGGAGAAAAGCTGTGTAAGAGGATATGGAGGAGAGACGAGGAGGAGATCCAGGAATCAGGATAAAGGTCAGGACAAGCAACAGACGAGCGCATCCAAGAGATGAAGCCGGGGTCACTACACAGAAAATCAATCCAAGGAAACAACAGGCAGGACGAGGAATAGCAAGAAGGAGCTCAGAGACAAATGAGAATATTGCTCAGCCAATGGGAGATTATCTCAGCATGACTTACATAATGAAGGAGAAGAGGGGGAGGGGAGGAAGTCACTTATGGTGACCATAGAGACATGGAAATTCAGCTGGTTCAGCAGGGATCGGTCACATTTCCATCCATGTGTGGTCACTGCCGGATAAAAGTCACTCCATCAGCGGCTGCAGCCAATAGCTTCATCACTGATCTGTGTATTGTGAGAGCGGAGGAGCGCCCCCCATTGTCAGAATACAATAGTGCAGCGGGGAGGATTCCCCCATCCCCCTCCAATGTGTGGATGGGGGAATCGCTTCAGATTTTGTCACTCATCCCGCTGACTGAACTATAAAACTGAACCATGTATGGCCAGCTTTGGAAGGAAGATATATTCATCATCAACTGATCCCCCTGAAGGGGTTAATCTACATATTACCTCCTCTGCTGCCAGATCCAGCAGTGTCTACGTCTTTCTGCTGCGAGTTCCTGAACTGTCTTCTCTCTACGTCCTACCAAATGAAACTTCCTGTCTTTACTTGACATCACTTCCTGTCTTCCATAGAGACTTCCTGTCTGGGTAGAGGTGAGATCACCACCTTGTGGTGTTTAGTGGAACTGCAGCCCAGAGAAACTTCTCGTAGTGTGAACACGGCCTTGTGCTGTGTGTGTATGTACTGTATATCCTTTCTCTCCTCCCTGAGCGTGTATGAAGAGGCGGAGTTCTGTGTGTGAAGAGGCGGAGCTCTGAGTGTGTATAAAAAGGCGGAGCTCTGAGTGTGTGTGAAGAGGCGGAGCTCTGAGTGTGTATGAAGAGGCGGGGCCCTGAGTGTGTATAAAGAGGCGGAGCTTTAATTGTGTATGAAGAGGCGGAGCCATGAGTGTGTATAAAGAGGCGGAGCTCTGAGTGTGTGTGAAGAGGCGGAGCCCTGAGTGTGTGTGAAGAGGCGGAGCTCTGAGTGTGTATGAAGAGGCGGGGCCCTGAGTGTGTGTGAAGAGGCGGAGCTCTGAGTGTGTATGAAGAGGCGGAGCCATGAGTGTGTAAGAAGGGGCGGAGCTCTGAGTGTGTATGAAGAGGCGGAGCCATGAGTGTGTATGAAGAGGCGGAGCTCTGAGTGTGTGTGAAGAGGCAGAGCCCTGAGTGTGTGTGAAGAGGCGGAGCTCTGAGTGTGTATGAAGAGGCGGAGCCATGAGTGTGTAAGAAGGGGCGGAGCTCTGAGTGTGTATGAAGAGGCGGAGCTCTGAGTGTGTATGAAGAGGCAGAGCTCTGAGTGTGTAATAAGAGGCGGAGCTCTGAGTGTGTATAAAGAGGCGGAGCTCTGAGTGTGTATAAAGAGGCGGAGCTCTGAGTGTGTATGAAGAGGCGGAGCCCTGAGTGTGTATGAAGAGGCGGAGCCCTAAATGTGTATGAAGAGGCGGAGCTCTGAGCGTGTATGAAGAGGCAGAGCTCTGAGTGTGTATGAAGGGGCGGAGCTCTGAGTGTGTATGAAGAGGCGGAGCTCTGAGTGTGTATGAAGAGGCGGAGCCCTAAATGTGTATGAAGAGGCAGAGCCCTAAATGTGTATGAAGAGGCGGAGCTCTGAGCGTGTATGAATAGGCGGAGCTCTGAGCGTGTATGAAGAGGCGGAGCTCTGAGTGTGTGTGAAGAGGCGGAGCTCTGAGTGTGTATGAAGAGGCGGAGCTCTGAGTGTGTATAAAGAGGCGGAGCTCTGAGTGTGTATGAAGAGGCGGAGCCCTAAATGTGTATGAAGAGGCAGAGCCCTAAATGTGTATGAAGAGGCGGAGCTCTGAGCGTGTATGAATAGGCGGAGCTCTGAGCGTGTATGAAGAGGCGGAGCTCTGAGTGTGTGTGAAGAGGCGGAGCTCTGAGTGTGTATGAAGAGGCGGAGCTCTGAGTGTGTATGAAGAGGCGGAGCTCTGAGTGTGTATGAAGAGGCGGAGCTCTGAGTGTGTATGAAGAGGCGGAGCTCTGAGTGTGTATGAAGAGGCGGAGCTCTGAGTGTGTATGAAGAGGCGGAGCTGTGAGTGTGTATAAAGAGCTCCTGCTGGAACAGCGGTTGGAGGAGGAGTCTAGGAGGGAGATGACAGAAAGCACAGCAGACTCTCAGGAGTGAGCGAGGAGGATCCAGTTCCTTTGCCATCGGAGGTGAGGAGAGTGTGAAGGATGTTGGTGACTCTGGTAGATGAAAAGCTGGGAGTCATATTGCTCTGGTGAGTGGGGAAGCACTACTAAGGGGGCGCCCTCACCATCACGTGTGTAAGAGGTGGAAGAAGGCGTGGCTACACTACAGCTGGCACAGTTTGGAGCACCGAGAACTTTACACCTTATCAACTTTTCATTGATTGGTGGAGTTTTTTTTTAGCACAATAAGTTCATTGAAGTAGATGAAAAGTGGAAGCAGTGGACTTGCAGAGAACACTATATTGAGTACAAAATATTGTATGATTACATGAATTTGCACAGATTTTTAGTTCATCTAATAGAGCAGTAAATATTATAAGATTAATAAAGTAGGTGTAAAGTGGAAGCAGTGGATCTGCAGGGATCATCATCTTGAGCACAAAGCACTTTATGTTGTATATGAATTTGCACATGGTTCAGTTTACTTCATTTATTGATAAACACCATAAGATCCATGAAGTAGGTGTAAAGTGGAAGCAGTAGATCTGCAGAGAATATTATTTGAGCTCCTAGCACTTTATATATGAATGTATCCACATATTTGAGTGTATTTGTGATGATTTATGTGCACACACAATAGGACAGCGCTGTGACACATAATGCTCTTCTAGTTGATAAAGGGAATACTTACCTTTGTTACAGCAGCAGTCCGGTAGAAGTTATTTTTGTAGGTATTTCAGTTGTTACACATAGCGCGGGTTTTGGGAATAAACTGCTGATTGGATATTAATTGCTGTACTTCTTATCTGTCTGTTAAATGTCTTGTTGAGGGAAGTGAGTGGTCACGCACTACCGGACCCGTATTCTGTGGCCGTCTCGGACGGGCAGACCCCGTGACTGAGTCTACGTTTTGGGAAGACCCACCAGTGGCGACCCAGGTGGCAGTCGAGCCCTGTAGACAAAAACCTCTCCTTGTCTTACTGTCTGTTTTGTCCTCGTTAACTTGAGATTGGGATATGGTCTGAACCGGTACCAGGTGACGAATAGCGGAATTACCAGACTCTTTCAGAATCCTCGTGACCCGTCTAAAATCCCGAGCAGACACATAAATATCCCCAGTCATCGAGACAGAAAACAATGGGGCAGAAATTGGTTAAGCCAGAGAAAGGAAAACTCGCATGTGACTTAGTCACGGAGAGGGGGGGGGGGGGAATTATGTCAAGAAAGCAAAAAAATTGGCGAAGATCTGTAGCATTGCCATTCCTCCAGGGGGTAGATTGCAGGAATGGCGGAAAATACTGAAGGAAAAGCGGGGGGTGTTATCTGACAATGGTCTTCTGAAAACTGCAGAGGCTTGGCTCAATGTGGCAAGAGCAATCCAAAGGGAGAACTGGGTGGAACAGGAAACCCAGCAGGGGGGTAATGTTGTATATGTGTACCATGAAGGAAAAAGTGTCCCTGATGCCCTACCTGAACCACCCCCATACCAGGGGAAGTGGGCTGAGCTTAAAAACACACCAACACCCCTGTACCCTGTGTTGAATGCTACCAGTTCATATTTTAGCCCAAACACCCCCGTAACTTTAATGCCGAGTTTGAACGGGTCTGTGACAGGGGGGAACTGCAGTTGGCAGCAACCAAGCCACTGCGCCGCCTCCCATTGCCCAGCTCCCAGACAGCGTAATTCCTGTCTTGCCCACAGTGGCGTCTCCAGCTTTCATATTTAGGGGGGTCACATGGGGGGACAGGGACAAAAGTAGGGGGGCAACTATAAAATGCATATATATATATATATATATATCTATATAGATATAGATAGATATATATCTATCTATATCTATATAGATATATATATAGAGATAGATATATATATATATATATATATATATATATATATATATATATATATAGGTATATATAGATATATATAGATATATAAATATATACTGGGGCCCTATACTACGACCCCACAACAGTCTGTTTTTTCAGTAACTGAGAGTCCTGGTGGAGTCCTTCCTGCAACTCGCTCTTCTCCCTGCCAATGAGGATGCAGGGGAAGGAGCAGATCGGGCGGCCGTGGTTGTGTGAGCGCTCGCATTATGCAGTGTCAGCAAGCAGAGGGAGGGGGGAGGAATCACCCGCAGGAGCTGACTGGGGACTCTCTCCCTCTTAGACATTGATATTTTGTAAAAAAATAAAATAAAATTTTTATTGGGGGGGGGGCACATGGTGGGGCACAGCATAATGTTGGGGGGGGGGGGGTCAGGCCCCCTCTGCCCCCCCTAGGGACGCCATTGCTTGCCCACAACACAGAACCCGTTCATTGGCACACCACCTGCTGCAAACATCCCCAACCAGCCAGGCCCCCTCCAGTCCTGATACCCCAACAGCTATTCCCCTATGAGCCAGGGCCTGAGCCGCAGCCCATACCCTTAGCCCAAGACCTGGCTCGACACATTACTCAGAATACTCGCCAAAACAGTAAACGAGCCTCCAGTGCCTACTATTACCAAAACACACATGAATCCCAGTTGTCAGGAAACCCAGATGAGCCCGACCCCCAAGAGCCCTGGAGTGGCCGACCCCAAGTTCAACACTCGCCAGCCCCCCGTAGTGATGAGGGGCATTAAAGCAGCAGAAGGTGCCCCAATAATGTACGTTACCTTTACCCCGCCCCAAGTAATGTCATAACCTGCCTGACCCGGAGAAGTGGCCAATGCCCTTTTATAGCAGCATAATACAAATAGAGAGTACCTATGCTGCAGCTTGGAGGGACCAGTACAACCTCTGACGCACGAAAGCAGGTGACGCCTACTGGCCTATCATGGAGAAAAATTTGACAGAGGGTAGAACATTTAACGACACTGACTATGAATCAGGCCTAGAATTCTGCGACCAATTACACAATTGGGCTAAGGACAAGTTGGCAGACCAGGCCACAACTTTACAAGACATAACACAAGATAAGACAGAAACTGTTGAGAAATACCAAGCCAGGTTAATGCAGACATTCTGTCATCACTGACCTAGGTTTTATAACCACTTGACAACTGGGCACTTAAACCCCCTTCCTAACCAGACCAGTTTTCAGCTTTCCGCGAATGGACCCCTAAATGTCAGGTGACCTCTTTTTTTTTGACCACTGGGCACTTAAACCCCCTTAATAACCACACTAATTTTCAACTTTCAGTGCTCTCACATTTCGAATGACAATTACTCAGTCATGCAACACTGTACCTATATGAAATTTTTGCCCTTTTTTTCCACACAAATAGAGTTTTTTTTTGGTGGTACTTAATGACTGTTGTTTTTTTTATTTTTTGCGCTATAAAAGAAAAAAGACTGAAAATTTGGCAAAAAAATGAATTTTTCTTTGTTTCTGTTATAAAATTTAGCAAATTCGTAATTTTTCTTTGTAAATTTTGACCAAAATTTATACTGCTACATATCTTTGGTAAAAATAAGTACAAATCGGTGGATATTATTTGGTCTTTGTGAAAGTTATAGAGTCCAAAAGCTATGGTGCCAATATCTGAAAATTGATCACACCTGAAGTACTGACGGCCTATCTAATTTCTTGAGACCCTAACATGCCAGAAAAGTACAAATACCACCCAAATGACCCCTTTTTGGAAAGAAGACATTCCAAGGTATTTAGAAAGATGCATGGTGAGTTTTTTGAAGTTGTCATTTTTTCCCACAATTCTTTGCAAAATCAAGATTTTTTTTTTCACAAAATTGTCATATTAGCAGGTTATTTCTCACACACAGCATATGCATACCACAAATTACACCCCAAAACACATTCTACTATTACTCCCGAGTATGGCGATACCACATGTGTGAGACTTTTACACAGCATAGCTACATAGAGAGGCCCAACATGCAGGGAGCACCTTCAGGTGTTCTGGAGCACCCAGGCCAATTCTGACATTTCTCTCCTACATGTAAAAATCATCATTTATTTGCTAGAAAATTACATAGAACCCCAAAACATTATATATGTTTTTTTAGCAAAGACCCTAGAGAATACAATGGCGGTTGTTGCAACTTTTTATCTCGCACGGTATTTGCGCAGCACTTTTTTGAACGCCTTTTTTTGGGGAAAAAAACAAAACAGTAAAGTTAGCCCAATGTTTTTGCATAATGTGAAAGATGAAGTTACGCCAAGTAAATAGATACCTAACATGTCACCCTTCAAAATAGCACACACTCGTGGAATGGCGCCAAACTTCACTACTTAAAAATACCCATGCGATGCTTTAAAATTTTTTACTGGTTACATGTTTTGAGTTACAGAGGAGGTCTAGGGCCAAAATTATTGCTCTCGCTCTATCAATCGCAGCAATACCCCACATGTGTGGTTTGAACACCGTTTTCATATGTGGGCGGGACTTACGTGTGCATTCGCTTCTGCATGCGAGCACACGGACAGGGGCTCTTTAAAACATTTGTTTTTTCTTTTTATTGTTCATTTTAATTAATTTATTTTAGTTTGACACTTTTTTCCCCCCAAAAAAATTTTTGATCCCTTTTATTCCCTTGTAATAGGAATATGGCATGACAGGTCAATAAAACCCCAAATCTCACCTCTAGGCTGGGAAGCCTGAAATAAAAAAACAAAACAAAAAACGATCCTGGCTTCGATCGTAGCGGTGAGTCGGTAGAAGCACCGGGGGGAGGTGGGGGGACGTCCCTTCTTGCCTCCCGTAAGAACGATCAAGCAGCGGAACAGCCACTATGATCATTCTCATGGTGTAGGGAATCACCGGCTGAAAAAGCTGATATCTGAATGATGCCTTTAGCTGCAGGCATCATTTAGATATCCCCGCACAAAGTCAAGGACGTCGTATGACGGCCGGCAGGCGAGAAGTGGTTAAAACGTTTTTTTTTTTTAACACACAGTTGTCCATTTATACAGTATTCATAACACATAGCATGTACATACCGAAAATGACACCCCAAAATAGATTCTCCTACTCCTCCTGAGTACGGCGATACCGCATGTGTGAGACTTCTACAGCCTGGCCACATACAGAGGCCGAGTACAGCCGAGTATGGCAGAGTATGGCAGAGTATGGCAGAGCATGGACGAGTATGGCTCAGCATGGCAGGGTATTGCAGGGTATCGCCGAGTATGACTGGGTATGGCAGAGTATGGCTGGGTATCACCGAGTATTGCAGAGTATGGCTGGGTATGGCTGGGTATGGCTGGGTATTGCAGAGTATTGCTGGGTATTGCAGGGTATTGCAGGGTATTGCACGGTATTGCAGAGCAGTGCATGGTATTGCAGAGTAGTGCAGGGTATTGCAGAGTAGTGCAGAGTATTGCAGAGTAGTGCAGGGTATTGCAGAGTATTGCAGAGTAGTGCAGGGTATTGTAGGGTATTGCAGAGTAGTGCAGAGTATTGCAGGGTATTGCAGAGTAGTGCAGGGTATTGCAGGGTATTGCAGAGTAGTGCAGAGTAGTGCAGAGTAGTGCAGAGTAGTGCAGAGTATGGCAGAGTGTGGCAGGGTATTGTGGGGTATTGCAGAGTAGTGCAGGGTATTGCAGGGTATTGCAGAGAAGTGCAGAGTAGTGCAGGGTATTGCAGAGTATTGCAGAGTAGAGCAGGGTATTGTAGGGTATTGCAGAGTAGTGCAGGGTATTGCAGGGTATTGCAGAGTAGTGCAGAGTAGTGCAGAGTATGGCAGAGTATGGCAGGGTATTGTGGGGTATTGCAGAGTAGTGCAGGGTATTGCAGAGAAGTGCAGAGTATTGTAGAGTATTGCACGGTATTGCAGGGCATTAGAGTATGGAGGGATGGCTGAGCATGGATGGATGGATTTGACTGTATTTGTCACAGAGCAGCGCTGTGGGCACTGTGGGCCGCTCTCTTTGCCTCTCCTCTCACACTGTACCGATCGGTACACAGAGGGGAGAGAAGAACCGGCATCATGACAATGACGCCAGTTAGTTTACATGTGATTGCTCCGTCATTTGACGGAGCGATCACATGGTAAACGGCCGCGATCAGCAGCCGTTTACCATGATCCGTGATGCGCCAGGTCCTCTGGACCCAGCAGTCACGGATGTTCTCGGGTGCGTGCCCCAGGGGGCGCGCGAGAGCGGGATTCTGGGAGGACGTCCATGGACACCCTCCCAGAATAAGCCGACCGCGCTGTAGCCGTCTTTCGGCTATGGCCCGGTCGGCAAGTGGTTAATGTGCACATGAAGGCACATGTACAAGTGTTCTCAACAGCGTTTGTCACGGGCCTAAAAGACTCCATAAAAAAAAGGGCTGATGGTATCTCGACCCGAATATCGTATGATTGCCAGAGACTCACTTTTATTGGTGGCAAAGGGGCTAGAATCCAGTCAGAATAGCAAGAAAATAACTCCTCTCATGATGGCCTCTGACACCCAATACCCGCCTCCCCAGCAGAGACCCCCGCGCCTCTGCTTTAACTGTGGAGGCCAGGGACACTTTAAGAAAGAATGCAGAGCACCCAGACGACAAAGACCCCAATGGGGTCCAAAAGGTGATCAGTCTACCCCGATCCCAAAGCAACTTGCCCCTACAGAAGACCATCTGGACTTACTCTGCTAGGATATGGGCAAACCTGTGTCATCCCACCTAATGACAGTGTCCTCAAACACAAACAGCCCATTGGAAAAGGTGACCATCCCGATTGAAGGTCACCCCACCACCTTCCTAATTGACACAGGCACAGTCAGAAGCGTGATACGGGCGCAAGATCTATCGGACACTTCCTACTTATCAGATATAGATATTTCATGTTTGGGTGTGGACGGCTCACCTAAATCCCACCCATTAACCAAACCCTTAGTCAGCACTTACAAGGACCTACTTGCCAGATTCGTGGTCTCCCCAACCTGCCCCCTGAATCTTTAAGGAGCAGATGTCCTATCCTGCTTGCAAGCCTCCATCACCTTCACACCAGAAGGTACAATCAGCATCTCTACCCCTCCTTACTACTGAGGATCAATCGGCCCTGTGCTCCATCCCACTCCTGATAACCCTAAAGACTACCCCTAGCCACCAGCCAAATACCCCCAAAAGTCCTAAGAAGAATCCCAGACAAACTCTGGTCAACAAGGGCAGAAGACATCAGACATCTAAATGCCTTACCAGTGTACATCAAGATGACTTCACTGGCAACCGAGAACTTTAATAAACTGAAGGATGCGATATCCAGCACCCCGGCCCTTAGGTTACCCGACTATGAGCAAACATTCAAATTGTTCATATGTAAAAAGGATTACGCTGCACTAGAGTGTGTTAGACATGCTACTAAATTATAGCATGTTAGAATAAGTGTGTCTAAATAAACGCATGTGGATGTGGGAAACATAATACCTCTACAAGGTAAGCGGACCTAATAATAGATAAATACTCTGAATACAAATGTGAAAATTGACAAATGCATATAAACGCATCAAAGTATAAATGCAAATTCAAATGTGAAATATGACAGATTAACGCATCAAAGTGCACAGGTACCAATAAGCATAACTGAATCACAGCATTACTAGTGCAATGAATAAATTAATATAAACGCATCAAAGTGCAAATGTGCCAATATGCATAACTAAATGACAATATTGCTGCTCAAATGTGCAAAATATAAACGCATAAAGTGCAAATAAACATTTATATTACAATATAAATATATATATGAGCATGTAAAAAGTGCTAAGTGCAAAAAATACAAAACAAAAAGTAATCTGGCGTCACATAGTTCATGTGTAAAAAAAGTCCTCAATGGAACCAAAAATGGTTCACTATGAAGTCCCTCAAAAGGTATAAAGGTGCCTAAATGTTTAGAGCAGTGCACTGACGCACCTATATATTGTGAGCCATCCATGAAGATGATCATATCCGGACTGGGCAATGGTGTCTCGGAGACCGTGGGGAGGTGAGAAGTTTCCATTTTCATGACTTCAAAACAGTTATGGTCTTTGTCATTACCCATTACAGATTTGTTTATGGACAATAAGGCCAGACAGTGCCCGTTGCCGTTACTGCATACTCGATGTGGTATCTTCCACCATAGTTACATAGTTACATAGTAGGTGAGGTTGAAAAAAGACACAAGTCCATCAAGTCCAACCTATGTGTGTGATTATGTGTCAGTATTGCATTGTATATCCCTGTATGTTGTGGTCATTCAGGTGCTTATCTAATAGTTTCTTGAAGCTATCAATGCTCCCCGCTGAGACCACCACCTGTGGAAGGGAATTCCACATCCTTGCCGCTCTTACAGTAAAGAACCCTCTACGTAGTTTAAGATTAAACCTCTTTTCTTCTAATTTTAATGAGTGGCCACGAGTCTTGGTAAACTCTCTTCTGCGAAAAAGTTTTATCCCTATTGAGGGGTCACCAGTCCGGTATTTGTAAATTGAAATCATATCCCCTCTCAAGCGTCTCTTCTCCAGAGAGAATAAGTTCAGTGCTCGCAACCTTTCCTCATAACTAATATCCTCCAGACCCTTTATTAGCTTTGTTGCCCTTCTTTGTACTCACTCCATTTCCAGTACATCCTTCCTGAGGACTGGTGCCCAGAACTGGACCGCATACTCTAGGTGCGGCCGGACCAGAGTTTTGTAGAGCGGGAGAATTATCGTTTTATCTCTGGAGTTGATCCCCCTTTTAATGCATGCCAATATTCTGTTTGCTTTGTTAGCAGCAGCTTGGCATTGCCTGCCATTGCTGAGCCTATCATCTACTAGGACCCCCAGGTCCTTTTCCATCCTAGATTCCCCCAGAGGTTCTCCCCCCAGTGTATAGATTGCATTCATATTTTTGCCACCCAAATGCATTATTTTACATTTTTTATGCATTTATACATTTTTGCCCACCCCATTAATTTGTTCAGGTCTTTTTGCAAGGTTTCCACGTCCTGCGGAGAAGTTATTGCCCTGCTTAGCTTAGTATCGTCTGCAAATACAGATATTGAACTGTTTATCCCATCCTCCAGATCGTTTATGAACAAATTAAATAGGATTGGACCCAGCACAGAACCTTGGGGAACCCCACTACCCACCCCTGACCATTCTGAGTACTCCCCATTTATCACCACCCTCTGAACTCGCCCTTGTAGCCAGTTTTCAATCCATGTACTCACCCTATGGTCCATGCCAACGGACCTTATTTTGTACAGTAAACGTTTATGGGGAACTGTGTCAAATGCTTTTGCAAAATCCAGATACACCACGTCTACAGGCCTTCCTTTATCTAGATGGCAACTCACCTCCTCATAGAAGGTTAATAGATTGGTTTGGCAAGAACGATTCTTCATGAATCCATGCTGATTACTGCTAATGATATCGTTCGTATTACTAAAATCCTGTATATAGTCCCTTATCATCCCCTCCAAGAGTTTACATACTATCGATGTTAGGCTAACTGGTCTGTAATTCCCAGGGATGTATTTCGGGCCCTTTTTAAATATAGGAGCTACATTGGCTTTTCTCCAATCAGCTGGTACCATTCCAGTCAGTAGACTATCTGTAAAAATTAGGAACAACGGTCTGGCAATCACTTGACTGAGTTCCCTAAGTACCCTCGGATGCAAGCCATCTGGTCCCTGTGATTTATTAATGTTAAGTTTCTCAAGTCTAATTTTAATTCCGTCCTCTGTTAACCATGGAGGTGCTTCCTGTGTTGTGTCATGAGGATAAACACTGCAGTTTTGGTTACCATCATCAGCATACCGTGAGCCATCCACGAAGATGATCATATCTGGACTCGGCAATGGTGTCTCGGAGACCGTGGGGAGGTGAGAAGTTTCATTAGGGTTGGGGTCCACTGTTATCCCCTCTGGAAGTGGGAGAAGTGTGGAGGGATTGAGGATAAAGCAGCGCATCAGGGTAATGACACCTGTTGTACCTTCATCCCTGATAATATGGGCCCAAATAGGAAAGTGACCTTAGCCATCAAGAAGCTAGAAGAACTGTTAATAGAACTGAAGAAGAATTTGGGTATAGATCAGCCATGGGACCAGTGGTTTGGGTGGTTGAGTGGTTGGCAAAAGACCTTGGCTTGGATAGGTACTGTAATACTAGTTATTCTGATCTTTCTAGCTATTATAGTATGTTGTGTTATCCCGTGTGTAAAGAAATTCCTAGGCAAAACAGTTGACCAAGCGGCCCCAGTGATGATACACCAGGACGCAGAAGATGAGGACTATGAGAAGCCCCATGCCCCATTACAGTCCCTCCCCATATCTACAAATTATAAGATCATTCAGCCATAGGGATAGCATCTGACTTCCACATGTGCAAAGACTGTGGCAAGGGGGGTGATGGGCCAGCCATCACCCGTCTAATGTACAGCAAAAAAAAAGTTCCAAGGCACATGAGGACAGATGAGTTAGACCACCTACTAGAGACAAAATAGGAAATAAACATTTCAAGGGGGGACTGTTATGGATTGATTAATACTTTGATAAAATGACTATTTCTATAATGTGCACATTTACATGCCTCACTCCTTACTCAAAATTGCTGCTAGAGCACCCCCTCCCATCGAGTGAAACAGGAGTACTCAAGATGGCGCCTCAGGCATATACCCACCCAAGCCTGACATCAGGAGCAACCTGGATGAAACCGGCCAGAAGAACCTCAGGTAAGGGATTACCCAATCCATGGTTTCCGGCACAAACTATGACTCGTGTTTTACTATAAAAGAGGCTGCACGCCCAAGCAATAAAGGAAGTTTCATTGTAGCTGAACAGTGTGTCAGCGTGTTTCTTCTACGTGCACGTAATTACATCTGAAATTAGGCCAGGTGCAGATACTCGTTCAGACACTTGTCTGGGTCCAAAACAACATAATTGTCGAAATCTGGGGATCAGGAGCCATTTCCACCCTTTACTCTCGGCTGGGGTTCTTCGTATCCATATAACAGATGTTCTACATGACTAAATCTCCAATCAATTTTACTGCAAAATCAAAGGGGCCAAAATTGCTCCCGCGATTGCTAATATATTTCTATCCCCCTTGGTGGGAGTGGAGATGACCCCATCTAAAAGGCTATACAGTACATACACACACAGCACAAGGCCGTGTTCACACTACGAGACGTTTCTTGGGTCTGCAGTTCCTCTGAGCTCCACAAGGTGGTGATCTCACCTCTACCCAGACAGGAAGACTCTATGGAAGACAGGAAGTGATGTCAGGCACAGACAGGAAGTACTGGGTGAGAGGTGAGTCGGGAGGAAGTAGAGAGAAGACATTGTTGGAAGTGGCAGTAGAGGAGGTAATAAGATCTTATTTTCTATTTACACCCAGTAACCCCCCGTCATGTCCGTCCTCTTCCTCCATAGTCACTGTGATGTCTTTTATCTCCAGCAGATGATGATACACACATATATAGTGTGGAAACCTAGATTAACCCCTTCAGGGAGATCAGTTGATTAATATATTTTGGTTCCAAAGCTGGCCATACATGGTTCAGTTTTATCGTTCAGCCAGTTGGACGAGTGAAAAAATCTGAAGTGATTCCCCCATCCACACATTGGAGGGGGATGGGGGTATCCTCCCCGCTGCACTATTGTATTCTGACAATGGGGGGCGCTCCTCCGCTCTCAGAATACACAGATCAGTGATGAAGCTATTGGCTGCAGCCGCTGATCGAGTGACTTTTATCCGGCAGTGACCACACATGGATGGAAATGTGACCGATCCCTGCTGAACCATCTGAATTTTCATGTATCTATGGTCACCTTAACCACTTCAGCCCCGGACCATTTGGCTGCCCAAAGACCAGAGCACTTTTTGCGATTTGGCACTGAGCCGTTTTTAACTGACAATTGCGCGGTCGTGCGACGTTTGACCCAAACAAAATTGACGTCCTTTTTTCCCCACAAATAGAGCTTTCTTTTGGTGGTATTCGATCACCTCTGCAGTTTTTATTTTTTGCGCTATAAACAAAAAAAGCGACAATTTTGAAGAAAAAAGCATTATTGTTTACTTTTTGCTATAATAAATATCCCCCAAAAATACATATAAAAAAACCTATTTTTTTCCTCAGTTTAGGGCGATAAGTATTCTACATATTTTTGGTAAAAAAAAAAATTGCAATAAGCTTACATTGATTGTTTTGCGCAAAAGTTATAGCGTCTACAAAATAGGGGATAGTTTTATGGCTTTTTTATTATTATTTTTTTTTTTTTACTAGTAATGGTGGCAATCTGCAATTTTTTTTTTTTTTTTTTTTTTTAAATTCCTTTATTTTATTTCAACAATGTATGTTACAGTGTGATATACAAGTTATCAAGATCTATAACATTTGGTGAGTGATAAAAAAGATAAAACAGAGGTATGAAGAGGACTTTAACAGAAAATTACCGTCGACTAAAGACGTGAACACATATTCATTCCTCTAGTATTACATGGTCTGCATAATGAAAGCAGAGCCTGAGTGTATGGGGAAGTCTGATGTTATGGTTATCATACTATCCATTTACAAGCAGTTCCCTGTGGTATGCCTCATTTAAACTAAAGGCTCGTGTATTTATCCTTAGACAACAGGTATATAGATAGACCAAGATAACAAAGAGAGAAAAACTCTCCACTGACCGGGGGTGGAGATATTCCTTGCCGATCAGTGGAGTCCGGCAAGGGGTAACGAACGTAGAGTAATGTATACCATGATATTCAACGTATCTGATCTAATCTTCCCTAAGCCGAAAAAGTAGGGGGGGTTGTGTGAGAACCTAGGGAGAGAGGGGGAGGGGGGGGGAGGGAAGGGGAGAAAAGCGGGAGACAGTAAGGGGGGAGAGGGCAGAGAGAATGAGAGGCGAAGTGGAGGGGGAGAGGAAGAGAGAGGTAGAGAGAGGAGGGTGGCGGTGTCACCCTCCAGCCAGGCAGGGTCCTCGTATCAAGGAGTGTCCGCATTAAGTCATCTCTTGGAGGTAGGCCTCGGTGTAGATGAAGTGTTGCCAGGGGCGCCAGGTCTCCCGAAAGGCTTCCTCCCTGTCGTGCAGGGTGGCCGTAAGATCTTCCATGTCCCGCAGATCATTGACCCTCGCATACCACTGAATCTTCGTTGGTGGGATTACCGATCTCCAAAATAGAGGGATGCAGGCCTTGGCCGCATTAAGCAGATGTATGGTGAGTGAGGCTTTATATTTCTTAATTGAATTTCTAGAAAGGTGCAGTAAACAGGCCCCGGGGTCTCCCCCCAGTGCGACACCCGTCAGATGCTCGACCGTATCCGTCACCTCTTTCCAGAACGGTTTAATCTTGGGACAGTCCCAGAAAATGTGCAACATTGTTCCCTCTCCTGCTCCACAACGCCAACATAGATCCGGCACCTGCGGGAGGAACCTGTGAAGAGTGGATGGCACTCTGTACCATCTGGTCAATCTGCAATTTTTATCAGGACTGTGACATTATGGCAGACACGTCGGACAATTTTGACCCATTTTTGGGAACATTGTCATTTTTACAGTGATCAGTGTTATAAAATTGCATTGATTACTGTAAAAATGTTACTGGCAGTGAAGGGGTTAAGTGTGTCCTATTGTGTGTTCTAACTGAAGGGGGGAGGGGACTGTGTAGGGGACATGACAGATCGCTGTTCATACTCTGTATAAACACACGATCTGTCTGTTTTCCCCTCAGAGAACCGGAAACTGTGTGTTTACACACATAGATCCCGATTCTCCGTGTGCCCCGAGCGATCGCGGGAGCCCAGCGGTGATCGGGACTGCCGGGCACTCGCATCAGCTCCGTGGGTGAGCAGGGGGCCGCACGCACGCGCTCCCTAGTAGCCGTCTATGGTACCGACATACCACGACGGCGATTTGTGCAGCCGAGCCATGTTGCCGCAGTATAACTGCGGCGGCTGGTCGGCATGCGGTTAAGTGACTTCCTCCCCTCCCCCTCATCTCCTTCATTATGTAAGTCATGCTGAGATAATCTCCCATTGGCTGAGCAATATTCTCATTGGTCTCTGAGCTCCTTCTTGCTATTCCTCGTCCTGCCTGTTGTTTCCTTGGATTGATTTTCTGTGTAGTGATCCCGGCTTCATCTCTTGGATGCGCTCGTCTGTTGCTTGTCCTGACCTTTATCCTGATTCCTGGATCTCCTCCTCCTCTCTCCTCCATATCCTCTTACACAGCTTTTCTCCACACCTGCAGTGATCCTGGGGGGTGGAAACTTAGCACCAGCACTCAGCGAAATCCATCCTCACCGTTAGGAGCTCTGGAGAAAATTGTCAGATATTTACACTGCGTTCCTCCGCACGTCACCTGATCACATGAGAGCTTATGTTCACAGATTCCTGTATGGTAAAGGTCAAAGTTCACTCTTCAGTTTAGGAGAGGTAGGACACACCCAGGAACAATGATTTGGTTTGCATGGGAGCCTCATATAGAGGAGCCCTCAAATCTCCCCATCCAAATGTCCCTCCATCCAGAGTCTATATGTCCTATGACATCACACTGACCTCACAGCTCCTCCTCCCAATGTCCCTCCATCTGGGTTCTGATGCTCTTAGGATGTGGGCGGACCCTTGGCATCCTCACTAGCAAAGTGGGACTGTTGGTCCTGCATTGTATGTAATGATGTAAGAATATCTGCAACAAGCCTTGAACCTACATAGTGGGGGTCCTGTGTGGGTAAATTATACCTCGATCTGAAGTGAGGCTTTAATAAAATGGAGACCTGAATGGTGAGGTGAGGAGGATTCTGGGAATATCATCTGATTTTACTATTTGTGTTCAGATCTAGAGTTTTCCTCCTGTGAAGTCTGGAGATCATATGACCATCACATTGCCTCCACCTCACTCCCTGATAGAATAGAGAAATACAAAGAAGATTCTAGAAGTCACCAGAGAGATCATGGAGGAGAGGTGAGCGGTGCTGAGAATTCTGGGACATTATCCAGTAACAGACAAGGGATGTGTCTGGATGGTGACTGTATCATTGTGTGTGTCAGGTTCCTATAAGGTGTCAGGATGTCACTGTCTATTTCTCCATGGAGGAGTGGGAGTATTTAGAAGGACACAAGGATCTCTACAAGGACGTCATGATGGACAATCAGCCGCCCCTCACATCACCGGGTAAGAGGAGACTTTATTGTAAAGGAGAGAGCAGTACGGAGGCTCCACCTAGATCCCCCATCATCTGATAAACACATAGAAACAATGTATTCAGTCAGTGTGTGTGTTTCCTACAGATGGATCCAGTAATGGGAACCCACCAGAGAGATGTCCCCGTCCTCTGTATTCCCGGGATTCCACACAGGAAGATCACACCATCTCCCACCATCATCAGGTAGATGATTGACAATTATTAGTAGTTCTGAGTTATTCACAGCATGTTTGTTATAATTAATGTTTTATTAAATATTCAGAGTGGAAACCTTGGGGATTATAATATTATTGTTAAAGAAGAGTATAAAGAGGAGGATGAGGAGTATGGAGTGATGGAGGAGTTTTCAGAAGGACACAAGGATGTGATGGAGCCACCAAATACCAGGAACCCACCAGAGAGATGTCCCCGTCCTCTGTATTCCCGGGATTCCACACAGGAAGGTCACACCATCCCTCACCATCATCAGGTAGATGAGGAACAATCACTGATAGTATCATTAGGATCTGTACATTATCTGCATTGTTACCATTGATGTCATTTTTATTTATATTCAGAGTGGAAACCTGAGAGATTCTAAAGTTGAGGTTAAAGAAGAGATAAAAGAGGAGGATGATGAGGATGGGGTGATGGAGAAGTCAGAGTTTGTAAAAGAACACAAAGATCTGTACCAGGACACCATGGTGGAGTCCTCCAGCTACAGGAACCCCCCAGAGAGATGTCCCCGTCCTCTGTATTCCACACAGGAAGATCACACCACCCCTCACTGTTACAAGGTTGGTGGGACGGAGCATCTAGAACATCGTAGAGATGATGTGTGGATTTTTGTATGTGAGCTTATATTTTACATATAATATTTTTTCTGATTTTCCTGGTTTAGGGTAAGGATTTGATAAATATAAAGGTTGAGGTTAAGGATGAAGAAGAAGAAGAGAGGTATATGAGAGATGATCAGCAGTCTATGGAGGAGGATGGAATAACGGGGACATTTATAGAGGAGGACACTCCTACAGAGATCGGCACAGGTGGGTCATTAACACTAAATACATTCCTCCACCCATACTGCTCACTGATTGGTCCAGAGTAGGGCGTGGACTAGATCAGAGCTCAAAGGTTATTCGCCACCAGTTGCCCCACCCAACCCCTACCCTGCCCCTCATCACGCCCTCATAAATAATTTCATGAAATGACACTTAATTTTTAGTTTTATGCAGAATTAAGTTATAAAAATAAATATTAACAACAACTTTATCCATGTCCACCACTGCAGCCCACCTGTGTCCACCAATGTCTGTGTCCACCAGTGCAGCCTGCTTCCCCCCCAATGCAGCCAGCTTCCCCCCAGTGCAGCCTGTCCCCCCCCCCCCCAGTGTAGACTGTGTCCCTCCCCCCAGTGCAGACTGTCTCATCGCCCCCCCCCCCCCCCCAGTGCAGACTGTGTCCCCCGTGCAGCCTACCTTGGCTGGGGAAGAGAGAGGAGAGCCGCCGCCTGGTTGATTAGAGCGCTGGGGAACATAATAGCTTTCATTTTAATAGCTGTGTGTTCCCCACCACCCTCCGTCATATACAGCCCCTCCCCCTTGTGCGGGCACTTTGATAGGCAAATCACCTGTCCAATCCTGGGATGGGTGATCTGTCTATCAAAGTTTCCCGATCAAGGGGGAGGGGCTGTGTATGATGGCGCGCGGCGGGGAACACACAGCTATTGAAATGAAAGCTATGTTCCCCAGCGCTCTAATCAACCAGGCGGCGGCTCTCCTCTCCTCTCTCTTCCCCTATGATCGCTGGGAGAATGGCTCCCATACTCTACCATCCAGGCTGCCAGTGGTGCTCGCCCCCTCCCCCCCGCTCCCAGGCAGCCCACACTCGCCAGCCCTCAGTGGAATTTTTGAGGGCTGGACTAGGTGATATCAGCCTGTAATACCCTGATCACTTTCCTGAGCTGTGTTCCCCGTCCTGTATTCCTGTATTTCTCTTGGATATTCTTCCTTCTCTGTGCTGCAGACACAATTTATGTATCTAGACTGGATTTATGGAGATTCTGAGGTTCAGCTGACAGCTAGTTCGGGCTCTTGCAGCCCTGAGTACAGTGTTCTTTTCCCTGCCTTCCCTCCTCTCCAATTCATTAAAGTAGGTGGCATCATTTGACCAAAGACGAGGACCAGCGGGGATCAGAGCACCAGAACATTTAGTTTTGCCACAGCAGCCCTCCTGACCCTTTAGTTTTGTACCCTCCTGTACCGTGCCATCCATACCCGTCTGCGCTGTGCCCTCCAGACCCCTCTGCGTGTGCCCTCAAAATCCCCCAGTACCATGCCCTCTAGACCCCACTGCGTGTGCCCTCCAAATCCCTGGGTACCATGCCCTCCTGGCCCCACTGTACCGTGTCCCCCAGATTCACTTGCGCTGTGCCTTCCAGACCTCCTGCACCATCCCTCCTGACCCCCCAGCCCCCCCCCCGCGCTGTGCCTTCCAGATTCCCTTGCACTGTTCAGTCCAGACCCCCGTACTATGCCTTCCTACCCCCCCTTACACTGCCCTGCTGACCCAATGTCATTTACCTTGTAGACACCCGGTCCTCTGTTTTGCTAGTCTCTCTCCTTCTCACCCCTATCATCTGCCCTACTACACACACTACTACTACATTGCCCTATATCCTACTGACCTCTATACACTGCCCTACATACTACTGACCTCTGTACACTGCCCTACATACTACTGACCTCTGTACACTGCTCTACATACTACTGACCTCTGTACACTGCCCTACATACTACTGACCTCTGTACACTGCCCTACATACTACTGACCTCTGTACACTGCCCTACATACTACTGACCTCTGTACACCGCCCTACATCCCACTGACCTCTGTACACTGCTCTACATACTACTGACCTCTGTACACCGCCCTACATCCTACTGACCTCTGTACACTACCCTACCTACCTGACCTCTGTGCACTGCTCTACATACTGCTGACCTCTGTACACTGCCCTACATACTACTGACCTCTGTACACTACTCTACATACTACTGACCTCTGTACACTGCCCTACATACTACTGACCTCTGTACACTGCCCTACATACTACTGCCCTACATACTACTGACCTCTGTACACTGCTCTACATACTACTGACCTCTCTACACTGCCCTACATACTACTGACCTCTGTACACTCCTCTACATACTACTGACCTCTGTACACTGCTCTACATACTACTGACCTCTGTACACTGCCCTACCTACTACTGACCCCTGTACACTACTCTACATACTACTGATCTCTGTACACTGCTCTACATACTACTGACCTCTGTACACTGCTCTACATACTACTGACCTCTGTACACTCCTCTACATACTACTGACCTCTGTACACTGCCCTACATACTACTGACCTCTGTACACTGCCCTACATACTACTGACCTCTGTACACTGCTCTACATACTACTGACCTCTGTACACTGCTCTACATACTACTGACCTCTGTACACTGCCCTACATACTACTGACCTCTGTACACTGCCCTACCTACTACTGACCTCAGTACACTGTCCTACCTACTACTGACCTCTGTACACTGCTCTACATACTACTGACCTCTGTACACTGCTCTACATACTACTGACCTCTGTACACTTCCCTACATACTACTAACCTCTGTACGATGCCCTACATACTACTGACCTTTGGGGGCTTGATAGTTATTAACAAAAAAAACACCCAGTGTAATCTCTTCCATGTTGTCCTGGTAGAACTTCACCTCTCAAAGGTTGCCTAACCCTGCTCGATGTTGTACATTACATACTCCTGACCCCTGTACTATATACTCTATGTTGTACATTACATCATTCTGATACTATATAGTCCTATCTGTTGTATCTTATACAATATATTGTACATTACATAGTCCTGACTTCTGCTCTCTCCCCTCTACCCACTTCTATATATAAACATAATATGTATTCTCATCCATTTCCTACCAGCTTTTATATCTGATGATTTGATTGGAGCACAGACTGTTACATGTTGATAATAATGTGATAACATCCTCAAACTTTGGAACCTTAAACAGAAGGTGATAATGAGGGAGGAGTCAATAACCCAATGATGGTGGTCTTCAGGATCAGTCCAGTCTTCATCTTGGTGGTTCTCCCCCCATCCTCACTCTCTGACCTCTGGTGGGACTCAGCCCCGCTGTTATTCATGACTAAATCATGGACTAAATAAGGAAGTGCAGGACTTCTTGTGTTGGGAAGATGGCAATGAGTGACAGAGGGGGTGGGGACACTCATCCTATAATCCCCTCATCACTGTCACTCCTATAAAAGACAGTTCTTGTTGTTTCCTCACTCTCTGACTAAGGTCCATGAATAAAGAAATGAACTGGTAGGAGATCAGAGGACCCATTTACTAGTTACCTTGAGGGGTGGAATTGTAAGATCTTCAGAGACAAAGCTGCCTGATGTGGGCGGAGTCCTGGTTTAGGGGAACCAATCTGCTCATGTCTAGTAATAATCTTTTTATTTCTATTTTAGTAGATGGACGGGAGATGAGGAAAACCTCAGAGGATTGTCTCACTTTGTCTCCAGACTGTAAAGTAGAAGATGAGGACATCACACAGTATAGTCCAGGAGAAAACCCGGCTACCTCAAATGTCCATCCGGAACCACACAGTGTAGATGGACCATCGTATTCCTCTTATCCTGAGGAACCTCAGACTGTGAGGGGCGGTGCCGTCCTTCCAACAGATAAGAGGCTTTCCTGTACTGAGTGCGGGAAGTGTTTCCAGTCTAAATTCAATCTTAATGCGCATAAAAGATCCCACACGGGGGAGAAGCCATTTTCCTGTGATGAGTGTGGGAAATGTTTTTCACAGAAATCCCATCTTTACAGACATCAGAGACTGCACACGGGAGAGAAGCCGTATTCCTGTCCAGAGTGTGAGAAATGTTTTTCACATAAGTCCTATCTTCAAATACATCAGAGGTTTCACACAGGTGAGAAGCCACATTCTTGTCCTGAGTGCGGGAAATGTTTTTCAGTGAAGTCCAATCTTTCCAAACATCAGAGATCTCACAATGTGGAGAAGCCGTATATCTGCCTTGAGTGTGGAAAATGTTTTTTAAAGAAATCCCATCTTTCCTTACATCAGAAGTCTCACACGAGCAAGAAGCTGTATTCCTGTGCTGAGTGTGGGAAATGTTTTGTACAAAAATCAGAACTTGTCACACACCAGAGGTGTCACATGGGGGAGAAGCTGTATTCCTGTTCTGACTGCGGGAAGTGTTTTAGTGTTCACTCCAAACTTAAGGTGCATGAAAGATCTCACACAGGAGAGAAGCCGTATTCCTGTCCTGAGTGCGGGAAATGTTTTTCACAGAAGTCTAATCTTAAAATACATCAGAGATCTCACACAGGCGAGAAGCCATATTCCTGTTCTGAGTGCGGGAAATGTTTTTCAGATAAGTCCAGCCTTAATGTTCATCAGAGATTGCACACAGGTGAGAAGCTGCATTCCTGCCCTAGGTGTGGGAAAGGTTTTGTACGAAAATCAGAACTTGTCACACATCAGATGTATCACACGGGGGAAAAGCCGTACTCCTGTTCCATGTGCGGGAAATGTTTTGTACGAAAAACAGTACTTGTCAAACATCAAAGGACTCACATGGGCAAAAATACTGTTTTTCAGTCCTGAGTGCGGGAAAAGTTTCTTAGAAAAATCAGAACTTCACACACATCAGAGATCTCACACGGGGGAGAAGCCACTTTCCTGTCCTGAGTGAGGGAATTGTTCCTCACTGAAGTCCTGTCTTCCTGTATATCAGGGATCCCACACTACCCTCGAGGTGTATTAGTGCCTTGAGTGCGGGAAATGTCTTCTATATGAATGTTGGTGGACATCACAGCTCTCATGTGGGGAAGAAGCACACCCTGATATACACCTCAGATATACTCCATGGCTGATCTTCATCATGTAAGAAACAGTTCATAAAGAGATCAGAGATCAAGTGTGGTACTGTGTTGGCCATTGATAGCAGTAGAAAAATAAAAATGGAGTCATTACCTTTCATTGGCCGAGTACATTTTGTGGTGTAAGCTTTCGTAACCATTTAGGGGTCTATTAAGAAAAAAAAATAGTTGAATGAATGTGACCAGCATTTGCCCAGCTGTGATGAGTTTTGGTCATATTTTATTTCATATGATCATTGACTCCACCTAGTGGCCAAAAAATTTCTTTTTTTTTTAGACCCCTTATTTCATCAGACATTTCTTCACACTAATACCTGAGATCATACTCATACACTTATGTGTAGAGCAGACTGTGAAGAACACAACTCAATTAAACCAACCATTGATGTAATATGAAAAATACCACATTTGGGCTTTAGATGGCGCTAAGTATAACAACAATTACAGTAGCTCCATCTAGTGCCAAATGTGGTATTTTCCATTTTAAATTAATGGAAATCATTTGACCGGCAAATATCTGAAAAACATCCATTTTCCCCTCATTCACACAGAAGGAACGTAGATGCCAGATCAATTGCGATAGAATTATTTCACCATGACTAGACCCCTAAATGCCAGGAGGCATTTATATAAAGATGGGAAGTACAGTGGAACCTCAGATTGCGAGTAACGTGGTTTACGAGCGTTTCGCAATACAAGCTATTTAAAGAAAAAAAAAAATCCTGACCCGCTTTGTGAGCGTTGTCTCATAAAAGACGAGCAGGATTCAAGCTGCTGGGGTGTGCAGTACCGTATTTGGCCAGAGGTGCGGTGATGCTCGGTTACCGAGTGTCTCCGAGCGTTTCCAAATGTCTCCAGCGCCCCCCCCCGCACCTCTGGCCACATGCGTTACTGCATAGACAAGCAGTGGCTGTGGAACGGATTATCTGAGTTTCCATTATTTCCTATGGGGAAATTGGCTTTGATATACGAGTGCTTTGGATTACAACCATTCTTCTGGAACGAATTATGCTCGTAATCCAAGTTATTACTGTAAGTAGCAGATAAATTAATGAACCTCCTACCCTGTTTCCCCGAAAATAAGACCTATCGTGATTGTCGGTGATGGCTGCAATATAAGCCCTACCCCCCAAATAAGCCCTACCCTGAAAATAAGACCTACAAAGACTTTAACTAGGGCTTATTTGGGGGGTAGGGCAGTAGGGCTTATATTGCAGCCATCACTGACAATCACACTAGGTCTTATTTTCAGGGAAACAGGGTAGCAATGTTTTTTTACCAGTCTGCAGCTAGGGGGAGCTCTAATGTGATCATAGCAGAGTGATCCCATCTAGCTCAGAGTAACCCTTTCACTGCCAGAGCTGTTTTTATATTATTTTTGCACACATGGTAAAATGCAGATTTTGGGCCTGAAAATTAGATAAAACCCCCCAAACATATATTTTCTGAAAGCAGAGGCCCTGGAGAATGACATGGTGGTAATTGTTAAGGTGTTCCTCGTACACAAATGTCACCTTCATATCCGGGTTTATTTTCTACTTTCCCCCATTTTCTATGGTGTGATCTTTTCTACAATACTTTGTTATAATAATGTAACATGTTGTGTATTGTATTGTACACAAATTAATAACGACTCCGCCTCCACATTCCAGACACGTCATTTTCCTGACCAATCAGATTTCTTCCTTTTACTATTCCCTGATTTTATAACTGCAAGCTTGTTATAAGTGACATTATAATAAAAATGTATTGAATGAATAAACACTGTGTCTGTGTCTCAGTGTAATAAGGAAAATCTGCGATATCAAACATTGCTCATCGGTGACACTAAAAGCCTGTACAGGTCATGCGTTTAGAGTTCGGGGTCATTCACACCATCTGCAGAGTTTTTCTGCACTAGGGAAACGCAGATCCCTTCAAGACACATAGAAAACAATTGTGTGGTGCAGAGCTATGTGAGTGAGTGATCGGTAATGAACACGCACACAGTGAATGATCGGTAATGAATACACACAGTGAGTGATCGGTAATGAACACACAGTGGGTGATCGTAATGAACACGCACAGTGAGTGATCGGTAATGAACACACAGTGGGTGATCAGTAATGAACACGCACAGTGAGTGATCGGTAATGAATACGCACAGTGAGTGGTCGGTAATGAATACGCACAGTGAGTGATCGGTAATGAACACACAGTGAGTGATCGGTAATGAATACGCACAGTGAGTGATCGGTAATGAATACGCACAGTGGGTGATCAGTAATGAACACACAGTGGGTGATCAGTAATGAACACACAGTGGGTGATCAGTAATGAACACACAGTGGGTGATCAGTAATGAATACGCACAGTGAGTGATCGGTAATGAACACGCACACAGTGAGTGATTGGTAATGAACAAGCAGTGAGTGATCAGTAATGAACACGCACACAGTGAGTGATCATAATGAATACGCACAGTGAGTGATTGGTAATGAACAAGCAGTGAGTGATCGGTAATGAACATACAGTGAGTGATCGGTAATGAATACGCACAGTGAGTGATTGGCAATGAACAAGCAATTAGTGATCGGTAATGAACATACAGTGAGTGATCAGTAATGAACACGCACACAGTGAGTGATCGGTAATGAACACGCACACAATGAGTGATCGGTAATGAACACGCACACAATGAGTGATCGGTAATGATCACTCACGCGTTCATTCATAACTGAAGCATAGTAAACCTTATTACTAATCTTCAGTTTATGAATGATCAGTAGTCTCTGTAGAGAGCCTCCTGCTCATTCATTTTGCAGTACAGCTGAGGCTGCAGAGAAAGGGATTAAGGAATGTTCTTCTTTCTCTGTCTCAGAAGTGAGACATCAGGGGTCTAAACTGATGATGAGGACAGAATGATGGGCACTCATGATGAGAACAGAATGTCAGGCACTGATGATGAGGACAGAATGATGGGCACTCATGATGAGAACAGAATGTCAGGCACTGATGATGAGGACAGAATGAATGGAGGGCACTAATAATGAGGGCAGAATCAAAAGGATGGGCACTGATGAGACAAACAGAATGGTGGGCACTGATAATGAGGACAGAATGATGGGTACTGATGAGACAGACAGAATACAGCATGGGGGCCCCCCACCCAATCTATACCAGGCCCCTCAGGTCTGCTATGGATTTTAAAGGAAACCCCATAGCACAATTTAAAAAACGTTGTGGGGTCCTCCCCCATGATCCATACCAGACCCTTATCCGAGCATGCAGGCCAGAAAAGGGGGGGGGATGAGCGTCCCCTCCCTCCTGCACCATACCAGGCCACATGCCCATAACATGGGTGCTTTGGCACAGGGGAGGCTCTGCCCCCCACCCCAAAGCACCTTGTTCCCATTGATGGGGACAAGAGCTTCTTCCCTACAACTCTGGGCCATGGTTGTGGGGGTCTGCCGCTTATCAGAATATGGAAGCCCCCTTTAACAAGGGGGCACCCAGATCCCAGCCCCCCTATGAGAATGAGTATGGGGTATATTGTACCCCTACTCATTCACCAGAAGCATACAAAGTAAATAAAGACACTACACAAGTTTGACAATCCTTTATTAAAAAATCAAAAACAATGTCCCCAGTGTAGATCCATCATCAATCACGACGCCCACCGCACCGTCGGACCCAAAAACAGGAGAGAAAAAAAAACCTTTGGCTTCGTGGAAGGCTCCCACCGACTGCCGCTCCTCTATCTGACATTTCTTAAATGGCTAAGGGTTGGGGGCACCCAGATATGTCACCGGGTGGCCCCATCTTCCTGAGACATCATCAATTGAGGAGTGCTGTCACAAGGAGGCGGGGGTCACCAGATGACTTCATCAGGTTCTCCGCCCCTTAGCTATTTGGGGAAATGTCAAACGGAGAAGCAGGCAGTCGATCGGAGCCTTCGACGAGGCCAGAGGTTTTTTTCTTATTTTGGGTCCAGCAGTGCGGGGGGCGGTGTGAATGATGATGGATATACCCCAGGGGATATTACGTAGTTAGGTTGAAAAAAGATATTTAGCTCACCCAATAATTAAAAATAAATAAATAAAATCATACAATCCTATATACACAATCCTATACCAACAGTTGATCCAGAGGAAGGCAAAAAACCCCAGCAAAGCATGATCCAATTTGCTCCAGCAGGGGAAAAATTTCCTTCCTGATCCCCCAAAAGGCAATCAGATATTCCCTGGATCAAAATGTTAGTGTCCAGTTATGTGCATTTAGGAAAGAAATGACAGAGCTCAATTCTTTTAGGATCCATTGGTAGATGCCATCTGGTCAAGGTGCTTTATCCACCTTTGTTCTATCTAAATATTTCTGGACCATATCACTTTTGAGCCATTGTGGATCATTTGGGGCTGTGTCATTACCACCCCCATTATGGACATGAGCTCCCCCATGCTCGTTTGTATACACAGAGCTGAAGAAGGTATTTAACCACTTCAGCCCCGGAAGGATTTACCCCCTTCCTGACCAGAGCACTTTTTACAATTTGGCACTGCGTCGCTTTAACTGCTAATTGCGCGGTCATGCAATGCTGTACCCAAACGAAATTTGCGTCCTTTTCTTCCCACAAATAGAGCTTTCTTTTGATGGTATTTGATCACCTCTGCCGTTTTTATTTTTTGCGCTATACACGGAAAAAGACTGAAAATTTTGAAAAAAAAATGATATTTTCTACTTTTTGTTCTAAAAAAAATCCAATAAACTCAATTTTAGTCATACATTTAGGCCAAAATGTATTCGGCCACATGTCTTTGGTAAAAAAAAATGTCAATAAGTGTATATTTATTGGTTTGCGCAAAAGTTATAGCGCCTACAAACTAGGGTACATTTTCTGGAATTTACACAGCCTTTAATTTATGACTGCCTATGTCATTTCTTGAGGTGCTAAAATGGCAGGGCAGTACAAAACCCCCCAAATGACCCCATTTTGGAAAGTAGACACCCCAAGGAAATTGCTGAGAGGCATGTTGAGCCCATTGAATATTCAATTTTTTTGTCCCAAGTGATTGAATAATGACTAAAAAAAAAAAAAAAAAAAATTACAAAAAGTTGTCACTAAATGATATATTGCTCACACAGGCCATGGGCATATGTGGAATTGCACCCCAAAATACATTTAGCTGCTTCTCCTGAGTATGGGTATACCACATGTAGCCGCGTACGGGACCCCGAAAACCAATCACTGCCTTTGGGATTTCTAAGGGCGTACATTTTTGATTTTACTCCTCACTACCTATCACAGTTTTGAAGGCCATAAAATGCCCAGATGGCATAAACCCCCCCCAAATGACCCCATTTTGGAAAGTAGACACCCCAAGCTATTTGCTGAGAGGCATGGTGAGTATTTTGCAGCTCTCATTTGTTTTTGAAAATAAAGAAAGACGAGAAAAAAATTTGTTTTGTTTTTTTTTTCAATTTTCAAAACTTTGTGACAAAAAGTGAGGTCTGCAAAATACTCACTATACCTCTCAGCAAATAGCTTGGGGTGTCTACTTTCCAAAATGGGGTCATTTGGGGGGGGGGGGGGTTTGCCACCTGGGCATTCCATGGCCTCCGAATCTGTGATAGGCAGTGAAGAGTGAAATCAAAAATTTACGGCCTTAGAAAGCCTGAAGGCGGTGCTTGGTTTTCGGGGTCCCGTACGCGGCTAGGCTCCCAAAAAGTCTCACACATGTGGTGTCCCCGTACTCAGGAGAAGCAACAGAATGTATTTTGGGGTGTAATTTCACATATTCCCATGGCATGTTTGAGCAATATATCATTTAGTGACAACTTTGCGCAAAAAAAATTAAAAAAAATAAAAAATTGTCTCTTTCCCGCAACTTGTGTCACAATATAAAATATTCCATGGACTCGACATGCCTCTCAGCAAATAGCTTGGGGTGTCTAATTTCCAAAATGGGGTCATTTGGGGGGGTTTTGAACTGTCCTGGCATTTTATGCACAACATTTAGAAGCTTATGTCACACATCACCCACTCTTCTAACCACTTGAAGACAAAGCCCTTTCTGACACTTTTTGATTACATAAAAAAATAAAAATTTTTTGCAAGAAAATTACTTTGAACCCCCAAACATTATATATTTTTTTAAAGCAAATGCCCTACAGATTAAAATGGTGGGTGTTTCATTTTTTTTTTCACGCCTATATCAAGGACAGCAGGCATGCCATCAATCTATTAAGGGATTGTGGGTATAAAAGTGGATATTGGCTTGCTACGGCGGATGTCACGTCACTGTACACGGCGATCCCCCATACTTGGGGTATATCCTCAGTCAAGCATTATCTGTACAAGGACGTGACACTGCCAAGAAAACAAAAGAAATTTATTATGGACCTGTTGGAGTACACCACAACTCATAATTTTTTCTGGCATAAGAACATTTTCTTTTTACAGAAAAAGGGAGTAGCCATGGGGGCAAAATTTGCCCCCAGTTTGGCTAACTTATTTATGGGTAAATGGGAGGAGGACGTCATCTATGCCCAACGTAGACCAGAATTGGTCTTATGGGCAAGATACATTGATGACGTCCTCCTCCTATGGAATGGTACCCATGACTCCCTGCACCAGTTTATGGAAGGCTTAAATGTAAATGATAGAGGGATCCATTTTAATTATGAATCCAGTCAGAGTTCGATTAATTTTTTAGACCTTGTAGTAAGGGGGGAAGGAGATAAGATAATGACTTCCACATATTTCAAATCTACAGACCGTAATGCATTTATATCGCGAGATAGTTGCCATCATAAAGCGTGGCTTGACTCAGTCCCTAAAAGCCAGTACGTAAGAATTAGACGTAATTGTTCTTCTATTAATGATTTTATGACTCAGTCCCAAGTCCTTACGGAGCGATTTCTAGAAAAGGGCTATGATGCATCCTTTTTGAGGGAGCGAGTAGAGGAGGTTGAGAGATTAGATAGGGAATCTCTATTAATTGATCGTCCAGAGATAGGGAATACCACAAAGAAGGACTTTATTTGCCCTTTTGTAACTAATTACTCTCATCAACATTTTGTAATAAGGAAACTGATACATAAATATTGGCACATAATCAAAAATGATAATGTACTGGGCCCACTCCTTCCGGAGAGACCCCAGGTGGTCTTCAAGGGATTACCGTCTATTAGAGCAGCAATAGCCCCTAGTGTATGCGATCCTCCAATAAGGAAACCAATGTTTTTCCAGAACTTAGTGGGGTATTATAGATGTAGGAAATGTGCGGTTTGTACGGTCAATACCATCAAGGACCGGAAGGTAACACATTTCCATGCGACCAGTACCTCACAAACTTTTACAATAAAATCATTTATTACGTGTTCTACTACTCATGTAGTATATCTTTTAACCTGTCCATGTGGGTTTCAGTACGTGGGACGCACTGTTCGCCCTCTTCAGGTCAGGTTAAACGAGCACATCAGCAACATCAGGAGAGGATTCATAGGACATCCAGTGTCTAAGCATTATCTGAATGTACATGACAAGGATCCAAGAGGGACACAGTTTATTGGTATTGATAGGTTGAGTATTCCATGGAGAGGGGGACCTAAGAGAAGAGCTATATCCAAACTTGAAATGGGGTGGATATTTAAGATGGGGTGTCTCAAACCAAGAGGGCTTAATGTAGATATTGAGATTAACGCATTTATTGATAACGCATGATAGAATGGGCGTTATAGTATTGGATGGGCCCCGAGTTATAATAACTACCCCTGGTGGCTGACTAAAATGACCCTTCCCCCCTCCCCTCCCCCCTCCCCCCCCCCCCCCCCTATTTTCTGGCAGGAAGGTCTAGGGACATTTGGATTGCTTCACTTTTATGCTCATTGTTTATTTCCTTGCTTCTTTTCCTTTTTCCTTTCTTTTTATTTCCTCTCCTTTTTTTGTTTCGGAATTTTGATATTGTAAGGGGAGGAGCTGAGTCTTGTTCTGGCTATCGGTACATATAAAATAATTTGCTTGGTACTGTTTTTGTGCAGTTAAGAAACAAGACTGTATTCCCAATTATCTGTATTTTTTGCTCACACAGAGTCTAAATCAATTGATTTGTGCTCCTATACGATATTGGTTGAACACTGTTCCCCTCTAGACACATATGCTGTCTAGGTTATTTCTAAACGGAAAGGAAAAATCAAAATTTTTTAAGGTGATTAGGATATTTTGCGGTCAGTGGCCACGTATATATTATATAATTTTTGCACTGTTGGAGTGGTTTTGTAATATAAAAGAATTTTTTAACCCAAATATTAATGTTTTTTGAGCGATAGTCTCAGTCACTTAGAACCGGAAGTTCCGTATTCAACACGGATGTATATCTCCAGAATTCATCTGGGGTACACACTTGACTCCTTCCGGTTTCTGTTTAGCCTCTATATGAACGTTTTTTATCGCCAGCCAGATCGAGGCTTGGCTCGTCCTTGCGCATGCCTACGAGCGCGTTAGGCGTCCGCCAGAATGAGGCTTGGTTAATGCTTCCCTGTGTACTATTCATGTTCGTTCCGCCCTGTGGGCGGTCTTTATTGACGGCTCCGTCGAATCTCCACACATGCCCTGTCGAATGACGTGGTCGAATGACGGACATGGGTGGAGATGTGGGCGTGGTTACAGTTTTGTTTTTCGATATATAAAGTGATGGCTCATTGCGTCGCCCGTGCTCCCGTAGAAGTCACGTATGACGAAACATGTAGGGCGTGGCCTCGCAGTGCTAGCCATCACGTGTTTGGAATTATTTGTTTGCACGGGCGTTCTGCCTTTGAATATGCCGGCTTTTTTTAGGAATTTTTTACTTGAATTTTAAATGATTTCTTGTGGTATGTTTTAACCAATAAATACCCTAAAAACGATATCACACTATTGGAGTTTTTTCTCCGTTTGCCTCCCTCTCCTGTTCTTGGACTTTTTGCATTCCCGAGTCCCCCCTCCGAGGTTTGGAGAGTTGGTTCGTCCCGGCCACACGGAAGTCGGCGGTACATGCTGCCAGGACCAGGAGATTAACAACTTGTCCCTGCAGAGGGTGAAATCTGCAAGCTCGTATGACCTTGCCACAGGGGAGGTCCAACACTGGGGGTAAGCGCACATCTATTACTTCTCTCATCGTTGTCACTGTATACCTGAACAGAAGTATTTTGGCCTATCATATCCCTGGCGTGTTGGTGATGAAACATATGGAGCGGACTTTTCTTTAACTTGCCTTAATGAGATTCATATGATTATGGACTGATCACGGATGTTTTTTTGTTGCTTATGATTATGGACTTTTAATTCGTTCATATTTTGAGATAAGATGTTTACACACTCACTGTCATCACATGTATGGTGTTGTCTTAGCACTTTTATTTAATGGTTTTCATTTTATTGCTAGCGCAATTAAGTTTATTTTTACGTTTGTCACTCTATAGATATTTGGAGTTTTATTTGCAGCTGCACCTGTTCGTTTAGATGCTCACTAGCGCAGGTTGATTCTACAATTTTTTTTTTTCACACAGTATTTGCGCAGCGATTTTTCAAACGCAAAATTTTTCGGAAAAAACACACTTTTTTAAATTTTAATGCACTAAAACACACTATATTGCCCAAATGTTTGATGAAATAAAAAAGATGATCTTAGGCCGAGTACATGGATACCAAACATGACATGCTTTAAAATTGCGCACAAACGTGCAGTGGCGACAAACTAAATACATTTTTAAAAGCCTTTAAAAGCCTTTACAGGTTACCACTTTAGATTTACAGAGGAGGTCTACTGCTAAAATTACTGCCCTCGATCTGACGTTCGCGGTGATACCTCACATGCATGGTACATTTGCTGTTTACATTTGACGCCAGACCGACGCTTGCGTTCGCCTTAGCGCGAGAGCAGGGGGGACAGGGGTGCTTTTTTTTTTTTTTTTTTTTTTTTTTCTTTATTATTATTATTTTTAAACTGTTCCTTTCATTTTTATTTTTTTTTAATCATTTTTATTGTTATCTCAGGGAATGTAAATATCCCCTATGATAGCAATAGGTAGTGACAGGTACTCTTTTTTGAAAAAATTGGGGTCTATTAGACCCTAGATTTCTCCTCTGCCCTCAAAGCATCTGACCACACCAAGATTGGTGTGATAAAATGCTTTCCCAATTTCCCAATGGCGCTGTTTACATCCGGCGAAATCCAAGTCATAAAATGCTCGTAGCTTCCGGTTTCTTAGGCCATAGAGATGTTTGGAGCCACTCTGGTCTCTGATCAGCTCTATGGTCAGCTGGCTGAATCACCGGCTGCATTTTCAGGTTCCCTGTTGAGACAGGAGAGCCAGAGAAAAACACGGAAGATGTTGGGGGGGGGGCATTCCCTCCCACGGCTTGTAAAAGCAGTCTAGAGGCTAATTAGCCGCTAGGATTGCTTTTACATGAAAGCCGACCGCTGGCTGAAAAGAATGATACCAAGATGATACCTAAACCTTCAGGCATCATTCTGGTATAACCACTCAAAGTCGTGAATGGCGTACCTGAAGACAAAAAAAATGGTTAACAATAAAGCACAGTAAACGGTAAAGTATAAAAAATTGCATACCTGAAAAACAAACATGATAAAACATAATAACAATAAAACATTGCAGAATAGAATACAGTAAAAAAGAGCAGAACAATAGAGAGAGAATAGAGAGAGAGAGAACAATAAAACGACAACTATTTTTTTTTATTTTATATTTTTGTTTGTGTTTTTTTTTATTTTATTTTTTTTACACTTTTTTTGTAACTGTAACTTTTATAACTGTAACCGGTTCCAGGTTCGGGTCTCTCAAAATGCGATGGCATCTTGGGAGACCCTGTGAAAGTGTGCCTAGTCTGTCCAATGCTGTACCCTACGCTAATACTCAACTAGTGAATGGTAGCGTTCAAAACATTCACCAATGCAAAAACCAGGATTGTCAGGACAGGAGGGACAATAATAGCGGGTGTCACGCCTATATCCGCGCTTGCTGCAGACACAACATCTTTTTTGGGGGGGTTCGTTGGGTAGGGGTACTCGGGAGGACATAAAGAAAATGCCTCTCATGCAGCCGACTGCATTTGGTTGGGGATGTAAATGGGGGAAGTACGGGCGCTGCAGAAGTGGTGGGTTCCCACTTATTAGGATTGGCGAATGCAGCAGGAAGGGCATTATGGGCACGACGGGCCTGCGTTTGTCTTTTTGGTGGCAGCGGGACACTACTTGTGCTTGCCACCTCACCAGCTTGAACTGCACCTATGGGACTCGCCACGTCACCAAGTGTTACTGCAGTGCTGGTTTCACTACGACCGGGGTGTACTAGGCCGCTGGCGCTTGCCAGTTCACCAAAACGCTACCAAAAAAACTGTTAGCGATCGCAGGGATCAGGCCTGACTCTGCGAACGCTGCAGTTATGCGTTTAGTAAGTGACAGTGATCGATCGATACTGCACTTGGGTGGGCTGGGCCGGGCGGAGGGGCAAAACGCAGGTACTAGCAGGTATCTGGGCTGATCCCGCTAACGCTGCGTTTTTGGGAACCCTAAACTGCTGGGGACGCTAGTATATATCTGATCGGATCAGATATTGATCCGTTCAGATACTATACCACTAAGGGAGGCGTATGCTGCGTGCGTGGGTGTTAGCAGTACTGGCGCTAATCTGACGCTGCCTGGGGCAACGCATATCACCGCCGGGCGATCAGGGGGCTAAACCTTTATTCGGTAATAAACGGCGGGTGCCCTGACACTATAAAAAATAAACGAACTAACCAGCGTCACCCATAATGGTTATATGGTGATCAGTGGTGAAAGGGTTAACTAGGGGGCAATCAAGGGGTTAAAACATTTATTAGATAGTATATGGGGGTCCCTGACGCTATAAAACGCTGACGGCAAACCTAAATATTTACGTCCCTAACTAGCGTCACCAGCGACACTAATACAGCGATCAGAAAAATGATCGCTTAGTGACACCGGTGACAGGGGGTGATCAAGGGGTTAAAACTTTATTAGGGGGGGTAGGGGGGTATCCTAGACCTAAAGGGGGGTAATACTCACTGCCCTAACACAGTAACTGTCACAAACTGACACCATGCAGTAATCAGGAAAAAAAAAAAAAAAACCTGCTTGGTGTCAGTTTGTGACAGGGGGGGGGGTGATTGGGGGGGCGATCGGGGTGTTTTGTATGCCTGGCATGTTCTACTGTGTGTGTGTAGTGTTGTGCACTCACATTCCAGTCTTCTCTCCTCGGGCCGGAACGGAAAATACCGAGCCGAGGAGAGATGACATCATTTCCTCTGCCTCTGTGTACAATACAGAGGCAGGGAAATGATCCCATTGGCCAGGAGCGATCGCGAGGGGGGGGCCACAAATGGATGGTCTCCCCCTCACCACCGATCGCCGGGGGAGATTTGCCGACCGCCGCAGGCACCGGGGGGGGGTCCGATCGGACCCCCCACCCGCGGGCAGGCAGGGACGTACAGGTAAGCCCTTTTGCCTGCCCGTGCCGCTCTGCCGACGTACATCGGCGTGCGGCGGTCGGCAACTGGTTAATAAATTTGCCTTCTCTTTGTCCCCAGTCACCCACTCCAGATTATTTTGTAAAGGGCCTACATGCTCAGACCTGACCTTTTTACTATTAATTTATTTGAAGAATTTTTGGAGGTTTGTCCTACTATCTTTTTCAATCTGTCATTTGTTTTGAATTTTTGCATCCTTTATTTCCTTTTTACATATTCTGTTATGTTCTTTGTAACATTTAAATGATGATAGTGTTCCTTCATTTTTATGTTTTTAAAAGCCCTTTTCTTATTATTTATAGCTTTTTTTTTAACTTTGGCCGTAAGCCAAATAGGGTTTATTTTTAGCCTTTTAAACTTCTTGCCCATGAGAATATATTTTGCAGTGTGATCACATACAGTCGTTTTGAAGAATTCCCATTTTTGTTCATCGATGCCCATATTCCCTCCCAGTCTAAGTCTTGGAGAGCAGCCCTCATCCTTAGAAAATTTGGCCTCTTAAAGTTAAGTGTATTTATATTTCTCATATGTGTTTGTTGCTTACAGCTAACATTAAATTAAATCATGGTATGGTCACTGCTACCAGGTGTTTTTTAATATGTATATTGGTAATAAGCTCTGCATAACGACTCCGCCTCCACATTCCAGACAAGTCATTTTCCTGACCAATCAGATTTCTTCCTTTTACTATTCCCTGATTTTATAACTGCAAGCTTGTTATAAGTGACATTATAATAAAAATGTATTGAATGAATAAACACTGTGTCTGTGTCTCAGTGTAATAAGGAAAATCTGCGATATCAAACATTGCTCATCGGTGACACTAAAAGCCTGTACAGGTCATGCGTTTAGAGTTCGGGGTCATTCACACCATCTGCAGAGTTTTTCTGCACTAGGGAAACGCAGATCCCTTCAAGACACATAGAAAACAATTGTGTGGTGCAGAGCTATGTGAGTGAGTGATCGGTAATGAACACGCACACAGTGAATGATCGGTAATGAATACACACAGTGAGTGATCGGTAATGAACACACAGTGGGTGATCGTAATGAACACGCACAGTGAGTGATCGGTAATGAATATGCACAGTGAGTGATCGGTAATGAATATGCACAGTGAGTGATCGGTAATGAACACGCACACAGTGAGTGATTGGTAATGAACAAGCAGTGAGTGATCGGTAATGAACACGCACACAGTGAGTGATCGGAAATTAATACGCACAGTGAGTGACTGGTAATGAACAAGCAATTAGTGATCGGTAATGAACATACAGTGATTGATCAGTAATGAACACGCACACAGTGAGTGATCGGTAATGAACCCGCACACAGTGAGTGATCGGTAATGAACACGCACACAGTGAGTGATCGGTAATGAACACGCACACAGTGAGTGATCGGTAATGAACACGCACACAGTGAGTGATCGGTAATGAACACGCACAGTGATTGATCGGTAATGATCACTCACACGTTCATTCATAACTGAAGCATAGTAAACCTTATTACTAATCTTCAGTTTATGAATGATCAGTAGTCTCTGTAGGTTTTATTTTTAGCCTTTTAAACTTCTTGCCCATGAGAATATATTTTGCAGTGTGATCACTTACAGTCGTTTTGAAGAATTCCCATTTTTGTTCATCGATGCCCATATTCCCTCCCAGTCTAAGTCTTGGAGAGCAGCCCTCATCCTTAGAAAATTTGGCCTCTTAAAGTTAAGTGTATTTATATTTCTCATATGTGTTTGTTGCTTACAGCTAACATTAAATTAAATCATGGTATGGTCACTGCTACCAGGTGTTTTTTAATATGTATATTGGTAATAAGCTCTGCATCTTTTGAGATTGAAGCCAAGATTCAGCAATACCAATTCAATTATAGTTCTTCTCATGCACCAGAGCTTCCAACTCACCTATTTTGCTTGGCAGACTTCTGGCATTGGTGAACACACACTTTAATTTATTGCACACTTAATTTGCACATATTTTATAATAGTACAAATAGTATCATTTACAATGGTTGTTTGAAACATAAGAACCTTCATATAACCTGCCGTAGCCCTCCCCCATTTCACCCACCAATAGGGACTGACCCCTATCTGACCTGTCTTCCCTATCATAATCTAATTCACCCTCTCCCCTCAATCCTAGTTTAAATACTCCTCATCCTTCCCATAACCCCCCCCCCCCCCCCCCAGAACAGCAGACCCACTTCCATTTAGGCGCAAACTATCTGTAGCATTTAGGTTGTACCCCAATGTAAAGTCAGCCCAGTGCTCTAAAAACCCAAATCCCTCCTTCTTACACCAGGTCTTTAGCCATGCATTCAGCTCTCTAATCTCCCCCTTTCCTTCCTGTGTTACACATGGCACAGGCAATTTTTCAGAGAATATCACCTTGGAGGTCCTTCCCTTCAACGTGCAGCCTAGTTTTTGTAGCACTGACCCCCGAAGGAGCTGCTGATTTAAATTGGTTTGTTGCCGTCACCCCTTACCTGTAGTTTCACCACATCAGGAATTACACCAGTAATTTAGTTCTTTTTCCAATGCTTTATTACAAGACAACTTGAAAGAAGTAGCAGTAAAGAAGTCGAAGGGGACTTGCAGATACCTTTTTGGAGCAGATCACTTACAGACACTTCAGAAGAACAAACACAGTTTTCTCTCTGTAAACCTTGTATGACTGGGTAGATCTCTGCCACAGATCTAGCAAGCTTACCAGGCCCTTCTGAGAGACCAGTCTTCATCCTGGCACTCTCCAGCAAGGGTCCTCCCCTGGATCTCCTCAGCTTGGCTCGGCTCCTTCCTAGCAGGCAAGACAGCCTAAGGACCCCCTCTGCGGTGGTAGGCCCCAGACAGGCTTCTGGGCCTACTTGCACAGCTGCAGTGACGCAGCCCTCCAGCCTGGAGAACTGATCCCTAGCACATGGCATCTGTCCCATAAATACTCTCCCCCAGAATTCACAGCAGCAAGAACCTCCCACTGGGCTGTTTCTGAAAGAAGAATATTCATTAAAGTTTCACTAAGTTGTTATTCACACACTGTCCCATGGTACCAGTGACACCTACTGGCAACAGTGGGAACTGCACAACCAAGTCAATTCCAAAACAGATCCAGTAAACTATATACATTCAATCTGAGCTGGTTACAGCTCAGCCAAAAACTAAATTTACTTGCGAGCGCCTGGTCAAAAAGGAGGAGGGCGCTACATTCTTTAAATTGGTTCTTAAGGAGCCTCCACCTTCTATATTTTCTGTCATTGGTTCCAGCGTGGACCAAGACAGCTGGGTCATGCCCAGCCCCTCCCAGTAATTTATCAACCCAATTCACCACATGCCGAACCCTGGTCCCAGGGAGACAGCAAACCATTTGGTTGAGGCGATCCTGACGAAAAATTATTCTAACATCCTTCTGATTATAGAATCCCCTATTACCACCAACTGTCTAAGCCTGCCTGCACTACCCTCACCACCCCTACTGGTTGTTAGGGGTAGCAATGACATTCTAGGGCTGCCACCACATCTTCACTTAACTAGGCGAATATGTTGGGGTGCTCAAACCCAGGGCTGGCCTTCCTTTTCTGTGAGCCCCTACCACTACCTCTAACTACAATAACCCATCTTCCTATCTGATAATTCTTACTTACCCCTCCACCCTCCCCGCCACCTGCTCAGTGAGCAGGGGACCCTTTTCAAGGTTGTCAGTTCTGCCCAGTGTTGCAATTTGCTCCTCCAGATGTCTAATGTGAGCTTGCAGAAGAGCTACTAGCTCACATCTGTCACAGTGGTATCCATCCTGGAGCTGTTGCTCCATTGTTGTATACATGCGGCACACTGCGCACTGCACAAAACCTTCAATCTGGCTAGCACACATTTTCCCAGTTACAATAATATTACCAATAAAATTTCAGATGTTACTTACAGGTTTGAAGACTCCTGTTATATTCTCCTGTTTTCAACTCACCGATTAGTCCAGTTCTACTTAGTCTAAGATCCAGCAAGCCCAAGGATGAGCAAGCTCAGAAATTAGTTCTACAGAAAGTTATATGGGACCTGAAGGAAATGTGGCCAATTAACCACTCGTCTTAATTAGACTGAAGGAAGGAAATAAAATTTAAAAAAAGATGAAAGAAAAGGGTGTTTAAAAAAAACTGCAAGGAAAGACCCCTAAAAAACTAAAAAAGCAAACACTGCAATCACCAGCAGTCAAAAGCAAAACAGTTTTTTACTTTCCACTCAAATTTCCCACTCTTCAGCTTCCAACCAGCAAAATTTGCCAAAGAACACCTGAAGTGCTCCATGCCTCGAACCTTACTCCATCTGACACATGCCGGAGGTGTGCTCAAGGCAAGGGCTCATTATTCCATATACTATGGCCTACCCTCTAGCCCCAAAATCTATGTTTGACAGAGTTCTCGATGTGCCTCTGCCTGATGACCCCATTCCTTTTCTATTGGGGTGACCCTTTTTCAGGAATCTCTAAACAGTCTAAGAAATCAGCCAACCATATTTTAATAACTGCCAGATGAGTTATCAGTAATTTTTCACTCTCTAACCTCCCCCCCCCCCCCACACACACACACCCAGCTACCTGATATTATACCATTACCTTACAGCAACCCTAACCGACCAGCTGGACCTGGTTCATAAAGTATGGGACACACTGGACCATTCAGAATATGGTTTGCCATCTCCACCTACAAAACCTCCAATGCAGTTACCTGATTTATCCTGGAATGACTTGTTACTGCCTTCATTTTTGGTGTGAATTGATATGAACCTCCTTTTGTTACCTCTTCCTTTATATGGTGGAATATACAGATGCTATTGTTACGTTCAGCACTTTGTTGGCTGTCTTGGTTGTACATTACTATAATATGTGTGCTGTCCAAGTAAGATGAGTGCACATTGCAAGCCGCTGTCTTCTCTTCAACAGGCTACTGTTGATTGATGCTCAACACAATGTATGACTTTCTTTTTTTCTTATCCGTAGCACTCCCCCTGCAGCAGGAGCTGGTTGTATCAGGTCCTCTGTTCTTACCTTGATCTCTACAAAGACTGTTGCACCTCTGACACCTCGGGTATACACTTCAATAGACAAAGACTGACAGCTTTTTAAATTACTGCATTAGGGTCACCCTGAAATGAAACATGAGACTTTGGAGTGGAATGACCAAATATAGTGAGAAAATGAATACTGAAAAAGAACAGGATATTACAATGTGGAACACTTTTTGATATATACAGTTTCAAATATCAAACAAAACAATATAGTAGGAGTGCCACCTTAAGTTCTGGCAAGGTCAGTGTAGCGGAATCCTGACACCTTGCTGGGTATCTCCACCAAGAAGCTGCTTCCTAAGTTCTGGAACACGAGACCCGCAAGTCTGGCTATAGTTACCCCAGTAACTAGGCAATACCAGTTTTGGAGTAAACCAGAATAATAATTGTTTTTTTGAACAAGAATACAGGCTTTAATTCACTTTAGGAGGTTCCCCCTCCTGATCATATTACCCTAACAATACATACTGTAACAGAAACATAAATTAACATGAGCTAATTAACTAGTCATTTAACCAGCCTAGGTAACTCAGAGGTCTGACCTTTCAGACACAGAAGGTCTCAGAAGACACATTCTAATAATTAATTTTCTAATTAATAATGCGTAAACACAGAACACCTTCACACAATAGCAGGAGCCCCCAGTAGCAGACGGACTAGCTCCTACATTGAAGACCATGAAATCCATATCCAAGCAATGCTTTGATTAATCAGGGATTGCAGAAGGCATGGCAACAGTCTACAAAACTCTTACAGTGTTCCATCATTCTGATACAGTGGAATTGATGTATCAGATTTCTTGAGGGATATTGTTGCTAAATATTACTGTTCCGTTTTAAGTTATCCAAACCACTAAGACACAGGGTGACTTAGACATTGGAGATGCATGGGGTGCTAAAACAAGGGTTTCCCAACCTCTCCAAGGGATTCTGGGTTCCATCCCCCCCCCCACCCAAAGTGGCTTCTGTCACAGTCAGCATAGATTGTAGCTTTCCCCACTGAAAATGAACAGCCTAATGCCGCGTACACACGAGCGGACTTTACGGCGGACTTTGCCCGGCGGACTGGATTTCGTCTGACAATTCGATGTGTGTGGGCTCCAGCGGACTTTGTTTGCTCAAAAGTTGGACGGACTTAGATTTGAAACTTGTTTAAAATGTATCCGTTGAAATCAAGTCCGGTCGAAAAGTCCGCCGTCTGTATGCTAGTTCGACGGACAAAAAGCCACGCTAGGGCAGCTATTGGCTACTGGCTATGAACTTCCTTGTTTTAGTCCGGTCGTATGTCATCACGTACGAATTCGACGGACTTTGGTGGATTGTGTGTAGGCAAGTCCGTTCATTCAGAAAGTCCGTCGGAAAGTACGTCGAAAGTCCGTCGGGCAAAGTCCGCCGTAAAGTCCGCTCGTGTGTACGCGGCATTAGGTGACGGTAAAATTGGTATCATGAAACTAATGGCTAAGTGGCCTAGACTCGCTTATGGTGAGGAAGCGAGGCCTAGGCTAGAATGCAATAACTGCAAGGTAACTGTAAACTCTTAGCTATGCAGGATAACAGCTACTCTAACACAGTCCTTAAAGTAGGTCTTAAGCTGGCTGTTGGAGCTCTTGAAGACATTGGTGCACTAGAGGGAATCATTTCGGCAACTTTGAAATGGATTGTAGAACATTGATTAACTAAGAGCACTGAGTGGAGAAGTGTCCAGAAAGGGGCTAATTATAAGATGTATGATATTAGATATCTCTCAGATGTTCAGCAATACAGTTCTGAGCAGCAGGACTGTTGCAGATTATCATTGGATAATAGGTGGTGTCTTTAAGAGTGATACTGTGACTTTGTGACATATTGACTGACTCAGTAATGAAATCTATTCAAAGGGTTATTGGCCACTTACCAACGCCACAGTATTTGTAGTGGAAGGTCTTTCAGTGATGAACAGGGGCCCCCTTTAAGAGGAGAAAGATTCCAGGTGGACTTCTGCAGCAATCAGACAGCGGTACCTCTGTGATGCAGCAGCAACCTTTAGCTAAGCTTAGCGGCATCACAGCAGAAATCATCATGTCTGGATCTCTAGTGGCTTTGGTATTAGGCCTTCCGATGATCCCCAACTCCAGCGGCATGGACACAGACTGGACTCGACAGACTGCAGCAGTTTCCTCAGTTCTCCTGAGCTGACAGACACTGGTCTCTCATGTAATGCACAGTCTTTCCCTGAGTCTTCCTCCATGTCTCTCTCAGACAGGGCCTTCCCTTCTGCACACACCAGCATCTCTATCCCAGGTGGTCCCGTTTTCCCAGGCTTCTAATTTAAATGACCCCCCCATCTGACTTAAAGCACACTGGATGTTGTAGTTCCCTGCGTCTGGATAGTAATGGAGTTCCTTCTCGCTGGGACTACAACTCCCAAAGTGCAATGCTCTTGACTGAAGATGAACCAGAGTCCACAAAGCTCCATCATGTGGCAGAAAAAGGGAACTTTTAGGTTAGCTATGATAATGCATTAATAAACCTGCACATTTCAGTTACAATGAGCCTTATCACATATTGTTATTACTTCATGGTCTTCTTTGTACCATGTTTGAGTTTGTAAAATGTAATAAAAACACAATTTAAAAAAAAAAAAAAAAAAAGGGGGGTCGCCTGACATTTAGGGGTCTATTCATAAAAAAATTGCATAGCAATTTATCCGGCAAAAGTACATGTACATCCCTTGTATGTGAAGGGAAAACATGGATGTTCGTAGGATATTTGCTGGTCAAACGTTTTCCATCGAGTTAAAATGGAAAATACCAAATTTGCCACTAGATGGCGGTAATTGCTAAAACGCTTAGCTTCACCTAAAGCTCAAATGTGGTATTTTTTCATTCTACATCAATGGCTGGTTTAATATTGCTGGTTTATTTGACTTATGTTCTTTGATGCCTCCTGTACTCTAAACCGCATGAGTATGACCTCAGTTCTTAGTATGACACCATGCCTGAACAAAGAAACGAAGGGGTCTACTTATAGAAAATTTGTTGGACAAATATGACAATCACTATGAAAAATTATAAACATATTTTAATTTAAACACAATGATTTCCTATGAGATTCAGCTCCATCTAGTGACCAAAATGGGGTATTTTTCCTGAAAATAACTGAACGAGTAAAGATATAAAAATACTGCATTATGGCCACTAGAAATCAGGGATCTCCAAACTATGGCCCTCCAGCTGTTGCGGAACTACACTTCCCATGAGGCATTGTAAAACTCAGACATTTACAGACATGACTAGGCATGATGAGAATTGTAGTTCCGAACACCTGGAGGGCCGCAGTTTTGAGACTTATGCACTAGATGGAGCCAAGAAAATCACTATATGAATTAAAAATGGCCAATATTCATCATGGCTGGGAAAATGCTAGTCACATTCATACAAAAAAATTTTTTAAATAGACGTTTGGTTACAAAAGGTTACGCCACAAAATGTACTCAGCCAATCAAAGGTAAAGACTCCATTTTTATTTTTCTACTGCTATCAATGGCCAACACAGTACAACACTTCATCCATGTCTTTGGTGATCTCTGATCTCCTTGTGAACTGTTTCTTACATGATGAAGATCAGCCATGGAGTATATCTGAGGTGTATATCAGGGTGTGCTTCTTCCCCACATGAGAGCTGTGATGTCCAGCAACATTCATATAGAAGACATTTCCCGCACTCAAGGCACTAATACATCTCGAGGGTTGTGTGGGATCCCTGATGTACAGGAAGACAGGACTTCAGTGAGGAACAATTCCCTCACTCAGGACAGGAATATGGCTTCTCCCCCGTGTGAGATCTCTGAGGTGTGTAAAAATCGGAAGTGTTTGAAAAATATTTCCCGCACTCAGGGCAGGAATACTTTTTTTTTACCTGTGTGCAATCTCTGGTGTCTGTGATAACCGGACTTGTCTGAAAAACATTTCCCGCACTCAGGGCAGGAGTACGGTTTTGCCCCCGTATGAATCCTTTGATGTGTGACAAGATGTGGTTTTTGCACAAAACATTTCCCACACTCAGAACAGGAATATGGCTTCTCACCCGTGTGAGATCTTATATGGACATTAAGACCGTATTTATAACGGAAACATTTCCCACACTCAGGACAGGAATAAGGTTTCTCATCTGTGTGAGATCTTTTATGCTCATTAAGACCGGATTTAAAACTGAAACACTTCCCGCACTCAGTACAGGAAAACCACTTCGCTGTTGGAAGGACGGCACCGTCCCTCACAGTCTGAGGATCCTCAGGATAAGAGGAATACGATGGTCCATCTACACTGTGTGGTGCCGGATGGACATTTGAGGTAGCCGGGTTTTCTCCTGGACTATACTGTGTGATGTCCTCATCTTCTACTTTACAGTCTGGAGACAAAGTGAGACAATCCTCTGAGGTTTTCCTCATCTCCCGTCCATCTACTAAAATAGAGATAAAAAGATTATTACTAGACATGAGCAGATTGGTTCCCCTAAACCAGAACTCCACCCAATTTGGGTAGCTTTGTCTCTGAGGAGCTTACAATTCCACCCTGAAGTGATAGTGATGAGGGGGTTATAGGACGAGTGTCCCCACCCTCCTCTATCACTCATTGCCATCTTCCCAACACAAGAAGTCCTGCACTTCCTTATTTAGTCCATGATTTAGTCATGAATAACAGCGGGGCTGAGCCCCCCCAGAGGTCAGAGAGTGAGGATGGGGGGAGAACAACCAAGATGAAGACTGGACTGATCCTGAAGACCACCATCATTGGGTTATTGACTCCTCCCTCATTATCACTTTCTGTTTCTGGTTCCAAAGTTTGAGGTTGTTAGGAGGTACTAGAGGGTAGAGAGCAGACTTTAGGACTAGGTAATGTATAACATACAACAGATAGGACTATATAGTATCAGAGTGATGTAATGTGCAACATAGAGTATAAAGGGCAGGGGTCCGGAGTATATAATGTACAATATAAATCATATAGTGTAGGGATATCTTTTTTTTGTTACCGATACTATACTGATATTTCAACCACCTGTCAGGCTGATAGCCGATATTCTGTACATTAAATAAATAAATTACACTTTTTTTTATCGCTGTTATTGCGGTCACAAGGAATGTAATCATCCCTTGCGACAGTGACAGGTCCTCTTTATGGAGAGATCAGGGGCCTATAATACTTTAATTTTTTTAAAACTGGTGCCTTTAAGATGCTAGTAATCTGGGAAGTGATGTGATGACATCGCTTCCGGGTTACTAGATCCGAGACCCGAACTAAGCATCAGTTTAGTTCGGGTCTTCAGCCAGCCAGCGGACATGCTGGCAGGTTGCTCGGGCCTCCCGGTGAGACGGGTGGAGCCCGGGCGAACGGTGGGGGGGGAAGAGGGGACGCTGCTTGTAATAACAGCCGAGCGGCTGCTGAGCTGCATCGGTTGTTATTACAATAAAGACGACCGTCCGCTCCAAAGAACGGTACCAGGGTGATAGCTGCAGGCATCACCCCTGTAAAGCCATATCGGTAATATCTGGTACATTTGTGCCCGATACGTAAAAAAAGTAAATATCGGCCGCCGATAATCGACCTCACCAATAATTGGTTGATCCCTAATATAGTGTAAGGGTCAGGACTATATTGGTATTCGGTAATCAGTGAAAGCTTAAATGTTTACATGAGACAAGTTGCAGAGGTCCCACACCGCTGCCTCCCATCTCCTGAGACTGCACTCAGTGACTTGGGTCTGAGACTATACAGACATATCCCTCCACCCGGCACAGCCAACAGAGCAAGTAAGCCTGGGAGAATTGTTCTGTCAGATATCTTGCTAGACTCAGACATGGAGAAGGAGACCCAAAACACATACCCCAGGTGCCTAGGTCTAGTAACGCCTATGGTAAAAAAATCAAAAAATTTTGCTTCCCGCTGAACCCCAGAATCTCCATAAATCCAGTCTAGATATATAAATTGTGTCTGCAGCACAGAGAAGCAAGATTATCCGAGAGAAAATTACCAGTTAGACTTACCAGTAACTGCGTTTCTAGGAAATCTTCCAGGGTGGCACACCTGAGAGATGACTGGTCCACCTGACCAGAAACATAATCAACACATATGGTTAAAAAGACCCTCCCTTCCCCCTGCACCTCAGTTCTGCCAAAATAAAAGGTTATCCTGGTGCAAAAGGGTAACTTTTCCCGGAGTAACTACACCAAAGGGTGGGAAGTAGGCCTGCCGTCCTGGAAGATTTCCTAGAAAGGCCTAGAAAGGCAGTTACCGGTAAGTGTAACTGGTAATTTGCTCTAGTCATCTTCCAGGATGGCACACCTGAGAGGAGGAACAAGAAGTTCAAGGCCTACCTTAGGCTGGGACCACCACTTGTAAGACCTTTCTGCCAAATGCCAGATCTTGAGGCGATAACAGGTCCACTCTGCAATGTTTCAAGAAGGTATCCTGCTTCGCCCATGTGGTTGTTCGACAGGTTTGTTCTATTGAGGCTCAGGCTTTTTCCGCCCACTAGGCCGCTAGAGATCTTGTGGAATGGGCTTTGAGGTCTGCTGGTATTGGGGACCCTGCTTGCTCATATGCTATTCCTATAGTCTGTCTGATCCACCTGACCACTGTTGGTCTAGATGCTTGCCTTCCCTTTCTAGGGCCGCTAAATAGAAACAAAAGATGGCTTGACTTCCTGAAGTCCTTCACCCTAAGTACGTCAGTAAACACCTTCTGATGTCTTGTAAATTACCTTTTTCTTCTCTTTCATTTCTCGGGTTTTCACAAAAGGAAGGCAAAATCATTTCTTGTGATCTATGACGACCTTGGGGAGGTACAGGAGTGTCTTGCCTCAGAACCACTCTGTCCTCCAGTACCAACAAAAAGGGTCCTCCTGGCTGTAGTGATAGTGTCAGGAACTTGGTAGGAGGCCGAGATGCTGGAAGGGCTCCCCTTGCGGCCGAGTGCAGTACAATCCTGAAGGTGACACAGGGATGTGGTGCCCACAGAAGCACGGGTTGCCTGGTTGGTGAAGCTAGTTGCCAGGTACTTGGTAGGACAGGCAAAGTTACTGGAAGCAGGCGTGCTTAGGAGGTCCAGCAGATGGGGACCAGTGGGATGTTCAGGTAGCAGAGTCAGGAGTCAGGCTAGGGGTCAAACACAGTAAGACAAAGAGCAGCTGAGCCCTTAGTACAGGAGGCAGAAATAGGCGGAGTCCATTAGCCAGGCCGGGGTCAGATGCAGGAAGCAGGCAGGAGGAAGTGAGGTACAAGCCGGGAGGTCAAGCCAAGGAATCAGAAGGAGCAGGTCAGACAAGCCGGGTTGGTACACAGGAGATCAGATAAGCAGGAGATATGAGGCACAGGAACGCAGGGGAAGCTGACGATAAACCAGCCCCTATCACGTCGTGCGCGTGCCGTTGCGCATGCGTGTTCGCCTGATCGCGGCGCCGTGTGTCCGTCTGGTTGTGATGATGCGCATCCTTGTGCGTTGATGCGCGTCAGCATGTCCTTGCGTATGCCGGTTCACCATCCTTGTGGTATTGCGCATAAGGATGCGCCTATTTCCCTGACAGATAACCAGTAAAAAAGGCTAAATTAAAGTGGATGTAAACCCGAAAAAAACATTTTTTTGGATATACTGTAGAGTATAAGATTTGCTATAATTTGAGCCAAGTCTTGCCACACAGAGTTAATCCATCTCTGAGCAATCCTCTTTTATTGTTCAGTGAGAAAATTCTTGACAAACTGAGAAAAACTTTGTCAAATCCTCCCCCTTGCTGTGAGTGACAGGTGATTTACATCTCGTGCGTTAGCCTAAGAGACATGCAGTATTTTTTTTAATTCCCTCCCCCACTCCTTTCTTCAGCAGCTCTGCAAGGATTGGCCGTTCCACACCTCACCATGATTTGGCATGCTGAAGTCATGTGGTTACTTTCCTGTCTTTTCACTGGATGTTAGAGATCATAGCAGAAGTTCAGTGTAAGAAATACACAGAGAAAATAAATATTGACAAGGGGAGTGTAGAGGTGGGCGGGGAGTCTACTGACATCACGACTCCACCCACTGAGCTCCAGACAACAGACCCGCCCACAGAATATGCAGTTTTTCAGCTCTCATAACAGACAGAAGGGAGACATTTGACAGGTAAGGATACATGCAGGAGGCATGTATATCCTTATAGATAACCCCTATGGCAGTAGTTTAGAAAGGATGACATTGGGTTTACATCCACTTTAGGAGTCAAAGGTTTTACTGAAATTTGCAGTGCTGGTTCGATGGGAGTTTCCGTTCAGCGCCTCCAACACCGATGTTAGATTCCAAGGTGGGTATCGGTTAATCCTTACGGGAGTCAACCCCTGCCTGGCTAACAGACATTTTCTGATCCGAGGATCCAGCGCGAGCCTCTGATCCAAAAAAACGCAGAAAGAGCTGCTACCTGCACTTTCAGGGCTATCCCCTGATCCACCCCTGCCTGTAAAAATTCTAGTACTATTGGTACCGAAGGCCGGGAGACTTCCCTATCCTGGCACCAGTGTGAAAACACCTTCCAGAATTTTGCATAAATCTTTCTATTGATCAGCTTCCTGCTTCCTAGAAGGGTCTCGATCACTTTTTCAGAGCATCCCTTGTCTCCGAGTATCTCCCTCTCAAGAGCCAGGCCATAGAGCAAAAGAACCCCGGGTCTGGGTGAAGAACCAGCCCATGCCGAAGGAGATCCTGCCTGGTCAGGAGATGTTGTGGAGGGGAAACAGACCATTTCTTCAGAATGGAAAACCAGGCTCTTTTTGGCCACCAAGATCAGGTTGCATTCTGAGCGGGCTAGCTTCTGTAGAACCTGAGGAAATAATGCTAGTGAGGGAAAAGCTTACACTAGGTTGCAACCCCAGTCCTGCGCTAGAGCATCTACCCCCTCCGAACCCCCCTCTCTAGTTAGAGAGAAAAACCGCTCCACCTTCCTGTTCCCTCTGCAGGCAAAGAGGTCTATCACCAGAACCCCAAACTGCCAACTTATCTAAAGGAACACGTCTCAGTTTACCTCCCATTCCCCCTGGTGGATGGGCTGTCGACTTAGGAAGTCTGGCACTACATTGGCGGTCCCTTTTATGTGGGCCGCCAATATGGAAGGAAGGGTTTCCCAACCTAGAACTTCAAAAGCTAACTTTAGGAGCCTCCTGGACCTTGTACCCCCTGACGGTTTAGGCAAGAGACATTGTTACATTGTCTGACAAGACTTGGACTTCTAGCCCTCGAATCCGGTCTTTGAATGTTTTCAAGGCCTGACCCACTGCCAAGAGGTCTTTGCTTGTGTCAGGGTCCCAGATCCCTGGGCTCGGAGGTCCTCAAGGTGAGCCCAGGCGATCAAGATATAGGGGCTCTCTGAGATTTTCGCCCACTGTGGGATAAAATGAGAAAGTCTTCCCCCCTACCCTGACGTCAGTTGGACTTTTTGTTGGTGTCTTTGGGGTCAGAAAAGAGCAGACCACCCTTCTGTCTATTCTTCCCATGCCCCCACCTTCTGCTTGAGTCCTTTTTGGCCTTAAATTGGCCCTGGTTAGGGGGGGCCATGAAAAAAAAAAAAAAACTTTCTGCCCTTCTTGGCTCTAACTGAGAATTTCTTCCCCTTTTCCGCAGGCCCTGAAAGGACCTGAACTAGACCAGGTCCAAAGAGCAGGGAACCCTCAAAGGGCAACCCACAGAGCCGTGACCTGGACATGTGGTCCCCTTTCCATGACTTGACCCACGAGGCCCTTCTTGCTAAATTGAGGAAGGCCGCTGACTTAGCCGTGGTCCCGACAGCTTCCACTCCTGCATCCACCAGGTATGCCACAGCTTTACTCATAATCTCCAGAGAGTCTGTGACCTCTTTTGATCTATTCCCCTTAGCGATATAAACAGAAAGTCTGTGTAACCAAGCATCAACGCTCCTTGCTACGCAGTCTGATGCCTAGGCAGGAGTCATGGCAGCCACATTGGCATCCCACGCTGTTTGCTGCAGCATCTCGGACCTTCGGTCCATTTGGTCCTTCATGTTACCCCAATCATAGTTACATAGTAGGCGAGGTTGAAAAAAGACACAAGTCCATCAAGTCCAACCTATGTGTGATTATGTGTCAGTATTACATTGTATATCCCTGTATGTTGCGTTCATTTAGGTGCTTATCTAATAGTTTCTTGAAACTATCGATGCTCCCCGCTGAGACCACCGCCTGTGGAAGGGATATCCACATCCTTGCCGCTCTTACAGTAAAGAGCCCTCTAGTTTAAGGTTGAACCTCTTTTCTTCTCATTTTAATGAGTGGCCACGAGTCTTGTTAAACTCTCTTCTTTTTTCTATTGTAGGGTCACCAGTACGGTATTTGTATATTGAAATCATATCCCCTCTCAAGCGTCTCTTCTCCAGGGAGAATAAGTTCAGGGTTCGCGACCTTTCCTCATAACTAAGATCCTCCAGACCCTTTATTAGCTTTGTTGCCCTTCTTTGTACTCGCTCCATTTCCAGTACATCCTTCCTGAGGACTGGTGCCCAGAACTGGACAGCATACTCCAGGTGCGGCCGGACCAGAGTCTTGTAGAGTGGGAGAATTATCGTTTTATCTCTGGAGTTGATCCCCCTTTTAATGCATGCCAATATTCTGTTTGCTTTGTTAGCAGCAGCTTGGCATTGCATGCCATTGCTGAGCCTATCATCTACTAGGACCCCCAGGTCCTTTTCCATCCTAGATTCCCCCAGAGGTTCTCCCCCCAGTGTATAGATTGCATTCATATTTTCGCCACCCAAATGCATTATTTTACATTTTCTACATTGAACCTCATCTGCCATGTAGTTGCCCACCCCATTAATTTGTTCAGATCTTTTTGCAAGGTTTCCAAATCCTGCGGGGAAGTTATTGCCCTGCTTAGCTTAGTATCGTCTGCAAATGCAGAGATTGAACTGTTTATCCCATCCTCCAGATCGTTTATAAACAAATTAAATAGGATTGGTCCCAGCACAGAACCCTGGGGAACCCCACTACCCACCCCTGACCATTCCAAGTACTCCCCATTTATCACCACCCTCTGAACTCGCCCTTGTAGTCGGTTTTCAATCCATGTACTCACCCTATGGTCCATGCCAATGCACCTTATTTTGTACAGTAAACGTTTATGGGGAACTGTGTCAAATGCTTTTGCAAAAGCCAGATACACCACGTCTACAGGCCTTCCTTTATCTAGATGGAAACTCACCTCCTCATAGGAGGTTAGTAGATTGGTTTGGCAAGAACGATTCTTCATGAATCCATGCTGATTACTGCTAATGATACCGTTCTCATTACTAAAATCTTGTATATAGTCCCTTATCATCCCCTCCAAGAGTTTACATACTATTGATGTTAGGCTAACTGGTCTGTAATTCCCAGGGATGTATTTTGGGCCCTTTTTAAATATTGGTGCTACATTGGCTTTTTTCCAATCAGCTGGTACCATTCCAGTCAGTAGACTGTTTGTAAAAATTAGGAACAATGGTCTGGCAATTACTTGATTGAGTTCCCCAAGTACCCTCGGATGCAAGCCATCTGGTCCCATCTGGTCCCGGTGATTTATTAATGTTAAGTTTCTCAAGTCTAATTTTAATTCTGTCCTCTGTTAACCATGGAGGGACTTCCTGTGTTGTGTCATGAGGATAAGCACTGCAGTTTTGGTTACTGAAGCCCCCCGATTCACTTGTGAAGACTGAGGAGAAGAATAAATTCAATACCTTCGCCATCTCCCCATCCTTTGTAACCAGATGTCCTTCCTCATTCTTTATGGGGCCAATATGGTCAGTCCTACCTTTTTTACTGTTTATAAACTTAAAGAATTTCTTGGGATTTTTTTTGCTCTCCTCCGCTCTGTGTCTTTCATGTTCTATCTTAGCCGTCCTAATTGCACCCTTACATTTCTTGTTGCATTCTTTATAAAGTCTGAATGCTGAGGATGATCCCTCAACCTTGTATTTTTTGAAGGCCTTCTCCTTATATGCATTTTTACATTGGAGTTTAGCCATCCAGGACTTTTGTTCGTCCTTAAATTTATTACCCAATGGGATACATTGGCTAATGCCCTTATTTAATATAGTCTTAAAGCAAACCCATCTCTCCTCCGTATTCTTTGTTCCTAATATTTTATTCCAATTTATGCCTTTTAGCAAGGTTTGTAGTTTAGGGAAGTTGGCTCTTTTGAAATTCAGTGTCTTTGTATTCCCTTTATGTTCTCTATTTGTGTGATTTATACTGAAACTAATTGACCTGTGATCGCTGTTACCTAAATTGTCCCGTATTTCCACATCCATGATCAGGTCTGTATTGTTGATAATCAGCAGATCCAGTAATGTTTTATTTCTAGTTGGTGCGTCTACCATCTGACCCATAAAATTGTCCTGCAAGACATTAAGGAACTGGCGAGCCTTAAATGAATGCGCGGTTCCCTCCGCCCAGTCTATGTCTGGATAATTAAAATCCCCCATTATGATAACGCTTCCCATCCTTGCTGCTTATCCAAATTGTGATAGGAGATCCGTCTCCCCTTCCTCCCTCAGGTTAGGGGGCCTATAGCATACTCCCAGTATTATTTTCCCCTTAGCTTCTTCCCTTTGGAGCTCTACCCATAAGGATTTCACCTCCTCCCTAGCTCCCTCAGTGATGTCATCTCTCACATTCACTTGTACATTATTCTTGATATATAGGCATACCCCTCCCCCTTTTTTACCCTCTTTATCCTTGCGGTAATGGGTATACCCTTGAATGTTTGCCAGCCAATCATGAGAGCGGTTGAACCAGGTCTCCGAAATTCCCACAAAATCCAAATCCTCCTCGTACAACAGTATCTCTAGTTCACCCATCTTGTCCGCCAGGCTCCTGGCATTGGTGAACATGCCACATAGTTTAGACCGGTCGCATATTGTCCTCGTATTGGGTTTCGAAATTGCAACTAGGACTTGCTACTATACTTACCTTGTGTTTTTGTGCTTTGGTCAACCTACCACTAATGCCCCCAATACTACCCTCTGGAATATCTTCCGCGCTGACCATCTCTACCTCTGGACCCTCCCCCCCATCGCCTAGTTTAAAAACCCCTCTAACTTTTTGGCCATCTTCATTCCCAGCAGAGCTGCACCCTCCTCATTTAGGTGCAGTCCGTCCCTTCTATAGTACCGGTTATCGACTGAGAAGTGGGCCCAGTCCTCCAGGAACCCAAACCCCTCCTTACTACACCAGCTCTTCAGCCACTTGTTTACTTCCCTAATCTCCCTCTGCCTTTCTGGTGTGGCTCGATGTACCGGTAGTATTCCTGAGAATACTACCTTGGAGGTCTTTTTCCTCAATTTAGCTCCTAAGTCCCTAATATCGTTCTTTAGGACACTATCTGCCTCTGACTTTGTCATTGGTGCCAACATGCACCATGACAGCTGGGTCTTCCCCAGCCCCTCCCAGTAATCTGTCCACAAGATCCGTGATGTGCCGAACCCGAGCGCCCGGTAGACAACATACTGTTCGGCGCTTCAGGTCTTGGTTACAGATTGCCCTCTCTGTCCTAAGAATTGAGTCCCCTACCACCAGAATCTGTCTTTCCTGTCCCTTTGCTGCCCCCCCCACTCTCACTGGAGGAGTTCTTCCCCTGGCAGCTAGGAGAGTCCCTCAGCTCCAGCAGTGCTGGTCCCTGACTGGTTTCACCAATGTCACTCAATGGAGCGTACTTATTGGGATGCTCCAGTCCTGGATCGGCTTCCCTGGCACTTCCCCCTCTACCCTTCCTGACTGTCACCCATCTATTCTTTGCTAGTGCCTGCACCTCTTTGTCTCCACCCGCCTCTGTGCTGGCCCCTGCCGTGTACGTTCCTGGCTCGACTTTAGTTTGGAGGGACTTCTCAGTGCTTACAGTTGCTTCCCCAGATTCAGAACCTGGGCTTCCAGGGAAACAATGTGATTACATTTTGCACAGCAGTATTCACCCTCAATCGGATGATCAAGGAACGCATACATGCGGCAAGATGTACAAAGAGTCGCCTCTCCACACCTGCCGGGCATCGTACCTATTAAATTTAGTGAGGATTGGGGATTATACCCTGTCCAAATTACCTAACAGCTAGCTTCCTGACACTAATACTCAAGACAATACACAGGTACACAACAAGACAATACACAGGTACACAACAAGACAATACACAGGTACTCGCAGACCTACGTGCACTCGCAGACCTACGTGCATCCGCAGACCACACGCAGACCTAGGTGCACTCGCAATACACAAGTATACAGTACAAAATACACAAGTACTAACGATCCACACACACTACTCAGACAACACTCAGGTACTATGACCCCTGTTATAACCCTCGGTTTAAACTCTGGTTTTAACTCACCACTTAGACTGGTTCCACTAACAGAGTTCCAACAGACTCACAAATGAGCAGGCTCAATATGAGTCCTACACCAGGTTATATAGGCCTCAAGCAAATGTGAGGAATTAACCACTCCCCTTAATTGGTAGTCTGAAGGAACCAAAGAAAAAAAAAAAACTATTTTAAAAAGTGACAGAAAAAGGTGATAGAAAAGCTAAAAGGAAAAGAATGCAACCCAGCAATGAAAAAGCAAGACTTTTTTCCTCTCCACTCAAGGTCCCCCCTCTGGATCCTCAATCCTCCAAGGACAGATCAAATTTCTTTGAAACCTGTGATAGAGCTGCATCCAATTTGGGTGTTTTGAAGAATTTCTCCTCCTCCTCTTCCCCAAATGGAAACATACTTTTCCAGGTCTTGAGTTTTAAGACCTACCTCTCCAGGTCCTTCCATTCCTTCAAGATGACTTCTTTAAGGGTCTGGTGGACTGGCAAGACCTTTGACTGATGTCTCCCAAGTCCCTCCATGTCTTCCACAGGAAAGAGGCGTCTATTCTGCCATGAACCCTCACTGTCCTGGCTGTCTGACTCAGAATTTTCCCCTTCTTCTAAGGAACTTCAGTCTGAATTCCCAGAGGTGAGAGAGGAGGGAGGTCTCTGGGAGGCTCTTAAGCTTCTGACGGACATACCCTCCTGATAGATGATACCTTCCCTAGAAGAAAGGGCCTCCATGCTACCAGTGCTGGGCCCTTCTTTCAATGCTATCACGGTTTTCAGAGACTGGAGCGTAGCCTGCCTCTCTGACTGTACCTAGAGGAAATCCTTCATAACTGCTGAGGTTTCCTTGCCTGACAATTTGTAAATGCATCTGTAGCAAAAAGGTTTTGTATGATCATGTGGAAGTTTTTCATTACAACACCCACACCCTTTTGCTCTAGGAGGGGGGGGGGGGGGGGGGGGGGTTAGGCTTAGACCTGTGGGCCCCTTAAACAGATCCAGTGGGTTCTGGGGAGACGAGTTAAGACAATATCTACAGTTAAAAAGGCTGTACATTTGTCTCCTGCCCTTCCTCCTCTCAGGGGTGTGGCTAAGGCAACCCTTCCCCCACCACCTCTCAGCAGAGGTAGACTCACCACCCGTGGCCTCCTCCTGGACTGCAGCCACCACTGCTTCCTCCTCTCTCTCTCTCCATTCCAGCTCAGTCAGATCCACTGTGGGGGGGTCTGGGATTGAGAGAAAACCTCATGGACTCTCCCCCATGTCCCTCCAGGCATTTTATGGCCTCTGTAGGTGCGCTGGTGACCTGCCGCATCTGTTCCATGATGCCGGAGTCCCGCCACCGGAAATGACGTCCTGCCTCCAGAAAGGGGCTTGGTGCAGCCTTATCCGCGCTCTGCATGGAGAGCAGTCACCATTTTGGCAGTAAACCGGTTGCCGGAAGTGACGGCTCTCTTGGAAACTAGACCTGGCATCATCTTGGTCCTCCACGGGTTCCACATGCCAGAACCTGGCGTCTCGTGAAGCACAGGCATGGCCAGGCACACCACTGAAGTGGGAGAAGCCCCGCGGTACTCAGCCCTAGGCTCCTGTATGGACTCTGGCCTCACCTACTGGCCTCTTCAACCCCCAAGGCCCTGCAGCCTGGATGGAAGGTAAGGAGGAGGGGAGAGCTATATCCACAGGAGTGCCGAGACACTTCCCCTGTACCAGGAAAGCTCCACACAGGGAAGAGCCCCTGGAAGTGGGAGCCATTGGGGTAGGAAGGACCTGGCTAGGCCTGCCGCCCTCCCCGGCCTTGGTGTCCAGCACCCTGGGGGAGACCTTCTGAACTGCCTTCAGGCCTACTAAAAATAAAAAAAGTTTCACTGCTAGAGAAACACAATCAAGAACTGAGGTGCAGGGGGAAGGGAGTGGCTTTTGAACGTCATGTGTTGATTGCGTTTCCTGTCAAGTGGAGCAGTCATCTGTCAGGTGTGCCGTCCTGGAAGAGGACTAGAGAAATACAGGACAGAGAACACAGCTCAGGAAAGTGACCAGGGTATTACAGGCTGATATAAGCTAGTCCTTGCCCTACTCTGGACCAATCAGTGAGCAGTATGGGTGGAGGAATGTATTTAGTGTTAATGACACACCTGTGCTGTTCTCTGTAGGAGTGTCCTCCTCTATAAATGTCCCCGTTATTCCATCCTCCTCCATAGACTGCTGATCATTCCTCACATGCATTTCTTCTTCTTCTTCTGCTTTAACCTCAAACTCTATATCGATTGGATCTCCACTCTAAATCAAGAAATTGAGAGAGAATATCATCTGTAAGATATAAGATTTATTAATTGACACCACATAAAAAATCCACACATCATCTGTACAAGTCCATGTTCTATATGCTCAGACTCACCAACCTTGTAACACTGAGAGATGGTGTGACCTTCCTGTGTGGAATCCCGGGAATACAGAGGACGGGGACATCTCTCTGGTGGGTTCCTGGTATTAGGTGGCTCCATCATATCCTTGTGTCCTTCTGAAAACTCCTCCATCACTCCATACTCCTCTTTATACTCTTCTTTAACACCAATATAATCATCCCTGAAGATTCCACTCTGAAAAATGTAATAAGACACTAATTGTAACAAACATGCTGTGTATAAATTTGAACTAGCAATATTGTCAATCGTCTACCTGAAGATGAGGGATGGTGTGATCTTCCTGTGTGGAATCCCGGGAATACAGAGGACGGGGACATCTCTCTTGTGGGTTTCTGTGGCTGGATGACTCCACCATGGTGTCCTGGTACAGATCTTTGTGTTCTTTTAGAAACACTGACTGCTCCATCACCCCATCCTTATCATCCTCCTCTTTTATCTCTTCTTTAACCTCAACTTTAGAATCTCTCAGATTTTCACTCTGAATATATAATAAAAATTACATAAATTGTAACAATGCAGATAATGTACAGATCCTAATGATACTATCAGTGATTTTTCCTCATCTACCTGATGATGGTGAGGGATGGTGTGACCTTCCTGTGAGAAATCCCGGGAATACAGAGGACGGGGACATCTCTCTGGTGGGTTCCCATTACTGGATCCATCTGTAGGAAACACACACACTGACTGAATACATTGTTTCTATGTGTTTATCAGATGATGGGGGATCTAGGTGGAGCCTCCGTACTGCTCTCTCCTTTACAATAAAGTCTCCTCTTACCCGGTGATGTGAGGGGCAGCGGATTGTCCATCATGACGTCCTTGTAGAGATCCTTGTGTCCTTCTAAATACTCCCACTCCTCCATGGAGAAATAGACAGTGACATCCTGACACCTTATAGGAACCTGACACACACAATGATACAGTCACCATCCAGACACATCCCTTGTCTGTTACTGGATAATGTCCCAGAATTCCCAGCACTGCTCACCTCTCCTCCATCATCTCTCTGGTGACTTCTAGAATCTTCTTATTTCTCTATTCTATCAGGGAGGGAGGTGGAGGCAAAGTGATGGTCATATGATCTCCAGACTTCAGAGGGATAACTCTAGATTTAAACACAAATTAGAGATCGGCCAAACGACCCCCTGTTTGGATCACGCCAGAACATCGCTAAAAGTTTGAACAGAACAACAAACCCCATTAAAGTATGTTACCCGAAATGGAAAAATCAAAAGGTGAACATTTTGAAGGCTTATATGCACGGTATTGGGCATACAAAGTGTATGGGAATCCAGTTACTCCCCTGGGGGACATGCATTAATGCAAAAAAAGTTTAAAAAAAGATAATTTTTAAATGAGCAGTGATTTACTGCTGCTTAAAGTGAAACAATAAAAACAAAATATTCCTTTAAGCACTTGCCGACCACTGCACGCTGATATACGTCAGCACAATGGCAGCGGTGAGAAAATGGGTGTACTTGTACGTCCCCTTTAATTTGCGGGGCTAGTGGGCGCGCACACCGGCCACATACAGCGTGACCGTGCCCGCGGGTCCCGTGGACTCGATGTTCGCTGGTGTCCCGCGATCATGTCATGGAGCGTCCGAACGGGGAGATGCTTATGTAAACAAGGCATTTCCCTGTTCTGCCTAGTGACATGACAGGGATCTACTGCTCCCTGTCATCGGGAGCAGTGATCGCCGTCATGTCCTAGGTAGCCCATCCCCCCCGCAGTTAGAATCACTCCCTAGGACACACTCAACCCCTTGATCGCCCCCCCCCCCCCAGTGCATTTTTATAGCACTGATCGCTGTATAAATAACTATGGTCCCAAAATAGTGTCAAAAGTATCTGACGCGTCCGCCATAATGTCACAGGCACGATAGAACTCGCAGATCACCGCCATTACTATTAAAAACATAATAATTTAAATGCCATAAATCTATCCCCTATTTTGTAGACGCTATAACTTTTGCGCAAACCAATCAATATACGCTTATTGCGATTTTTTTTACCAAAAATGTGTAGAAGAATATATATCGACCTAAACTGAGGAAAAAAAATTTTTTTAATATATTTTTGGGGGATATTTATTACAGCAAAAAGTAAAAAAATATTGCTTTTTTTTCAAAATTCTTGCTCTTTTTTTGTTTATAGCGCAAAAAATAGAAACCACAGAGGTGATCAAATACGACCAAAAGAAAGCTCTATTGGTGGGAAAAAAGAGGACGTCAATTTTGTTTTGGTGTAACGTTTCCTGGCCGTGCAATTGTCAGTTAAAGCGACGCAGTGCCGAATCGCAAAAAGTGCTCTGGTCAGGAAAGGGGTAAAACCTTCCGGGGCTGAAGTGGTTAAATATAGTGCTTAGGGGTTCCCTTAGTCTGCCTGTAAGGCCCCTTTCACACGATCAGACCAATTGGATCTGCCTGTCTGTTTTTCAGGCGGATCCGATCGGGCCATCCATTGACTTCTATAGAGAGGCGGATGTCAGCGGATATGTATCCGCTGCCACCTGCCTGGCATCCGATCCGACAAGGTCAAATGAAATAAGACGTATGGCGATACGTTCGCCATCCGTCCAGCAGGTCGAATTGGATGAAAACGAACAGGCAGAAAAACTAGTCTTTGGGTGTCGGTGTTACTTTCACACAGTAACCCTAGAGGTATTCTTGATGAAAGCAAGAATTGGCCTTGCTGTAAAAAATTGCAATGATATGCATCTGTCAAACAGGTGCTGAATAATTGGTTCTTGGGTGTTAATTGTGCCCATAAAACCTATACCAAAAGATTTCTTCCAGATAAAATCAACACCCACAAAGCTAGGCAGCCTAGACAGTCTTACAGAGATTCCACATCCCAAAAACACTTAAAATCGGTGACATCTGCACGTCGCTCCACCCTATTGCATCATACGCAGTCCCCCTGGAAGATGTCAACGTATGACGAAATGCGTAGCATGAAGTGATATGCTGGCGTCACAGCGTTTCCCAGAAGGACGGATTGCTGTTTCTGTGCTGGCCGGCACTTCTGCTTTTAAGGCGATTAAAACACTGATACAATGTAAGCGTTACCTTTAATGGCATTTATAATAAAGTGTTAACAAGTTTACGCTATGTGGAGCTTTTTGTGTTCTGGGATACCCTTATGACAACATTGCCAGGAAGATCGATGTGCGAGTAGTCGGAGGACCCTTATATGCTGTAAAGGCCCCAGCTGGATATTAAGCCAAAAGGGGGATTGATCTCCTGCAAGACAAGGTCAATATGAGCAAGCATTTCCTTTTTTTGTGATGGCTGTGTTACTGAGGATCATATTTTTACAGTGGTGGATGGTGATGACTTTCAATTAAGGACCTTACCATTTCATCACATGTGAATTTAATTTCATTTTTGACTTTTTTTTTTATTCATTATGGACACTAATCATTGTTAGCGCAACTCAGTAAAGGTTAGAAGATTTAAACTGTGTATATCTCGCAGAAGAGTTGCTGCTTAAAAGAAATATCATTGTATTACACAACAGTGTGGTTTATCTTTTCTTTTCGCAAAGCTCTGTTCCATCTGGTGGGCATGTCACAAATCAGGTGGTTTACCGGCAGGTGGAATTCCCGCTAAATTTCAGACAACTGAACACTGGCTGTGCAAAAAAAAAAACTGGAAAATGGTCAGCGCTCCATGGATTAAAGAATGTTGCTGGGAGAATGACACTAAAATTGGTTAAAATCTTGAGCGCTTGAGAACTTGGTTCTTTTGTGTTTGTTGAACACTGGCTATGTATGACTGCCTGAAATGGCTACAGACTCTTCTGGCCTGCGTTAGAAAGTCTTGCAACCCTGGGTACCAGTTTAAGAAATGCTGCACCACCAAGTTGAGGACATGTGCCAGGTATGGCACATGTGTCAAGTTTTCAAGTCAAAGGGCGGACAGGAGGTTAGTGCCATTATCGCACACCACCATTTCTGGCTCAAGCTTCCATGGCGTGAACCACCTCTGGGCCTGTCTCTGCAGAGCTGAAAGCATCTTTTGCTCTGGTGTGGCTCCTGTCCCCTAAACAGACCAGCTGAAGCACTGCATGGCATCTTTTAGCCTTACTCATTGAATAGTCTCTTGAATGCTTAGGGGGTACTGGTGGTTCATAAGACAATCCAGCAGAAGAGGGCAAAGAGGAGGAGGGGGTAGAGCTGACAAATCTCACATCACTAGAGGTCGACCGATATGGGTTTTTCTCTGGCCGATGCCGATATTTAGAAATCGCGGTGGCCGATGGCCGATATGTGATGCCGATTTTTTTGGGCCGATATATTTGGCCGATTTTTTTTTTTTTTTCTTTTTTCCCTTCATCTCATAAAATCTAACAGTTAGACCCCTTTCACACTGGGGCGTTTTTCAGGCGCTTTTGGGCTAAAAATAGCACCTGTAAAGTGCCTGTAAAACGGCTCCCCTGCAGTCTCAGTGTGATATCCCGAGTGCTTTCACACTGAGGCGATGCGCTGGCAGGATGTAAACTCCTGCCCATTGAAATGAATGTGCACCGCTGCCGAAGCGCCTGCAAATCGTTTTGGCAGCGGCGCATTTAACCCCTTCCTCGGCCGCTAGCTGGGTTATAAGCGCCCCGCTAGCAGCCGAATAGCGCCTCTAAAATGACGGTAAAGCGCCGCTAAAACTAGCAGCGTTTTACCATCAACGCATGCCTGCTCCAGTGTGAAAGCAGCCTTAAAGCGGGGTTCCACTCTCTCCGATCAATTTTTTTTTTTGGCCAAATGACAATGATTACGATATAGCAATAGGGAACTCACTTGTTCCGTTTTTCAGTGACATTGCTGTCTGTTTTCGCCTAATAAATGAACTTAGATAATTAAATCTACATGGTTGTCATCTTGCCTGTGGGCATGTGAAGCCCACAGTAATCCTCTTCCGGGATACGGTGCTGCTGATCGACCAGCATGCACCGCCCGTTCTTTTCCTGATCTCGCGCATGCGCATTACACAGAAATCGGAGTGCCGTCAACAGCTCCGGTTGCCATCACAACGAGCAGCGTCGTAAGAGGTCCCGCCCTGTTGTGATGGCAACGGAGCTGTTGACGTCACTCCCACTATGGAAATCTCGAGACGACTCTTGTAACAGGCCGCCGCACTGACTCCTGGGAACAATGACACAAGCTCCCAGGAGCCAGTGCGGCTAAGAGGAAGTGACTAATTAGCCGCTCTAAACACGCCCCTAAGCGCAGCCTGTGCTTCCTGCAAAAAAGAAAGATCTTCTACAAGAAAGGTACAGCCAGAAAAAAAAAAAAAAAAAAAAAAGTGCCGTTTTGTCATTAGGACATTGCGGTAATCAGCTGCAGCTAGTGTAGAAAAATCGGGTGGAGCTCCGCTTTAAGTAATACAGAAATTTTTTTTCATTTAAACATTAAACAAAACAAACCTCCAATCAGTTCACTTGTATGTATAATTTAGAAAAAAAACAAAAAAAAAAAAACACTATCTTAAATATTAAATACACAAAAACAGGTAATCAAAACTTTGACGAAAAAAAATGGGCTAACTTTACTGCTTAGGTTTTTTTTTTTAATTCATTACTGTATTTTTTTTTTTTTTAAAATTGCGTTTGAAAGACCGCTGCGCAAATACCGTGCGACATAAAATATTGCAACAATCACCATTTTATTCCCTAGGGTCTCTGCTAAAAATATATATATAATGTTTGGGGGTTCTAAGTGATTTTCTAGCAGAAAATACAGGATTTTTACTTGTAAGCAACAAGTTTCAGAAAAGATTTGATCTTTAAATGGTTAAACTGAGAACTTCTCCACGGAGTTCAGTCTATTGATAAAAAGAACCTGAAAGATACAAAGTATCTTCTTATCAGACTTGGCAGGCTGCCCAGAGGAGGAGAGAATCCTCTCCACAGATAACTTCAGGAAACTTGCATTAACTTCTATTACAGAAGTCATTTGCAAGTCACGGCTGAAGTTACAATCGGCCTTTTTTATCAGCACAATCGGCAGATGCCGATTAAGTAAAAAACGCCAAATATCGGCCGATATATCGGTCGACCTCTAATCATCACCACAGCTGTATGGAGACTTCGTTCCAAAACAAGCTCTAGCACATAGCCTTGTCCTGCATCCTTCCTAGTTGCAAGCAGAGTTACAGAGTGTGCTGTGAACAAAATATATATCGTCCCTGACCATGCTTGCTGTACCACAAGTCAGCAGTAAAGTTGACCTTGCAGCTGACTGCCTTGCCCAATGATGCCTTCCATGTGATGGTACAGAGCTGCAATGGCCTTCCATGCAGAAATAGCAACTGGGAATCTGACATTGTGGTACAGCACATTCTGCAAATTCACATAAGAAGCAGAATCCACTAGGTGGATGGGCAGGAGTTGTAAAGCCAGCAGCTTGGACAAGCTGGAATTTAGATGCTGGACACGTGGGTGGCAGTGACTATTTTTTTTCCAGCAGCAGCTGAGGCAGAGAAAATAGGATTTTTTAAAACAGCTTACCTGTAAAATCCTTTTCTTTCGAAGGACATCACGGGACACAGAGCCATAGTAATTACTGATGGGTTATATAGGTATCACTGGTGATTGGACACTGGCACACCCTATCAGGAAGTTCAACCCCCTATATAATCCCTCCCCCTTGCAGGGATACCTCAGTTTTGTAGCCAAGCAATATAGTGTATTAGAAGAGGGGCGGGACCTCTGTGTCCCGTGATGTCCTTCGAAAGAAAAGGATTTTACAGGTAAGCCGTTTTAAAAAATCCTATTTTCTTTCTCAAACTTCACGGGACACAGAGCCACAGTAATTACTGATGGGATGTCCCAGAGCAATGCTACCTGAGGGGGGGGAACCACGACCAAGTAGGGTGCAATCAGACCTGAGGACCCTGTACTGCTGCCTGCAGCACACTACGCCCAAAGGCGATAGAATCTGGAGAATGTATGAACTGAAGACCAGGTTGCGGCCTTGCAGATTTGAGCCATTGAGGCCCGGTGATGCACTGCCCAAGAAGCACCAATAGCCCTTGTGGAATGTGCCCTGATCTGAAACGGAGGAATCTTCTGTTTCAAACCGTAAGCTTGAATGATCAACTGTCGAATCCATTTAGAAATGGTAGCTTTTGACGCTGCCTGTCCTCTATTGGGACCCTCTGGCAGCACAAACAAAACATCCGTCTTGCGGATCTGAGTAGTTGCCCCTAGATAGGCCTTAACTGCTCTCTTACTACATCCAACGAATGTAGAGATCTCTCTTCCGGGGAACAGGGATCTGGAAAAAAGGAAGGTAGAACAATGTCTTGGTTTAAATGAAAATCAGAAACCACCTTCGGTAAAAAACTAGGATGAGGGCGTAGTACCACTCTATCCTTGTGTATAATCAAATAAGGCTCCTTACAAGAAAGAGCTGCTAATTCTGATACTCTTCTAGCAGAAGAGATGGCCACCAGAAAAATTAATTTCCTTGTCAACAAGACCAAAGGAATCTGACTTATTGGTTCAAAAGGCCGTTTCTGTAACACAGCCAGGACCAAATTCAAGTCCCAGGGGTTTAGGGGCGCTTTAACCGGAGGATTAAGACGCATCACCCCCTGCATAAAATTTCGGACCAAAGAATGCGAAGCAAGTGGCCGCTGAAATAATACTGATAAAGCAGAGACCTGGCCCTTGATGGTACTCAAGGCCAGCTTCATCTCTAATCCCATCTGTAGAAAATCAAGGATTCTACCTATGACATATTTCCTGGGATGCCAACCTCTGGATTCACACCAGGTTATATAAGCCTTCCAGACTATGATAAATCATCCTGGAAGCTGGCTTCCTTGCATTAATCAAGGTAGATATGACAGGACCTGAGAGCCCACGACTCTTCAGAACGTGGGTCTCAATAGCCAAACCGTCAAATTTAGCGTTTGTAAGGCAGGATGGAACACTGGACCTTGAGATAACAGGTCTGGGCGTACCGGTAGTGTCCACGGGGAACCTACTGTCATCCTTACTATTTCTGCATACCAAGTCCTTCTGGGCCAAGCGGGGGCCACCAGAAGTACCGACTTCCTTTCCTGCCTGATCCTGCGAAGGAGTCGTGGTAGTAGCAGAATAGGCGGGAATGCGTAAATCAGTGAGAACCGATGCCAAGGAATCACCAACGCATCCGTCCCGCATGCAAGAGGATCTTTTGTCCTTGCCACAAATCTGTCTATCTTTTTGTTGAATCAGGATGCAAAGAGATCTACATCTGGAACCCCCCCATCTTTGGCATATGGCCCAAAAGACGTCGGGATGCAGAGACCATTCCCCTGGAAGTAACTGCTGGCGACTTAGATAGTCCGCCTGCCAATTCTCTATTCCCGGGATGAAAACTGCCGATATGCATGGCACATGCATCTCTGCCCAGACTAAGATCTGGTTCACGTCTTTTTGAGCAGCTCGGCTCCGGGTGCCTCCTTGATGATTGACATAAGCCACTGCTGTGGCATTGTCGGACTGGATCCTGACCGGACAACCCTGTAGCCTGATAGTCCAGGCCTTTAGAGCTAGATGTATCGCCCGGATCTCCAGAATGTTGATGGGTAAGGTCCTCTCTGTCTTGGACCATACCCCTTGGACCGCAGCCTGTTCCAGAACTGCTCCCCAACCTGACAGACTGGCATCTGTTGTTACCACCGTCCAGGTAACCGGTATAAAGGATTTCCCCTTCTGCAGGTTTTCGGGTATGAGCCACCAATTGAGGCTCTGACGCACCGCATGCGACAGGTGCATCGGAAAGTCTAATGCCTGAACCTTCTTGTTCCAGGTTGACAGAATACTGTGTTGCAGCATTCTTGAGTGAAACTGAGCATAGGGAACTGCTTCGAATGAAGACACCATCTTCCCTAGTAGCCTCATACAAAGGCGGACTGAGGGACCCTTCTTGGTCCTTACTGTCAGAATCAGCTCTCTCAAAGCAGTGATCTTTGCCTGAGGTAGAAATATTTTCTCCTGGCTTGTATCTATAATCAGACCTAAATACTCCAGTCTTCTTACTGGTTTTAGGAAAGACTTTTCTAAGTTGAGGATCCAACCCAGGTGTTCTAGATACCCGACCATGGTCCTCAAGTTTCCATTCAAAGAGGCTACCGACCGGTCTATCAAGAGCAGGTCGTCTAGGTATGCTATGACAGCTATACCCTGAGCCCTTAATCTTGCCAGAGGAGGAGCCAAGATCTTTGTGAACACTCGAGGTGCAGTGGCTATCCCGAAAGGCAGAGCCACAAACTGGAAATGGCGCCCTCCTACCTCGAAGCGCAGAAACTTCTGACGAGCAGGAAAAATGGGCACATGCAGATATGCATCTCTGATGTCTATTGATGCCAGAAATTCTCCTCCCTGCAGGGTGGGAACTACTGTTCGAATTGATTCCATGCGGAAGGATTGAATCCTTAGGAATCGGTTCAGATCCCTTAAGTCCAAAATGGGCCTGACATCCCCATTTGGCTTTTGGACCGTAAAAAGGTTGGAATAGAAGCCCAATCCTTGGTCCTTTGCGGGAACTATCATAATGACCTCCTGCAACAAAAGTCGCTCTAACGCTAGAAGGAGCGACTGCTTCTTCTCTGGGTCTCTGGGAACATTTGATCTGAGGAACCGAGGAGAAGGGAATTCCTGAAACTCCAGCTTGTACCCCAAGGTTACCGTGGAGATTACCCATCTGTCCTGGAAGTCCTCGTGCCAGAGCTCTGAGAACTGTCGCAGTCTTCCCCCCCACTCGAGTGAGCGGGGGCGCCCCCTCATGCAGAGGTCTTAGTGTTTTGCCTAGTAGGCTTCTTTCCCCAGGACTTCTTTTGTCCCTGGGGTTGACTCTTGTCTCTGGACCCCGATGGAGGCGGCCGTCGAGACTGCCTGGAGGCTGAAGCCCCCGGCGCTGGGGAAAGAGTCCGTTTGAAAGAAGGACGCTTACTCTTCTTCTTGACAGGTAAGAGAGTGCTTTTCCCACAAGAGATTCTCTTGATATAGTTATCCAAGTCCTCTCCAAACAACCTTGCACCACGAAATGGAAACCCAGCCAGTAGCTTCTTACATGGTGCTTCGGCTGACCAATTTTTTCAACCATAGGATTCTACGTATATGCACCAACCCCAGTGAAAGACGGGAGGTTTGCACAATAGAATCTCTAATGGCGTCAACCACAAAGCATAAGGCCGCTGGAAGGTTAGCAAACCCCTGGGCCTGCTGTTCAGGTAATACTTTGATGACCTGCTTAACATGGTCTCTTAAGTATTGACAGACTCCAATCGCTGCTACTGCAGGTTGGGCCACTGATCCTGCTAAGGAGAAAACATCCTTCAATAGGGATTCCATCCTTTTATCTACAGGATCCCTGAGCATCTGAGCATTGTCTACAGGACAAGTCAGGCTATTATTTACGGAGGAAATGGCGGCATCAATAGCCGGTATTCCCCACATTTTAATAAACTTTTCCTCCATCGGATAAAGTGTTGAAAACTTTCTCGGCGGAAAAAAACGTTTGTCTGGGTGATCCCACTCAGAATAAATGAGCTTTTCAAGTAAAGTATGAACAGGAAAAGCATGTGCTGCTTGGAAAGGTTTCAGTGACCCCAAAGCAGAAGAGGATTTTTTAGCAGTTTCAGGTATGGGTAACTTAAATGTAGATCGGACCAATCCAGTGAGGATCTGCACTAAGACTTTCACCTCTTGGGAAGTCGCAGAGGGTCCCTCTCCACCTGATTCCCCCGAAGAGGAATCATCCGTCCCATCCCGATCCTCTGAAAGGGATTCATCTCCTTTATCCCAGAGCTCCTCTGTCTGAGGGTCTTGGGGAACAGAGGAAGGCCTAGTGCGTTTTCTTCCACTGAGTGAAGACGTAATCACGGCCATTAATCTTTCCTCTAGACCATTAATGGTTGAGGAAAAAACCTCTTGTGTAATATATACAGGGGCTGAAGTGCCAGAAGCAGGTGTAGCCCCTGACCCCGATGGCTCTCCCTGGCTAGCCGTCCCTGGCCCATCTTTAGGGGGGGGAGGATGCTGCCGACAGGGGGCCCTCAGAACCTGAACGAGATCCCCTAGTGTCTCTGGTTCCTGGGGTGCTTGAACCTCTTCTACCCATAGTGCAAAGCAACTAGGGCTGCAACTAACGATTATTTTCATAATCGATTAGTTGGCCGATTGTTTCGATTAATCGATTAATAAGCTTAAAACAAAAAAAGTGTGGTGTATAATTTAGTTAATATGTAAAGTTTAAAAAAAATTTATTGTTAAATATCTCTATGCAGTGGTAAATGTAAATAACTATATGGTTAGGGAGCAAAATATCTAATCCACTCTGAGAATAACAGACAGAAGAGAGATATACTATATGCTATTGGAGGATATATACTATTAAAGGGTGAATCTGGTAAATATCAGACTCAGAGATCAATTTTTTTTTATTTAAAAAACAAACAATGTCTTCCTTCAAAAAAAAAAAAAATGGCATTTTAAGAACGTTAGTTCGATTTTCTAATAGTTAGTGGGGTCAAATCGATGTTCATTTTCAAGCATGGTGACAATTTGGAAATAATAGAAAACTTCTTGGTCAACGGAATTTTCCGACGGTGTATGTGGCTTTCCTTCATTTTAAAAACAGAGTGTTAAAAACAAGTGAAAATTTCAAACATTCTTTCATTCAGCGAACGTACAAAGATTTTTCGTATGAATATTCTCGTCTGAAAATTGATCCGTGTGGCCAGCATAAGGCTCGGTACACACCTATGCAGTTTGCTTTTGGTCTATTTCTGCAGTGCATTTTGATTTTTGCACACGTGATTTTGCTGCGATTTGCATTTTTGCATTTTTTTTGGCCAACTTGTTGTTGGGCAGATTAAAAAACACAAATTTCTGCAAAAACGCATTACATGCTTTTCTGCAGCTTCTCCATTGAAGTATATTGAACCAAAAAAGCACCGTTTTGCATTTAAAAAAGTCCCTGACCCTTTCAAAATAAGCAGCGGCTAAAAAAAAAGCATAGATGTGAACGCGTCCCATAGGAAATCATGTAAATGAACTGCAGTGCAACCAGGTCTAAGACGTTAAGTAACATAATGGGGTTAAAAAAAAAAACTAAAATTAGCCCTTTATAGTACAAAAAAAAAGCAGATAATCACTACTGTAAGAGCCCTTTCACACTGGGGCGGCGTCGGCGGTAAAACACCGCTATTATTAGCGGCGTTTTACCGTCGGTATGCGGCCGCTAGCGGCCGAGAAAGGGTTAAATACCACCGCAAAGCGCCTCTGCAGAGGCGCTTTGCCGGCGGTATAGCCGCGCCGTCCCACTGATTTCAATGGGCAGGAGCGGTAAAGGAGCGGTATACACACCGCTCCTTCACCGCTCCGAAGATGCGGCTAGCAGGACTTTTTTTACCGTCCTGCCAGCGCATCGCTCCAGTGTGAAAGCCCTCGGGGCTTTCACACTGGAATGCAAGGAGCGGCACTTTCGGGTCGGTTTGCAGGCGCTATTATTAGCGCAATAGCGCCTGCAAACCGCCCCAGTGTGAAAGGGCTCTAAGGGGTTCATTTTTTTTACTGTAGAACTGTGGAAGTAACATTTACAGTAGCGATTATTTTTCTTTTTGTACTATAAAGGGCTCATTTTGGTTTTTCTTAACCCCATTATGTTACTGGCCAATTAATCGATTATGAAAATAGTAATCGATTAATTTCATAATCGATTAGTTGTCGATTAATCGATTAGTTGTTTCAGCCCTAAAAGCAACAAGGTGTGAGGTATACAAATGAACACTGCCCGCTGAGCGATGTAGTCTGGCTAAAAGCCTTGCTACCCAATGCTCAGTCTGGTGTTACTTCAGTAAATGCTGCCTAGGAGAATGCCTGTGTCCCACCTTACATGCGACCGTCAGCTCTGTGTCTCTCAGAAGGCTGAGTGCACCTGTACAGAGTGCCTTTAATAGCCTGCAACTGGCCTGAGTGCGAGTCTAAGCACCTGTGCTGACGTCCCGCCCCCCCCCCCCTCGAGTTTTGAAAAAAACGAGCGCTTCCCGCACTGCCGACTCTCCTGTCATGCTTCTGGAGAAAAGGCTGGGGATGGGGGGGGGGGGGGGGGGAGGAAGGAGGCTGGTAACAAGATCTGCCTGAACGGCTATCTTCAGAGATGGTGGCCATTAGGCCGCAGAGCCCGGGTGGTATAACCACCTTCTAGACCCCTGTGGCCCCTCTCTAGCCTGGGGGGGAACAATCAAACATGAGAAATCCCCCTTTCCATCTTACCTTTCTGCAGCCTGCTTGAGATGCTGGGACATAATCAGCGATTACAACACCTGAGACAGACAGCATGTGCAGGTTTGTGCTCTTGGCAGCCCACGGTGGTCACAATAGGCATAGCATGCATTTACCTTAAAGGAGAAAAGCCACTAGAACTCAAAAATTCTCTGGAATCTCCTCTTACCTTATCCAGCCGCAGGGTGCTGTTTACACAGACCCAATCTTCACCTCTCACGGTGGGCTCCGTTTGAAAAAAACCGTCAGAGACTGGGGCCCCCATCAGTAGGGGGATCCAACAGTTCTGGGACCGTAAAGCACCTCATCAGAAATTAGGAAGTTTAAAGCCATTTTCTGATCTGCGGGGTCCAGCTCTCTAAAAAGAGAAGCATTACGGGTAAAACCTCATTTCTTCGGACACGAGGCCCGGGTACCATTCAATTCGGCCATGAAAAGACACTGAATGGATCCGGTTCGCCTGGCTTGCCCCAGTATAGGATCTTAGGATATTCCCTTTGGACCTCAGCACAGGACATCTTTACACGTCCATCACCTAAGACACTGGCGTAAAAACTGAGGTATCCCTGCAAGGGGGAGGGATTATATAGGGGGTTGAACTTCCTGATAGGGTGTGCCAGTGTCCAATCACCAGTGATACCTATATAACCCATCAGTAATTACTGTGGCTCTGTGTCCCGTGATGTTCGAGAAAGAAATTTGCCTGCTATACTCTACAGCTGGTGGTGTGCTGTTGGCAGAAGTGCTGCAAGGACGTGTGACACTCTTCGCTATATCATCATCCATATCAATGGAGGATGCTGAGAGTTTAAGAAATATAGCAGTGGTAGACATGAAAGGTGAGAAGGAGGAGAAGAATTGAGACCCTTTTGTGTGGCTTTCAGGTGCTCTTGCCAATGGGCTGAGTGGTGGGAGGTTAAATACCTTGTCAAGCATGCATTTCCCAAATTACTGGTGTTTTTGACATGCTTGATCTGCTTGAGGCAAAGTTTGCATATTGCAACAGTGCAATCGGCTGGACATGTCCTGAAAAAAGGCCTACACAGCTGAGCTGTGGGAAGTGGGCCAGGAGATGACAGCTCCACAATCTGATGGAAAAAGGTGGCTGCTCTCTACTCTTCCATGATGGCTGCCTCTGGAGGACATCCTGCCTCGTTGGGGTTGTGCCTCCCCCTCACTTTCCTCCTCTGCCCTATCTGGCACCTAAGTCGTGTCATTGACCTGAGCATCATCCCCTCCATCATCACTAGAGCTAACTTGGCAATATGTTGAGGCTGGGGGAACATGACTGCCATTTTGTTGATTATAAGTATCATCCCCTCTCTGTAGGCTCATGTTCCTACCTTTCTCAACCTCACAACCAAGATCAGAATCAAGTAATGTCTGTGCACCCTCAAGGAGCAAGTGGCTGATGCAGTTTTCAAATAATTCAGCTGCCTCCTCCATGCATGATGCTGGGGCTATGGCAGAATAGACCACTCTGGCAGCTGCGGTGGACTGCACACTAGTCTCTGCTTGGGTGATAGAGAGGATAAGGATAGTTTAATAAGCCAGTCCACCACCTCCTCCTGCATGCTTGGCTGGATAGTACAAGCAACATCACTAAACAGAGGAAATGATGCCCTGCCTGAGGACAGAGCACATCCACCTTTGCCTGTGGACACATACACTGCTGGCCCCCTCTCAGTGCCATGGAAACGTCTGCCTCTCCTTGTCTGGGAGACCAACATGATGGGGAGAGCTCATTTCCAAAATGTAATAGAGACAAGGAAATGTGTAATTGGATGCACTTTAATCAATGGAAAGTGGTGGTTTGTGCATTTTAACTGCCGCTGACAGAAATTTCACTTCAATATACTGCAGTAAAACTGCATTGACGCACTACAATATACTGCAGTAAAACTGCACTGACACAATAGAATATACTGCAGTGACGCACTAGAATATACTGCAGTAATATTGCATTGATGCACTAGAACAGTGGTTCTCAACCTTTCTAGTGCCGTGACCCCTTAATAAAATTTCCCAAGTTGTGGGGACCCCTAACAGTAAAATTATTTTCGTAGCGTGGGTTGTCAGCACCCAAGGCAAGACAAGTAATTTTTGCCTCTAACCCACAAACGTTTAGCGCTCCCTGAGTCCTTTCCACTCGTACAGTATTAAAACCCACTATGGTACATTTTAGGATGTATCACTTTTTCTTGTTGTTCTCCTTTCTTTCCCTTTTCTCTCTCCATCCTAATTTCTTGTTTTTTTCCTCCATCCCTCTCTCTAGCCGTCTTTCTTATTCTTTCTCTCCCTTTTTCTTTGTTCCTCCCCCTCTTTTATTCTCCCTGCCATGTATTCTCTATTTTTATTCCTTCTCTTACCCCTTGGTGGGGGGGGGGGGGGGGTGGGATGAGTGGCAGTGCTTGGAGGTTTTCTGATCAGCCAACTTAGGTGCTCTTGATCAAGGTCATCTGCTGATCTGAAAACTGTAGTGGGGACTTTTAATGGCAACTATAATCACATGTAGTGTTACTCACTGTGTCTCCGACTTTGTGGTGTCTCGCAGCAGTGACACCTATGCCAAAATCAGGAGATAGGGTCTCCTCCAGCCCCTCCCACTTTACATTCCTCACCAGTCAGCTGACTTCTAGTCTCTGCCCCCCAGCCATGCCGTGAACCGAATGGACGACTGCGAAGAGGCTGAGTGGGCAGCCATGGGCTCCAGGGACAGCCCTGCTGGGCAGCTGCAAAAAGGTTGGGAGAGCGGTGCGGGATTCAGAAACAGCCCAGGATTCGGTGACCCCTGGCAAAACCTCATTCGACCCCCAGGTTGAGAACCACTGCACTAGAATATACTGCAGTAATACTGCACTGACGCACTAGAATATACTGCAGTAATACTGCACTGACGCACTAGAATATACTGCAGTAATACTGCACTGACGCACTAGAATATACTGCAGTAATACTGCACTAGAATATACTGCAGTAATACTGCACTGACGCACTAGAATATACTGCAGTAATACTGCACTGACGCACTAGAATATACTGCAGTAATACTGCACTGACGCACTAGAATATACTGCAGTAAAACTGCACTGACACCCTACAATATACTGCAGTAAAACTGCACTGACACCCTACAATATACTGCAGTAAAACTGCACTGACACCCTACAATATACTGCAGTAAAACTGCACTGACGCACTACACACTTCAACATACTGCAGTAAAACTGCACTGATGCACTACAATGTACTGCAGTAAAAATTCACAGACACTACAAGATACTACGTTAAAACTGCACTGACACACTTTAATATACTGCAGTAAAACTGCACTGACACACTACACACGTAAATATACTGCAGTAAAACTGCACTGATGCACTACAATATACTGCAGTAAAACTGCACTGACGCACTACACTTACGCTGCACTATCACTAAATTCACACTACACTGACACTCTACAGTTACAATTGGACACTATCTTTCTAGTAGCAATGAGCAGAGCAAATGGCTCCTCTGGGAAGGAACCTTTTATAGTGTTGGGTGAGTCTATGAGTAACGAGCCGTGATTGACCTTAGTCTTAAAGACTTTCTCCAATCATGGTTCTGACAGTGTTCTTTGCCCTGATAGGGCAAAACCTATATTTCTTCAGTAAATTAGGGCTTAGAATGCACTGTGCCTGTGGAACATCTGGCAGGCCAAACAAATGGTTGAATGCCCTGCCAATTTGGGTGTTCGCCAATAGAAATAAAAAAAAAAAAAAAAAAGGACATCAATTTTATTTGGGTACAACGTCGCACGACCGCGCAATTGTCAGGTAATATAACGCAGTGCCGTATCACAAAAAATGGCCTGGTCATTAAGGGGGTAAAACCTTCCGGGGCTGAAGTGGTTAAAGGAGCAGTGATTTTAACTATGCTTAAAGTAAAACAAATAAAAGAAAAAAATTACTTTAAAATATCGCGCCTAGGGGGTGGTCCCCTTAGTCAGCCTGTAAAGTGGCGCATCTGTACACTGTGTATAGAAGTAAAAAAGATGTATCTCTGCGCAGTGGTGGGGCGGCAGCTGACACAGATAAGTAATACACCAATCTTAAGAAAAAGTGTGTAGCGCCAAAAGTAAACAAACAGCGATGAGATGAGAATACTGTGTTATAAATGGACAGCACATTGAAATAAAGTCCAAAAAAAGTGTTAAAAGTGAAAAAAAAAAAATGCTAAAGTGAATATATATTAATATACATACATATACATATATATATATACACATACATATACATACATACACACACACACACAATCATGTGGATGGAAATTAACAATAGAAAAACCAATGTAGACGTGCACTAAAATTTTGGTGGTGAAAAATGAATAGGTTATCCAGTACAGTGCTCCAGAATCGTCCACCGCACCCTTGTGAAATGGACACTCACCAGAAGAGTTGGCTGCCGTTGCAGCAAACATGCACTCAGTGTAGATCCGCCATCTGTTGTGGGGAAGGCTGTTCAGTAACTCGCACCATCCAGATGTAGCTGTAGTAGATAAAGCTCACCGGGAGCCAGATGAAGTCTCCATAGTGTAGTATTTATCAGATTTGTATGTCAGCCAAACTAAAATGAATCATAAAAATATATGATAATGGGTGCCACTGCCAACCCGCTTTCTAACAGTGGCCCGACGTCAGCACTAGTGTCTGCTCCCCGAAGCTTTTCATCCAATAGGACGTTATCAAGGGGCCCTCTAGCGTCAGACGTCAAACTAATTTATATAGCCTCTCAAAACTGCTCAAACGACCGTGTCTCTTTAGAGAAATTGCAAACAGGAAGTTATCCGTCTGCCATTTTGCTGGTGACCGGAAGTGACACACCACCATTAGATCTTATGCTCAAAGGCACAGGAAATGCCAAAAATGCCATTTTGTTGAAGACCAGGAAGTAACCAAAACAATACAGTAGAACAACAACCAAAGATAAGAGTATTATTACAAATCGGAAAAATATATAAACAAAAAAAACTCAGACATCGCAGCCAATGCGCAGTAATGATCCGTCAAAGTATATTAGTACAGAAGAATGAATATATATATATATATATATATATAAAACGCACATATTCGTAAAGCAAATATATCTAAAAATAGACAGCAACAGGAAAACAGATCTATTTTTTTTTTATCAATGAAGCTGTTGATATCTCACTCAATATTATGTCCTGAGGGGGAATGACAGTGTAATCATACTTACCAACTGTCCCGGGATTTGGACTGTTTTCCCGATTTTATTGTTTCCCGGGAAATGTCCCAAGAAATCCGTTTTTTCACGAATTTTCGCCACCGCCGCTAGAGGTCCACGGCCGGCGGAGACATTGTCTCCGCCGGCCGCCATTTTTAGGAAGACAAGGAACGGCTGGGTGGCTAGACGAAGCTCCTGCGTCGCCGCCCACCCTGCGCCCTGCTCCGCCTCGCCCCGCCTACCCCCCGACCCGCTGCCGGTCTGTTATGGAAAGGGGCGGGGGTTCTATTGTAACAACGCGGCCGGCGGAGGGAGACATTATTTTGTATACCCCCTCCTACTAGGACACCTGAGGTAAGGGGGGGGACCGCTGGGGACACCTGATGTAAGGGGGGGCACTGCTGGGGACACCTGATGTAAGGGGGGCTCCGCTGGGGACACATGATGTAAGGGGGGCTCCGCTGGACACATCTGATGTAAGGGGGGCTCCGCTGGACACATCTGATGTAAGGGGGCTCCACTCGGGACACCTGATGTAAGGGGGCACCGCTGGGGACACTTGATGTAAGGGGGGGCTCCGCTGGTGACACCTGATGTAAGGGGGGCACCGCTGGGGACATCTGATGTAAGGGGGGCTTCGCTGCTGACACCTGATATAAGGGGGGCTCCGCTGGTGACACCTGATGTAAGGGGGCACCGCTGGGGACATCTGATGTAAGGGGGGCTCCGCTGGGGACACCTGATGTAAGGGGAGGATCCGATAGGGACATCTGATGTAAGGGGGGGCTCCGCTGGGGACATCTGATGTAAGGGGGGGCTCCGCTGGGGACATCTGATGTAAGGGGGGCTCCGTTGGGGACATCTGATGCAAGGACGGACTCTGCTGGGACACCTGATGCAAGGACGGACTCTGCTGGGGGCACCTGATGCAAGGACGGACGGCTGGTGGCAGGCGACGTGGCAGGTGACACGCTCAGGGATTCCACTGATTTGGCATTATGGTGAGTTGAATGATTTCATTTTACATTACAATGTAATAATAGAAATAATGCACTTCAATCATCCTGACACCATAACAACCATGGTGCCGGGATGAGTGAAGTGCTAACACCAGGTGTTTGGAGTATCTTTATCTGCTGGTTGTTCAACTTTTTAGAATACACATATTTCCATTGTTGTGTAGGATCTGGGCCTGCTGTCCCTCCATCCCTCTCCCCCCCTTTCCCTCTCCATCCCTCATTCATCTCAGACTCTAACCACACCCCATTTGAGCCACGACCACTTAAGACACGCCCACTATTTTGCGTAAACCGGCGATTTGCGCGCCGCATTTTTACTTTCCCATTGTGCCACGCCTACAAACACATGCCCCGCCCCCTAATTATAATAAGACACCGCCTTCAGCCAAAAAACTGTCCCTAAAAAATTTTTTTGCAATGTTGGCAACTATGGTGTAATTCATGTATCCACCAAACTTCTAACTTGGATACCTCTCGTTTTTTGTTACAACCTCTCCATTGTAATTTTGTTTTAGCAATACCAGCAAATTTCAAATCTTTGAAAAAGAAAAAGGGTTTCTGGCATGGTACTTTCTGAAGTGTGACCAGAGACTATGATGTTTGGACTTATATATATTTGTTTTCACTTTTAACACTTTCTTGGATTTTATTTCAATGTGCAGTCCATTTATATCTCAGTATTCTTATCTCATCACTGTTCATTTACTTTTGGCGCTACACACTTTTTCTTAAGTACCGTGTATAGAAACCTGCTGCAGCAACAATGGTATTTCTAAAGAAAAAAAATGACATTTAAATTGGCAGTAATACGAAAAATGTTTAAAAAAATGGAGTGGGGGGGCCCCCAATCTATACCAGGCCCTTTGGCTGAGCATGCAGCCTGGCAGGTCAGGAAAGGGTGGGGATGAGTGAGTGCCCCCTCCCTCCTAAACCATCCCAGGCCACACGCCCTCAACATAGGAGGGGGTGCTTTGGGGCCAGGGGGACTCTGCCCCACCCCAAAGCACCTTCTCCCCATGTTGATAGGCAAAAGGACCTCTTCCCGACCACCTTGGACTGTGGTTGTGGGGGTCTGCGGGTGGGGGCTTATTCAGAATTTGGAAGCCCCCTTCAACAAGGCTCCCCCCCCTATGTGAATGAGTATGGGTTACATTGTAACCCTACCTATTCACCAAAAAAAAGTGACAGAAATTAATAAAGACAGTAGACAAGTTTTTATTAAAAAAAAAAAAAGTTCCCCGATGTACATCTATTGTCAATCATGATGCCCGCTGGACCCGAGAAAAAAAAAAGAACAGCCCCACCCGCGACAAAGGCTTACCACCAAATGCCTGCTCTGCCATTTGACAGTTCACCAGATGTCACCTGGTGGCCCTGACCCTCTTGTGACATCTTTGACCGGTGCATGCCCCCCTGTCCCAAAGCACCCCCCCATGTTAAGGGCATGTAGCCTGGTAAGGTTCAGGAAGGGGGCACTCGCTTGTCCCCCCCTTTCCTGTCCTGCCAGGCTGCATGCTCGGATAAGGGTCTGGTATGGATTTTGGGGGGACCCCACGCCATTTTTTTTTTAATTATGTCATGGGGTTCCCCTTAAAATCCATACCAGACCTGAAGAGCCTGGTATGGATTGAGGGGGACTCCCACGCTGTTTTTTTCCACTTTTTTCTATTGCCAATAATTTTTTCTTTTTCATTCAGCTGTTTTTATTAATGAACTTAAATGTAACAAACATTCAAAAAACACAACTGGTGGAAGTGGAGGTGACATGTTTCCTGTCACATCTGCATTTTCCGGGTATCTGGTTGCAGACTGGAGTTCCACCCTCCACAGGAAACATGTGACCTCCATGGTTTATTTTTTATTCAACTTTAACCTTTTCGCTGCTATAGCCGTTTTTGAAATTTTTACACACATGTTTAAAAAAATAATTTTAGGTCTGAAGATTACATAACCCCCCCCAAACATGATATATATTTTCTGGAAGCAGACACCCTAGAAAATAAAATAGTGGTAGTTCCAATTTTTTATGTCAGGCGATATTACCGAAAAGGTAATTTGTAAAACCGCAATAAAATACCCAATTTTCGGTAAAATATAAAAGCCGAGGTTGCTCCGAGTAAATAGATACCCAACATGTCAAACCTTAAATTTGTGTGCACCCGTGAAATTTTTATACTTTATTATTATTATGCAGAATTTATATAGCGCCAACAGTTCACGCAGCATTTTACAATATAAAAGGGAGACAATACAGTTATAATACAATAAAATACAAGAGGATTAAGAGGGCCCTGCTCACAAGAGCTTACAATCTAATAGGGTGGGGCAGGTGGTACAAAAGGTTGTAACTGTGGGGAATGAGCTGATGAAAGTAGTGAAAGCTTAGTTGGAGACGTGATAGGCTTTCCTAAAGAGTTGAGTTTTCAAGGATCGCCTGAAGGTAGCAAGAGTAGGGGATAGCCGGACAGGTTGTGGTAGAGAGTTCCACAGGATGGGAGAGGCTCTGGAGAAATCCTGGAGACGAGCATGGAAGGAGGAGACGAGAGAGCTTGAGAGGAGGAGGTCTTGAGAAGAGCGGAGAGGACGGTTTGGGTGATATTTGGAGACAAGATTGGTGATGTAGCTCAGGGCAGAGTTGTGAATGGTTTTGTATGTTGTGGTTAGTATTTTGAATTTAATTTGCTGGGTGATTGGGAGCCAGTGTAGGGATTGGAGGAGAGGGTTGGCAGACACTGTGCGGTTGGTAAGGTGGATATACATACGTGACATGGTGACAAACTTAATTCCCCTGTATTTTCTATAGGCGACGCTTCAAAAGTCCCCTATAGGTCATCAGTTTAGTTTACGAAGGAGGTCTGGCACTACAATTATTGCTCTCACTCCGGTGCATGTGGCGATATGTAATGTGTATCGCAATTGACGTTTTCAAGCGTAGGCACCACAGACGCAAGCATTTACATTCTTATGTGCGTATATGTCGGGGTGGGGGACCTCAACATTTTGGGGGGGAATTTATGGGCTTGGGTGTAACAATTTTTTTTACTTAACTTTTTTTTCATCCCCCAAATACCACCACGTCTCTCCACTGACAGACCTCTACCACCCAAATACCAGCCCCCCCCAACTGAAAGACCCTTAACCCCCCCAAATACCACCCCCCCATTGACAGACCCCAAAATACCACCCCCTCCCTCCACTGACAGACTCCCAACCTCCTCAAACACCCCCCCCCCACTGACAGACCCCCATAGGGGGTGCCAGGCTTTAGTGGAGCCCAGAGGAGACATCGGAGGTCTTTTAGACCCTGCATGTCTCATTAAAGAGAACCTGTCACCAAAAAAATCATCACATAGGGGACTTTTTGTGCTTTTTTTTTTCTTCAAAAAAATAAAGTTAAATTCAAGCACATAAATCCCCCCCCCCAATAAAATTTTGAGGCCCCCCCACATATATGCATGTACGAACGTAAACACAAGTGTTGGGGGTGCCTATGCTTGAAAACATTGATTGCGATACACATGTTACATATCACTGCACACGCTGGAGTGAGAGCAATAATTCTAGCACAAGACCTCCTCAGTAACACTAAACTGATGACCTATAGGGGGTGTTTGAAGCGCCACCTATAGAAAATATCGGGTACTGAAGTTTGTCACCATTTCACGGACACACACAAATTTACGGTAGGACATGTTGGGTATCTGTTTATTTGATGCAACCTCGTGTTTTATGTTTTACCAAAAATGTGGGTAATTTATTGCGTTTGTTTGCCCTAAAGTCCACTTTAGTTTGTTTTTTACTGAAATTTTGTATTTCCTAGACCTTTGTGGTAATATTGTGTGAAATAAAAAAATTGGAACTACTGTGATTTTATGCTCTAGCTACTTCAAGACCACACACAGTATATATACGTCATCATTTTGATGTTAAATACCATTGTTATGGCACCAACTAGCTGAGATAACCCCGGTACTTTTTTATATTGTGGACGATTCTCTTTCCGATAAAAGTAATCCCGGCAATGGATTTGCTATGGAACCACTTTTTGAGGTGGCAGGAGAGGCCTACCGGACCTCTTGGTTAGCTTGGAGCTAATCCGATCCTTTCAGTGGCTGGGCAGGCAGCTGGCTGAGGGCAAGATACCCCCCACTCAGCTCTATGCCCTTGGAGGACCGGAGCAATGTCTGACATAATTTCTGCCTTCCGACCTTAAAGCGGAGCGCCGCCGAAAAATTTTTTTTTAAAAGTCAGCAGCTACAAATACTGCAGCTGCTGACTTTTAAAACATGGACATTTACCTGTCCAGGGCGCCCGCGATGTCGGCACCCGAGGCCGAAGCGTCTCTCCGTCCTCGGGTGCTGCCGCCTCCATCTTCGGTAAGGGAATCAGGAAGTGAAGCCGTGCGGCTTCACTTCCCGGTTCCCTACTGCGCATGCGCGAGACGCGCCGCGCAATAAGAATGCTCCCTGCTGCCTCTGGGACCCGTGTGTTTCCCAGCAGGCAGCGGGGAGGGAGCAGGAAGTGGCGTAAATAACCGCAGATTCTGCGGCTATCTATGCCGGAAGTGGGTACAGATACCTGTAATATACAGGTATCTGTACCCCCCTCCCCCCTGAAAGGTGCCAACTGTGTCACCGGAGGGGGGGAGGAATCTGATGAGTGGAAGTTCCACTTTTGGGTGGAACTCAACTTTAAAGGGATGATTTAATCTCTTAAAGGCAAAATTACATTTTTTGCTTTTAACTGTAAATTATTTATCTGGGATCTTTTTGACCCCAGATATCGCAATAAAGAGGCCCTGTCATGCTTATTTCTATTACAAGGGATGTTTACATCCCTCGTAATAGGAATAAAAGTGATCAAAAAAAATGTAAAGGGACAGTATAAAAAGAAAAAAAAAACTTGAGCGCAGAAGCAAATGCATAAGTAAGTCTCAGCCACATATGTAAACGGTGTTCAAACCACACATGTGAGGTATTGGCTAACTTTACTCTTTTGTTTTTTTTAATTTAAAAAAGTGTTTTCTTTCCAAAAAAAAAAATTGCGTTTTTAAGACTGCTGTGCAAATACAGTGTGACACAAAATATTGCAACAATCGCCATTTTATTCTCTAGAGTATCTGATAATATATAAATAAATAAATATAAATAAATAAATATATATATATATATATATATATATATATATATATATATAATTTTTTTTTTTTTTTTTTTTTTTAAACTTGTAAGCAAAAAGTTCCGGAAAAGGCCTGGTCTTAAAGTGGTTAGGGTGTCTGCTTTCAGAAAATATATCATGTTTGGGGGGGGGGGTTATGTAATCTTCAGGCCTAAAACAATTTTTAAACATGTGTGCAAAAAATGCAAAAACAGCTCTGGCGGTGAAAAGGTTAAAATTGAAAATTGTATCAAATACGTACTGTAATTTTCCTTTCCTCACGCCAATACATGACAGTATACATATGATATAGCTCCACCCCTATATCCACCCACAGGTCCTGTTTAGCTCTTTAAAAGTCTGACTGAGAGCTACCTCCCCCATTCTCCGTATAAAGCACAAAGATCAGAGGGAGGGTTCGTATGCTGCCATGTATTGGCGTCAGGAAAGGAAAATGACGGTAAGTATTTGATACAATTTTCCATTTTCCTGACACCAACATGGCAGCATACATATGATAAATAATGAGCTTTTGAGAGGGAGGGTTTAATGCTTCAAACTTAGTCTTTATTTAACAATAGACATAGAAGCTTGGATAGTTTTCCTCCCAAACTCTACTGTAGTAAGAGCTGCTGGATCCACCCTGTAGTGTTTCAGGAATGTGTGATGGGATGACCAGCTAGCCGCTTTTCAGACAGTCTCCAGGGACACTCTCTCTGGCTCGCGCTGCCCATGATATCGCCCTGGTTGAATGAGCTCCAACCATCTCTAGAGGGTCCTTCTCAGCCGCTCTATATGCCCGGTGAATAGTTTTTACAATCCAAGCTGAGATGGTTCTGGCTAAGGCCTCTTTCTCTTTAAATTTTCCAGAAGGTATAATAAAAAGTCTGTCAGAACGTCTGACTGATGAAGTAGCCAGGAGATAGGCTTTGAGGACTTTGGGAATGTCCAACTCGTGCAGGCTAGCACCTGCTTCTGCTGGGAAGGCTGGAAGCACCCATTCATTGGAGAGGTGAAATATTGATGCCACTTTTGGGACAAAGCGATCCAATGGTCTTAGCGCAACCCTGTCTGGGAAGAATATGGTATAAGGTTTGGCTGCTCCCAATGCTTGGAGTTCCGACACCCTTCCCCCTGAAGTTATGGCTATTAGGAATGCAGTTTTTAAGGTGATATTCCATAGTGAACAGTCTTCCATGGGAGCACAAGGAGGGTTTGCTAGAAAATTGAGGACTACTGCCAGGTCCCATTGAGGGAACCTATTTCTCTTGGGAGGACGTAGTCTAAGTACTGCTCTCATGAAGCATTCCACCAGCAGGTTTGCTGCCCATTTCTTTTGGGTAAAGGCTGAGATGGCTGAAATCTGCGCCTTAAGTGAACTTAGGCTGAGCCCCAAATGCAATTCGGTTTGTAGGAAAAACAGGATTTGAGATAAATTCAGGTCACTAGGGTCAAACTGATGTCCGGCTGCAAAGCTTGTGAATCTATCCCATATTCTGGAGTAGATGGCATTGATTGACACCTTTCTGGAATTTTGTAAAGTCCTAATAACCTCTGGAGAACATCCTAACTCTTGCAACCCTTGCCTTTCAATCTCCAGGCCGCTAAGGCCAGTCGTGATGGTTGCGGATGTAGGATATGTCTTTGTGACAGGAGATGAGGCGTCAACGGCAGAGTGATCGGTGGGCACAGGCTGAGATCCGTTGCAAGGGAGAACCATGACATGCCAGGCCAGTTGGGTGCAATGACTGTCAGATTCTCTGCCAACAATCTATTCAGGAATTTCAGAATTAGAGAAATTGGAGGGAAGGCATAGGCTAGCTGTGCAACCCAAGGATGGGTCAAGGTGTCTGTACCTTCTGCTAATGGATGAGGGTAGCATGAGAGGAACTGGCTCACCTTGTAGTTGGTTGATGAGGCACACAGATCCATTTGCGGACAACCCCATAAGGGACCAATCATTGGGATCCTTGAATTGTTTGGATAGGCGATCCGCTTCCAAATTCTGACAGCCTGGAAGATATATGGCCCTCAAATCTGGGAGATATTGCTGTGCCTTGTCGCTGTATATAGGACACTGCTGCTGTGTTGTCCAGACGGAGCAGGACTGGGCGACCCTGTATGTGAGGCAGCAAGGTGGTCAACGCCATGAATGCTGCTCGAAGTTGCAGAATATTGGAAACTAGGCCCTGAGTGGGAAATTCCCATCTGCCCTGGATCTTGAGTTGTTCGCAGGTAGCGCCCCACCCTGCTGCGCTGGCATCTGTGATAACAGGGATCCATGGCTGTGGCCCTAATGGACGATGCTGCACTAGTGTTTCTTGTCTCATCCACCACCAGAGACTCTGGCACATCCGGCTGGTGATCGTGATTGGTTGGGCTAGACGAATCCTCTTCCACTGTATCAGGAAGTCCTGTTGGAAAATTCTGAGTCTCCAGTGAGCCCAGGGGATCATGGGGATACATGAAGCCATTGTCCCAAGAAGACTCATGCACTGGGATGCTGACATCACTGGCGCAGCCAATGGCTGTTGGAACTTGTCCCCGATTTTGTGGAGTTTATGATGAGGCAAAGAAACTGTGGCTGCCTGGGTATTGAACTGGGCCCCTAGGTAGAACATATTCTGTGTAGGTTCCAGCTGGCTTTTTTGATAGTTGACTATCCAGCCCAATGACCGTAGGGTGGACAGCAGGAGCTCCGCAAAAGGTCTTGGTCTTGGGTCAGGAGGATGATGTCATCCAAATAATGATGGACTCTGAGCCCTTTTTCCCTCAGAGCAGCCAAAACTGCAATCAGAACCTTGGTGAAGGTTTGAGGAGAAGTAGGCTGAAGGGAAGGCAGACAAATATACCGGGAACAAATTCCAGGTTGTCTGTTTATTGGTCCCTTACTGGTGACCAATAGGAGAAGGATCCCCTTATATCAGTAATCAGTGAGAGAAGGACATTCTTACATTATCATGGAGAAAATTGAGTACTGTCCATGATACTTTTTTTATTTGCACTAACATACAATTTTTCAGGACAAGCTTTCGGGGTATGACATAATGTGTAAGGAAACCAATATCTAAATTCAGGCCATTATTCTTCATGTCAAAAAGAAGTATCATTCTTAGTTCAAACGTTTTCCTTTCCTGGATAGTTCTGAAATTCCCTTTATGAACTAAAACATTGAGGTCTTCTATAGTGTGGTCCGGTTGTGAGAAATGATGTCCCACAGGAAAAAGTATCACGGACAGTACTCAATTTTCTTTGTCACAATTGCACTAATACGGCTACAATCAAATCAAGTATAATGGAAGATACTGCATATAGCCGCATAAAGAAGCAGTTAACCAACCTGATCACAAAGGAAACATAGGTCAACAGCGACATCTTCTTTCTCTCAAGATGCAAAAAGAGGAATCTCATACCTTGTGCAAATACACTGAACTCTCCTTATGCAGAAGGACTCTGCAGACGTACCAGCGAAAGGTTAAGGAACAACCTCATTCATAAACTCTATGGTAAAAGGGAAACAATCCGGAAACAAAAGCAGTTGGTGTTTGAAACCTCAACACCATTGGACCCCACAAGCATCAACCAAATTAAGAATGAAATCGAAACCTTACAAAGACAACTGCAAAAACTTGCCATGAACAGGAAGCAAAAAAAACTCCAAAAGCTACACCAAGAGCAGACCTTTTGGATACAACCTAAACAACACAAAACAAACACAACTTCTATAACTCCTGCTATCAGCAACTTGGAAGCTGATCCAGAATCCCAAGGTATCCCTTGTGTAAATGCTGACTTTACAGAAAATGTGGATATAACAGAGGAACTCGGAATCATAAATTTGTCAAATCATCAACTTTCTACAACAGAAACAACAGTCCTCTCCAAAGGCCTCACATGCTGCCCAACCACCAAATTGGATAATTTACAGGTATGGTCAGATATAGAGGAATTCTTTAGGAGACTAAGGCTCAAAGAATAATTTCACAGTAAGGAAAGGAATCCTAGGACAATAGGAGGTGACAAAAGGAAAAAGAACAGCAACTTCACACCTCCACAAGGACGCAAGCCCAAACTGGATATCTATATTGACAGCTTCAGGCTGCGAGTTACATGCCTGATATCCACCTGGCAAAAGAAAATATTATACAACCTTTCACCACTGGAGCGAAGAGCTGTACATGATCTGCGCAAAAATCAGGCCATAACCATCAAACCAGCAGATAAAGGGGGAGCAGTCGTTGTGATGGATACAGACAAATATATACAAGAGGGCCAGAGGCAGCTGACAAATACTACTTACTACAAAAAACTGGATTATAATCCGACCCAGGATTTTACTAAGCAATTAAAAGGTCTCATTGCGACAATACCAAGCCACCTACATTCAGAACTCATCAATGCGATTCCGGATAATCCAGAAATTGGAGACTTCTACATGCTGCCCAAGATTCACAAGCCAGGAAATCCAGGCAGACCCATTATAACAGGTATGAATACACTTACCGAACATATCTCAGGCCTTGTAGAAAACATGTTAAAACCTTTAGTCATGAACACGGCGAGTTTCCTGCAAGACACCACTGATTTTCTGAACAAGCTTAACAATATACAACAAATACCACCAAATACACTTCCAGTCACTATGGATGTAGAATCTCTGTACAGTAACATCCCTCACAAGGATGGGTTGGCGGCATGTCACAGATTCTTATCATCCTCACCAGACCACAAATACACGGCTGAGGATGTGACACGGCTCATTGAATTCATTCTTACACACAACTACTTCACTTTCAATAATGACATCTATCTCCAGTGTATGGGTACTGCTATGGGAAGCAAAATGGCACCCCAATATGCAAATTTATTTATGGCTGACCTGGAGGACAAATTCCTGAACAGCATACAACAAAAGCCACACAGATATTATCGCTATATTGATGATATCTTCATGATATGGACTGAAGGTGAAGAAAATCTAAACCAATTCTTCTCATTGATCAACACTTTTCACCCATCTATCAAACTAAAAATGGACTATTCGAACACACATGTCAACTTCCTGGACACTTCAGTATACATCAGGGATGACAAGCTTCACACGTCGATATACAGAAAACCGACTGACCGATGCAGCTATCTTCATAGTTCCAGTTTTCACCCCCAACACACTAAACGGGCCATCATCCACAGCCAGGCCATCAGATACCACCGAATTTGTTTAGACCCAGACGACAGAGATAAACATCTCAGAACACTGGCAGACTCCTTCCATAAGAAAGGTTACAAAGACAACCATCAACAACAGCATAAACACAGCCTTGAAAACCCGAAGAGAAAATCTCCTCCAATACACAGACAAAAAAACAAATAACCGAGTACCTCTAGTCACCACATACAACCCAGCACTTGAAGGGATCAAAAAGATAATCAAAGATTTACAACCCATTATAACAGAGGATGAAACTCTGAAAGGAATATTCCAACAACCCCCATTATTGGCTTTCAGACAACCACCCAACCTCAGACACAAACTAATCAGCAGGAAACTTCACTCTGATTATGAAGTCACAAATAATGGTAGCAAACCCTGCAAGAAAAAACGCTGCAAACTACGCAACCAGATCAATCTATCCAAAAGTGTCACACACACAAATGGGACCTTCAATATCATGGGATCTTACAGCTGTACCTCAAGTAATGTTGTGTACCTCATCCAATGCAAAAGGTGCAGCAAAGGATCTTATGTTGGTGAAACAGGACAGAAGTTGCATACCACCAAAGAACATAAAGAAGACAGTTTATGCACACCTGTGGGACATCATTTCTCACAATCGGACCACACTATAGAAGACCTCAATGTCTTAGTTCTTAAAGGGAATTTCAGAACTATCCAGGAAAGGAAAACGTTTGAACTAAGAATGATACTTCTTTTTGACACAAAGAATAATGGCCTGAATTTAGATATTGGTTTCCTTACACATTATGCTAAAGTTTTACGACCCCCTCTGTGACTAGTATCCCCCCCTGCATTCTATAGCTCTCCCTCTGTCTTATCTCACTAACTCTGCTGCTATCTTTATTACCATCGATTTGTATGTGTTTGGTTTTCTCTCTTTTTTTTTTTTTTTCTTCTTCTTTAACATTCTGCTTAAAAATTTGTGAATCAGTACTGCTTGGACCTTGAAGAAGGGGACATACCCCGAAAGCTTGTCCCGAAAAATTGTATGTTAGTGCAAATAAAAAAGTATCACGGACAGTACTAGTACTCAATTTTCTCTGTCACAATTGCACTAATACGGCTACAATCAAATCAAGTATGATGGAAGTTACATTATCATGAAATTGAAATTGTAGTTATTGAGAGACAGAAATTGCTCATTGGTCAAGGAACCCCTAGAAACCTTTGGAGGAACCCTGGCTGAGAAAGGCTGGACTAGGCAGTAATATATTTCTATCCCCCTTGGTGGGAGTGGAGATGACCAATCTATAAGGATATACAGTACATACACACACAGCACAAGGCCGTGTTCACACTACGAGGCGTTTCTCAGGGCTGCAGTTCCTCTGGATTCCACAAGGTGGTGATCTTACATATACTCAGAAGAGACAGAAAGTCGCTATGGAAGACAGGAAGTGATGTCAAGTAAAGGCAGGAAGTGATGTAACATACTTATAGGAAGTTACGGGTGAGAGGCGAGTTGGAAAGAAGTAGAGAGAAGACATTGCTGGAGCTGGCAGTAGAGGAGGTAATAAGGCCCCTTTCACACTGGGGCGGTTTGCAGGCGTTATTGCGCTAAAAATAGCGGCTGCAAACCGACCTAAAACTTCCGCTGCTGTTTCCCCAGTGTGAAAGCCCCGTCGGCTTTCACACTGAAAAGGTGCGCTGGCAGGAGAATAAAAAAACTACTGCAAACAGCATCTTAGGAGCGGTGTATTCACCGCTCCTAAACCTAGGGTTGCCACCTCATCCCTTTAAAACTGAACACATATTAATTACACAGGTTCTGTGGCTGATTAAGGTGGTAATTAAACTCACTCATGACTTATCAGCATTAAATTAGCCTCAGAACATGTGTCATTCATGTGTTCGGGTTTAAAGGGATGAGGTGGCAACTCTACCTAAACCGCTCCTGCCCATTGAAATCAATGGGGCAGCGCGGCTATACCGCAGCTGTAGCGGCGCTATGTGAGCGGTTTTAACCCTTTTTTGGGCGCCAGAGGGGGTTAAAACTGCACCGCTAGTGGCCGAATACCGCCGCAAAAACTACGGTAAAGCGGCGCTAAACATAGCGCCGTTTTACCGCTGACGCCCCCACCGCCCCAGTGTGAAAGGGGCTTAAGATCTTATTTTCTATTCATACCCAGTAATCCCCCCCCCCCCCCTCGTCATGTCCGTCCTCTTCCTCCATAGTCACTGTGATGTCTTTTATCTCCAGCAGATGATGATACACACATATATAGTGTGGAAACCTAGATTAACCCCTTCAGGGGCAGAACATTTCCCCACTTACAGGGTCAGAACATTCTCCTTATTTTGGAGATGTGTCACCTTTCCCACCAATCACTTTCTCACCTCATCAGTCTATACTAATGAATTATACCACTTCTATTAGTGGCGGGGGGGTGGAGAATGCTATGACATCACACTGACCTCACAGCTCCTTCTACCAATGTCCTTCCATCTGCACTTTTCTTTTTATTCAAGTGTCAGACCTTTTGTATTCTTACAAGCAAATTGGTCCTGTGTTGCGTGTAATGACACCAGATAAACTTTTACACACGTAATGGAGATCCTGTAAATTATATCTCAGCATGAACTGGATATTTAATAAAATGGAAACCTGGTGAGGTGAGGAGGATTCTGGGAATATCATTTGATTTTACTGTTTCTGTTCAAATCTACAGTTTTCCTCCTGTAAAGTCTGGAGATCATATGACCATCACATTGCCTCCATCTCCCTCCCTGATAGAATAGAGGAATACAAAGAAGATTCTAGAAGTCCCAGAGAGATGATGGAGGAGAGGTGAGCGGTGCTGGGAATTCTGGGACATTCTCCAGTAACAGACAAGGGATGTGTCTGGATAGTGACTGTATCATTGTGTGTGTCAGGTTCCTATAAGGTGTCAGGATGTCACTGTCTATTTCTCCATGGAGGAGTGGGAGTATTTAGAAGGACACAAGGATCTCTACAAGGACGTCATGATGGACAATCAGCCGCCCCTCACATCACCGGGTAAGAGGAGACTTTATTGTAAAGGAGAGAGCAGTACGGAGGCTCCACCTAGATCCCCCATCATCTGATAAACACATAGAAACAATGTATTCAGTTAGTGTGTGTGTTTCCTATAGATGGATCCAGTAATGGGAACCCACCAGAGAGATGTCCCCGTCCTCTGTATTCCCGGAATTCCACACAGGAAGGTCACACCATCCCTCACCATCATCAGGTAGATGATTGACAAATATTGGTAGTTCTGATTTATATACAAGCATATTTGTTACATTGAATGTTTTATTTTACATTCAGAGTGGAAACCTCGGGGATTATAATATTGTTGTTAAAGAAGAGTATAAAGAGGAGGATGAGGAGTATGGAGTAATGGAGGAGTTTTCAAAAGGACACAAGAATATGATGGAGCCACCTAATATCAGGAACCCACCAGAGAGATGTCCCCATCCTCTGTATTCCCGGGATTCCACACAGGAAGGTCACACCATCCCTCAGTGTTACAAGGTTGGTGAGACAGAGCATATGTGTGGATTTCTTAATTGTGCTTATATTTTACAGTTGATATTTTCTTTTATTCTCTTGGTTTAGGGTGAAGATCTGATAGTTATAAAAGTTGAGGTTCAAGAAGAAGAAGAGAGGTATGTGAGGGGTGATCAGCAGTCTATGGAGGAGGATGGAATAACGAGGACAATTATAGAGGAGGACACTCCTACAGAGATCAGCACAGGTGGGTCATTAACACTAAATACATTCCTCCACCCATACTGCTCACTGATTGGTCCAGAGTAGGGCAAGGACTGGGTGATATCGGCCTGTAATCCCCTGGTCACTTTCCAGAGTTGTGTTTCCCGTCCTGTATGACTGTATTTTTCTCGGATAATCTTCCTTCTCTGTACTGCAAACACAATATATGTATCTATACTGGATTTATGGATATTTTAAGTGATACTAGAAGTACAAATAATAAAAAAAAAAAAAAATGTTATACTTACCCTGCTCTGCACAATGGTTCTCTTTTTGGATCAACATATCTGCACTCCTGGCTACTCCCCCCGCTGCGGAGTGCCCCCCATAGCAAGCCACTCGCTCCAAGAGGATCTCCATAGGCTCCTTGGCTTGTAGTGTAATGTAACAAGAATTGGTCCTGATACTTCATTCCATTAAAAGTCAGGGGTGCAATCCAAAAAGTAGCCTACAGGTTTCAGGTGTCCTAGCGCTGCCTTCATCTGGGCTTGTCTGGCAACAATGTGAACAAACCAGAGGTGCTGATAAGGTCTGTGCTTGTAATTCACAATGGAAAATATACAATTGCAGGTCTAGGTCACTTCTTGTTTGTTCACATTATTGTTATTGATCATCTGATGAAGGGAGCGCTTGGACCCTCAAATTACATTGGCTACTTTTTGGATTTGTACCCCTGACTTTTAATGAATAAAGTTGCATCTGGACCACTTAGCAGTGGCGTGGAGCTTCAATTTCAGTTCTGGTTACATTACAGTCACTCTTCTGGCTCAATGAAAAGTCTAAGAATGTCCCTTTTTAGATGCTTTATTATGAGGTGAACTGGGATAGGATGCAAGGAGACTGTGGGATACAGTATTCCAATATTACAGTGTAGTAACACGTGGACTCTCTTACTTTCTCAAACTTCGTAGTACGGTTCCTCCAGCAGCAATGAAGGGACTGAGCGACATAGAGACACCATAGGAAATGCCCCACTTTAAGCAAGCTCTGGCACTGAAGCACAAGGGATAGTAGCGGCACACAGTCACTAGGATCCTACATACAGGACTGTACTCACAAATGTCCCTGGATACTTGCATGCTTCCATCCAATGTCAGCCAGACATTTCTCCCGTGAACTCTCCAGACCAGATTCTGAATCAGTTCCACCAAGGTTCAGTATATTAGCCCCACAGCTCCAGCACAGCTGGGACCTCCATTTACACATCTAAAAACTACATCTGGACTGCCCAGAAGAGCAGTAGCTGAACATGAACCAGGCTGTCTCAGGCCCCAGACTATTTATGCACTCCACATCCACCTACTAGGCATCCTGCTCCAGGGATTGACATAAATATTCAGGCTGTCGAGTTAGGGAAGCCTATACACTCCAAAGCAATCACATACTGCTTCACTGATTACAGGGGAGCCAAAAAGAATGAAATATACCTAGCCTATCTTATCTAGCAGCCGATCTAGGAGGGTGCTACACACTATATCATTTATACTACAGTCTTGACCCCTGCACTATGTACTCTATGTTGTCCATTACATACTATATTCCTGACCCCCGCAGTATATACTCTATATTGTACATTACATATTCCTGATCCCTGCACTATATACTCTGTTGTAAATTACATACTCCTGACCCCTGCACTATATACTCTGTTGCACATTACATGCTCCTGACCCCTGCAGTATATACTCTATGGCGTACATTACATAATTCTGATACTATATAGTCCTATGTGCTGTATCCTGTATAATATAATGTACATTACTTAGTCCCAATCCTTGCACTATATACTCTTTTGTGCATTACATAATTCTGATACTATATAGTCCTAACTATTGTATCTTATACAATATATTGTACATTGCATACTCCTGACCCCTGCACTATATACTATGTTGTACATTACATACTCCTGACCCCTGAACTATATACTTAATGTTATACATTGCATAATTTTGATACTATTTAGTCCTAACTGTTGTATCATATATTTTGTATATATATTTTACCTTACATGGTCCTGACCCCTGCACTATATACTCTATGTTGTACATTACATCATTCTGATACTATATAGTCCTCTCTGTTATACAATATGTTGTACATTACATAGTCCTGACTTCTGCTCTCTCCCCTCTACCCACTGCTATATCTAAACATAATATGTATTCTCTTTTGTTACACCCATTTCCTACCAGCTGGACATTTTATATCTGATGATTTGATTGGAGCACAGACTTTTACATGTTGATAATAATGTGATAAAATTCTTAAAACTTTGGAACCTTAAACATAAAGTGATAATGATCGAGGAGTCAATAACCCAATGATGGTGGTCTTCAGGATCAGTCCAGTCTTCATCTTGGTTGTTCTCCCCCCATCCTCACTCTCTGACCTCTGGTGGGGCTTAGCTGACTGTTATTCATGACTAAATCATGGACTAAATAAGGAAGTGCAGTACTTCTTGTGTTGGGAAGATGGCAATGAGTGATAGAGAAGGTGGGGACACTCGTCCTATAATCCCCTCATCACTGTCACTCAAAAGACAGTTCTCGTTGTTTCCTCACTCTCTGACTAAGGTCCATGAATAAAGAAATGGACTGGTAGGAGATCAGAGGACCCATTTACTAGTTACCTTGAGGGGGGAATTGTAAGATCCTCAGAGACAAAGCTGCCTGATGTGGGCGGAGTCCTGGTTTAGGGGAACCAATCTGCTCATGTCTAGTAATAATCTTTTTATTTCTATTTTAGTAGATGGACGGGAGATGAGGAAAACCTCAGAGGATTGTCTCACTTTGTCTCCAGACTGTAAAGTAGAAGATGAGGACATCACACAGTATAGTCCAGGAGAAAACCCGACTACCTCAAATGTCCATCCAGCACCACACAGTGTAGATGGACCATCGTATTCCTCTTATCCTGAGGAACCTCAGACTGTGAGGGACGGTGCCGTCCTTCCAACAGAGAAGAGGTTTTCCTGTACTGAGTGTGGGAAGTGTTTCCATTTCAAATCCGGTCTTAATGTGCATAAAAGATCTCACACAGGAAAGAAGCCGTATTCCTGTCCTGAGTGTGGGAAATGTTTTTCACAGACGTCCAGTCTTTACAGACATCAGAGATCTCACACAGGGGAGGACCCGTATTCCTGTCCTGAGTGCGGAAAATGTTTTTCACAGAAGTCCAATCTTTACACACATCAGAGATCTCACACAGGGGAAAAGCCATATTCCTGTCCTGATTGCAAGAAATGTTTTTCACAGAAGTCTAATCTTTACACACATCAGAGATCTCACATGGGGGAGAAACCGCACTCGTGTCCTGATTGCAGGCAATGTTTTTCACAGAAGTCCAGTCTTTACAGACATCAGAGATCTCACACGGGGGAGAAGCCACTTTCCTGTCCTGAGTGCGGGAAATGTTTTTCACAAAAGTCTCATCTTTCCAAGCACCAGAGATTGCACACGGGGGAGAAGCCACTTTCCTGTCCTGAGTGAGGGAATTGTTCTTCATTGAAGTCCTGTCTTCCTGTGCATCAGGGATCACACACAACCCTCGAGGTGTAAAATGCCTTGAGTGCGGGAAATGTCTTCTTTATGAATTTTGCTGGACATCACAGCTCTCATGTGGTTAAGAAGCACACCCTGACAGCCTAATGACTGGAATAGTACCAGCTGAAAGGCAAAAAGTCAATGTGGTACCAGTATTTTAAAAAAGGACGAGAAATATCCCTGGAAACTACAGACCAGTCAGTCTAACATCGATAGTATGTAAACTATTGGAGGGGATGATAAGGGGCTATACCCAAGAATTTGCTGATGAAAACAGTATCTTTAGTAATAATCAGCAAGGAATCATGAAAGATCGTCCTTGCCAGACCAATACCTTTACTATTCTATGAGGAAGTTAACTGCCATCTAGATAAAAGAAAGCCTGTGGATGTGGAGTATATTCATTTTGCATAAGCATTCAATACTGTTCTTCATGAACATTTAATGTCTGTTGGTTTAAACCTTGGGGTATGTACCTGGATAGAAAACTGGTTACAGGGGTGCTTACAAAGGGTGGTGATAAATAGTGAGTACTCGGACTGGTCTGGACTTGTGAGTGGGGTGCCCCAGGGCACTGTCCTGGGATCAATTCTGTTTAATTTGATCCTAAATGACATAGAGGTTGGTATACATACCGTATACACTCAAGTATAAGCCGACCCGAATATAAGCCGAGGCACCTAATTTTACCACCAAAAACTGGGAAAACTTATTGACTCGAGTATAAGCCTAGGGTGAGAAATGCGCAGCTACTGTAAGTGGAAAAGGGGGTCAACAATGCTCATTTGCAGCCTCACTGTGCCCATTTGTAGCCATAGGTCCCCCGAACTTCAAACTTGGTAGTCAAGGGTTCCTAGATGCCCCCTAGCTGCAGCCAAAATTTGGGGTCTCTGGACCCAAAGGGTCCACAGATGATATTGCTGCAGATGGACACAGTTGACCGACTTTGGGGCCCCGTATCTCGGGGCCACTTGGTGCTAGGAACCTCAAATTCGGTGTGCGAACTAAGTGGAACTACACTACTAGCACTACAACATATGCAAAGCTGGGGTTCCTAGCACCAAGTGGCCCCAAGATAGGGGGCCCCAAAGTTGGTTCAGAAAATGTCAAGCACTTTTCTGCAGCAGAGAATGACATTTTCCGAAATGAATTTGGGGCCCCGTATCTCGGGGCCACTTGGTGCTAGGAACCCCAGCTTTGGATATGTTGTAGTGCTAGTTCCACTGGGTTTGCACACCTAGCACCAAGTGGCCCTGAGATACGGGGCCCCAAAGTCGGTTCAGAAAATGTCATTCTCTGCTGCAGAAAAGTGCTTGACTCGAGTATAAGCCGAGGGGGGCATTTTAAGCACAAAAAAATGTGCTGAAAAACTCAGCTTATACTCGAGTATATACGGTAAATCAATCTCAGTGTTTGCTGACGATACAAAGCTAAGCAGGTCAATGACTTCACAGCAGGATGTAGAAATTTTACAGGAAGAACTCAATAAAATAAAGGGGTGGGCAACTACATGGCAAATTAGGCTTAATCACTTGCCGATCACCCACAGTACATTTACTGCAGGTGGGCGGCATGTACAGGCAAAGTGACCTATCATTATGCCTGTACAGACACAAGCTGGCGCTGTGCACCCCTAGTGGTGGACACAGCAGAATGCGGATCCCAATACTGTTATGATTCATAACAGCTTTTGCTAGTGAGCTGTGATTGGCCCACAGCCATCTCATGGTACCTGGGCCAATCACTGCATCCTCTACCATGTGATTAGCCATAGCCAATCATAGATATCAGTAGTATTCACAGCTGTCATGAACTTAACCCATTCATGACAAGTGAGAGCATTGCTGGTACAATGATCTTCATTCTACCAGCAATCAAAGACTAAAAAACTCTGATCAGCCCCCCCTCCAGAATAGTACAATGTTACTATGGTGAACTACGCTGATAAATGTGTTTTTTAAAAATAAATAAAAATGAATGTTAAAAAATGTATAAATATTGAATAAAAAATGATTTCATTTTTGTTTAACATGCTGTCATTAATCAGTGTCCCTGATCACCGCCACAACAGTCGTATCATGACAATATACTGTGCTGGTGACAGTATGTAAAAAAAAAAAAAAAAAAAAACATTTTATTTAATTTCTTAATTTTTCTAAAAAATGTGACAAAAATGTACAATTTCAAAAAACTTGCCATGCCTCTTAACCGCTTCAGCCCGGAAGATGTGGCTGCTCAATGACTAGGCCATTTTTTGCGATTCGGCACAGTGTCACTTTAACTAACAAGTGCGCAGTCGTGCGGTCTTGCACCCAAACAAAATTGACGTCCTTTTTTCCCCACAAATAGAGCTTTCCTTTGGTAGTATTTGATCATCTCTACGGTTTTTATTTTTTGCGCTATAAAAAAAAAAGAGCGACAATGTTGAAAAAAACACTATTTTGTACTTTTTGCTATAATAAATATCCCCATTTTTTTTTTAAAAAGCCAATTTTTTCTTAGTTTAGGCCGATATATATTCTTCTACATATTTTTGGTAATAAAAATCGCAATAAGCGTATATTGATTGGTTTGCGCAAAAGTTATAGCGTCTACAAAATAGGGGATAGATTTATAGCATTTTTATTATTTTTTTTTTACTAGTAATGGCGGCGATCTGCGATTTTTATCGGGACTGTGACAATATGGCGGACACATCGGACACTTTTAACACATTTTTGGGACCATTGGCATTATTACAGCGATCAGTGCTATAAAAATGCACTGATTACTGTAAAAATATCACTGGCAGTGAAGGGGTTAACACTAGGGGGCGAGCAAGGGGTTAACTGTGTTCCCTAGTGTGTGTTCTAACTGAAGGGGAATGGGACTGTCTAGGGGAGATGACAGATCGCTGTTCATACTTTGTATGGATATACGATCAGTCTCTTCTCCCCTCAGAGAACCGGGATCTGTGTGTGTTTACACACACAGATCCCGGTTCTCGCTGTGTCACGAGCGATCGCGGGAGCCCAGCGATGATCGCGCCCGCCAGGCACTCGCATCGCCTCCAGCGGCGCGCGCACGCCCCTAGTGGCCACAGAGTGAAGCGACGTAACATAACGTCCTTCCGCCCAGCCATGCCATTCTGCCGCAGTAAAACTGCGGCGGCTGGTCAGCAAGTGGTTAATAAATGCCTTAGACTGTCTACTTTCCAAAAAGGGCAAATGTGGGGGTATTTGTACTGTCCTGACATTTTAACCACTTACCAACTGCACTATAGTCGAATGACCACAGTCCTCCGGACACTGCTGATCACAGATTGAGGTAAAGAGCCAATCAGTGTCTTTTTACCACGTGATCAGCTGTGTCCAATCACATTTGATCACAATGTAAACAGAAGCTGGTTAACAGCATTCCTTTCCTCACGCTGACAGCATGGGATAGTAGAGCCGATAACCGGCTTTTGTAAAAGGGACATCTACACTTATAATCAGAGCACTGATTACCAGTGCTGCCAATCAGTGCCCACCAGCGCTGCCAATCAGTGTCACCTATCAATGCCACCTACCAGTGCCCATCACTGCCACCTCATTAGCTCACATCAGTGAAGGAGAAAAATTACCTGTTGCAATATTTATAGCAAACTATGAAAAAAAAATTTTTTTCAAAATGTTTGGTATTTTTTTGTTTAGCAAAAAAAAACCTATTGGTGATTAAATACCACCAAAAGAAAGCTCTATTTGTGTGGAAAAAAAATGATAAAAATGTCTTATGGGTACAGTGTTGCATGACCGCGCAATTGTCATTCAAAGTGTGACAGCGCTGAAAGCTGAAAATTGGCCTGGGCAGGAAGGGGGTGACACTCCCCAGGTGGTTAAGGGCCTCAAGGAATGATTGATCAATTTTCAAATATATATCCCCATAGTTTGTAGACGCTTTAACTTTCCTATAGACTAAATAATATACACATATTGGGATTTTTTTTTTTTTTACCCAAGACATGTAGCAGAATACATTTTGGCCTAAATTTATGATGAAATTTGATTTCATGGGATATGTTTGTGACAGAAAATAGAAAATATAATTTTTCTTCAAATGTATTTGTATTTTTTCATTTATATCAGAAAAAATAAGACACCCAGAGGAGATCAAACACCACCAAAAGAAAGCTCTATTTGTGTGAAAAAAAATGATATAAATTTAATTTGCATACAGTATTGCATGACCGTGCAATTTCCCATTAACCACTTCACGCAAATCGCCGTCCCTGTACGTCGGTACTTTGACTCTAAATACCGTTGTTATGGCAGCAGCTAGCTGCCATTACCACCTTATTTTCAGGAATAGCGTGCGTTTCTCTTTAAGTTAAAAGTGGTCTCTGCAGCGGATTCACTGCGAGATCACTTTTATCGGTGGCGGGAGAGGTACCCTCCCGCCGCGCTCCGGTCATCTCCGCCGCTTACTGCAGCTGTCAGTAGCGGCGAGAGATGATTGAGTCCGCTCCCCTCGCTGCCTGTATGCTGAGTGAGGGGAAGATGGCCTTCGTTCGGCTCCATAGCATTAGAGGGCCGAAGCGACGTCTCCAGAGAAGGGGAGCAGAGCTAATAAGGGAGCTTGAGGACCTCAGTTATGAGGAACAACTACAAGTTGTGTATATATATATATATATATATATATATATTTATTACTCTGCATTTAGCGTAGACTATATATTCAGTGTATACTCTATATTCAGGCAGTGCAGGCAGTGTATTTGAGATAAAGATATATAATATATATATATATATATATATATATATATATATACTCTGCATTCAGTGTAGCGTATATATACAGTTCATTCGGTGGTGTACATTATATAATACACTTCAGGCGGTGTATTTATATATATATATATATATATATATATATGTAGGAAGGCCAGTATGGTGGCCTGAATTTATGGGAGGAGCCCGGGGGGTATTTAAGCAGCCCGCTCACCTGTGGTGCTTGTCGGTTTCCTGTGCGCGATATACGTCACTAAGCCGACTATTCGATATACCAGCGTCCGCAAGTTCTTGCCTCGCAAGTTCCCGTATTCGATACTCCGTACTCAAAACTTTCGAAGTCCGCGTTTTCGTTTATAGTTTGTACCACGCGTCTGGCTTGGCTGTCGCAGGTAAGGTCCCGTCGGACTTTTCGTTTTTCATATCATGTCACTAAACCGTGAGTTTAAATTTCGTTTCACCCGCATCTCACAAACTGCAATATATATCGCTCGTACTTTCGATACGTTACAATTCGACAGCACAGCGACGCTGACGTCGCTTCATTTCTAGCATGTCGGTATCAGCAGACAGCCATAGCCAGTCGCAATTTGTAAATTGTCAAATCAAATTAGTTCGATATCAATCATTTCTCATTTCTGAGACATTTCTAAAACTCATTTCGGACATTTCAAATCATTTCTCATTTCTGAAAACATTTCTAAACTCATTTCTGACATTTCAAATCATTTCTCATTTCAGTCACCTACCGCGCTCCGATTCGAATCCAATCGCACCAAAAGATGCGCCGATTCGTTCCGGTGTGCCCCAGTTATTACGGCCTCATTTCTATACATGCACCAGAGTTACGTTATTGTCAGTCAATTGTACCTCTGCCATGGTTATCATTTCATTTCCACGTATCACGTTCCGACATGAATTCAGTCGCATGAAAAAATGCACCGATTCATCTCGGCGTGCCCCAGGATTGGCCTCATTTCTATACATGCTCCAGAGTTACGTTTTATCAGTCATTTGTACCTCTGTCATGGTTATCATTTCATTTCCATGTATCACGTCCCGACATGAATTCAGTCGCATGAAAAATGCACCGATTCGTCTCGGCGTGCCCCAGGATTGGCCTCATTTCTATACATGCTCCAGAGTTACGTTTATCAGTCAATTGTACCTCTGTCATGGTTATCATTTCATTTCCATGTATCACGTTCCGACATGAATTTAGTCGCATGAAAAATGCACCGATTCATCCCGGCGTGCCCCAGGATTGGCCTCATTTCTATACATGCTCCAGAGTTACGTTATCAGTCATTTGTACCTCTGTCATGGTTATCATTTCATTCCCACGTATCACGTTCCGACAGGAATTCAGTCGCATGAAAATGCACCGATTCGTCTCGGCGTGCCCAGGATTGGCCACATTTCTGATACATGCTCCAGAGTCCAGATCATAGCTAAATTGCAGACATCGGGGGATTGACCCATATCTCTGTCATGCAATTTCTACCATTTCACTCCCACAACGCATCACCGTTTCGAAACCAGTCGCATCCGAGGCGCACCGATTCGTCACGGCATGCATCACTGGTTCCGATCACATTTCATACCTACACCAGAGCTCGGTTAGTTGCCAGTCGCTAACACGGCACAACCAATTCGAGCCTCGGTCAAAACAATCATTTCTCTCATTTCATTTAATACTGCACTCCTATTCGAATCCAGATGCATCAAACAAGCACCGATTCGTCCCAGGAGCACCAATATTTTCAGTTGCCTCATTTCAATACATGCTCCAGAGCCCGGTCCACGGTCGAACAAATCGTGACACGACCAGGCCGCACCTCTGTCATGCAGTTCATTCATTTCACAATCAAGGCAAACATTTCGAATCATTTCATTGTCACAAAATTGCAAGCACCATGCAAATCATTGCTTCAAGTTACTTAGCAATCCCTTCACGAATTGTTACCTTCCATCTTCCTCAGGTCAGTCAAAGTTCAGTAGGTCCACCCTGCACCAGGTTGGACGATATCCCCCCAGGTAAAAAAAAAAAAAAAAGGGAGAATAAGTCGGGTAAGTATGACTCAGCGGATCAAAGAAAAAAAACTTGAAATTCATCTCATCCCCAATAGGTTACAGTCAACCAGGAAATAAAGCTCGAGAGATCCTCACCAGAGCAACCATGTCCCAGGCCGGCAGTGAAGACTTCACGGCCCCTCTATCACCTACTCCGGTCTCAGAAAGCGGCAGCGTGCAATCCCTCAGGGGATGGACTATCCCCAAACTGACGGCAGAGCTCAGACGCAGAGGTGTCCCCTTCCCCGCCACAGCGAGGAAAGGCGAGCTCTTCAAACTCCTCTTCCCCCCACCAGCAGCAGGACCCAGTACCCAACAGGCATCCCTCCAGTCCATATCATCGGCCATCTCGCAATTACACACGATGGTGTCATCTCTATCCACCTCAGTTGCAGACGTCCAAGCCAGGGTGGCACTTCTGGAGGCCCGACCAGCCACGGCTGTCCCCGACCCAACTGCAACTCAGACCTTGACACCTCTTCCTACAGGTACTTCAGGCTCAAGCGCCATTGTCTACCCCTCCCACCTGGTCCCAACCAGTATCAGGAAGGACATTTTGGACGGCAAGGACGTCAACCTGGCCTCTCTCCTTATCTCCGTGCATGATTTGGCAGAAAATAAGGCCTACTCCTGGGGCGACATATCGGTGGTCCTTAAAGCCAAAGACCCCAGGCTGAACCGCAAGCTATCAGTCCCCGAATTTACCCTGGCCTTTGGCATGCTCAGAGATGTCCTGTGCTCAGCCACCCCTAGCAGGCGGGAAGAGCTGGACTTATACCTCCATACTGTGGTAGACTTGGGCCACAAGTATGGAGGTTTCGCCTTCTACGATTATCATCGTTCCTTCTCAGCCAAGGCCGCCGCCAGATTCTCACAATTCCAGATTACGACAGATTGGAGTCTCATGGACACAGAGCTCTTCTGCCGCCACTTTGCCGGCTTACGCTCACCTCTGTGTGCAATTTGCCAGTCTTCCACCCACACTGCCACCTGGTGCGCCAATACGGCGATCAGACGGCCCTTCGAGTTCCCCTCTACCTCAGGTACAGTACAGGGCCAGTCGATTCCTGAACCAACGCCTCAGGTGGACAAACTCGGACGCCCAGTCCGAACCGTGGGAGGGGCAGCCATCTGTAACAACTTCAACTATGGGTCCTGCAACTTCAGCCAATGCCGTCTACTTCACATCTGCACTTTATGCCAAAGAGCACACCCTAGGAATTTGTGTGAAGTCAAGCAACACAAGAGGGCATGACTAAGCCGAATCAACATCTTATGATTAGGACTGTATCTCACTTCACACCCCACCCCTTCCCTGGCCACCTACCTTATCCAAGGCTTCACAGTAGGCTTTCACACCGGCCTCATTGCACTGCTCCACAGTACTCACGAATGCGCCAATCTTCGTTCGGCAGCCATCGACGAACAGGCCATAGATCAGCTCTTACAGGCAGAGGTAGATCGAGACTACGTAATAGGCCCTTTCACTTGCCCCCCTTTCAGCACATGGAGAGTCAGCCCTATTGGGCTTGTCAAGGGCAAATTCTCTAATAAATTGCGTTTGGTGTACGACTTGTCTGCGCCTCATTCTTCGCACATACCCAGTCTCAATTCCCTGATCCCCTCCGAAGAGTTTTCCCTAAAATATTCCTCCGTTGACATGGCAATACAAGCGATCATCAAAGCAGGCACAGGTGCCTGGCTCTCCAAAGCCGACATCTCGGATGCCTTCAAGCTCCTGCCCATCCACCCATCCCTTTGGTGCTGGCATGGCATCAAATGGAAGGAAGCGTATTATTTTGCTACGAAACTCACCTTCGGTTCGAAGAGTAGCCCGTGGCTCTTCGACACGTTCGCACAGTCCCTCGTTTGGATACTATTACACAAGGGTCAATGCCATGAAGTCATCCATTACCTGGATGACTTCCTACTGATAGAACCGCCCAACAAGCCCCCAGGAGATCTCGACAAACTTAGAGCAATTTTTGGAAACCTCAATGTTCCTATCGCCGAGCACAAAGTCGACGGTCCAGCAAACATCATCATCTTTCTCGGGGTCAGCTTGGATACCTGCGCAATGCAGGCCAGTCTCCCCCCCGACAAATTAACATGCATTAGGGCAGTCCTTCACGAGTTTCCACACACCAAGGGCTGTACCAAAAAACAGTTGCAGTCTCTCCTGGGTATGCTCAACTTCGCTATGTGAATTATCCCACAAGGCCGCACATTTGTATCACGCCTGCTTAGATTTCTGTCAGAAACTCAAGACCCTGATCAGATTTTGAAATTAGACTCCGCAGCTATAGCGGACCTATCAATGTGGGAGGAATTCTTGTCCGCCTGGAATGGCATATCTCTATTTATACCTATGGTTTCGATCCATTCACCCCAGGTGGTGACTGACGCGGCAGCCTCCACAGGTTTCGCGGCAATTTTTGGCCATCATTGGTTTTCAGGACCCTGGCCTCAACAGATACTGTTGATACCCGGCTTTTCCCAAACATCTGCCCTCTTTGAGCTTTATCCCATAGTGGCAGCCGCACAACTCTGGGGCCACCACTGGACAGGACAAACCGTAGTCTTCACCACCGACAACCAGGCCACGGCAGACATCATCAACAGAGGCAGGTCCAAGTCCCTAGCAGTCATGTCCTTCCTGCGCAGGTTGGTACAACTGTCTTTACAACATCAGTTCAACATACACTGTGAATTTATACCCGGCAGATACAACTCAGCAGCTGACGCACTATCACGTTTCAATTATCCCTCCTTTTTCAAACAGGTTCCCGATGCCGATCCAATGTCGGCCCCTATCCCCGTCTGGTCACAACTGACCCTGGACTAGTTCAACATCTACACGGAGCTACGCAACTCATAAATAATTCCCTCTCCCGCAACACACTCAAAGCCTACCAGACAGCTTGGAAGGCTTTTAATAAATTCCTCACGTCCTGCCGCAAAGAACCAACAGATATCAAACAGGTACTGGCCTTCACGGCACACTGCCACACGCAGCTGGCCTTATCCTACAACACCATCCGGTTATACCTAGCCGGCATTCAACATTTCATGGCGCTTGAAGACCCGACGAAATCGTCACTGTTCTCATCTCACGCTATACGAGCCATCCTAAGGGGAATACAGAAACAACAACCAGTCATCAGCACTAAGCGCTTGCCCATTACAGGGCCCATCTTTAGGGACATGTCAAATATTATGGCTACTTCACCATTCGGTCTGCTCCCCAGCACGGTATTACAAGCAGCCATATATTTAGCTTACTATGGGTTCTTGCGGCCTGGCGAATTCACCTCTAACAAACCCACAGACCAAGTACTATGCAGATGACACTTGCTTCGACACCAAGACCACTTTATTCTGCACCTCGAGGTCTCTAAAACCCAGCAAACGGGCTCGGGAGTGAACATCCACCTCTACAGAACCAACAACAGCTGGTGTCCAGTCGCTGTACTCAACCGACTTCTATCTCTCCTGCCTGAGCAACCAGACAGCAGTCCCCTTCTACCATTCCCAGTCAAACCCTTAAACGCCTCTCAGTTTGTGAGTCACATAAGGATACTTCTCCGCAATCTTCACCTTAACCCTAGTCAGTATTCCGGACACTCTTTCCGCATCGGAGCAGCCTCCGCGGCGTCCCGCCACGGGGTGCCAGATCACATCATCAAAAGACTAGGCAGGTGGAAATCAGCCTGCTTCGCCCGGTACATCCCCAATCCACAAACAGAGATGGCACAGGCATTCTCCAAATTGGCTCAATAAATAACGGAAAACCAATAAAATTATAACCCTACCTGAATGTTTTTGCCCCCTTATTTTGGCATACCGGCCATTAGACCAAGGCACACTTTCAGGTCCATTTCATATGGTAAGTCCACACTTTTAGGTCTATTTCCGATGGTAAGTCTTATCTTTACTATAAGTGTTATCTATGTCCATATCGGACATAGGGCTCCGACCATAAGTAGGAAGGCCAGTATGGTGGCCTGAATTTATGGGAGGAGCCCGGGGGGTATTTAAGCAGCCCGCTCACCTGTGGTGCTTGTCGGTTTCCTGTGCGCGATACCCACCCTCCCATCCCCATTTCAAGGCATTTATCTCATTTCATTCATTTCATCTCATTTCTCTCTACAGAATAATCATTTCTTAAAACCAGGGTATGCCCCCTTATTTTGGCATACCGGCCATTAGACCAAGGCACACTTTCAGGTCCATTTCATATGGTAAGTCCACACTTTTAGGTCTATTTCCGATGGTAAGTCTTATCTTTACTATAAGTGTTATCTATGTCCATATCGGACATAGGGCTCCGACCATAAATATATATATATATATATATATATATATATATATATATATATATATTCTGCATTCAGTGTAGCATATATAAACAGTTCATTTGGTGGTGTACAGTTTCTAATATACTTCAGGTGGTGTACACAGTATATAATACAGTGCAGCCGGTGTACAGTTTCTAATACACTTCAGGCGGTATACACAGTATATAAAACAGGGTGTACAATAGGGATGAGCCAAACAACCCCCCGATTCTGTTGGCACCTGAACTTGCGAACAGGCAAACAATATTTGTCCGAACACCGTTAAAGTCTATGGGACGCGAACATGAAAAATCAAAAGTGCTAATTTTAAAGGCTTATATGCAAGTTATTGCCATAAAAAGTGTTTGGGGACCCAGGTCCTGCCCCAGGGGATATGTATTAATGCAAAAAAAAGTTTTTAAAACGGCTGTTTTTTCAGGAGCAGTGATTTTAATAATGCTTAAAGTGAAACAATAAAAATAAAATATTCCTTTAAATATTGTGCCTGGGGTGTCCTTAGTCTGCCTGTAAAGTAGCACATCTCTCCCGTGTTTAGAACAGTACCACAGCAAAATTACATTTCTAAAGGAAAAAATGTCATTTAAAACTGCTCGCGGCTGTAATGTATTGTTGGATCCCGGCAATATACATACAAATCATTTTTAAAAATTGCATGCCCCCCCCCCCCCAAGTCCTTTACCAGGCCCTTTGGGTCTGGTATGAATATTAAGGGCGACCCCACACCAAAATGAAAAAAAAAAGCATTTTGCTGCTCTCATTCATAAAACTATGTACAGCTGCCGTGTAAGCAGCTTTACATGGTGTGGGGAATGGACTTAGCCCCCATGATTGGCCAAAAGCACCCTGCCTTTGGCCAATCATGGCTCTCACTGAAGAGCGCGCTGTAATTGGCCAAAGTATGCAGGTCAGGTGCATGCTTTGGCTAATCAGCAGCCATCAATGCACTGCGGTCTCGCAGGGCATTACAGTCTCGCCGTTCATTATGACACGTTCCGCAAGTGCTCAAATTTCCCGCTAACGCCCCATAATATTCAGTATTCGGCAAACGGCGAACGCCTGATGTTCGAGACGAACTTATGTTCGACTTTAACATCGGGCTCTTCCCTATTGTACAGTTTCTAATACACTTCAGGTGGTTTACACAGTACATAATACAGTGCAGACAGTGTACAGTTTCTAATACAGTGCAGGCGGTGTACACAGTATATAATACAGTGTGTACAGTTTCTAATACACTTCAAGCGGTGTACACAGTATATAATACAGTGCAGCCAGTGTACCGTTTCTAATACAGTTAAGGTGGTGTACGCAGTATATAATACAGTGTAGTGTGCTGTGAAAAGAAAAAAATCCCCATCATGTCCGGAAGGCCACCAAGGAGAGGCAAACGCTCACGGGCCACTAAAAGAGGGCAAGCAGCCTCTGTGTCTACAGTGATCAGTGGTGGTCGTGGACATGGTGCATCCTCTGCTGCTGGCCGTGTTATTGAGCCACAACATGCAGAAGAGTTGGTGAATTGGATAACAAAGCCGTCGTCATCCTCCTCATCCTCTGTTACCCAGGCTCATAATAGTTTGCCTTCCAATGCAGCTGCCAAAGCAGCGTATTCCACCGGCTCCTTGTCCATAGTTACTTCTTCCGTAGCCCCACCACCAGGCATGGAGGAGTCCCCAGAATCATTCGACCACAGTGTTGGTTACATGCTGCTGGAGGATGTGCAGAAATTTGAAGACTCCCATGTTGGTTCCCAGGTTGATGAAGGGAGTAACATGAGCCTAGAGAGAGGGGGTGCCACAGAAGGACAAAAAACTGTCATTCCTGTTCCCCAAGCTGCAGCATACTGCCAAGTTTGCTCCAGTGACGAAGAGGGAGGGGATAATGAGGTCACTGACCGTATCTGGGTGCCAGAGAGGAAGAAGAGGCACAACTCCAACAAGGCAGTATGTCCTCGCAGGGGCAGCGTTAAGGGCAGCCATCCTATTGCATCACACCGCAGAGCTCCACAGGTGCAGGGCGCTGCTGACTCCTCGCTGACTTTTAAAAGTTCCTTGGTGTGGGCCTTTTTTGACACGTGTGCAGCAGATCGCACAGTTGCTGTTTGCAACCTATGTCTGAGGCGCATCAAGCGTTGCCAGAAATGCAGCTGCTTGGGGACCACATGCTTGACCAGACATATGATGACCTGCCATGCAGTCCATTGGCAGTAGCACCTGAAAGACCCACATCATAGAAAAAGGCTTCTCCTTGCTCCTCATCTGGGATCTCAAAACCTACTATACCTCCAGTCCTCTCACAAACCTGCACTGAGAGGAATGAAGGTATAGCAATAGGTGTCACAAATACTTGCAGCCAATCTGCTAGCAGTACACAAGCAGTTGATTTCAGCAGGCAAATTTCCCTACACCAGTTGCTGAACCGTAAAAAGAAATTGGGTCCCAGCCATCCACATGCTCAGTGTCTAAATGCTAGCTTGGCCAAATTGCCAGGACTGCAACTGCTGCCTTTTCATCTGGTAGACTCAGCCCCCTTTCATGAATTTGTGCAATGTGCTGTACTACAGTGGCAAGTTCCAAAACGCAATTTATTTTCACGTAAGGCCATTCCGGCTCTCTACCGCCATGGGGAAGGCAATGTTTTGTCCTCGTTGGACAGGGTGGTCAGCAGTAAGGTTCATATTACCGCTAACTCATGGTCTGGCAGGCATGGGCAGGGACGTTGCCTTTTCTTTCAGGGCGAACTGGGTAACTCTGCTGGCAGCTGTGAATGATGCAGGACAGGGTTCAGTGTTGGAGCTTGTTCCGCCACCATGTCTCCAAAAAGCTAGTGGTGATTCTGCCACAACATCTGTATACTCCCCTCCCTCTTCTTTCTTTATGGCGTCTTCGGCAGAATTGTCCTCTGAACCAGCAGTGCTCCCTAAGGGGCTACACAATCAGTTAGGCAAAAAGATGCCATGCGGTGCTTGAGTTGGTCTGCCTAGGGGACAGAAGCCACACTGGGGCAGAGATTCTGTAAACTCTGCAGGGGCAGGCTCAGAGGTGGTTGATGCCATGCCAGCTTCAGCCAGGAATGGTTGTATGCGACAATGGCACCCACCTTCTCTCTGCTCTCCGTCAGGGACTCTTGACCCATGTTCCATGTTTGGCATACATTCTGAATTTGGTGGTGCAGCATTTCTTGACCAGGTAACCAGGCTTACAAGATCTCCTGAGGCAGGCCAGAAAAGTCTGGTAATTTCCACCGGTCATACAATGCCAGTGCTCGGCTGGCTGACATTCAAAGGGAATGCAACCTGCCCACTAATTGCCTCATTTGTGACATGCCCACCAGGTAGAACTCAATGTTGGCAATGCTGCAGCAGCTGCACACACAGCAAGGGGCCATCAATGAGTACCTGTGCGAGTATGGCACCAGGACAGGGTCAGGGGAGCTTGGCTTCTTTTCGCCACACCAGTGGCTACTGATCAAGGATGCATGCACTGTCCTGTTACCATTTGAAGAGGCCACAAGGATGGTTAGCAGTGACAATGCATGCATCAGTGACACTGTCCCTCTGGTCTTCCTGCTGGAGCACACACTTCGTGGAATTATGAACAGGGCACTTGAGGCAGAACAGCGGGAGGAAGAGAACTTCCTTTCCTCTCAAGGCCCCCTTTATCCAGATAGCATTCCTGCGGGTCCGCCAAACACACAGGAAGAAAAGGAGGATTGTGTCAGCATGAATGTTGAGGATAACACGCAGCTGTCTTCAAGGGATGGTTTTCAGTCCCCAGAAGCCCAACCCAAGGAGTTGTACGTGCCTGGGAGGAGGTAGTTACGTATAATGTGATCCTTAGTGACCCAGAGGACTCAGAATCGAATGCCTCTGCAAACTCCAGGCCTAAGGTGAATGCCTTTTGCAGGCAGGGACCGCGGGCCCCTTTGGTGTAGCAAAATGCAGGTAAGTCCCAGTACTAGCTGTCCATGTGGCTACTGCTCCCAGTAACCCCTCTTCAGGCCCTGCTAGCCCTCCAGCCCTGCTGGCTGCAGCTGCCTCTCTCCACTGCCCATGCCTTCACAGTCCACTCTTCTGGTTCTGCACCCATCCCAGACTACTCTCTCCCAGTCCTCTCAAGCATGCCTCCCAGTCCCCTCTTCTGGTCCTGCACCCATCCCAGACTACGCTCTCCCAGTCCTATCAGGCATGCCTCCCCAGTCCTCTCAACTGTGCATCTCTCACCAGCCCTTCAGGCTGAAACCTATTGTTCCTCCATGGAGACTTGCCTGGCGGTGCTCTCTCCTGCTGTCCTCTCCTTGCTCCCATGCCTCCAGTCCAGGACACCTCCACGTGTTCTTAGAGGGTCCTGTCCGCACCCGAGCCCAGGCCCAAGGTCACCCCCCAGACTAGGGTGCTCCCTCAAAGGCTCCGACAGCCTAGAACTCCATCTTCCTTCCCGAACAACTCCTCCCCAGCTGGGGGTATTTAAGAAGGCATGTCCCCTGCCAATCCAAGTTAGGAATCGGTCAGGGCTTGTTAGTATACCCCATGCAGCTCCCCCTCTCCTCTCCTGCTTCCTTTTCTAGACAGCACTAGCACATTCCAGAAAGAAGTGGGATGTCTCAGTGATGCTACCTGTGAGTCACCAGCTCTACCCTGAGTCACTCCCAACCCAGATCAAAACAAACAGGCCTGGCTGTTAGCCAGGCCTGCCTAAATTTACCTACCCTGCCAAAAAACTATCTACATCCATCTAGCAACCTAGGAGGGTGCTACATACCCTTGTGGGGAGCACTCATATTCCAGTGTCGCTATCCGGGCACGTACCCTTGTGGGCAGCGCTCATATTCCCATGTTGCTATCCGGGCACATACCCTTGTGGGTAGCGCTCATATTCTAGTGTCACTATACAGGCAAATACCCTTGTGGGTAGCACTCATATTCCCGTGTTGCTATCCGGGCACATACCCTTGTGGGGAGCGTTTATATTCCCATGTCGCTATCTGGGCACATACCCTTGTGGGGAGCGTTCATATTCCCGTCGCTATCCGGGCACAAACCCTTGTGGGGATCGCTCATGTTCCTGTGTCGCTATCCGGGCACATACCCTTGTGGAGAGCGCTCATATTCCTATGTCGCTCTCTGGGCACATACCTTTGTGGGGAGCGCTCATATTCCCATGTCTCTATCTGGGCACGTACCCTTGTGGGGAGCACTCATATTCCAGTGTCGCTATCCGGGCACGTACCCTTGTGGGCAGCGCTCATATTTCCATGTCTCTATCCAGACATACCCTTGTGGGGAGCGCTTTTAATCCTGTGTCGCTATTTGGCAACATACCCTTGTGGGAAGCGCTTGTATTCCCATGTCACTATCTGGGCACATGCCCTTGTGGGGAGCGCTCATATTCCCTTGTGGGGAGCACTCCTATTCCTGTGACTGCCCTCTATACAGGGCTTAGCCTTTTGGACACAAGTCCACTAAGTCTTCGCTAGCGAATAAAAAAAGTTTTGTTTTCCTGAAGTCTGTGTCCGGGGGCCAGTACTGGTTTCCCAAGACTGTTTGCTGCTACAGAAGGGGTTCTCCCACCATAAGGACGACGAGGCACCTGGCACAGAATTAGGCGCCATTGGCGGGGATCACCACTATGGGCCTATTTTATAGATCCACCCTTGTTTGATTCAATGAAAGCCAGCTATAAATACTTCATTATGGCCTTATTGTTCGCCCATATCAGGATCTGAAATGTGGTCACTTACGATATGACATGTGAGTATCTGATCCTGGATTTTCTCTTTTTTTAACTTTGTTGGTATTCCCCACTTGAGTATTTTAATTGGAAAACGGATTATACCCCCATCCCTCTGAGTAGGATGAGATTTTGTAACTTTCCTCAGAAGTCTTTGGCTAATATATCACCCAGAATCCTCCCTATTACATTCGTTATTTATGGATACTTTATATACTTTGTAGGATACCTCTCAATTTGAAATGGGAAGTTCAATGTGATCCACCAGTCACATCCTGATATCCAAGAATATTATATTGAGGGTAGATAATGAATATTTTATTACATATATTTTAATATTATTTATTGAAACACATCTGTCCTTTATTGTCTGATAATTTGGATACTACTTATTGGAAATTTCTTATATATTTCATATATACATTTCATCCCGGGTGGCTCTCTGTCTCAGTCCATTGTAGGAAGCCCTCTTGTGGGTTTGTCATTTTGGGTTTTTTCAGGATCTGGGATCCTACCAAGGTGACTATTAAACAATTACTTTTTTGGTTTTATCTCTGGCTTGGCTGTGTAAGTAGAGATTATAAGTAAGATCATATACACCTTGTTAGTACGATTTTTGATGCAGGTACATCATTTCCCCCTGATGAATATATATGTTATAATTGAAACGCGCTGGAAATATTGCAGCATACCATAATTTCAAAATGATGTACATGTATTGTTGGATGCCATAAAAAATAGGGGTACACCATATGTGAAATGTAATTGAACAACCAGAATGTCTATGAGATCTTGATTTTTAAACATATTTATATTTTAAGTCAGCAGCTACAAATACTGCAGCTGCTTACTTTTAATATTAGGACACTCACCTGTCCAAGGTGCCCGCGATGTCAGCACCCGAAGCCGACCTGTCCCTCGGCTCTCGGGTGGAGGCGCCGCCATCTTCGGTAAGGGAATCAGAAAGTGAAGCCTTGTGGCTTCACAGACTGGTTTCCTACTGCGCATGCGCGAGTCCCGCTGCGCAATCTCACTGGTCCCTGCTGTCTTCTGGGACCTGTGTGTCTCCCAGAAGACAGCGGGGGAACGGAGGAGGGGCCGAACATGGCGTAGATCACCACGGATACTGAGGCGATCTATGCCCGGAAGTGGGAGCAAATACCTTGATTATACAGGTATCTGCTCCCCCCCTGAAAGGTGCCAAATGTGACACCGGAGGGGGGAGGAATCCGAAAAGCGGAAGTTCATTTTTGGGTGGAACTCTGCTTTAACACAGTGATTTCCTATGATCTTCAGCTCCATCTAGATAACACAATTGGGTATTTTTCCTCAAATACCTCAATCAGTAAAAATGTCACAATACAGCATTATGGCCACTAGATGGAGCCAAGGAAATCATTGTATAAAACTAAAATAAATATAACCAAAACTGGTCATAGCTGGGTGAATGCTGGTCACATTCATTCAACCATTTTGTTTTTTTTCATAAACTTCTAAGTGTTTGTGAAAGCTTACAACACAAATTAAAACGAAACCACCAATGAAAGGCAATGACTCCATTTTTATTTTTCTACTACTATCAATGGCCAACATGGTACAACACCTAATCCATGTCTTTGGTGATCTCTGATCTCCTTATGAACTGTCTATTACATGAAGATCAGCCATGGAGTATATCTGAGGTGTATATCAGGGTGTGCTTCTTCCCCACATGAGAGCTGTGATGTCCAGCAACATTCATATAGAAGACATTTTCCGCACTCAAGGCACTAATACACCTCGAGGGTTGTGTGGGATCCCTGATGTAGAGGAAGACAGGACTTCAGTGAGGAACATTTCCATCACTCAGGACAGGAAAGTGGCTTCTCCCCCATGTGGGATATCTGATGTTTGTAAAGACTGGACTTCTGTGAAAAACTTTTCCCGCACTCAGGACAGGAATACGGCTTCTCCCCCGTGTGAGATCTCTGATGTCTGTAAAGACCGGACGTATTTGAAAAACATTTCCCACACTCAGGACAGGAATACGGCTTCTCCCCTGTGTGAGATCTCTGATGTATGTAAAGATGGGACTTTCGTGAAAAACATTTCCCACACTCAGGACAGGAATATGGCATCTCCTCAATGTGCAATCTCTGATGTTTGTAAAGATCTGACTTCTGTGAAAAACATTTCCCGCACTCAGAACAAAAATGCAGCTTCTCTGCCGTGTGAGATCTCTGATGTTTGTAAAGACTGGACATCTGTGAAAAACATTTCCCGCACATACGACAGGAATACGGCTTCTCTCCTGTGTGAGACGTCTGATGAGCGACAAGTTCTGTTTTCCTTACAAAACATTTACCACACACAGAACAGGAATATGGCTTTTCCCCCGTGTGGAACCTCTGATGTATTTGAAGATTGGACTTTTGTGAAAAATATTTTCCACACTCAAGACAGGAATACGGTTTTTCCCCTGTGTGCAATCTCTGATGCTTGACAAGATCTGCTTTTGTTACAAAACATTTCCCACATGTAGGACAGGAAAGGGGCTTCTCCCCTGTGTGATATCTCTGATGTCTGTAAAGATTGGACTTCTGTGAAAAACATTTCCCACACTCAGGACAGGAATATGGCTTCTCTCCTGTGTGAGATCTTTTATGCTCAATAAAATTGGATTGAAAACGAAAACACTTCCCGCACTCAGTACAGGAAAACCTCTTCTCTGTTGGAAGGACAGCACCGTCCCTCACAGTCTGAGGTTCCTCAGGATAAGAGGAATACGATGGTCCATCTACACTGTGTGGTGCCGGATGGACATTTGAGGTAGTTGGGTTTTCTCCTGGACTATACTGTGTGATGTCCTCATCTTCTACTTTACAGTCTGGAGACAAAGTGAGACAATCCTCTGAGGTTTTCCTCATCTCCCGTCCATCTACTAAAATAGAAATAAATTAGATTATTACTAGACATGAGCAGATTAGTTTCCCTAAATCAGGACTTGCTGAGCCCCACCAGAGGTCTGAGAGTGAGGATGGGGGGGGACACCCTCCCTTAAAGTTAATACGTCAATTAAGTAGGTGTGTTTGAAAACATCTTTGGTATCAGTCCCACACAGATTAAACAAAATCCACAAGGGAAAGAGTGGGGAAAGGGGAGGGACTTTGTAATATTCACAAAAATGGTGAGCTCAAATGCCAATAAAAAGTCAAATGTTTATTGAAATAATTACTAAAATTACCCCAAGACATACACTCTGGGGGGAAATTGAGAAAACATCATAATAGCATAGAAATACCACATATCATGGAACAGTAAATAGTGGTGAACTTTAAAGCAAGAGGTGATGATCCTGATTACACAAGTCCAGAGCCCCAACGCGTTGCGACTTATTAAGTCTTCCTCAGGGGGAAAAGTAGTTGTTAGCATATCATAAGTCTCTAAAATACATACAGAGGTAAGTATACACAGATAAGGTGCAATAATCAATCTGCCACCTGTAAAATACCACTTACCAAGAAACCTACATCTCATTATCCCTTAGCTACCTTTTATAACATTGTGGGCATGTACCAGTGCAAGAAATTAAAATGTGTACGTTTGTGGATCATCGGAAAAAAGTTTTAAAGGCAGAGTATACCCCATTTGCTCCTTTTTCTCCTGCTCTGCGGACCCTGTCATCTATTGTCTCTCCTGTCCCTGCAACCTTCTATATGTGGGTCGGACGGTCCGGGCACAATTTGGCGAGCACAGGAGGTTGACTGAAGGGGGCGACATGGATCACAGTGTCCCCCAACACTTTAAGGCCTATCATAATGGCTCCATGGAAGGTCTCCGTGTTTAGGTGCTCGAGTAGATTACCCCCTGTGACTCTGCGGCAGAGAGGTATCACACTCTTTGCCGCAGGGAAACTTTTTGGATACACCATCTAACACCTTATCACGGGGGGGGGGGGGGGGGGGCTTGAATGAGGAGTTGGAGGTGTGGACCATTCTGTAATTTCAAATTTATAATGTTTTAGGGGAAATAATACATTTTTTAAAATTATTTTTGTATGTATGTAAAAAATATTGTTACCCACCCCCCCCTTTTCATACCATGTAGTATGAGAATTTTTAAGCATCATACATAGTATTCACACCTAACACGTCCCCCTGTACTTTTTCTTCCACATATATTAATATAAAATTGCTCACTATGTCACAGCTTTAATACTTTTTATATTTTATAAAATACATGTGATTTTATCCTTGTTCTCTTTTATATTTATCATTCTAGTATTCTAGTTTAGATATGTTACAAATTTCATGCTAATTTTTCCAATTACACTTACTGGATTGTCTACCATATTGTGCCTGTTTATTGTACTACTGTGACATCGCCAAGCATGCAGCAGCTTGATTTCTAGGCTTTTTCCCTTCCCCTTACCTGTCTCACTGGCTATTTAAACCTTTAGCTAATGGCTTTCCCTTTGCATTTGATAAAGAGGGCCTTGTCCCTTGAAACACGTTATGCTTATCCCCTCCTGACGCCACCATAGCATTCTGCCAGTTGTCATCTTCACAGTGCAGCTGGAGATGCAGCCGGTCCACACTACCTGCTGGAGCTTTGGAGCCTCTGCTGCTGCATGCTTAGCAGCCATCCATTGCATCTGTGTATCATCAGCTCTGGTGTCTCAACCTGCTATCCACTGGTGAATTGGTGATTTCTGACATATCTTACAGGAGCTGCAGAGGCAAACCATCCATCCATCCACTCTCCATTCATCCATCATCCATCTAGTCTTCCTTTACCCATCATCCATCCATCTTTCATCCACCCCTCTACCATTCATCCACTATTGCTACAAATCGTGTTATACCACAGACTCTTAGTGTGTTTTTCTATGGACTAATTGCCAATACAGTGGAACCTTGGTTTACGAGTAACGCGGTTAACGAGCGTTTTGAAAGACGAGCAACTTTTTTTTTTTAAATTCTGACTCGGTTTGCGAGTGTTGTCTCACAAAGTGAGCAGAATTCAAGCTAATGGGGTGTGTAGTACCGCATTTGGCCAGAGGTGCGGGGGGCGCCGGGGACACTCGGAACGGTGCGGAGCCGTTCGGAAATACTCGGAAACACTCGGAAATACTCCATTCCCGAGTGTTTCCGTGCCTTTTCGAATTCAGCTGAGCTGTCCCCGAGTATTTTCAGGACTCTCCGGCGCCCCCCCACCTCTGGCCACATGCAGTATTGCATGCAATAGAAGTCAATGCGGAACGAATTATCTTAGTTTCCATTGACTTCTATGGGGAAACTCGCTTTGATATGCGAGTGCTTTGGATTACAAGCATTCTCCTGGAACGGATTATGCTCGTAATCCAAGGTTCCACTGTACATTGGACAGAGGAGCGCTGGATGCTTTGTGTATTTTTTTTTTTTTTTACACATTTCTTTGTTTTAACCACTTAAGGACCGGAAGATTTTCCCCCCTAATGACCAGGCCATTATTTGCGAGACCTTTAACTGACAATTGCGCAGTTGTGTGACGCTATACCCAAACAAAATTGACCTGCTTTTTTTTTCCCCACAAATAGAGCTTTCTTTTGGGGGTATTTGATCACCTCTGCATTTTTTATTTTTTGCACTATAAACAAAGAAAGAGCGACAGTTTTGAAAAAAAAAAACAATATTTTTAACTTTTTCTATAATAAATATCCACAAAAATTTTTTTTCTTCATCAGTTTAGGCCAATACGTATTCTTCTACATATTTTTGGTAAAAAAACCTGCAAAAAGCATATATTGATTGGTTTGCGCAAAAGTTATAGCGTCTACAAAATAGGGGATAGATTTATGGCATTTTCATTATTAATTTTTTTTTTATTAGTAATGGCGGCGATCAGCGGTTTTTTAGCGGGATTGCAACATTGCGACGAACAGATCGGACACTTTTGACACTTTTTTGGGACCATTGACATTTATACAGCGATCAGAGCTAAAAAAAATAGCCACTGATTACTGTGTGAACGTCACTGGCAGGGAAGGGGTTAACACTAGGGGGGTGATCAAGGGGTTAAATGTGTTCCCTGGGAAGCGTTTATAACTGTGGGGGGAGGGGACTGACTGGCAGTAGAGAGAGATCGCTGTTCCTGATCACCGGGAATAGCAGATCTCTCTCTACTTCTCTGTCAGAATGGGGATCCGTTTGTTTACATTGACAGATCCCCGTTCTGGCTCTCGGAGAAGCAATCGTGGCCGCCGACCACACGCATCGGCTTCAGGGTCACGCGGCGGGCACACGCCCCCTATACCCCTTAAAGTGGTTGTAAACCCATAAAAAACCCTGCAAGACAAAGGCATAATGAGCTAGTATGCATCGCATACTAGCTCATTATGAAATACTTACCTTAGATAGAAGCTGGTGCAGTGGTCCCCGTACACTGCTGTGACCGGCGACATATCTCTCCGGAGTTATTTCCGGGTTCGCGGGCTCCAGTGCTGTGATTGGCCGGAGCCGCGATGACGTCACTCAAGCTTATGTATCCAGCGGGTTTCTTTTTGAAGTAGAATTTTATTCCAGTCACCTCCCCTGGGGTCCAGTGGGTGTAAATCGAGAGCCCAGAAGAGGAGGGGTGGAACATTTTAATTATGTGAATTGATCACGTCTCCCTATGGCTGAATATTTATCCCCTAAATTCACTGCTTTCACATGCTCTTTGATTCTCTGCCAAAATTCTCTTTTAGTCTTTCCTATATAGAAAGCTCCACAGGGCAGTCTAGTATGTAGACTACATCCTGGGTATGGCAGGTGACATGTTGTTTGGGTTTTTGGCCATTAGGAAGAGTGTGTGATCTAGACAACCTGATGAAGTTACACCATTGGCACGATCCACATGCCTGGGTTCCTCGAGGGTGAGTTGGCATTACAGATGAAGATCTGAACATGCTAGAAACCAGTCTATTCCTGATAGAGGATGCCCTCCTTTAAGTAACCAGGGGGGATGATCTGGACAATTCTAGAGATGGCTTGTAATAGATGCCAGTATTTAGAGAATTTTTTTTTTTTACAAGTTTACGTTAGGAATAGTACATATTGGTAATTCTTAATGGTTGACCTAAGTTGTCATTGAATTGAGTTTGGGTATTAAATAATAATTGGGTACAAGATTGGATAAATGCCTTATTGTATGTATTGAGAATCACGTTTTCATCCACAACCATTGTTACATTCTATCCCATAGTCCCAATACCTGAGACTACGACGTAATTGTAGTGATTACACCAAATTCAAAGTTGCAGCCAATTATCTAAAGAATCGCCCTTCTTGTGAGAGGGTACTCCAAGTCTTGCCTGCGTAAGGCATACAATAGGGCATTTATCCAATTTCATACCCAATTATTATTTAAAAACCAAACTCAATCCAATGACAACTTAGGTCAACCTTTAAGAATTATCACTTCGTAAAATTCCCAACAAGAACTTGTAAAAAACCAAATCTCCAAATACTGGCATCTATTACAAGCCCACTCTAGAATTGCCCAGATCATGCCCCCTTTCCCCCTGTTTACTTACAGGGGGGCACCCTCTATCAGGGATAGACTGGTTTCTAGCATGTTCAGATCTTCATCTGTCATGCCAACTCTCCCTCAAGGAACCCAGGCATGTGGATCGTGCCAATGTTGTAACTTCATCAGGTTGTCTAGATCACACACTCTTCCTAATGGCCAAAAACTCAAACTCAAACATCAAGTCACCTGCCATACCCTGGGGGTAGTCTATAACCTAGACTGCCCCATGGGGCTTTCTATATAGGAAAGACTAATAGAGAATTTTGGCAGAGAATCAAAGAGCATGTGAAAGCGGCCAATTTAGAGGATATATATTCAGTCAAGCCTCCAGGGCTCAATGAGATAAGTTACAGATTCAACATCTCATGTGAATTGCACAAGCCCGGTGTTGCTCAATATTGAGTATTAGGGCTTAGCAAACCCCACCACCACCACCTTTTGAAGTCGTTTCCCATTCGATGTCCATAACTTGTGAACATCTTTTTTTCCCTGTGCTTGTTTGTCTTTTTCTTTCCTTTTTCTTTTTTCCTTATTTGTTTTCCACACATTTATTATTATTTTATACTGTTTTCTGTACAGAATTATTGTATATGTAAACGTTGGAGGCCCCACAGAAGTAAGGGTGTACATATAATTGTCATCTCTGCCATGGCTGGCGTGACTTTTTGATTGTTTGATTTCTTATTTGTTTACTATCATTGCCAGCATTTCTGTGTTTCCTTCACCCGGCACATGTAGCCCCCTCTGTGTCAACCGGGGGGGGGGGGCATTTTTGGATTGTGGACATGTCCACTCTTGTTGGCTCATCTCCCCTTCCTTGACAGGTTGTTAGGAATCCTCCGCTTTCCTGTCTGTCTCACGTGTCGGCGCCATCTCCTCCCACTTGCGCCGCCCTTGATCAACATGGCGGCCGCGGCGTTTCTGGATGTGACTTTGCCTCGTGCGCATTTGTGCGTCACTCTGAGTTGACGGCGGGGGATAGACAGCTGTCTCCAATCAACCCAGCAGCCATTAGTTTGCCCTCAGCTGGGAACTCTGATTTTTCTGATAGGCCCGATATAGACTCATGATGGGGCCAATCACCCACATATACTGTGAAGTTGGCAGTGTTTCTTTCACTTCTGTGAGACCACTGAGATGACCTGGGGGACTTTTTGCTCCAATGATCTGTAGTTTGGCTTGACAGACCTAGTTTGGTAAGATCAGGTTTCAAACACTATGTTTTCTACACCTAGACACAGTTTTTTTCTAAAATACTTTTGACTTTTTGAGGTCCCTCCTTTTGTCTCTTATAGATCGTTTGGGGGTGCCCATAGACCTGTCCCCTCGCTGCTGAAGAGGGATAAGCTCTTCACTCTGAGGCTTGGAGTTGTGTCTATTATAGTCTTGGCTAAATAAAAGCAGCCTTCAGGTATTTACCCTTCAGGTTTGTTGATGGATACAAATGAACTATACATTTCTTTTTTATCCATATTTAGACATATATTTATTTTTTCCCCCTTCATACATGCTTACTACCTTTTTTGTTAGGTATACACCAAGTCCTTTGGGTTTATCTGTTTATATCCCTTGTGTTTGGGACACAGTGCTTCTGGTGCATGGAACCCTTATCTTCTCTATGGACCTCCAGAATAATGTGAGATGTATTATTTTTATCATATAAGTGGAATAATATTCCATCAATGTGTGACATGTCAGATTGATTATTGCACCTATCTGTGTATACTTACCTCTGTATGTATTTTAAAGACTGTTCTGATATGCTAACAACTACCATCCCCCTGAGGAAGACTAATATGTCAAAATGCGCCAGTGCTCTGGACTTATGCAATCAGGATCATCACCTCTTGCTTTATAGTTCACCACTATCTACTGTTCCATGATATGTGGTATTTTAATGCTATTATGATGTTTTCTCAATTTTCCCCCCAGAGTGTTTGTTTTGGGGTCATTTTAATGATTATTTCAATAAACATTTGACTTATTTTTGGCATTTGAGCAAAACATTTTTGTGGGTATCACAAAGTCCCTCCCCATTCCCCACTCTTTCCCTTTTGACTCCTCCCTCATTATCACTTTCTGTTTAAGGTTCCAAAGTTTGAGGATGTTATCACATTATTATCAACATGTAAAAGTCTGTGCTCCAATCAAATCATCAGATATAAAATGTCCAGCTGGTAGGAAATGGGTGTAACAAAAGAGAATACATATTATGTTTATATATAGCAGTGGGTAGACAGTAGAGAGCAGAAGTCAGGACAATATAATGGACAACATATTGTATCAGCTACAACAGATAAGACTATGTAGTATCAGAATGCTGCAATGTACTACATAGAGTATATAGTGCAGGGGTTAGGACTGTGTAATGTACAATATAAATTATATAGTGTAAGGGTCAGAACTCCAATAATATTGGTATTCAGTAATCAGTGTAAGCTTAAATGTTTACATGAGACAAGTTGCAGAGGTCCCACACCGCTGCCTCCCATCTCCTGAGACTGCACTCAGTGACTTGGGTCTGAGACTATACAGACATATCACTCCACCCGGCACAGCCAGCAGACAACAGAGCAAGTAACCCTGGGAGAATTGTTCTGTCAGAGATCTTGTTAGACCTGGGCATGGGGAAGAAGACCCCAGGTTCCCAGGTAGAGCAACACTTATGAAGAAGATCAACATTTTGCTGCCAGCTGAACCCCAGAATCTTCATAAATCCAGTTTATATACATACATTTTGTCTTACATGCTGATATGTCCAAGTGTTTACTGTGGACCAATCAGTGAGCAGCATGGGTGGAGGAATGTACTTAGTGTTAAAGTTTTACTAAACCCAGGAGCCTGCATTCACTATATCTGGTCTCCCACAGTACACAGAACATGGAAATGCAATTATTTTAGTAAATATAGACTGCTAAAAACCTTTTCTCATCAGCAGTACATAGTAGTTTTGGGACTTCTATGAGTGTTTGGCCGAGCACTGGTTAAAGCTTTTAGGAGGAATTTCCTATGTGGCTGCATGACCCCTGACCCTCTGTCTGGACAGTGCTGATTGGCCCTGTGCCAATCACATGCACCCTCACATGCACCTGCTGAGACCACCATCCAGTACTGTGCAGTATTACAACAGGCCTCCTCTGACCACCACCCGCATCCAGGGCACTGTGCACTACTGTGCAGCATTATAGGCCTCCTCAGACTGTCCAGAGTGGCTAAATCTGTAATCTGGTCAGTTTGTTCAATCCTTAATATCATAAATAATATCATAAATAATAACATGATATTAGATCTTTTTACTCCAGGTGTATATAATGAGCTTGGAAATTCTAGAAAAATGCTTAAAGTGTAAGTGACCCCTGACCCTCTGTCTGGACAGTGCTGATTGGCCCTGTGCCGCTCACATGCACCCTCCCAAAAAAAAAAAAAAAAAATCTTTAGCAATACACACCAAACTGAGCATGTGCAAAGTGCCGTCAAGGGTTTGTGCTATCAGGAGATGGATTGGGGACTGTGGAAGAAGGGGAGGATCAGAGGAGGCAGGATCAAACAGCCTTTTTACACAATGTGGAGGATTACCCCCTTAGGTTCCACAGTGACTATAACAAGCATTCTTTACTGCATATGCAGACTGATTTTACTGTTGTGGGTTTAGTAACACTTTAATGACCAACCTGTGCTGATCTCTGTAGAAGTGTCCTCCTCTATAACTACCCTCGTTATTCCATCCTCCTCCATAGACTGCTGATCATCCCTCACATACGTCTCTTCTTCTTCTTCTTTCACCTTAAATTTTATATCTGTCAGATCTTCACCCTAATCCAAAATGAGATGAGATGAGAGAAAATATTATCTGTAAACTATAAGGTCACATACAAAATCCCCACATCATCTCTATGAGTCCATGTTCTAGATGCTCCATCCCACCAACCTTGTAACAGTGAGGGATGGTGTGATCTTCCTGTGTGGAATCCCGGGAATACAGATGATGAGGACATCTCTCTGGTGGGTTTCTGGTATTAGGTGGCTCCATCATATCCTTGTGTCCTTCTGAAAACTCCTCCATCACTCCATACACCTCATCCTCCTCTTTATACTCTTCTTTAACAACAATATTATAATCCCTGAGGTTTCCACTCTGAATATATAATAAAAATGACATCAATTGTAACAATGCACATAATGTACAGATCCTAATGATACTATCAGTGATTGTTCCTCATCTACCTGATGATGGTGAGGGATGGTGTGACCTTCCTGTGTGGAATCCCGGGAATACAGAGGACGGGGACATCGCTCTGGTGGGTTCCCATTACTGGACCCATCTGTAGGAAACACACACACTGACTGAATACATTGTTTCTATGTGTTTATCAGATGATGGGGGATCTAGGTGGAGCCTCCGTACTGCTCTCTCCTTTACAATAAAGTCTCCTCTTACCCGGTGATGTGAGGGGCGGCTGATTGTCCATCATGACGTCCTTGTAGAGATCCTTGTGTCCTTCTAAATACTCCCACTCCTCCATGGAGAAATAGACAGTGACATCCTGACACCTTATAGGAACCTGACACACACAATGATACAGTCACCATCCAGACACATCCCTTGTCTGTTACTGGATAATGTCCCAGAATTCCCAGCACCGCTCACCTCTCCTCCATCATCTCTCTGGTGACTTCTAGAATCTTCTTCCTATTCCTCTATTATATTAGGGAGAGAGGTGGAGGCAATGTGATGGCCATATGATCACCAGACTTCATAAGAGGAAAACTCTAAAAATGAGCACAAATAGTAAATGTAAATTGAATTCCCTCAGGGGTGTGGCTTAGCGGCACGGTGGATGGCTTCCTGAGCTCGGAGCTCCGCTCAGTCCCCAGCTCCTAGCAGCTTCACAGCAACATTCTACGCATTAGGATAAAAAAAATCTTTTGTGTGTAGCAGCCCCCCAGCACCCCCTAATTACATACCTGAGCTTCATCTCTCTCCAGCGATGTCCACAAATATCTAAGCCGTCCGGAACACTCCTCCTGATTGGCTGAGACACAGCAGCTGCGTTTGTTAGTTGTTACTATTGTTACCGGGCCAGTTTTGCACCGCATTGGCCTGAACTGCTCTCACACACCCCAGGAACGTAAACTTAAAAAAAAAACAAAAAACTGTAAGACAAAGGCATAATGAGCTAGTATGCATTGCACTAGCTCATTATGAAATACTTACCTTAGAACGAAGCCCACCAGTGAGACGGTTGACATATTCCCCGGTGTTTCTTCCGGGTTCGCGGGCTCCGCGCGCACGGGAGCCACTGGTCACTGCACAGGGCCCTGAAGAAACGGCACGGGCATCCGTTCCTTCAGAGCGCATGCATCAACGATGTAATCGCTGCAGTGTACAGTAAATAACTCCTAAACGGTGCAAGTTTAGGAAATATTTACAGTACCTATAGGTAAGCCTTACTATAGGCTTACCTATACGTACAAACAAACAAGGGGAGTTTACTTCCTATTTAAGGTGACCATAGATACAGTATCTCACAAAAGTGAGTACACCCTCACATTTTTTGTAAATCTTTTCTTCTATCTTTTCATGTGACAACACTGAAGAAATGACACTTTGCTACAATGTAAAGTAGTGAGTGTACAGCTTGTATAACAGTGTAAATTTTTGCTGTCCCCTCAAAATAACTCAACACACAGCCATTAATATCTAAACCGCTGGCAACAAAAGTGAGTTGTCACATGAAAAGATATATAATAAAATATTTACAAAAATGTAAGGGGTGTACTCACTTTTGTGAGATACTGTACATCGAGAATTCAGCTGATTCAGCAGAGATCGGTCAAATGTCTATTCATGCATGGCCATTCTGGGATCAAAGCCACTCGATCTGTGGCTGTAGTCAATAGCTTCATCACTGATCTGTGTATTTTAAGAGTGGAGGAGTCCCCCCCATTGTCAGAATACAATAGTGCAGCAGGGAGGATGGATTCCCCTATCCACCTCCGTTTGGATGGGGGAATCGGTTCAGTTTTTTTCACACATCCCGCTGGATGAACGATAAAACTGAACCATGTATGGCCAGCTTTGGAAGCAAAATATATTAATCATCAACTGATCCCCCTGAAGGGGTTAATATACATATTACCTCCTCTGCCGCCAGATTCAGCAATGTCTTCTCTGTACTTCCTATCACATGGGACTTCCTGCCTGTACCTGACATCACTTCCTGTCATACCTGACATCACTTCCTGTCTGTATTCCATACAGACTGGTTGTCTGGGTAGAAGTGAGATTACCACCTTGTGGAGCTCAGAGGAACTGCAGCCCTGAGAAACTTCTCATAGGGGCTTATTTACTAAAACTAGAGAGGGCAAAATTATTCACAATTCTGCAGAGAAGCCAATCAGCTTCCAGGTTTTATTGCCAAAGCTTAATTGAACAAGCTGACGTTTAAAGCTGATTGGTTTCTCTGCAGAATTTAGACTAATTTCGCCATCTCTAGCTTTAGTAAATAAACCCCATAGTGTGAACTAGGGATGAGCTATAAGTTCGACTCGAACATTGGCTGTTCGATCGATGAAGATCGAACATTATGGGCCATTCCCGCCAAATTCGATCGGCGCATCACGGCCCATAATGACGCAGTGCATTGCTGGCTGATGATTGGCCAATCACAGCGCCGTCAGCAAAGAGAGCCCTAATTGGGTGCAGGGTGCCTTTGGCCAATTATAGTTTAGGGGATTAAGTACACGCCCCACACTATATAATGCCGCCTGCATGTTGGCCTTCTGTAGTGTGTTCCGGCGTTGAGAGAGAGATAGAGAGAGAGAGAGTGTGTCATTTAATTTCATTTAGATAGATAGATTGAGCAAGCAGGCGATTCAGTTAGCTAGATTGAGCAGGCAGTTGATTCAGTTAGCTCCAGTATATTTAGTATATATATATATATATATATATACATTCCAGGCTTTGTATATATATATATATATATATACACACACATATATATATATATATATATATATATATATATATATATATATATATATATATATACACTGTATACAGCTTAGCTAGATCTCACTGCAGAGCGTTCCTGGTGTACTGTTTCTAATATACTACAGGCAGGCAGTTTATTCAGTTATCTGCAGTATATTCAGTATACTGTATCCAGTTTAGCTAGACCTCACTGCAGACTGTTCCTGTTGTTCTGTTCCTAATATACTACAGGCAGGCAGTTGATTCAGATGGCTGCAGTATATTCAGTACTGTATCTTGTGCAGCTAGATCTCACTGCAGACCGTTCCTGTTCTCTTCCTAATATACTACAGGTAGGCAGTTGATTCAGTTAGCTGCAGCATATTCAGTACTGTATCCTGTGCAGCTAGATCTCACTGCAGACCGTTCCTGTTGTTCTCTTCCTAATATAGTACAGCCAGGCAGTTGATTCAGTTAGCTGCAGTATATTCAGTATTAGGGATGAGCCGAACACCCCCCTGTTCGGTTCGCACCAGAACATGCGAACAGAAAAAAAGTTTGTTCGAACACGCGAACACCGTTAAAGTCTATGGGACACGAACATGAATAATCAAAAGTGCTAATTTTAAAGGCTAATATGCAAGTTATTGTCATAAAAAGTGTTTGGGGACCTGGGTCCTGCCCCAGGGGACATGGATCAATGCAAAAAAAAGTTTTAAAAACGGCCATTTTTTCAGGAGCAGTGATTTTAATAATGCTTAAAGTCAAACAATTAGGTTTACAATAAACCTAAAGCAAGGGTCAGAAGTAATAATGTACTCTTGAGCGAGTTTTGCTTGGAGAGAGGCACCAGACAGGGGTGCCCCTTGTCGCCTCTGATCTTTGCTTTAGCAATGGAACCAGTGGCTGCCGCTATAAGGCAAAACCGGAGTATGGAAGGATTCCGGAGAAGCTCTGGGGAGGAGAGGATCGCATTATACGCGGATGACGTACTTATCTTCCTAGGAGATACAGAGGGTTCACTTGGTCAGGTGATGGGTATCTTCGCAGAGTTTGGGGGGATCTCGGGCCTTTTCATAAACTGGGAGAAGTCGGTGATACTGCCAATAGACCCGATTAAGCAAGGTACCCTTTTGGAGGAAACCGCACTAAAAATTGTGGAAAAAACAAAATATCTAGGCATTCACATAACTAAAGAACCGGGTAACTTCCTAAATAATAACTTGGTCCCACTGTTGGAGAAATTTAGGAAAAAGACTGAGATATGGAGGAGACTTTCATTGTCGGTAGCTGGTAGGTGCAACCTGTTAAAAATGCTATGGTTGCCTCAGCTATTGTATATCTTACAAAATTCACCAGTATGGATCTTTGGAAAGTGGTTTAAAAAAATAGATATGCTGTTTAGAGGGTTGATATGAAAGGGAGGGCACTCCAGGGTAAGCCTACAGATACTACAGTTAGCGACATGTGAGGGGGGTATGGCGGTTCCGCATCCTCAAAACTATTTCCTGGCAGCCCAACTGCAACATCTGAGATCAGGTAGTGGTTATGGGGGTAATAACAACACGGAAATAATGATTGTTGGAGCACCTCATAGGCGGATTTTGGAGGTATTAGAGGCAAACTCGTTTACCGATAGGACCCCTACGGTTAAACTAATGTTAAAAGTGTGGAACTTTATTAAGGGCATGAAGGGTATGGAGGGGGAAGCGAGGCACAGCCCTTTATGGAACAATAAGAACTATCAGGAACTATTACAGATAGGTAAAATTAAGACCTGGGAATTAAAGGGGATAGTAAAATTAGAGCAACTATATAACGGTAACATGTTAAAGACCTTTGCCACTTTAAAGGAGGAATTCAGTATTCCAAATCAGTCATACTTTAACTATGTACAGATCATGCACGCACTGCAGGCCCAATTTGGAGGACAAGGCCCGAACTGGTGCCAATCTCCCATTTTCCAAAAGATAGAGAGTACTGAGGCAGCAAAGGGGCTAATAACAGAATTCTACCAATACATTTGTAAAAACAGTAGGGAAGGTCCAGAGAAACTCAAGTGTAGAAGGGAATGGGAAAGGGACCTGGGGACAATATTGGATACTCAATGGAAAGAGATTCTGGAGGGGGGTCACCAGGTGTCGGTTTCACCGGCCCAGAAATTCTCACATTTATTGCTCCTTCACAGGGCATATTATACCCCCAAAAAAACTGTTTAAGTATGGGAGAAGGGTAAACGCTGATTGTCCCAGATGTCAAAATACGGGAGATATGTTACATATGATATGGAAATGCCCCAAGTTATTTCGCTATTGGACGGAAGTGGTTGAGAGTATAAATAAGGTTTTCGATCTAAAGCTTAATATAGACCCGAAAGTATGTGTTTTGGGGTTAGTGGGGAATCTGGGGAATGGAAAGGCTAAGAGTAAAGCGGTGCGGAGATGCCTTTATCAGGCAAGAAAGGAAATAGCAAGGAGATGGCAAGCAGAGAAACCCCCTTCAGTAGAGGATTGGTTTAGAACGGTGTCAGAAACAATAGGGAAGGAAAAGACAGTTTATGTTAGAGGAGGGAATATAAAGGAATTTAAAAAATCTGGACTCCATGGATTGAGAAGGTAGAACATCTAGATAGAGTATAGGGGAAAAAAGAGGATATGGAAAAGTGCAAGATCTAAATATTAAGTAGAGGTGTGCGTGCAGGTAATTTAAGATATAGAGTAGGCTGACTACCAGGCTTTATAGTTTAGTGTAAAGGGGGGTATAAAAGGGAAGGAAGTTAGCAGAATACACCCGGTAGGGTGGATATATACATCTTGTAGTGAAGTAGTTGATTGTATTACTATGAGGTTTTATGTACATTGTTTAATATGAGATGTGATGTATTTTTGTATGAAGATGAATAAAAAGTATTGAATTATAAAGGTTAATTCCCACAAAAAAAAAAAAAAAAAAAGTCAAACAATAAAAGTGTAATATCCCTTTAAATTTCGTACCTGGGGGGTGTCTATAGTATGCCTGTAAAGGGGCGCATGTTTCCTGTGTTTAGAACAGTCTGACAGCAAAATGACATTTTGAAGGAAAAAACACATTTAAAACTACCCGCGGCTATTGCATTGCCGACAATACACATAGAAGTTCATTGATAAAAAAAGGTATGGGAATTCCCCAAAGAGGAACCCCGAACCAAAATTTAAAAAAAAAAATGACGTGGGAGTCCCCCTAAATTCCATACCAGGCCCTTCAGGTCTGGTATGGATTTTAAGGGGAACCCCCGCGCCAAAAAAAAAACAAAACGGTGTGGGGTCCCCCCAAAAATCCATACCAGACCCTTATCCGAGCACGCAACCTGGCAGGCCGCAGGAAAAGAGGGGGGGACGAGAGTGTGGCCCCCCCCTCCTGAACCGTACCAGGCATCATGCCCTCAACATTGGGAGGGTGCTTTGGGGTAGCCCCCCCAAAACACCTTGTCCCCATGTTGATGAGGACAAAGGCCTCATCTCGCCAACCCTGGCCGGTGGTTGTGGGGGTCTGCGGGCGGGGGGCTTATCGGAATCTGGAAGCCCCCTTTAACAAGGGGACCCCCAGATCCCGGCCCCCCCCCTGTGTGAAATGGTAAGGGGTTCCTTCCCCTACCATTTCACTAAAAAACTGTCAAAAATGTTAAAAATGACAAGAGACAGTTTTTGACAATTCCTTTATTTAAATGCTTCTTCTTTCTTCTATCTTCCTTCATCTTCTGGTTCTTCTGGTTCTTCTGGCTCTTCTGGTTCTTCCTCCGGCGTTCTCGTCCAGCATCTCCTCCGCGGCGTCTTCTATCTTCTTCTTCTCGGGCCGCTCCGCACCCATGGCATGGGGGGAGGCTCCCGCTCTTCTCTTCTTCTTTTCTTCTCTTCTTCTCTTCTTTGTTTTCTTCTCCGGGCCGCTCCGCACCCATGCTGGCATGGAGGGAGGCTCCCGCTGTGTGACGGCGCTCCTCGTCTGACAGTTCTTAAATAACGGGGGGCGGGGCCACCCGGTAACCCCGCCCCCTCTGACGCACGGTGACTTGACGGGACTTCCCTGTGACGTCACGGGGAATGCCACAGGGAAGTCCCGTCATGTCCCGTGCGTCAGAGGGGGGCGGGGTCACCGGGTGGCCCCATCCCCCGTTATTTAAGAACTGTCAGAGGAGGAGCTCCGTCACACAGCGGGAGCCTCCCTCCATGCCAGCATGGGTGCGGAGCAGCCCGGAGAAGAAAATGAAGAAGAGAAGAAGAGAAGAAAAGAAGAAGAGAAGAACTGGAGCCTCCCCCATGCCATGGGTGCGGAGCGGCCCGAGAAGAAGAAGATAGAAGACGCCGCGGAGGAGATGCTGGACGAGAACGCCGGAGGAAGAACCAGAAGAACCAGAAGATGAAGGAAGATAGAAGAAAGAAGAAGCATTTAAATAAAGGAATTGTCAAAAACTGTCTCTTGTCATTTTTAACATTTTTGACAGTTTTTTAGTGAAATGGTAGGGGTAAGTACCCCCTTACCATTTCACACAGGGGGGGCGGGATCTCGGGGTCCCCTTGTTAAAGGGGGCTTCCAGATTCCGATAAGCCCCCGCCCGCAGACCCCCACAACCACCGGCCAGGGTTGTGGGGATGAGGCCCTTGTCCTCATCAACATGGGGACAAGGTGTTTTGGGGGGCTACCCCAAAGCACCCTCCCAATGTTGAGGGCATGTGGCCTGGTACGGTTCAGGAAGGAGTGGGGCTGCACTCTCGTCCCCCCCTCTTTTCCTGCGGCCTGCCAGGTTACGTGCTCAGATAAGGGTCTGGTATGGATTGTTGGGGGGACGCCACACCGTTTTTTTGGGGTTTTTTGGCGCGGGGTTCCCCTTAAAATTAATACCAGACCTGAAGGGTCTGGTATGGAATTTAGGGGGAACCCCACATCATTTTTTAAAAAAATTTTGGCCGGGGTTCCCCTTAATATCCATACCAGACCTGAAGGGCCTGGTATGGAATTTAGGGGGACTCCCACGTCATTTTTTTTTTAAATTTTGGTTCGGGGTTCCCCTTTGGGGAACTCCCATGCCGTTTTTATCAATGAACTTCTATGTGTATTGTCGGCAATGCAATAGCCGCGGGTAGTTTTAAATGGGTTTTTTCCTTCAAAATGTAATTTTGCTGTCAGACTGTTCTAAACACAGGAAACATGCGCCCCTTTACAGGCATACTATAGACACCCCCCAGGTACGAAATTTAAAGGGATATTACACTTTTATTGTTTGACTTTAAGCATTATTAAAATCACTGCTCCTGAAAAAAGGCCGTTTTTAAAACTTTTTTTTGCATTGATCCATGTCCCCTGGGGCAGGACCCAGGTCCCCAAACACTTTTTATGACAATAACTTGCATATTAGCCTTTAAAATTAGCACTTTTTATTTCTCCCATAGACTTTTAAAGGGTGTTCCGCGGCATTCGAATTTGCCGCGAATACCCCAAATTGTTCGCTCTTCGGCGAACTTGCGAACAGCCAATGTTCGAGTCGAACATGAGTTCGACTCGAACTCGAAGCTCATCCCTATTCAGTATATATATACATCCCAGCTTTGTGCAGCTACATCTCACTGCAGGCCATTCCTGGTGTACCTATTCAAATACATTACAAATACATCACAAATACATCAAATACAGTATGTCTGGAAGGCCAACAAGGAGAGGCAGACGCTCACAGGCCACTAAAAGAGGGCAAGCAGGCTCTGTGTCTACAGCCAACAGTGCTGGTTGTGGACACAATGCATCCTCAGCACGTGGCCATGGGGCACGCTTGTCCTTTTTTTCGGCAGCTGGCTGTGTTGATCCACAACATGCAGAAGAGTTGGTAGAGTGGATGACCAAGCTGTCCTCATCCTCCTCATCTTCTGTCACCCAGGCTCAGAGTACTTTGGCTGCCAATGCAGCTGCCAAATCGGCCTATTCCATCGGCTCCAGGTCATCAGTTACTCCTTCCTTAGCCCCACCATCATGCACGGAGTAGTCCCCCAAACTGTTCGACCACAGTGTTGGGTACATGCTGCAGGAGGATGTGCAGCGTTTTGAAGGCTCTGATGATGGTACCCAGCTTGAGGAAGGCAGTAATGTGAGCCCAGAGAGAGGGGGTGCCCAAGAAGGACAACAAACTGGCAGTCATGTTCCCCCAGCTGCAGCATACTGCCAGGTTTGCTCCAGTGACGAAGAGGGAGGGCATGATTAGATCACTGACTCTACCTGGGTGCCTGATAGGAGAGAGGAGGAGGAGGCACATCTCCAAAGAGGCAGGATGCCCTCCAGGGGCCAGCTTAAGGGCAGCCAACCAACTGCATCAAATCGCAGAGCTCAGCATGTTCAGAGCGCTGCTGACTCCACATGTTTTGCGAAAAGTTCTTTGGTGTGGGCCTTTTTTGAGACGTGTGCAGCAGATCGCACCGTTGCTGTTTGCAACATATGTCTGAAGCGTATCAAGCATGGCCAAAACAGCAGCCGCTTGGGCACCACATGCTTGACCAGACATGTGTCGAACTCCCATGCAGTCCGTTGGCAAGCGTACTTAAAAGACCCACACCAAAGAACAAGGCGGACATCTCCTTGCTCCACATCAGCTGGGATCTCCAACCCCACTATACCTTCAGTTCTCTCAGAAACCTGCACTGAGAGGAATGAAGGTGTAGAATTAGGTGTGCCAAGAACTTGCGGGCAATCTGCTATCGCTACACCAGCATCCGATTGTAGCAGGCAAATTTCCCTACCCCAGTTGCTAAACTGGCGAAAGAAATTTGGTCCCAGCCATCCACATGCCCAGTGGCTGAATGCTAGCTTGGCTAAATTGCTAGAACTCCAACTGCTGCCTTTTCAGCTGGTAGACTCTGCCCCCTTTCGTGAATTTGTGGAATGTGTGGTACCTCAGTGGCAGGTTTCCAAACGCCACTTTTTTTCACGGAAGGTGATTTCGGCTCTCTACCGGCATGTGGAAGGCAATGTCTTGGCCTCGCTGGACAGGGCGGTCAGCGGTAAGGTGCATATTACCACTAACTCATGGTCCAGCAGGCATGGACAGGGACGTTACCTATCTTTCACGGCGCACTGGGTGACTCTGCTGGCAGCTGGGAAGGATGCAGGCCAGGGTGCAGTATTGTTGGAGCTTGTTCCGACACCACACCTACAAAATGCTACTAGAGGTGATTCTGACACACCTCTCTCCTCCACCCTCCTCTTCTTCTTCCATGGCCTCTTCCTCTATAGATTTGTCCTCGGAACCAGCGGTGCTCCGTAGGCATTCAAGGGGCTATGCAAGCACTCAGGCAAAAAGATGCCATGAGCTGGTGTGCTTAGGGGACAGGAGTCATACTGGGGCAGAGATTCTGTCAGCTCTGCAGGGGCAGGCTCAGAGGTGGTCGACGCCACGCCAGCTTCAGCCAGGAATGGTGGTTTGCACCAATGGCACCAACCTCCTCTCCGCCCTCTGACAGGGACACTTGACCCATGTGCCGTTTGGCTCACGTCCTTAATTTGGTGGTGCAGCGGTTCTTGTGCAGGTAAAGGCCAGGAAAGTTTGTGTGAATTTCCGCTGGTCATATAATGCCAGTGCTCGGCTGGCTGACCTCCAAAAGGAAACAACCTGCCCAAGAACCGCCTAATCTGTGACATGCCCACCAGATGGAACTCAACGTTGGCCATGCTGCAGCGGCTGCACACGCAGCAGAGGGCCATCAATGAGTACCTGTGCGACTATAGCACCAGGACAGGGTCAGGGGAGCTTGTTTTTTTTTCGCCAGTGGCTCATGATCAAGGATGCATGCACTGTCCTGTCACCATTTGAGGAGGGCACGAGGATGGTGAGCAGTGACAGTGCATGCATCAGTGAAACTGCCCCTCTTGTCTACCTGTTGGAGCACACGCTGCATGGAATAATGGACAGGGCACTTAAGGCAGAACAGAGGGAGGAAGAGGAGGACTTCCTTACCTCTCAAGGCCCCCTTTATCCAGACAGTGTTCCTGCGGGCCCGCCGATCACACAGGAAGTAGAGGAGGATTTTGTCAGCATTGAGGTGGAGCCTAGCACTCAGCATCAGCACCAGTCTTCAAGGGGTCGTTTACAGTCCCCAGAAACCCATGGACTTGTAGGTAGCTGGGAGGAGGTGGCTGCGGATCATGTCGTCCTTAGTGACCCAGAGGACTCTGGACCGAATGCCTCAGCAAACCTACGCTGCATGGCCTCCCTGATCCTGTAAAGCCTGTGAAAGGCCCCTGGGATTCGTGGTATGAAGGAGAGGGATCATTACTGGCTGGCAACCCTCCTTGATCCACGTTACAAGGGTAAGGTTGCGGAAGTTATCCAGCCCTCGCAGAGGGGGCAGAGGATGAAACATCTTCGGAGGCCTTGCAGAAAGGGTTGTGCAACGCGTTACCAGAGCCTGGGAGGTTACAAATTCCTGGTCCTGGACAACGTGTTGCTGAGGCTTCGGTCAGTCACAGAAGGAGCGGTGGAGAAGGTGGCCGTCTGACAGATGCATTCAGACAATTTTTTTGTCCGCAGCCCCAAGGTCTGATCAGTTCCAGCAACCATCGCCAGCGTCTGATTTACATGTTGCAGGAATACCTAAGGGCAAGATCAGACTTGGAGACCTTTCCAACCGAAAATCCTCTGGGTTACTGGGTCTTGAGGATGGCCAGAGCTTGCACAGTATGCAACTGAGCTACTGGCTTTTCCTGCATCCAGCGTTCTTTCAGAACGCACATTCAGTGCTGCTGGAGGCTTTGTAACCGATCACAGAGTGCGTCTGTCCACCGACTCAGTTGATTGGCTCACCATTATAAAAATGAATCAGTCTTGGATCACCAGCTATCAAGCACCTGATGCTGATGTAACCGAATAATTTTTTTATGAATGTGAGATCCAATCAAGACTGCCTATGCTGATGCTGAGTGACTATCCTGTTATGCTGAGTGACTATCCTATTCCTCCTCAATGTTCATGTTGATAGCTTGTAAGAACATTTTTGCTTCTGGGCACCACCACCAGTGGCTAAGGCCCAATTTTTCTACCCCTGTTCAACAGGGGCGTGTAATTACAATTTTTGTTGTAATATTTTGCAGCAGGGCTTGTTCCTGCACTCAGCTAGAGTATCTGTGAGGGGTTGCAGTGTTGTGGCACCAGCACCAATGCCTAAGGCCCAATTTTTCTGCCCCTGTTCAACAGGGTCGTGTAGTTACAATTTTTGATCTAATATTTCACAGCAGGGCCCGTTCCTGTGCCCACCAAGAGTAACTGTGAGGGCTTACAGTGTTGTGGCAACACCACCACCAAAGGCCCAATTTTTCTGCCCCTGTTTAACAGGGGCATGTAATTACAATTTTTGATCTAATATTTCACAGCAGGGCTCGTTCCAGCGCCCACCAAGAGTAACTGGGAGGGCTTACAGTGTTCTGGTACCACCAACACTTTGGGACCAAATTTCTGCAGAGTATATATGGCAGGCCCCTACTTTCAAACATCCGACTTACAAACGACTCCCACTTACAAACGGAGGGAGACAACAGGAAGTGAGAGGAAATCTAAGAGTTAATAAGGGAAAAATGTGTCTCCTCTTGACTGATGCTTTATCGCCAATCCTTGTTTCCCTAAAAACCCCTAAAATTTTCAAAATCCAATTGTCATTGGGACAGAAAGTGAGGTGAAATCTTCTGAACAGGGGCACAGACAGCAAAACAAATGTTACAGGGGTGATAACCCTTCCCTATGTTTTCCAAAAAGCTTAAAAATAGATTTTTTGGCTGGCACTACACTTACAAAATGTACCTGTTCCAAATTACAAACAGATTGAACTTAAGAACAAACCTACAGTCCCTGTCTTTCTTGGGACCGCTTGTATACTGCTGTTCAGAGTATATAGGGCCTGGGGGGCCTCACGCCTTTTCTTTTTTTAATTTGGGTGTGGGGTTCCCCTTAATATCCATACAAGACCCAAAGAGCCTGGTAATGGGCTGGGGGGGTTACCCATGCCTTTTTTCTCAATAATTTTCATTGCCGGGACCCTTTAGAAATGTCATTTTGTGCAGGGACTGTTCTAAACACGGGAAACACTTTACAGGCATACTATAGACACCCTCCACCACCCTTGTGCTGTGTGTGTATGCACTGTATATCCTTATAGATGGGTCATCTCCACTCCCACCAAGGGGGATAGAAATATATTACTGCTCGGGGGGGGAGACATTTTGGCACCTTTTATTTTGCAGTAAAATTGATTGCAGATTTAGTCATGTAGAACATCTGTTATATGGATACAAAGAACCCCAGCCGAGAGTAAAGGGTGGAAATGGCTCCTGATCCCCAGATTTGGGCAATAATGTCACCAATATAAATAGAATAAAACCCACGCTATGTGTAACAACTCAAATACCTACAAAAATAACTTATACCGGACTGCTGCTGTAACAAAGGTAAGTATTTCCTTTATCTAGAAGAAAACTAGAAGACCATTATGTGTCACAGTGCTGTCCTATTGTGTGTGCACATAAATTATAAAAAAAATTGCTCAAAAAAAGTCCACCAATCAATGAAAAGTTGATAAGGTGTAAAGTTCTCAGTGCTCCAAACTGTGCCAGCTGTAGTGTAGCCACGCCTTCTTCCACCTCTTACACACGTGATGGTGAGGGCGCCCCCTTAGTAGTGCTTCCCCACTCACCAGAGCAATATGACTCCCAGCTTTTCATCTACCAGAGTCACCAACATCCTTCACACTCTCCTCACCTCCGATGGCAAAGGAACTGGATCCTCCTCGCTCACTCCTGCAAGTCTGCTGTGCTTTCTGTCAATCTTCCTCCTAGACACGGTTTCCTCCTCCGACCACTGTTCTAGCAGGAGCTCCGCGTCTTCATACACACTCAGAGCTCCGCCTCTTCATACACACTCAGAGCTCCGCCTCTTCATACACACTCAGAGCTCTGCCTCTTCATACACACTCAGAGCTCCGCCTCTTCATACACACTCAGAGCTCCGCCTCTTCATACACTCAGAGCTCCGCCTCTTCATACACACTCAGAGCTCCGCCTCTTCATACAATCAGAGCTCCGCCTCTTCATACACACTCAGAGCTCCTTCTCTTCATACACGCTCAGGGCTCCGCCTCTTCATACACACTCAGAGCTCCGCCTCTTCATACACACTCTCCTCACCTCCGATGGAAAAGGAACTGGATCCTCCTCGCTCACTCCTGCAAGTCTGCTGCGCTTTCTGTCATCTCCCTCCTAGACTCCTCCTCCGACCGCTGTTCCAGCAGGAGCTCCGCCTCTTCATACGCACTCAGAGCTCCGCCTCTTCACACACACTCAGAGCTCCGCCTCTTCATACACACTCAGAGCTCCGCCTCTTCATACACACTCAGAGCTCCGCCTCTTCATACACACTCAGAGCTCCGCCTCTTCATACACACTCAGAGCTCCGCCTCTTCATACACGCTCAGAGCTCCGCCTCTTCATACACACTCAGAGCTCCGCCTCTTCATACACACTCAGAGCTCCGCCTCTTCATACACACTCAGAGCGCCGCCTCTTCATACACACTCAGAGCTCTGCCCCTCCATGCACACTCAGAGCTCCGCCTCTTCATACACACTCAGAGCTCCGCCTCTTCATACACACTCAGAGCTCCTCCTCTTTATACACACTCAGGGAGGATAATATTTACATGCATATCAACATATATAGTGTGGAAACCTAGATTAACTTCTTCACAGACGGTCAGTTGATGATTAATATATCTTGCTTCTGTATCGGTACCCTCGTGAGGGCTGCTGAGTATTGTAGTCCACCTGTCACCCCGCCCAGCCAGGTACACGATTTTCAGTCACTCTTATTCCCCGTACACACGGTCGGATTTTCCGACGGAAAATGTGTGATAGGACCTTGTTGTCGGAAATTCCGACCGTGTGTAGACTCCATCACACATTTTCCATCGGATTTTCCGACACACAAAGTTTGAGAGCAGGACATAAAATTTTCCGACAACAAAATCCGTTGTCGGAAATTCCGATCGTGTGTACACAAATCTGCCGCACAAAGTGCCACGCATGCTCAGAATAAATAAAGAGATGAAAGCTATTGGCCACTGCCCCGTTTATAGTCCCGACGTACGTGTTTTACGTCACCGCGTTCAGAACGATCGGATTTTCCGACAACTTTGTGTGACCGTGTGTATGCAAGACAAGTTTGAGCCAACATCCGTCGGAAAAAATCCTAGGATTTTGTTGTCGGAATGTCCGAACAAAGTCCGACCGTGTGTACGGGGCATTAGACAGAAAACAGTCCATGCACTTTGTTTTGAATTTTTATTGAGGGGAATTAACTTGGATAGGGGATGCCCTGTTGATTGAAGAAAATTTACATGGGACAAAACTATATACACTCTCTGTATATACACTCCAGCACAACACTTGCTTGCAGGCTATTGCTCCTCAATACCTCCAGCACTTTACTTGACAATTGATCTCAGTCTTCCAGGACCAGCTAGCACTGATTTGTAGGCCAGAACTGACTCAACTGGGCCTAAAGTAGATGCCTTTTGCAGGCAGGGACCACGGGCACCTTTTTGTGTAGCAACAAAAATAAGGTAGTTCTTTAGTGCTAGTTGTCTGCGTGGCTACTGAGCCCAGTACCACATCTTAAGGCCCAGCCAGACCTCATGGCTGCAGTTGTGTCTCTCCATTGCCCATGTTTCCACAGTTCTCTCCCCTGGTAATGCACCCATCTCAGACTGCAATGTCCCAGTCCTCTCAGGCGTGTCTCCTTAGTCCTCTCAACTGTGCTTCACTCATCAGCCCTCCTGGCTGCGCCCTGTTGTCCCCCTTGGAGATTTGCCTGGCAGTGCTCTCTCCTGCTATCCTCTCCTTGCTCCTCTTGGCCAGGACAACTCTGTGCGTTGTAGGAGGGTCCCGTCCACACTCGAGAACAGGCCCAAGGTTACACCCCCCCCCCAGACTGGGGAGCTCCCTCCAAGGCCACCCACAGCCTAGTACTCCATCTCCAACTTTCACCCAAACAACTCCTCTCTCAGCTGGGCTGACTCCAGGTATTTAAAGAGGCCTGCCCCCTACCAATCCAGATTGGGAATTGGTAAGGGCTCCTCAGAATACCCCAGGCAGCTCCACCTTCCCTCTCCACCTCTGTTTCCAGAAAACACCATAATGTTCTGGAAAGAAGTAGGAGGTCCTGGTGATGCTGCCCGTGAGTTACCCAGCACTACCCTGAGGACTCCCAGCCCAGATCAAAACAAACATGCCTGGCTGCCAGCCAGGCCTGATTAAATTTACCTACTCTACCAAAAACCTATGTAGCACTACCCCCGAAAGAGCTGCTGATAAATGTTCAATTCCTCTCAACCCCAAGACCGGACTCAACCCCTCTGGCACACCTGTATGGTAATATTAGTGTGGGACCCAGCAGTAAAGAGAAGCACAGTATTGATACACTATACAGTATATTTAACGTAACCTTGGAACCCGTCACTACTCCAGCTGTAGTAATAGATAGAGTCTCACACAGAATGTCAATTAACCACTTAGGAAGTTTACTAAAACAGATATTAAGCACAATAAGCACTGTGATAGCTCAGATATGAGGAAGGACAATAGATAACAGTCAGTAATAGTTACCATAAGGGGTGTATGCAAACAGGCACACAGTGAGACAAGTGCTCAATATTGCCTAGCTTATATTAAACACCTTCCCCGAAAACCTCAATACACACACCGAACTGTAGTATATTACATTCACATGCAACAGAACAATGAAATATACATATATATCCTATACTGAAGAGCTCCCTCTAGGTTGCAATTCAATGTTCAGGATAAAACGTGAAACCTTGATACTTTGCAGGAGATGATAAAGTTCCTTGTCTTTAATTATTCTTCAGCTAGCCTGTTGATTTGAACTGTAGTATTTGTAATCCAAGGGAAACAGAGAGAAAGCAAGTTGTAGAATAATTGATGCGTTGATAACTGTTTTAAATGAAGAAACAGAATTCTTGTAACTCTTCCTTCTTATCTATAAGTGTAATGCAGTACTGACTTTACTGTGCCGGTAATAACAAACCCCAGAGTTCAACTGTATAGAGCCTGTGAATAAGTAGAATCACCTCCGTGGAACTACAAGTCCCACCAGCAATCTGTATCTAGCTCACGCAGCAAACAGTACACTCTATTGATCTGGGCAAGTGCCCGCTCACCACACTGTCAGAGAAGCAATAAGAAAAGAGCATGCGAACATTGGAAAGTTCCTGTGCTTTTGCGCGGCGGAGGCGCGCTTCGGCGCATGTGCGTTAGCAAAGTAGCGGCACACACGGTATCTCTACACGGCGTAACGGCGTACGGACGTTCGTTCGTCAGCGTTACGCCCCCTTTCTGGCCTATATAAGGACTGACTTGTTCTCTGTTTAATTGCTGGTTTGTCTTTCAGCTTCCAGTGTTTCGTTCCTGATTCCTGCTCCTTGTGTTTACCTGTTTGACCAGGATTTGCCTGACCTACCTTGTTTCTCTCCAGTGTTTGACCTCGGCTTGTTGAAAGGACTTCTCCACCATCTGCTTCCAGTGTTTGACCCTCTGCCTGTCTCCGGATTCTCCTGCCTTCTTGTGTATGACCCCGGCTTGTTTAACGGACTCCTCTACTGACATCTCCAGTACTTTACCTCTGGCTTGCCTTCAGGACTTCTCTGCTTACAGTCTGCTGTGTTTGACCCTCGGCCTGTCTAAAGGACTTCCTCATCTACCAGTCTCCAGTATATGTTCTCGGCCTGCACCACAGACTCACCATTACTGGGTTCTCCGTGCCTGATCTCCTGCACCTCTCTCAGCTCCCGTTGTGTTTACGGGTTAGAACCCCAGCCGGGTCTTCTTCTCCAGTTCCAGGGGCAGAACCACCATTGCTCTCATCTCTATGGTACAGAAGTCCTCCTTTCAAGAGCTACCTGCCTGCTGGCGACCCATGCCTCTCTGTGCCCTATACCCTCTGTACCATCACCAGGGGTATAGTGCGCTTAGCTGCAAGGGAAGCCACTCCCAGCATCTCGGCCTCGGTGAGTACCCGTGATAGTACAAACCAGCCAGATGTCTGAGGCCGACAGAGTGGGATCCCCTCTCGAGGCTCTATGCCAGCAGGTAACGACCCTTACGCAAGCAGTCCAGAGGTTACAAGATGGCTATTTCCAACTAGAAGGTCGTCTCCGGCACCTAATCTTATCTCCCGGGGATGCAACCTCCACATCCTCCAGTGGGGCCAGCTCTTCGCAAGATCACTCCAGCTCAGCCCCTGCGGTTGTTATGACTCACCCAGAACCTAGGGTGCCCACACCCGAACGATTTTCCGGGAATCGGAAAAGGTTTAGAGCATTTAAAAACGCCTGCTTGTTATACCTGGCTCTCCAACCTAAGACTTTCAGTTCTGAGACAGTAAAAGTAGGGTTCATTATTTCCTTGTTGTCCTAAGAACCCCAAGCCTGGGCTCACAACCTCCTGGAGCAGAAGAGCCCTTTACTAAACTCTGTGGAAACCTTCTTTGAATCCATGGGAAGATTATATGATGATCCCCAACGCACAGCCACGGCCGAGTCCATCTTACATACCTTAGTCCAGGGAAAGAGACCGGTGGAGGACTATACGGTCGAATTTCGAAAATGGTCTGGGGACACTGGATGGAACGAGGCGGCTCTCAAATACCAGTACCGCCAGGGACTCTCAGAGACTCTCAAAGATGAATTAGCACGTGTTGATTCTCCTTCCACCCTGGAGGAGTTGATCCAGCTAGCCATAAAACTAGATAGACGTCTACGGGAACGACGTTCTGAACGTTTTCAATCTCCCCGGCCTACATGGATGCTACCCAGGGTCCCCACAGGTCATCCTCTTCCTACAGTCCCTTCTTCCTCTTCCTTGGAGAGTGAGCCAATGCAACTGGGCCTGATCCGGGCTCCACTTACGCCTGATGAGAAACAACGCAGGCGGGAAGCCAATCTCTGCCTGTACTGTGGAGGGTCAGGCCACTTTTTGCGCAACTGTCCTATAAGACCCAGTAAGTCCCAGCCACAAACAGCTATGAACTTTCAAGTCAATGGTTCAAGTTCAACTCACCTTGTCCTTCCTGTCTCCCTACAAGTGGCAGGCGAGGAGATCCAGCTACCAGCCATTATTGATTCTGGCGCCTGCAGCTGCTTCCTGGATACATCTCTAGCCCGAAGCTTACGCATTCCTCTGCAAAATAAAAGACAAAGTCTCCAAATCCACCTGGCCGATGGATCAGCCCCCTGTTCCGGGCCTGTTACCCAAGAAACTAAACCCACTCTCACCATCACAGATTCAGGACATCAAGAATTTCTTTGATTTGACATCATTTGCTCCCCCATGTTCCCCATCATCCTGGGTCTTCCATGGTTGCAAGCTCACGATCCCCATATTAATTGGAGTGAGAAGAAGATCTCCTTCTCTTCGGCCCACTGCTCCCAGCACTGCTTCACCTCTGGTTCTGTCTGCACAGCTTCCTGTCTGACTATCCAGTCAGTCCCTGATGATCTTCAGCACGTCCCTGCAGCCTACCGTGAATTCATGGACATTTTTGACAAAAAGAGAGCCGACAGTTTGCCTCCTCACCGACCATGCGACTGTCCCATTGACCTCTTACCTGGCTCCGAGATTCCTTTTGGTCGTATATTTCCTCTATCAGAAAAGGAGTTGGAGGCTCTTCGGTCCTACATCGACGAAAACCTTGAAAAGGGATTCATTCGTCCTTCCTCCTCTCCGGCTGGAGCAGGGATCTTCTTCGTCGAAAAAAAAGATGGTACTTTAAGGCCTTGTGTGGACTACAGGGAGATCAACAAGATCACCATCAAGAACCGCTATCCGCTCCCCCTCATCCCAGAACTGTTCCAACGGTTTCGAACCGCACGAGTTTTCTCTAAACTTGACCTAAGGGGCGTCTACAACTTGGTTCGGATACGCCCAGGGGATGAGTGGAAAACGACTTTTAGGTCTAGATTCGGACATTTCGAATATCTAGTGATGCCATTCGGCCTATGCAATGCCCCAGCTACATTCCAACACCTAGTGAATGATATTTTTCGTGAATACTTAGACAACTTTGTGATCGTTTACCTTGACGATATTCTGATTTTCTCTACAACCATTGAGCTGCATCGAGTCCATGTGAAAAAGGTACTCACGATCCTCAGGAAGCACGGACTTTACCTAAAGGGAGAGAAATGTGAATTTGAAAGAACGGTAGTCCAATTCCTAGGGTTCATTATCTCCACTGAAGGGGTCTCAATGGATCCTTAGAAAGCGAAGTCTATCCAAGAATGGCCAGCCCCTACAGATAAAAAGGGGGTCCAACGATTTGTGGGCTTTGCCAACTTTTATCGCAGGTTTATAAAAGGATTCTCATCGATCATTTCTCCCATAACCCAATTGACTCGCCAGCAAAGCCGATTCCAGTGGTCTCCAGAAACTCAGGAAGCATTTGATAAACCGAAGGATCTATTTACTTCTGCTCCGGTACTACTGCACCCAGACCCCGCTTTTCCTTATGTGTTGGAAGTAGACGCCTCAGAGTCAGCTTTAGGAGCAATCCTATCCCAAAGACGAGGCCAGAAGGCCCTTCTTCACCCTGTGGCATTTGCCTCCCGGAAACTGTCCCCGCCAGAAAGGAACTATGACGTGGGGGAGCGTGAACTACTGGCCATCAAATTTGCTCTTGAGGAGTGGAGATATCTTTTGGAGGGTGCTTCTCACCCCATTATGATCTTCACAGATCACAAGAACCTGGAGTACCTTAGAACAGCAAAACGCCTCAGACCCCGGCAAGCCCGCTGGGCTTTGTTCTTCTCCAGGTTCAACTTTCACATTTCCTATCGGCCAGGTTCCAAGAATGCGAAAGCGGACGCCCTATCTCGGATGTTCCCAGAAACCTCTCAAACAGCAGAACCTGGTACTATTCTGTCCTCACACAATTTTCTTTGTTCAATCCAGCCGGATCTAACTGCCATTGAACAAGCTTCCAACCAATGCTTAAACCCTGAAGTACCCACACTGAGGAAGCAGGATGGTCTACTATGGGCCCAAAACAAAATATTTGTTCCAGCGCAAGTAAGACTCTTGGTACTAAGAACATTTCATGATAACAAGTTTGCAGGACATTTTGGGGTACAAAAGACCTCTGAACTAATACATCGTTCCTTCTGGTGGCCAGGGTGGAGTCAGGATTGTAAGAACTATGTAAACTCTTGTATTATTTGCCAACGCAGCAAGGGATCCAATGCGAAAGCTTGGGGTCTGTTAAGACCATTACCCATTCCAGAGCAACCCTGGAAGGAAGTGGCTATGGACTTTATCGACCTACCACCTGCTGAGGGGTTCTCCACAATTCTGGTAGTGGTCGACCACCTTTCAAAAATGGCCCACTTCTTACCTATGAAGGGCACACCCTCTGCTTCAGATACCGCGGATATATTCATTAAGGAAGTGGTTAGGCTACATGGAGTACCCGTTAGCATTGTGTCTGACAGAGGAGCCCAGTTCACCTCAAGATTTTGGAGAGACCTTTGCAAATCCTTAGAAATCAAGGTATGCCTGTCCTCAGCATATCATCCCCAAAGTAATGGCCAAACAGAGAGGACGAACCAAACGCTGGAACAATATCTGCGCTGTTTTTGCTCATGTTCTCAAGATAACTGGGTTTCGCTCCTCCCCTGTGCAGAATTTGCCTACAATAACTCCATACACACAGCAACCAACCAAACTCCTTTCTGGGCTAATTATGGATTTCACCCCTCTTTTCTGCCTAACTCTTTTTCAGAAGTATCAGTTCCCGCGATGCAAGACCGAATAAATTCCATTCAAACCAATTTCCAACTAATTCAGGAAGCTATGAAGAAGGCTCAGGGCAGCTACAAGAAATACTATGACAGGGGGAGGAGGAGCAACCCAATTTTTAAGATTGGGGATGAAGTCTGGCTATCTGCAACAAACCTTAAACTTTCTTGTCCCTCACGCAAATTAGGCCCAAAATTTATTGGTCCCTTCAAAATAAAGAGAGTAGTCAACCCTGTGGCCTTTGAACTCTCTCTACCTAGCTCTTACAGAATTCATCCTGTTTTCCATACTTCTCTTTTGAAACCAGTAACTCCCAGTTCTTTCCCAGGAAGGGAGGAGGTGCCACCTCCTCCAATTAATATTGAAGGCGAAGATGAATTTGAGGTGGAGGCTATAATGGACTGTAGAAGGAAGGGGGGGTCGTGTCCAGTATTTGGTCAAGTGGAAAGGGTACCCCCCAGAAGATAATTCTTGGGAACCTTCCTCCAATATACACGCCCCGCGGTTAATACAAACATTCCACAAGAAATATCCGGGAGTACTGGCCAGATTGGGCATCCGGAGGTTGCCCTTTGGGGGGGGGGGCACTGTCAGAGAAGCAATAAGAAAAGAGCTTGCCAACATCGGAAAGTTCCTGTGCGTTTGCGCGGCGGAGCCGCGCTTCGGCGCATGCGCGTTAGCAAAGTAGCGGCACACGCGGGTTCTCTACACGGCGTAATGGCGTACGAACGTTCGTTCGTCAGCGTTACGCCCTCTTTCTGGCCTATATAAGGACTGACTTGTTCTCTGTTTAATTGCTGGTTTGTCTTTCAGCTTCCAGTGTTCCGTTCCTGATTCCTGCTCCTTGTGTTTACCTGTTTGACCCGGATTTGCCTGACCTACCTTGTTTCTCTCCAGTGTTTGACCTCGGCTTGTTGAAAGGACTTCTCCACCATCTGCTTCCAGTGTTTGACCCTCTGCCTGTCTCCGGATTCTCCTGCCTTCTTATGTATGACCCCGGCTTGTTTAACGGACTCCTCTACTGACATCTCCAGTACTTTACCTCTGGCTTGCCTTCAGGACTTCTCTGCTTACAGTCTGCTGTGTTTGACCCTCGGCCTGTCTAAAGGACTTCCTCATCTACCAGTCTCCAGTATATGTTCTCGGCCTGCACCACAGACTCTCCATTACTGGGTTCTCCGTGCCTGATCTCCTGCACCTCTCTCAGCTCCCGTTGTGTTTACGGGTTAGAACCCCAGCCGGGTCTTCTTCTCCAGTTCCAGGGGCAGAACCACCATTGCTCTCATCTCTACGGTACAGAAGTCCTCCTTTCAAGAGCTACCTGCCTGCTGGCGACCCGTGCCTCTCTGTGCCCTATACCCTCTGTACCATCACCAGGGGTATAGTGCGCTTAGCTGCAAGGGAAGCCACTCCCAGCATCTCGGCCTCGGTGAGTACCCGTGATACACAACAGGCCCAGGTACTGTAAAGCTCCCTCCGAACTCCTTTCCTGATATCTCAGTCTGATCCAAAGCTGGCGCCATCACACTGCACCACTCCTTCGGATGGCTGATGACTGGAATGCAGGAAACCTTCAGAAATCTTGGGTCCTCAGGTCCATCCGCACGCTGGTCCAGCTGGCTGTGCTCAAGAACTGAAAGTAATGTCTTTCTTCTGGCCACTCTGCCATAAAGCCCAACTCTATGGAGCGTATGGCTTATTGTCGTCCTATGTACAGATACTCCAGTCTCTGCTGTGGAACTCTGCAGCTCCTCCAGGGTTATGGAAAAGTAGAAAAAAAACTGCTAAATCATGTAAATAAAAAAATCAAATGTGAAAAATTGAAAAATGTGTTATGAACCCAAACAAATATATAGTGAATGTGAAAAGCAGCAACTCTAATTATATGACACCCATATATTACTTAAATGTAGAAACACAAGAATCGCACTAAAAAAAATATACTAAATGAACGAAGGTTTATGAATAAATAAAATTGTTGCAAAAATAGATGATGAGTAAGCTTGTTCGCATGTGCAAAATAGACTGAATACAATAGAACATAAAGTCTCTGTGAATGGTAGCATCTAATAATATCCACCCGTGCAAAACAGAACAAATAAGTCCACATAAAATGATCTTGATCCACTATGTGGAGAAATGTGATCCACCACCGAAAGATAGAAGGGGTTACTCCTTACCAAAAAGCCATGATCCCCCACCACAGAGGATCATAGCAAGCAAAACAGCTGTGACTTTAATGCCGCGTACACACGAGCGGACTTTACGGCGGACTTTGCCCGGCGGACTGGATTTCGTCGGACAATTCGATGTGTGTGGGCTCCAGCGGACTTTGTTTTCTCAAAAGTTGGACGGACTTAGATTTGAAACTTGTTTAAAATTTATCCGTTGAAATTGAGTCCGGTCGAAAAGTCCGCCGTCTGTATGCTAGTTCGACGGACAAAAAGCCACGCTAGGGCAGCTATTGGCTACTGGCTATGAACTTCCTTGTTTTAGTCCGGTCGTACGTCATCACGTACGAATTCGACGGACTTTGGTGGATTGTGTGTAGGCAAGTCCGTTCATTCAGAAAGTCTGTCGGAAAGTACGTCGAAAGTCCGCCGGGCAAAGTCCGCCGTAAAGTCCGCTCGTGTGTACGCGGCATAACTTGGCATCAATACTGGTCTGCTAGATCTTCGGATCATCACATGATCTAGACCGAGTCATATGGGAAGTTTAAAATGTAAACGATTATTCCTGCGCTATCATGTGTGTAAGGAAAAGCTGCCTACAACCAGACCCTCACAGAAGATTCAAAATACAGAAAAATGGTGCCGCGCTCATCCAAGCAGAAAACACAAATGATGTCAGTGAGATATTCCTAATGCCTATGATGGTCCACACTAAATTATACGTCGATCAAAAATCATATATAACAAATATAGTGGTGGTCTCCTGGCAGGATCAACCCCTACACACCATACATGATCTGAAAGTAAAATATATGTGTAAAGTGCGCTAGTGCTCAGTGCTGCGTTAATAGAAAGTACTCTAAATATCACAATATAAATGACAAGTAAGACAGTAGCAGCTCATATATAGGAGTATAAAAATCAAAAAAACAAATAAATGGTAAGTAAATTTCTAAAGTGCAAACATGCTAAGTGCTATAATAGAAACTCAATGTGACAAATTCTTAATCAGTGCAAAAGTGCTGATAACAGATACCGTAATAACAGCTCCTATATAAAGTGAAAAACTACAATATATAAATAAAAATAGATGCCACTAGTGTAGCATACATACAATCCTCAAAGTGGCTATGTGCAATAAAAAATTAAAAATGCCAAAACAAAAGCATCCGCGTGATACTTAAAAAAGACAGTTCAATCAGGGTGTATTAGTAAAAAAGAGAGCAGTCCTCCTTCATAAGGTGATGTCAACTTCCTAGCATGTAGATATACAGTGAGGTGCTCAAATGTGACAAACTGGTGCTCCTCTTCGTGTTCCCACACTAGTGGGTAGTGGCCCCTTACCTTAGGGTAATGGGGTAACAGCAAGTAACCAGTAATGATGGTACCATCCTTTCACTTCCTTCTCAATCCTTACGATCCTACTCCTGGAGCATATTCCCTCAGAAGGTGAAGGGGTACGGAAATATAAAAATCATGATCAGATCATGTATGGTGTGTAGTGGTTGATCCTGCCAAGAGACCACCACTATATTTGTTATATATGATTTTTGAACGACGTATAATTTAGTGTGGACCATCATAGACATTAGGAATATCTCACTGACATCATTTGTGTTTTCTGCTTGGATGAGCGCGGCACCATTTTCCATTTGGGAAGTTTACCATGTAACAAAGATATAAGACTGATAGTGTAAAACCTTTTAAATTTAATGAGTCGCATAAAAAAAACACACAATAAACGCTTCATAAGATAAGCCTGGAGTCCGGTCAGTCGGCCGCACAGACTCCTCCAGGGTTACCTTAGGTCTCTGTGCTGCCTCTCTGTTTAATGCCCACCTTGCCCGGTCCGTGAGTTTTGGTGTGCGGCCGTCTCTTGGCAGGTTTGCTGTTGTGCCATGTTCTTTCCATTTGATTATGATAGATTTGATAGTGCTCCTAGGGATCATCAAAGATTTGGATTTTTTTTATAACCTAACCCTGACTTGTACTTCTCAACAACATTGTCCCTTACTTGTTTGGAGAGTTCCTTGGTCTTCATGGCAGTGTTTGGTTAGTGGTGCCTCTTGCTTAGATGTTGCAGCCTCTGGGGCCTTTCAAAAAGGTGTGTATATGTAATGACAGATCATGTGACACTTAGATTGCACACAGGTGGACATCATTTCACTAATTATGTGACTTCTGAAGGTAATTGGTTGCACCAGAGCTTTTTATGGGCTTCATAACAACGGGGGTGAATACATACGCACATGCCAATTAAAACTATTTTTCAGAAATAAAAAACTGATATGTATATATTTTAATAATTTTACTTCACCAACTTAGACTATTGTGTTCTGATCCATCACATATAATTCAGATTTTTAAAAAAAAATTGAACTAAAGGCTGTAATGTAACAAAATAGGTAAAAAGCCAAGGGGGGTGAATACTTTTGCAAGGCACTGTACATCTAGATCTCAATGGAGTAAAATATGTGCACATGTAAATTAGCTAGCAATTTAACCCATCCCATACATTTTTGAAAAATGTCTGTTTGCCTTATCCTGGTGATGTTTACATGTCACCCCTTTTAAAAGTATTTATTAATGAAAAAATTACTCAGATCTAAGTCATCTCCGGTCATATTTTCTACAGTTTCCCCTGGCAGCTTAGTGTGTCTGCATATGCCTCCTTAAAGTTGGTATAAGTGTAGGAAAACAATAGAACAAACAAAAAAACAGGTCACTATAATGAGTACTAACCTGTTATAAAAAAACTAAGTGCTTTGTCCACTGTGGTCTCTACCATCTTCATGCCTCACACCTAATAGATTAAGGCAAGGCCTCAGCTTCCCTGGAGCTGGGTTGTCTCTCTTCCAGCACACACCTGAATGATCATACCATTTGGCCAATAGGGAACTCTGACCCTGTGTGGATGGAAATGGACATCATTCCGAACGTAGAGATATTTATGGAGATTGAGCAAAAAAATATAATCTTGTTGGCCAAGGAACTCACCTTACATGTGCATTTAATAATTTTGTAGGGTTAATGATTTGAGGCTGAGTGTGTGGTCCAGCAAATTATCATGTTTGACCAAGAATGTATGCAATCCATGGCTGATATGCTAATGTGCCTAGTTTTAGATGTAGTTGTTATTGTATCTGCAGCTAATTTTCTTTTCTATTTTTCTCCACAGTGTTGACAGACCCATCCGTGGAGGATATGAGCAAGCTGGCGAGGTGGACGGACACCGAATACAGTATTTGGAGTGGCAACTGGGGGTTGGTCCTCCTCCTGACTAGCCCTTATTATTATATCTTCTAAAAAAATAATGTTTTACCTTTTTTTATACTGTTTGATTGTTATTTATGATTTTTTTAATGTTTTGTATTTTTATATGATTCAGGTTTATAATGTTTTGACAAACTTATCTACTAGTTTGTGTTTTATTTTTTTGCAAGGTAGCTAATCTTGCTCACTGCAGTTGTAGAAGATCAACCTGTCTTGAAAGCATTTTCAGAACTGTGATAGCTCCAGCTGCAGGGGGCAAGTTTGCTTACCTCATAATGTCTTCTTCCAATTTTTATTTTTTTGTTTTGGGTACAAAATTACACCTAATCTTTTGGATACATGTAGCAGACAGGAGAAATATGTGTGTCAGATGTGAACTGAGGCAGACATTCGGGCCCTCGCCCCCCAGCTTTACACCCTTCATAAAGTGCAGTGCAATACACGCATATGTAGCGTAGGAATCTGGCTGCGAAGCCACCAGGCTTCACAGTGGGTTGCCCATAGCTAAGATGACGGCCAAATCATACAAGAGTGGAATCCAAAATTGGCTCGGGTGTAGACAACTCTAGATGGCTGGACAGGTAAGTGCCCCAATAGTCAAAGTCCACAGCTACAGTATTTTTAGCTGCTGACTTACTTTTGGTTTGGGGTTGAATCCTCTTGGAGCTTGCTCTGTTAATGTTAGACACACCAAGTTCAAAGCTGAATGCTTGCCATCTGCAACTACTCCTGATCCTGAACCACGAAACCTATTAAAGTCTATGGGAGCCGAACTAGAAAAATCAAAAGTACCCATTTTGAAGGCTTATATGCAAGTTAGTGGTCATAAAACGGGCACGGTGGACTGGGTACTGACTTGGGGGACATGTATCAATGCAAAAAAAAAAAACTTTTAAAAAAGATTGTTTTTAAAGGAGCAGTGATTTTAATGATGCTTAAAGTGAAACAAAAAAATGAAAAATTCCTTTAAATATAGTGCCTGGGGGTCCCCTTAGTTCGCCTGTAAAGTGGCACATCTGTACTGTGTATAGAACCTGCTGCAGCAAAAATTACATTTATAAAGAAAAAAAAATGACATTTAAATTGATTTTCCCTGCAAGCTTTCTTTATGTTTTAAAAAACGGCTTAGGGAGCCAGTCTGTATGATGAGGCCACAATTTAGTGCACTCGGAAACAAGATTAGAGATTTTTTGGATAAATTCTGGGGTCTCTTTCACATACTTTGGATGGAAGTAATAGGTGCGGAAAAATTGGGCTTTGGGTGTTGGTGGTGTCTTCAAACCGTAACTCTATAAAGGTAGTCTTGATGAAAGCAAAAATTGGCCTTGCTATAAAAAATTTAAATGATATGCCCCACTCAAACAGGTACGGAAACATTGGTCCTTGGGTATTAATTGTGCCCATGAAACCTATACCAAAAAAATTCCTCAAGATAAAATCAACACCCACAAAGCTAGGCAGCCTAGACAGTTTTGCAGAGATTCCGGATCCCAAAAACATTTACTCAGCAACATCGGCATCAGGGGTTTGATAGCTGCTGCTAATCCGGGACTGATTCATTGCTACAAATGTCAGCCAGTCAATGGAATCTGTGGACAGACATGCTCTTTTATCTGTCACAAAACCTCCAGCAGCACTGAATACCTGTTTGGAAAGCACTCTTACACTATATGATGAGAAGCTGCCAATGGGACATGGAAGCTGACAGCACTAAGTGCCGAGGACTAAATATATTTTGAAATGCATCACTTAGGCGGTCCCCTTCTCCACCGCTCCTCCTTTTATCAACAGAGTTGTTACATAAACTCCTCTTTAAGGTGTCCTCAATATATTTCATCCTGTGCTCCCTCTGGGAGTGCAGCATGAGTTCTGAGACGTTCCCCTTGTATAGGTGGTCAAGGAGGGTTGCCAACCAATAATGATCCTTCTCCTTGATGCCATAAACTCTCGGATAGTTTCTCAAACTTTGAAGAATAAGGGAGCCCATGCGCCGCAAGTTTATGGAGGCATGAGAGTCCTCGGGGTCACTGAGGATTACAGTATCTGGAAATGCCTCCTCCCAGCCACGTACTACTCCCAAGGTTTCTGGGAACTGAAAACCATCTCTTAAGGTTTGACGTATGTCTTCATCTGTTTCTATGACTCCAAAACTGCCAGAATCCTCCTCTTGTGTGTTCTGTGGCGTTGCAAGAATGGTGTCTGCATTTCCTTGAGAGGAAAGGAATCCTCCTCTTCCTCCTGCTGCTCTGCCTCAAGTGCCCTGTCCATAATGCCATGCAGAGTATGCTCTAGCAGGAACACAACAGGGATAGTGTCATTGATGCATGCATTGTCATGGCTCACCATCCTTGTCGCCTCCTCAAATGGTGACAGTACAGTGCATGCATCCTATATCAGCAGCCATTGGCATGGGAAAAAAAAGCCAAACTCCCTGAGCCTGTCTTTGTGCCATACTCACCACAGGTACTCGTTGATGGCCCTCTGCTACATGTGCAGCTGCTGCAGCATCACCAAAGTTGAGTTCCACCTGGTGGACATGTCACAAATCAGGCAGTTTACGAGCAGGTGGAATTCCCGCTGAATTTCAGCCAACCAAACACTGGCTGTGTATGACCACCTGAAATGGCTACAGACTCTTATGGCCTGCCTTAAGAAGATCTTGCAACCCTGGGTACCTGTTTAAGAAATGCTGCACCACCTAATTGAAGACATGTGCCAGGCATGCCACTTGTCAACTTTCCATGTCAAAGGGCAGACAGAAGGTTAGTGCCATTATCGCACACCACCATTCCTGGCTCAAGCTTCTGTGGCGTGAACCACCTCTGTGCCTGCCCCTGCACATCTGAAAGAATCTCTGCTCCTGTCCCCTAGACTGACCAGCTAAAGCACTGCATGGCACCTTTTAGCCTGACTTGTTGAATAGCCCCTTAAACCCTTAGGGGGTACTGGTGGTTCATAGGAAAATTTAGCAGAGGAGGGCATCGAGGAGGAGGGGGTGGAGCTGAAAGATCTTGCATCATTACCACCAGCTGTATGGAGACGTGGCCTGAACCCTGTCCTGCATCCTTCCTAGTTGCAAGCAGAGTTACCAAGTGCGTTGTAAGCAAAATATATCGCCCCTGACCATGCTTGCCCTGACCACGTGTCAACTGTAATATGGACCTTGCTGCTGACTGCCTTGCCCTACGATGACAAAACATTGCTTTTCGTGTGATGGTACAGAGCTGGAATGGCCTTGCATGCAAAGAAATAGCGACTGGGAACCTGCCATTGTGGTACAGCACATTCTGCAAATTCACAGAAGGGGCAGAATCCACCAGACAGAAAGGGAGGAGTTGTAAAGCCAGTAATTTGGCCAAGCTGAAATTTATACACTGGGCATGTGGGTGGCAGGGAGTGTATTTTGTTCAATGCAGCAACTGGGAGAAACTTGCCTGCTATACTCTACAGCTGGTGGTGTGCTGCTGGCAGACGTGTTGCAAGGACCTGTGACACCCTTTGTGATACCATCATCCTTTTCAGTGGAGGCTGCTGAGGGGTCATGAGATATAGCGGGGTTACACATTAGAGGTGAGGAGGAGAAGAATTGTGTCCCTTTTGTGTGCCTCTCAGGTGCTCTAGCCAATGAGCTGAGTGGTGGGAGGTTAAATGCTTTGTCAAGCATGTGGTACCCAAATGGCTGGTGTTTTTGCCATGCTCGCGGTAGAGATTGCAAATTGCAAGTGTGATCCACTGCACATGTACCTAAAAAGGCCCACACAGCTGAGCTGTGGGAAGTGGGTCGGGAGATAACAACTCCACAATCTGATGGAATAGGGTGGCTTCTCTCTACTCTTCCATGATGGCCGCCTCTGGCGGACATCCTGCCTTGGTGAAGTAGTGCCCCCCTCACTTCCCTCCCCTGCTCTATCTGGCACCCAAGTCATGACAGTGACCCCATCATTATCCCCTCCAGCCTCATCGTCACTGGAGCCAACTTGGCAATGCGCTGTGGCTGGGGAAACATGCCTGTCAATTTGTTGTTTTACAGTGTCATCCCCCCTCTGTAGGCTCCCCCATTGTAGACAATGCATGCATCAGTGACACAATCCCTCTTGCGTTCCTGCTGAAGCATACTCTGCATGGCATTATGGACAGGGCACTCGAAGGAAGAGCAGGTCTTCCTTTCCTCTCAAGGCCCGCTATATGCAGACATCATTCTTGCAATGCCACAGAGCACCCAAGAGGAGAGGGAGGAGGAGGAGGATTCTGGCAGTTTTGGAGGCATTGAAGCTGAGGAAGAATTACTGTACGTCAATCCTTAAGAGAGGGTTTTCAGTCCTCAGAAACCTTGGAAGTAGTACGTGGCTGGGAGGAGGCAGTTCCAGATACTGTAATACTCAGTGACCCCAAGGACTCTGCTTCTCATACCTCCGCAAACATTTGGTGCATGGGCTCCCTTATTCTTCAAAACCTGTGAAAGGACCTGAGAATTCGTGGCATCAAGAAGAAGGGTCATTATTGGCTAGCAACCCTCCTTGACCACCATTACAAGGGGAAAGTCTCGGAACTCATCTTGGATGAAATATCTCAAGGACACCTTAAAGAGGAGTTTATGTAATGCCTTTACAGACACTGGTAGGTTACAGTCTCGTGAAAAAGCTAGTTTTGAGGCTTCTGTTGATCAAAGGAGGAGCGGTGTAGAAGGGGGCCACCTAAGTTATGCATTTCAAAAAAATTTTAGTCCTCGGCACCCAGGGCTGTCAGCTTCAAGATCCCATCAGCAGCGCCTGCATCATATGGTGGAAAATTATCTAGAGGCGAAAACAGACATGGAGAACTTTTCAGTAGACGATCCACAGGGTTACTGGGTCATGAGAATAGACCACTGGCCTGTACTTGCCCATTATGAACGGGCATTCGGTGCTGCCAGAGGATTGTGACGGATAAAATAGCGTGCCTGTCTACAGACTCCGTTGACCGGCTGACATTTGGCAAAATGAATGAGTCCTGGATTAGCAGCAGCTATCAAACCCCTGATGCCGATGTCACTGATTAAATGTTTTTGGGCTCTGGACTCTCTAGTAATTTTCTGGTATAGGTTTCATGGGCACAAATAAAGTGATGCTAAATTCTTGTTTTCTTGTGTTTAAAAATACAAAAAACATGTTATACTTACCTGGTCTGTGTAGTGATTTTGCACAGAGCAGTCAAGATCCTCCTTTTCTCAGGTCCCTCTTTTGCTCTCCTGGCCCCTCCCTTCTGCTCAGTGCCCCCACAGCAAGCAGCTTGCTATGGGGCACCCAAACCGAGGCTCAGTGTGTCCATTCAGACACTGAGTCTTGGCTAGGCCCAGCCCTCTCTCTCTCCTTATTGGCCCACTGACTTTGCTTGACAGCAGCGGAAGCAAATGGTGCTCTGCTGCTGTCTCAATCAATGAGGAGGGGAGTCCTGGGCAGCCGAGTCTCTCCTGCAACATTGCTGGATAGAGATGGGCTCAGGAAAGTATTAGGGGTCTGAGGGGAGCTGCTGCACACAGAAGTTTTTATCTTAATGCATAGAATGCATTAAGATAAAAAAAAACTTCCTTTACAACCACTTTAACACCCAAGGACAAATTGTTCCACACCTGATTGACAGTCCATCTAAAATGCAGTATTTCCCATTTTAAATCATTGGTTGGTTTAATAGTGTTGGCTTAAAAAAACTTTTATCCTCCAATGTCCAATGTACTCTTAAGTGGGTCCATTTCTAAAAAAATTGTTGGACAAATGTGACAATCATTCATTCAGCCATTACATATTATACCTGTAATTTAATGCAGTGATTTCCTATGATCCTCAGCTCCATCTAGTGACCATAATTGGGAACTTTTCCTGAAAAGCCTCAAACAGTAAATATAGCACAATACTGCAATATGACCACTAGATGGAGCCGAGGAAATCACTGTATGAAATAAAATTCAACCAATATTCACAACAGCTGTGTGAATGCTGGTCAGTTATTGAATTAAAAAAAGGCCTGTAAGCGTTTGTGAAAACTTACATCACAAAAAATGAAGTGGTTACTTTTCATTGGCTATCAATGGCCAACACGGTACAACACTTCATCCATGTCTTGAGTGAACTTTGATCTCCTTATGAACTGTTTCTTACATGATAAAGATGAGCCATGGAGTATATCTGAGGTATTTACCAGGGTGTGAGCTGTTAAGTCCAGCAACATTCATATAGAAGACATTTCCCGCACTCAAGGCACTAATACACCTCGAGGGTTGTATGGGATCCCTGATGTACAGGAAGACAGTACTTCATTGAAGACAAATTCCCTCACTCAGGACAGGATAATAGCTTCTCCCCTGTGTGAGATCTCTGATGTCTGTAAAGAGTGGACGTCTGTGAAAAACTTTTCCCACACTCAGGACAGGAATATGGTTTCTCCCCTGTGTGAGATCTCTGATGTATTTGAAGATGGGACTTCTGTGAAAAACATTTCCTGCACTCGGGACAGGAATACATCTTCTCCCCCATGTGAGATCTCTGATGTCTGTAAAGATTGGACGTCTGTGAAAAACGTTTCCCGCACTCAGGACAGGAGTACAGCTTCTCCCCCGTGTGAGATCTCTGATGTGTTTGAAGACTGTACTTATGTGAAAAACATTTCCCACACTCAGGACAGGAATACATCTTCTCTCCAGTGTGAGATCTCTGATGTCTGTAAAGAGTGGATGTCTGTGAAAATTTTTTCCCGCACTCAGGACAGGAACACGGCTTCTCCCCCGTGTGAGATCTCTGATGTATTTGAATATTGACCTTATGTGAAAAATATTTCCCGCACTCAGGACAGGAATATGGTTTCAGCCCTGTGTGAGATCTTGTATGCACATTAAGTTCAGATTTAAGACAGAAATACTTCCCACACTTAGTACAGGAAAACTTCTTATCTGTTGGAAGGACGTCACCGTCCCTCACAGTCTGAGGTTCCTCAGGATAAGAGGAATACGATGGTCCATCTACACTGTGTGGTGCCGGATGGACATTTGAGGTAGCCGGGTTTTCTCCTGGATTATACTGTGTGATGTCCTCATCTTCTACTTTACAGTCTGAAGACAAAGTGAGACAATCCTCTGAGGTTTTTCTCATCTCCTGTCCATCTACTAAAATAGAGATAAAAAGATTATTACTAGACATGAGCAGATTGGTTCCCCTAAACCAGGACTCCACCCACATCAGGCAGCTTTGTCTCTGAGGATCTTACAATTCCCCTTCAATGTAACTAGTAAATGGGTCCTCTGATCTCCCACCAGTTCAGTGACAGTGATGAGGGGAATTATAAGACATGTGTCCCCACCTCCTTTATCACTCATTGCCATTCTCCCAACACAAGAAGTACTGCACTTCCTTCTTTAGTCCATGATTTAGTCATGAATAACAGCGGGGCTGAGCCCCACCAGAGGTCAGAGAGTGAGGATGGGGGAGATCAACCAAGATGAAGACTGGACTGATCCTGAAGACCACCATCATTGGGTTATTGACTTCAACCTCATTATCACCTTCTGTTTAAGGTTCCAAAGTTTGAGGATTTTATCACATTATTAGCAACATGTAAAAGTCTGTGCTCCAATCAAATCATCAGATATAAAATGCCCAGCTGGTAGAAAATGGATGTAAAAGAGTCTTATGGAATGTAAAACTTATTATATAGGTTACAACAGTTAGGACTATATGGTTTAGAATGATGTAATGTACAACAACAGAGTATATAGTGCAGGGGTCATGAGTATGTAATGTACAACATAAATTATACAGTGCAAGGGTCAGGAGTATGTAATGTACAATATAAATTATATAGTGTAAGGGTCAGGACTCATAATATTGGTATTCAGTAATCAGTGGAAGCTTTAATATTTACATGAGACAAGTTGCAGAGATCCCATACCGCTGCCTCCCATCCCCTGAGACTGCACTCAGTAACTAGGGTCTGAGACTATACAGACATTTCCTGCATCATGCCAGCTGACTGTGGGTCAACTCCACCCCCTTGACCCCCATAGGACATTCCTGGATAGTATAAAAGAATGGCTGTACCTGGTGGAGGTGTTTTTTTTCTGTCCTCGCTCCGGACATTCCTGTGGTTTCAGCTAAAGTATTCCTGCCATTTGGTCCCGCAGTGGAAGGTCCTCTTGTTGGGGTAAACTCTCCTGAAATTGGATACTCCTGGTGCCGGGCTATTGCCATCCTGTCTGCTCTCTCCCTCTGCTCTCAACTTGTCTCCTAATCCGCATGTGTCATGGTGGCGGAGAGTGCGCTCCATGTTAGTGTGTGTCTAGTGTTTTTATCTTCCTCCTTCCGGGTCCCTGCAACATTCAGAGGCGGGGCGGAGTGATGATGTCATCGTCTGCTTAGTGATTGCTCCTTTTTCCTGTTCCTGGATTGGCTGAAGGTTGCTGGGTGCTCATTGGACAAGAGGAGAGCACTTCCTTTAAAATCTCCTCCTGCGCTTTCCACTTTGCTGCTGTTCTGGAACTGCTGCTGTTTGAGCTGGTAAGACATGGCTGTGTCCTTCTTATGTACTATGTGAGGGATAGCAGATGCACTCTTAAGTTGGTGTGCCCTTTATGCTGATGGTATAGGTTTTATGCTGTGTACTATTATTGCTGTCTGCTCTATGACCTGTGTATGCTATGTGCTGTATGCTTGTATCTATGGGCTATATGTGCTATATACTTCAAATACTATGGTCTATATGTGCTGTATGCTTCCAGTGTTGCCAACCTCCTGACAAAAAACTAAAAATGTACTGACAGAGCCCATTTATTACTGACAACTTGGAAAAATTACAGAACTCCTATTAAAAACTAAGACAATTGATATTTAAACAGTATAAACACAGTATGGAAACACTGACAATACCCATGACAAGTAATTTGCTTGGTTTATACTTAAAAATTCAACATAGCATGACAAACTTTCAGCCCCTGATATTTACAGACAGTTGTAAAAATCACTGATTATTTACAAACTGTCTGTAAATTTGCTGACAGTTGGCAACACTGTATGCTTCTATACTATGGGCTATATGTGCTATAATGCTTCTATACTACGGGCTATATGTGCTATATGCTTCTATACTATGGGTTACAGATCTGATTTCAGATGTGGAAATACGGGACAACATGGGAACTAGCGACCACAGGATTATTACATTCAGCATAAATCATAGGAAAAGAAGGCACAAGGGGAGTACAAGAACACTAAATTTCAAAAGAGCCAACTTTTCTAGACTGGGCTCAATGCTGCAGAATATTAAGTGAGACCAAATCCTTGAAGCATTGAACACGGAGGAAAAATGGGAGTGCTTTAGGAACATATTAAATAAAAGTATCACTGAGTGCATTCCAAGGGGTAATAAATATAGATAAATAATTAAAGAATTAAAATAAAAGAATAAATATAATAAGAACAAGGGTTAAACCTGGGTGACTGAACCAAAACGTAAAATGTCATATTAAGGACAAAAAATGGCCTTTAAAAAAGGAAAAAGCGGGGGCATTGTCAGAATTCCAACACTACAAGGAATGCAATAAGAAGTGTAAGAATGCAATCAGGGCGGCTAAAGAAAAGACTATGAGAGTCACATTGCGGAGGAGAGTAAAAAAGATCCCAAGAATTTTTTTCAAATATATTAAGGGGTCCGGTGTGTCCCTGTTTTCCGTTTCAGGGACGAATCAGGGCCGAATTTTTGATGCACAGGACTCCTGTGCAAGCCACTCCGCAGCCCCACAGAGATATGTGAACCAGCTCCATAGAGAGCCGGTCCAAATCTCCTGTCATGCGAATTGGATGCGGGGAAAGCCACATCCAATTCGCACTAGTGAGAACCCAGCCTAACAGTAAAATGGTGAAGTCAGAACACATAGGCTCCGTAAAGGACAAGGAAGGGAAGATGGTTACAGATGACAAGGAGAAGGCAGCTGTACAAAATGTTTTCTTCACCTCAGCCTTCACACAGGAAAAGGATGGATATAAAAACCACAACTGTATTGTTAGTAACACGTCACAGGATCTACCCTAGTGGCTACTAGAGGCCGGAGTCCGAAAAACGACTGGAGAAGCTTAATATAAATAAATCTCCAGGACCAGATGGCTTACACCCAAGAGTCCCTAAAGAACTCAGTCAGGTTATAGCCAGATTGCTATTCCTAATCTCTATGGACAGCATAATGACATGATTGGTACCAGCTGATTGGCGAAAAGCCCATGTGGTACCAACATTCAAAAAAGTACAGAGATATATTGCTGGAAACTACAGACCAGTCAGTCTAACATTGGTAGTATGTAAACTATTTGAGGTGATGATGAGGGACCATATCCAAGAATTTTCTGATGCAAAAAGTATCATTCGCAGTAATCAGCATGGGTTTACATAAGGTGGCTCTTGCCAAACCGACCTATTAATATTCTACGAGGAAATGAACTGCCATCTGGACAAGGTTAGGCCGGTGGATGTCGTGTATCTAGATTTTGCAAAAGCATTTGGTACAGTCCCCCACAAAACGCTTAATCTACAAAGTGAGGTTGGTGGGTATAGACCACGGGGCTTGTTCTTGGATAGAAAACTGGCTGTGGGGGCGAGTCCAAAGGGTGGTGAGAAATAACACATACTCAGTATGGTCTAGAATGTTTAGTGGGGTACCCCAAGGCTCAGTCCTGGGACCAATTTTGTTTAATTTATTTATAAATGATATAGAGTATGGGATAAATGGCTCAATCTCAGTGTTTGCTGACGGCACAAAAATAAGCAGGGCAATAACATCACAGTAGAATATAGAAATTTTACAAGAGGACCTGAATAAATTAATGGATTGGGCAACTAGATGGCAAATGAAGTTTAACATTGGTAAATGTAAGGCAATGCAATGGGGGGGTAAAAATATAAATGCAAGTTACTCATTATGGAGGAGAACCCTTAGGGCATTCCAGGATGGAAAAGGATCTAGGGGTCCTAGTAAAAGACAGACTGAGAAATAGCATGCAGTGTCGTAACCGTAATCCAGTCTCCAGGGTTGAAGGAGAGCAGTCCCTCTCCGGGCAGGCCCATCAACCCTGGAGACTGGATCACGGTTATGTTGGATGCCAGTATCTAGGGTTGGAGCCTCATTGTCTAGACTTGAGGGCTCAGGGAACATGGCTTCCTCTTCTGCCGTGTTCCTCAAATCTCCTGGAACTGAGTTTGGCCAGGGAAGCACTCAGGTCATTTTTGCCCATCATTTGGGGCAAGAGGGTCAGGCTCCTGATGTACAATGTGACGGCAGTGTCGTATGTATTGAGGCAAGGGGGCATGAGGAGTTGCAGCTTCTCCAGGTCACAGCGGAGATTTTTTTATGTTTGCCGAAGCCCATTTGCAGGACCTGTCTAAGGGGTCCTCAGAACTCTCTGGTGGATAAGTTGGCGGTCAGATTCTCGCTCCACACGGAGTGGATGCTGAATCCAAAGTATTTGTCAAAGGTGTTCACTCAGTGGGAAGTACCCAGTATAGATTTAATGGCAACTCCATTCAACTGCCAGGTACCTCTATTTTTCTCCTGCTACTCCTGTCCACAAGTTCTAGCCCAGGATGCCCTGTCTCAGAGTTGGAACTTCAGGCAGGTCTACCTGTTTCCACCAAAAGCTCTAATTCTCAAATCATTGATCAAGATAATGGAGGAAGAAGTGTCTGCAATCGTGATCATTGCGTTCTGGCCGAGGAGGCCATGGTTTCCCCTTCGAAATCACCTGGTGGCATGCCCTTTGATCAGGTTGCCTCAAGCCCGAGATTTACTCCTTCTCAATGATCAGACTTACCCTAACCCAGCCTGTCTAGCCTTAACTGCATGGAATTTGAAAGGAACAAACTGCAAGGTCTGACTCTCTCAGAGTCAGTAATGTCCACCCTCCTGTCTGCTAGGAAGTTTTCTACCAAGACAACTTAGTATAGAATAGGGCAGAAGTTGGAAGCCTTTTCTGTTCAACGTGGATTTGCCTTTTGCTCCCCCACGGTGGATAATGTGCTGAACTTTTTACAAACCAGGCTGGACACAGGGTTGAGCTACAACACCCTTAAGGTTCAGGTGTAGGCACATTCGGCTCTTACAGATTCATTGTGGTATAAGGAGTCTCTGGTGATCCGATTTCTCAAAGCAGCAATCAAGGTTTGCCCTCCTATATGTCCTTTCTTCCCAAAGTGGGATCTGCCATTACTTTTTTTTCTTTTATTATTATTTTTATTGCAGGTTTCGCAGTTAACAATACATAGCAGAGCCTATTGGGCATACCCAGATCTGCCATTACTCTTGAGAGGATTTTTGAAGTCACCCTTTTTCTCAGATTTGAATAGTCCATTATAGTATCCCACTCTAAAGACAGTATTTCTCACGGCCATAGTCTCAGTAAGGCGGGTCTCCAACATTGCGCTATTCTGCTGCAAAGCGCCATACTGTACCTTCCTTCCGGAGTGTGGTGTTGAGGCCTTCTCCAAGTTTTCTACCCAAGGTGTCGTCAGAATTCCATTTTAAATGGGAATCTGTTCTTCCATCCTTTAGACCCTCCCCAGTGGGAGAACCTGGTCTGGAGGGATTAGACCTTAAGTTGATACTTCAATCATTGATACTTCAGGACGGATGCTCTCTTTGTGTTTCCACAAAGTCCCAGGAAGGGCGTTGCAGGCCCCTCCAAGAGTCCTTTAACCATGTATAGTGAAGACAATCCAGCCATCCTACTCCATGCAAGGCCTCTCCCCCCTCAGGAGATCCTGGCACATTCCACAAAGGCGGTTTCGTCCTCCTGGACAGCTTGGTCTAAGGTGTCAGCTGACGTGGTCTGTAAGGCGGCGAATGCTGACGTTCTCAGAATATTTTCATTAAACACTATAAACTGGATGTGAGGTTATCTCAATATGGCCTAATGGGAGCTTCGGTTTTGGTCTGTCGCAGGCTATGTGTAAGAACACCTCCACTAGGTACTGCTGTCCTTTTATACTATTCAGGAATGTCCTATGAGGGTCAAGGGGGCTGAAACACAGTCAGCTGGCATGAGGCAGAGCCAGGAAAGAAAAGTGACAGTGAGTATTGATATCAATTTTCCATTATCCCTCCACCTGGCACAGCAAACAAACAACAGAGCAAGTAACCCCAGGAGAATTGCTCTGTCAGAGATTCTGTTAGACCCAGGCATGAGGTAGAAGACAGAAGGGGAACACAGCTCAGGAAAGTGACCAGGGTATTCTAGGCTGATATCACCCAGTCCTTGTCCTTGAGCAGTATGGGTGGAGGAATGTATTTAGTGTTAATGACCCACCTGTGCTGATCTCTGTAGGAGTGTCCTCCTCTATAAATGTCCCCGTTATTCCATCCTCCTCCATAGACTGCTGATCATCCCTCTCACACCTCTCTTCTTCTTCTGCTTTAACCTCAAATTCTGAATCGATTGGATCTCCATTCTAAACCAAGAAAATGAGAGAATAAATAATCAGTAAAATATAAGATTTATTATTATGACATCACATTAAAAAAATCCACACATTGTCTCCATAAATCTGTGTTTTATAAGCTCTGTCCCACCAACCTTGTAACAGTGAGGGATGGAGTGCTCTTCCCATTTGGAATCCTGGGAATACAGGAGATGGAAACATCTCTCTGGTGGGTTCCTGGTATTAGGTGGCTCCATCATATCCTTGTGTCCTTCTGAAAACTCCTCCATCACTCCATACTCCTCATCCTCCTCTTTATACTCTTCTTTAACAACAATATTATCATCCCTGCGGTTTCCACTCTGAATATATAATAAAACATTCATTGTAACAAACATGCTGTGTATAAATCAGAACTACCAATAATTGTCAATCATCTACCTGATGATGGTGAGGGATGGTGTGACCTTCCTGTGTGGAATCCCGGGAATACAGAGGACGGGGACATCTCTCTGGTGGGTTCCCATTACTGGATCCATCTGTAGGAAACACACACACTGACTGAATACATTGTTTCTATGTGTTTATCAGATGATGGGGGATCTAGGTGGACCCTCCGTACTGCTCTCTCCTTTACAATAAAGTCTCCTCTTACCCGGTGATGTGAGGGGCGGCCGATTGTCCATCATGACGTCCTTGTAGAGATCCTTGTGTCCTTCTAAATACTCCCACTCCTCCATGGAGAAATAGACAGTGACATCCTGACACCTTATAGGAACCTGACACACACAATGATACAGTCACCATCCAGACACATCCCTTGTCTGTTACTGGATAATGTCCCAGAATTCCCAGCACCGCTCACCTCTCCTGTCAGCAGCTCCATCATCTTCTTGGTGACTTCTAGAATCTTCTGCATGTTGTGTCTCTCAGGTTTTAGGGAGTCACATGGAGGCACTGTGATGGTCATATGATCTCCTGACTTCACAAGAGGAAATTTCTATATTGAGGAACCAATAGGAATATCATGTTAGAATCCCAGAATCCCCCTCACCTCTACAGTCAGGTCTGCGTTTTATTTATGAAAATAAGAGTGAAGTCATGTGACCTCCCAGAATCCTCCTCACCTCTCCGGTCAGGTCTGTGTTTTATTAATAGAGATAAGAGTGATGTCATGTGACCTCCCAGAATCCTCCTCACCTCTCCGCTCAGGTCTGTGTTTTATTAATAGAGATAAGAGTGATGTCATGTGACCTCCCAGAATCCTCCTCACCTCTCCAGTCAGCAGGTAGATGATCTCCAGGGTGAGGTTTAGTATCTTCTCAGTCATGTGACTCCGGTCCTCCTCCATCCTCATTGGTGCCGTCATTTGATCTATACAGGTCTCCTTGTAGACGGATAACTTTGCTAAATGAAAGTAAGAATTATTTGGATGGTGTTGTCACACAATAATAGTATGTGGATGTGAGGGGGGTCATAGGAGGGTTGCTGTACATTTATGATCTACTGCCCCCATGGGAACACATTTAATCTGGACTATTTAGTGCTACAATTTTGAGTTCTTGGTCTGCCGGATCAGATATTCCCTTTTCTCTGTTGGGTTTTTTTCCTTTCAGAACTGGTTTTCAGCTAAAAGAGAACTCCTCTAAGAACAAGTGCAGGAATGCCCTTCTTCATCTTACTGGATATTCCAGAACAAATGCCCTGACCAGCGAGACAATAAGGTGGTTAAGATTGCCAGTTCTGTAAGGTCTGCAAAATAAGTACAAGTGGGGTGGGAGGGTCATCACAGACCCAGAGGCCCCCGCTGTCCCTCAGAGTCCCAGAAGCCCTCTATTCCTCAGAGCCCTACAGCCTGACTACCCTCTCAAGGGTCCCAGAGTCCTTCAACTACATTAACCCTTTAGAGTCCCCTAAAGTCTTTCAGCTTTAATAAACCTTCACAGCCCCACAGCTCCTCTACTTCCCTCAGTATTTTCTTCCCTCTGACACCAATGATGGAACATATTATTCACGGCAGGCTGGGGAATGTTTTCTTCCTCCTGACCAGCAATGTAAGGGGCTCTATGCTCCATACTCCTGACCCCTGCACTCCATCATTGTGTTGGCTGCATAGTGTAATGATTGCCCATTCACTGCCTGTGTATAATAATTGCCCTTTGTAGGCCATGTATGGTCAGGATGGTCGTTGTCTTGTCTATTTATTGTCAGTGATGTTTGTTTAGAGGGCCTTATTACTAGAATTTATCTCCAAAATGAAGAGAATGTTCTGACCCCATAAGTGGGGACGTTTTCTGCCCCTGAAGGGGATAATCTAGGTTTCCACACTATATATGTGTGTATCATCATCTGCTGGAGATAAAAGACATCACAGTGACTATGGAGGAAGAGGACGGACATGACGGGGGGTTACTGGGTGTAAATAGAAAATAAGATCTTATTACCTCCTCTGCTGCCAGTTTCAGCAATGTCTCCTCTCTACTTCCTGCCTACTTACCTCTCACCTGGAACTTCCTGTCTATACCTGACATCACTTCCTGTCTGTATTCCATAGAGACTTCTTGTTTGGGTAGAAGAGAGATCACCACCTTGTGGAGCTCAGAGGAACTGCAGCCCTAAGAAACATCTCGTATTGTGAACACGGCCTTGTGCTGTGTCTATTTACTGTACAGCCATAACATTGACTACTGACAGGTGAAGCAAATAACATTCGAGATCTCATTACAATGGCATCTGGAAGTGGGTGGGATATATTAGGCAGCAAGTGAGCATGCTGTCCCCGAAGTTTGTTGTGCCCCAACTGTCCCTGATTTCGAGGGACTGTCCCTGATTTGGAGCAATGTCCCTCTGGGCACAGTTGGTTGCATATGATGTCCACAGTTGGCTGCATATGATGGCACAGCGGCTGCAATTTATGTTTTTGTTTCAGTATTTTTCAGTTCGTTTGTGCCCCCCCCCCCCCCCCCAAAAAAAAACCTAGGAGCACCAGCCACCACTGAAAAGACCAGTAAGCCACCTCTCCCCCAAAAGTGAGGCTCTCTGCTGACTAAGTGGTTGAGGACTCTTTCTCTCTCTTCAATTCTTTCTGGACTCCAAGCCAGGACTTGCAGGAGTAAACCCTTTGAAGTTAAACACTGACTTTTGAATCACAGTCCTCTTTCATTCAGCTAGCCCTTGAATGGGACTGTTTAGGCTCTCACAATGCAGACAAGATAATCCCACTTGTAGAATTATTCATAGATATTTGCTATCAAATGAAGATAGCCCTTTAAGGGGATTGTTTAAACTCTTGCAATGCAGACAAGATTGTTCTACTTGTAGAATCATCTCCAGCTATTTATTTTAAACTCTTGCAATGCAGACCAGATTGTCCCATTTGTCAGAATTGTTCTTTAGGATAGAATATTCTTCATCACAACCTCCATTGCCTTGGAAGATAGGCAAGGATTAAAGCAGGCTCCCAAGCTGCAACTGCAGACAGATATACCCCTTAGGGACAAGTCCAACACGAGGCTACACCCCATAAGGACACACCCAATCGTCCTGATTGAGTATACCCCTGAAGGACACAGCATCCTCCAATGACAACTTCAAGTATACGGTAGACATGTGCGATTAGTTCCGTATGAATTTCCGAAAATGCGTACATTCGTCAGGATCCGAAATACGAATTTTTATGCATACGAATTTTGTACAAAATTTCGTTTATGAACTTCGGATAAATTGATCATAACGAACTTTCGTTATTGTTACGAAAAGTTAACGAAACTAAAAGTTAAAAACCCCAGGAAGTCAGCACAGCGCAGGGATGGTGGGAGCCCCTCATAATGATAAATTCATCATAACGGACTTTCGTTATTGTTACGAAAATTTTACGAACCTAACGAAAATTCGTATTTCCTACGAATCCGAATTGAATTTTGGACACGAATTACGAATTAATTTTAATACGAAACGGAACAAAACAAATTTATTGATGGCGCACATGTCTAGTATACGGCTAAGCTGATGAAGGCCACATCAACCAAGCAGGCGACTCATTATGCTGGAAAACCTCTTCTGCATAACTGCTTTAATCTGATATCCTGCAGTGCAGGTAAAAGTGTCCTAGTTGGGTTTTGAACTTGAGCAACCCAGTACTACAAGGTGCTGACCACTAAGACATTCTGCTGCTCTGTCCTGTCCAATTTGCACCCCTCTTCAAGAATGAGCTTCTAGCTTAAACATCATAAGAAAAAAAGCAATGCATTCCTTTGGAAGTGCTAAAATACTTGCATTGCAGGTACCTCTGCCATTTTAGGCATCCAAGCATCCTTACAAAAGGATTTTGGACTTTTAGGAATGATTTGAAGAGGGTTAAATTGGCCCGTTGACTGGTTCTGCACGTAAAAGCTTGAAGTTGTCAGATAAGAGAACCCTTGCACAGGGTAGAATTGTAACAGACTTGACTACCCATGGTAACCTATCGATTGCTGTCATCCTGCTCCCTGGATGCCTAAACAAGGCAGGAAATTCATACAGGGTTTTACCAGCCAAAGCATGAGCAGCAAAGGCCCAGTTTACTGTGTGCATAAAACATGTAGATCTGGAGACACTTAATAGCAAGTGCCCTTTAGTCAGTTTTCCATACACCAGCTTTAAGAGGCTTGCAGAAGGAACATTATCAGTAAGGAAGACACAGCCCCCCTCCAGCTACTGTATTATATATATATATACACATACATAATTTAAAACGTCTATTCCTAATCAATATAATTGTGTTTAAAATATTGATGCATTAGAAATGTATACTCATCCAATGGCATTACCAGATCTCCTAACATTACAAATATATATATATATATATACATTGGAAATATCACATGGCATGTGACAAAGAAGGGGTCCTGTGTGGCTCAGAAACTTTGCAATCTGCTGTAACGATATGATCGCTGATTAAAGCACTGGACCTACTCTGGAGATCCTCCTTGGTGTGCTGGTGACATTTGTTTTCCTTCATTCACAACAGGACACCCTCAGACCTCACTCCATCACAATCCATACACACCTCATATGCTTATCATCATGCCTCATCATTTGACACATTGAGGACGCCTGGAACGGAGCTCCACCTTGATAAGACACCATTTTGGGAAAGGCAGCCATCTTGGGGACTCTGGTAATGGCCATTGTAAGCCAGCCGCCATTTTGGAAGGGTAATTATGTTACATCGATCTTTCCTAAGTTATTGATTAATTGAGAATACTTATTATTGCTTTTTTGTGATATTTTGATTATTATTCCCCCGATATAATAATCATTTCGGATTTTTCTTTAACTTTATTTTTGTTTTTCCAATTTTTTCATCTTTTGTGTGGCGCTATAGTAGCATACCATTTGTTTTATTTTACATAGTTTAACTCTAATGCCCCGTACACACGGTCGGATTTTCTGACGGAAAATGTCTGATGGAACCTTGTTGTCGGAAATTCCGACCGTGTGTAGGCTCCATCACACATTTTCCATTGGATTTTCCGACACACAAAGTTTGAGAGCAGGCTATAAAATTTTCCGACAACAAAATCCGTTGTTGGAAATTCCGATCGTGTGTACACAAATCCGACGCACAAAGAGCCACGCATGCTCAGAATAAATAAAGAGATGAAAGCTATTGGCTACTGCCCCGTTTCTTGTCCCGACGTACGCGTTTTACGTCACCGCGTTCAGAATGATCGGATTTTCCGACAACTTTGTGTGACCGTGTGTATGCAAGACAAGTTTGAGCCAACATCCGTCGGAAAAAATCCTAGGATTTTGTTGTCGGAATGTCCGATCAATGTCCGACCGTGTGTACGGGGCATTACTCTTCCTGCAGGAGAGTAGCTGTTGTTAGGCAGGGCCATCTTTAAGGCAGGGCAAAAGGGGCATCTGCCCTGGGCCCCATCATTGTTGTGGGGCCCAAAGCAGCTGCCTCATACTTGCCAACTATCCCAGTTCAAATTCCTTTGTCCCTTGAAGTTTCAGTCCCATGCTGTGTCCCCATATCTCAGTGTGAAGTTCTGTTAATAATGCTGCTCAGCTCTGCCTATTGCTGTGCAGCAATTATAGCGGCAGCATTAATATGTAACTAGCCGTGGACCAACTGCATTGATATGTAAATAGAGGCGACATTCATATGTATATAATGCCCCCCTGAGGTCATATCCACCATCACTTCTGCTGAATACTGCCCACTGGGGAGGTAAAGGGACATGCTTGAAAGTCCTGCCTACATCTGTGGTCATGAAGCCTAACATCAGCCTGTTCTGCAAAGGCAAGCAAATTGGAGGGGGAACCTTTTTTCAAAATAACATGGTGCCACAGCACCGTGAATTGTGGTGCATGTAAAGACGCACATCTCAGTAGATGCGTGAGGGTGTCATTAACAAATAATGGCACTGCCGTGTATCTGCTAAAGGGCAGCATGTTTCTGTGATGTCAGGAAGCGATTTTGCATGTGTTCCCAACCCACACAAATGTGTAAGCAGGCTAAATGTCTCAGTTACATTGTGGTCAGTGTAAATCTTCTCATTAAATTGGCAAAGCTCCCAACTGTCCCTGATTTCGAGGGACTGTCCCTGATTTGGAGAAATGTCCCTCTGTCCCTCATCTCTCCTCATTTGTCCCTCATTTTGGTCTGATCTATATAGTTGTATATAAAATGCACTTTTTATCTATCAAAAAGTGTTTTCAGCGCTAAACCTTTCATCTGATTTCTAAATTGCTGAATTTGTAAATTCCTAAAGCCAATATAAAGGAATAGTAGTGCTAAAAAAGTACTTGTGGGTTTAACCAATCTTGTTTTTTTGTACAATTCTCCTTTAAGGGGGCGTGGCAGGGGGTGTGTCCCATGCCTGCATACTTTTGCTGATAGGTGTCCCTCATTCCCATCTCAAAAAGTTGGGAGGTATGCATTGGGGCTTGGTGTACAATCCTTTGATTCACACTAGTGGCCAGTGTGAAGGTCCCTTTTACATTGGTGGTCAGTGTAAATCTCTCCTTACATTAGTGGTTCCTGTGAATGTTCCTATTACATTAGTGGTCAGTGCAAATCCCCATTACTTTAGTGGTCAGTATAAATCCCCATTACATTAGTGGTCAATATGAATCCCCATTACATTGGAGTTTTCTGTCTATTGATGGGTCCCCTCACCTCCCCAGGCTATTGTGTGCAGGCAGTGAGGAGATGATGTGCTGTAACCTTTAGCAACCAGTGAGTGGTAATGATGTGCACTAACCTCCTGCAACCAATTATTGAGCGGTAGGATATGCAGTAACCTCTAGCAACCAATTAGTAAGCAGTAATAATGTGCAGTAAGCTCTAGCAACCAATTGGTGAGTGGTAAGAATGTCCAGTAACCTCTAGCAACCAGTGAGCAGTATTGATGTACAGTAATCTCTAGAAACCATCAACAAGCAGAAGTCATGTGCTGTAACCTCTAGCAAATAAGTGAGCCATGTGTGCTGTAACCTCCAGCAGCAAGTCAGTGAGCGGTAATGATACACTGTAACCTCTGGCAACCAAACACAATCACTGCCTGATCTGATTCAGTAAACTGATTTTGAGTCTAGCTGTTATTTATTGTAGACTCGGAGCAGGTGGAGAGCGAAATTACATGGGGGGGCCCCAAGAAAATGTTTGCCCAAGGTTCAATCAATATTAAAGACCTGCTGTTAGGCTGCGTAAATTATAGACCTTTGGCTGATAGTTTATATATATATACCGTATTTATCGGCATATAACACGCACCCCAAGTTTAGGAGGGAATTTTAAGGAAAAAAACTTTTAGGAGGGAAGTTTAAGGAAAAAAACTTACATTTAAATGCCCATCAATGCAGCCTCATCAGTGTCCATCTGCAGCCTTGTCAGTGTCCATCTGTAGCTTTGTCCCCAATTGCAGCCTTGTCAGTGTCCATCAGTAGTCTGCAGCCGATTGCAGCCTTGCCCTGTGTCGTTTGCAGACATCTGGCGTTTAAAAATGGCGCCGCCTCTCTCGGCCATTCTCGGCGGCTCACGTGGGACTACGAGAGCCGCCGGGAATGGGCGAAAGCCACCGAGAATGGGCGAAAGCTGCCGAGAGTGGCCGAAAGCCGTCGAGAATGGACGAAAGCCGCAGAGAACGGCCGAAACCCGCCAAAAGGCTCACAATCGGGGGGGATCGGAGTATAACACGCACCCACGATTTTCCCCTGATTTTAAGGGGAAAAAAGTGTGTGTTATACGCCGATAAATACGGTATACACACACACATATATATATATATACATACATATGGTTTTTGTGTACACGGGGAGAAATTAATCCTTTCACATTGTATAGCAAAACCTATTAGCGATGTGTTACAAATAATTTTGTATTTTATGTAAGATTTTATGTCCATCCATAATCAAACTATTTATTGTGAATACATATCTAGTGAATAAATATTCCATATTAAGTCTGTATTCATATTGTTTGATGTTTGTTTTTAAAAAAGAAATCCGATTGGTAAAACTACTCATTATTATCGTTTAGGCAATTCCGGACGTCAAATTAGTCACATTAGGTGATATCCCCAACATCATGAAACTTTGCATATTTGTTGGGATGTATCAACCCCAGACTAACCTCTCTAACACTCATTCCTCTACCACACCTTCTAACTATAACTCAGCTACCTACCTCTGGAGCCTTGACCTCCCAATCTCCACCCTCCTCTATACTGACCCCAGCCAGCACCTGACAGGTAGGGGCCATACTCTTATCCAGGTTGTTGATGGTCCACAATGTTGCCAGTTGATTCTTTAGATCCAGGATGTTCCAAATAAGCAACTTACCTACACAGCAGCATTTACCCTCGTATTGGTTGTTCAAGGTAGGTATACATGGAGCAGGATGTGGTCTCTTTTTAAGTATTTTGTTTATTCTATTCTGAGAACAATTTGTTTGCCCTAAACTGTCTGAGAATGAGAATGTAATAAGAACTCCTCAGTAAAAAAGGAGGCGGGGGGGGGGGGGAGAAAGGCGCCAGGCATGAATAGTGTAGCACAGTTTATTAAAAACAATAATATAAACATTAATGGCACTCAAGGAGTGGTTGGGGTGACAGTGGGCGGCCAAAGATGGGAGCCACCGGGACAGTGCAACGGGAGCCACCGTCTGTATCTGGGATTGGAGAGTGTTCAAGCCATCCTGGGGAAGCCTGCGGAGCGAGGTGTCCATCCAGTGGGAGCCAGAGCCGAACAGACCAGAGTCGCCAAGATGAAAAGTCCAGAGCTGAAAACGTCCATCCAGGGAGAAGGTCTCCAGCTGGTGTAGTTCTCACAATGCTCCTGGGACACGGCTGATGGAACAGTTCTTCGTGTGTGCTGTTATCATTATGATCACTCTATATCCCGTTTTCAGCAGAGAGCAGGCTGAAGTCCGCTTTCTGCTGACATCACAGAAGTCAGTCCAGGCTCCGCATCATCATGACCACAGAGTCGGGATCCGCCAGAACATAGAACCTAATATTCAAAGCGGGTCCTACAGGGGGGCACCACATTAAAAATGCCCATGCTCTGGGCTTATAGGCAAGGAGGTATCAAAAAATAGAAGGGGGGGTATGGGCACTTGTCAGGGGAACATGTAGCAGTGCAAAAGGTGACATTATTGCCCAGATCTGGCCAGACCATGGTGAAACCTGCCTTATTCCTCTCCCATTTTATCATGTGGCCAGTAATTTCCAACCACATAAGTGAATGGACCGGGTGACGTCAGTGGTTGGTAAGGAAGCAGTGGATTCAAGCAGCTTCTGTTACAGTTGGAAGCTGTCATGCTCATCCACGTTAAATGCCTTGAACGTTCCTCCCTACTAGTGACTATATGACTGGCATGGTTCTAATACTCTACTCTATACACTGAGCTGTATATGACATTCTTCTGACCACTGCTTAGTATGGACTGGGGGGACCCCATGCCATTTTTTTAAAATAATTTTTTTACTGGCAAATGTTTTTTTTTTATTCAGCTGTCAGCGTGGAAGTCCATTGACAGCTGATGACTCATTGGCTGTTAAAAACACTGTGGATGGCTTCCTGGCTCTGCTCCTTAACCACTTCCCGCCTGCCCTATAGCAAAATGACGGCTGAGAAGTGGTTTCATTATTCTCACTGGGCGTCAAATGACGTCCAGCAGGATAAGCCGCGATCGTGCGAGAGTTTGCACTGATGATCAGTGCAGACCCCCCCCTGTCAGGAGAGCAGACGATCAGCTCTCCTCTACTCGCGTCTGTCAGTGTGAGTAGAAGATACACAGCTTTTCCTGTTTACACTGTGATCAGCTGTGATTGGACACAGTTGATCCCGTGGTAAAGAGCCTCCGTCAGAGGCTCTTTACCTCGATCGGAGATGCGGTGTGTCAGACTGACACACCACGCCAGCCCCCCCGAGGATGCCCACCCGGGGTCACCAGGGATGCCCACCCATGGCCTGCAGGGATGGCCACCAGGGAACCCCACCCATGACCACCAAGTAAGCCCACTAGAGCCCACCAGGGATGGCAATCATTGCCCATTAGGGATGGCACTATTTGCACATCAGTGATGCCTGCCAGCGCCTCTGATAAGTTCTGCCTATCAGTGCTGCCTATACGTGCCCTCCAGTGCCACCTATCAATGCCACCTATGAGTGCCCATCAGTGCCACCTATCAGTGCTGCTCATCAGTGCCCTTCGGTGCTGCATATAAGTGCCACCTCATCAGTGCCAATCAGTACTGCCTGTCATTGAAGGAGAAAACATACTTATTTACAAAGTTTTGTAACAGAAAAAAAAAAATTCAAAATTTTCGGTCATTTTTTACTTGTAGCACAAAAAATAAAACCCTCAGAGGTGATCAAATACCACCAAAAGAAAGCTCTATTTGTGGGGAGGAAAAAAGATACAAAAGTTGTTTGGGTACAGCGTCGCACGACTGCGCAATTATCATTCAAAGTATGATAGCGCTGAAAGCTGAAAATTGGTCTGAGCTGGAACCAGCTTTTACTGCACCCAGATTGGGCAAAGCATTGCTCAATCAGGGAGCAGAATGCATTATGAAACTTGCAGGGCATTGCAGGGCGTTCAGCGGGCCGAACACCCGCTGAACGTCCTGAACATTCGAGTGTTCCCGCACAGGGAAAAACAGCCAATGTTTGGCCCAAACTTATGCTTGGACCAAAATGTTCGCCCAACCTTAGCTCTCACCTAGTTTATCTCCGAGTTCTCCTTCCCTCCTGTTGGGGGATGGGAGAAGGATGGACTGAAAACAGAGACATGCTTCGGGGTGACCACTGTTAAGTAGAGCCTTAAAATGAAGGACATCAATTTTAGAATTTCTTACTTGTCTGCGTAAAGTTTGCCGATGAAGATATATCAGGTCTTTTAGCTCTTAAACCCGCTATATCATTATCAGTAAACCTAAGACAGACAATAAAGACATTCTGAGGGTGACATCCTTTATTTCAAGGATCTACTTATCTCTCTATACCCCAAAATATACTCAGCCAACGAAAAGCCAACACGGTACAACACTTCATCCATGTCTTTGGTGATCTCTGATCCCCTTATGAACTGTTTCTTACATGATGAAGATCAGCCATGGAGTATATCTGAGGTGTATATCAGGGTGTGCTTCTTCCCCACATGAGAGCTGTGATGTCCAGCAACATTCATATAGAAGACATTTCCTGGAACTCAAGGCACTAATACACCTCGAGGGTTGTGTGGGATCCCTGATGTACAGGAAGACACGACTTCAGAGAGGAACATTCCCCTCACTAAGGAGAGGAAAGTGGCTTCTCCCCGGTGTGACATTTCTGATGTCTGTAAAGACTGAACTTCTGTGAAAAACATTTCCCGCACTCAGCACAGGAATATGGCTTCTGCCCCGTGTGAGATCCCCGATGTTTGTAAAGACCGGACTTGTTTGAAAAACATTTCTCGCACTCAGGACAGGAATATGGCTTCTCACCTGTGTGAGATCTCTGATGTGTGTAAAGATTGGCAGTCTGTGAAAAACATTTCCCGCACTGAGGACAGGAATATGGCTTCTCCCCTTTGTGGGATCTCTGATGCGTGTGAAGAATGGATTTCCTTGAAAAACATTTCCCACACTCAGAACAGGAAAATGGCTTTTCCCCCGTGTGAGATCTCTGATGTGTGTAAAGATTGGATGTCTTTGAAAAACATTTCCCGCAATCAGGACAGGAATACATCTTCTCCCCCATGTGAGATCTCTGATGTGTGCTAAGACTGGACTTCTCTGAAAAACATTTCCCACACTCAGGACAGAAATATCGCTTCACCCCCGTGTGCAGTCTTTGATGTTTGTAAAGATTTGACTTATGTGAAAAACATTTCCCACACTCAGGACATAAATATGGTTTTTCCCCAGTGTGAGTTCTTTTATGCATATTAAGACGAGATATAAACCGGAAACATTTCCCGCACTCAGCACAGGAAAAGCTCTTCTCTGTTGGAAGGACGGCACCGTCCCTCACAGTCTGAGGTTCCTCAGGATAAGAGGAATACGATGGTCCATCTACACTGTGTGGTGCCGGATGGACATTTGAGGTAGTCGGGTTTTCTCCTGGACTATACTGTGTGATGTCCTCATCTTCTACTTTACAGTCTGGAGACAAAGTGAGACAATCCTCTGAGGTTTTCCTCATCTCCCGTCCATCTACTAAAATAGAAATACAAAGATTATTACTAGACATGAGCAGATTGGTTCCCCTAAACCAGTACTGCACTTCCTTATTTATTTAGTCCATGATTTAGTCATGAAGAACAGCGCGGCTGAGCCCCACCAGAGGTCAGAGAGTGAGGATGGTGGGGGGGGGGGGGGTATGAGGCAATAACCAAGATGAAGACTGGACTGATCCTGAAGACCATCATCATTGGGTTATTGACTCCTCCCTCATATCGCATTCTGTTTAAGGTTCCAAAGTTTGGGGATATTATTACAACAGGTAAAAGTCTGTACTCCAATCAAGTCGTCACATCTAAAATATCCAGCTGGTAGAAAATGGGTGCAAAATACAGTGGGGATGGAAAGTATGCAGACCCCCTTAAATTTTTCACTCTTTGTTATATTGCAGCCAATTGCTGAAATCATTTAAGTTCATTTTTTTCCTCATCAGCACCCCATATTGACAGAAAAACACAGAATTGTTGACATTTTTGCAGATTTATTAAAAAAGAAAAACTGAAATATCACATGGTCCTAAGTATTCAGACCCTTTGCTGTGACACTCATATATATAACTCAGGTGCTGTCCATTTCTTCTGATCATCCTTGAGATGGTTCTACACCTTCATTTGAGTCCAGCTGTGTTTGATTATACTAATTGGACTTGATTAGGAAAGCCACACACCTGTCTATATAAGACCTTACAGCTCACAGTGTATGTCAGAGCAAATGAGAATCATGAGGTCAAAGGAACTGCCTGAAGAGCTCAGAGACAGAATTGTGGCAAGGCACAGATCTGGCCAAGGTTACTAAAAAATTTCTGCTGCACTTAAGGTTCCTAAGAGCACAGTGGCCTCCATAATCCTTAAATGGAAGACGTTTGGGATGACCAGAACCATTCCTAGAGCTGGCCGTCCAGCCAAACTGAGCTATCGGGGGAGAAGAGCCTTGGTGAGAGAGGTAAAGAAGAACCCAAAGATCACTGTGGCTGAGCTCCAGAGATGCAGTCGGGAAATGGGAGAAAGTTGTAGAAAGTCAACCATCACTGCAGCCCTCCACCAGTCGGGGCTTTATGGCAGAGTGGCCCGACGGAAGCCTCACCTCAGTGCAAGACACATGAAAGCCCGCATGGAGTTTGCTCAAAAAAACACCTGAAGGATTCCAAGATGGTGAGAAATAAGATTCTCTGGTCTGATGAGACCAAGATAGAACTTTTTGGCCTTAATTCTAAGCAGTATGTGTGGAGAAAACCAGCCACTGCTCATCACCTGTCCAATACAGTCCCAACAGTGAAGCATGGTGGTGGCAGCTTCATGCTGTGGGGGTGTTTTTCAGCTGCAGGGACAGGACGACTGGTTGCAATCAAGGGAAAGATGAATGCGGCCAAGTACAGGGATAACCTGGATGAAAACCTTCTTCAGAGTGCTCAGGACCTCAGACTGGGCCTAAGGTTTACCTTCCAACAAGACAATGACCCTAAGCACACAGCTAAAATAACAAAGGAGTGGCTTCACAACAACTCCGTGACTGTTCTTGAATGGCCCAGCCAGAGCCCTGACTTAAACCCAATTGAGCATCTCTGGAGAGACCTAAAAATGGCTGTCCACCAACGTTTACCATCCAACCTGACAGAACTGGAGAGGATCTGCAAGGAGGAATGGCAGAGGATCCCCAAATCCAGGTGTGAAAAACTTGTTGCATCTTTCCCAAAAAGACTCATGGCTGTACTAGGTCAAAAGGAGCTTCTACTAAATACTGAGCAAAGGGTCTGAATACTTAGGGCCATGTGATATTTCAGTTTTTCTTTTTTAATAAATCTGCAAAAATGTCAACAATTCTGTGTTTTTCTGTCAATATGGGGTGCTGTGTGTACATTAATGAGGAAAAAAAATGAACTTAAATGATTTTAGCAAATGGCTGCAATATAACAAAGAGTGAAAAATTTAAGGGGGTCTGAATACTTTCCGTCCCCACTGTAAATAAGGACTATGTAATGTACAACTTATTATATAGGATACAAGTTAGGACTAAACAGTATCAGAATTATGTAATATGCAACAGAGTATATAGTGCAGGGGTCAGGAGTATGTAATGCACAACATAGAGCAGGGTTGTAACTTGAAGCCTGTGGGCCCCAATGCAATGCATAACTCCAAGTTATTTAATATCTTTATTTATAGACATGTGCAAAACAAAAAAAAATGGTTTATTTTTATTTAGTTTAGATTCGTTATTTAACCAATTTCGTTAGATTAGTTAAATTTGTTTTCGGAATTAGTTTTGTTTATTCGTAATCAAATTCGACCTCATTGGAAAACATTTCAACCGAATTCGAAAAACATTTCAAAACACAATAAAAAACATTTCAACCACAATAATAAATATTTTAACTGCATTAGAAAATATTTCAACCATATTAGAAAACATTTCAGCCACATTAAAGTGGTTGTACACCCTGTACATCCATTTTTACCTACAGGTAAGCCTGTATTAAGGCTTACCTGTAGGTGCTTGAAATATCTCCTAAACCTCCACAGTTTAGGAGATATTTATGAAAGACCCGAGCGCCAATGTCATCGGCACATGCGCACTTTAGAAAGGGCATATAGTGCCCTTTCTAATAGGGAGCATGCCGTGACTGGCGGCTCCCGCACGCATGCGAGGGAGTGAGGTCACGCGACTCCGGACAGTCACAGAGCTGGAGTTCTCGGCCCGGAAGGAAACGGGGCGAAGATGGACGCTCCCTGCTAGTGGGGACAACGGTGACATTGCAGGCTTTGCCCAATCACGGCTTTTCCTCACTCGCATCTGAGAGACGCAAGTAGAGGAGAGCCAATCGGCTGCTCTCCTGACAGGGGGGGTCTGTGCTGATTGTTCATCAGCACAGCCCCCCCTCGGATGCCCACCCAGGAACACCAGGATGCGGCCAGGACCACCAGGGATGGCCACCACACTGGACCACCAGGTATGCCACCCTAGACCACCAGGGAAATGCCAATCAGTGCCCAGGCAGCTGCCAATCAGTGCCCATCCCCAATGCCTGCCAGTGCCATCAGTGATGCCTATCAATGCCATCTATCAGTGCCGCATATCAGTGCCACATATTAGTGCCCATCAGTGCTACCTATCAGTGCCACCCATTAATACCCATCAGTGCAACCTTTCAGTTCCCATCAGTGTCGCCTATCAGTGCCCATCAGTGCCACCCACGAGTGCCCATCAGTGCTGCATATCAGTGCCACCCATCAGTGCCCATCGTCAGTGCCACCTCATCGGTGCCGCCTTATCAGTGCCCATCAGTGAAGGATAAAATTTTGTAAATAAGTAAGTTTTCTAACAGAAACAAAAGAAAAACTTTTTTTTTTTCAAAATTTTAGGTCTTTTTTTCTATTTGTTTAGCAAAAAATAAAAAAAAGCAGAGGTGATCAAATACTACCAAAAGAAAGAAAAATTTGTGGGAACAAAATGATAAAAATTCTGTTTGGGTACAGTGTTGCATGACCGCGCAATTGTCATTTAAACAGCGACAGAGCTGAAAGCTGAAAATTGGCCTGGGCAGGAAGGGGGTGTAAGTGCCCTGTATTGAGGTAGTTAAACAGGTGTAGAGAAGAGAGGACTGCAGATAAACAGAAGGATTTGGTTCATCTCTGTGTATCACCTGTGGTAAGTCACTTCCCTGCGTATAAGTAAGGTTTACAACCACTTTAATGTTTACGTGAGACAAGTTGCAGAGGTCCCACCTCGCTGACTCCCATATCCTGAGACTGCACTCAGTGACTTGGGTCTGAGACTATACAGACATATCCCTCCACCCGGCACAGCCAGCAGACAATACAGTAACCCTGGGAGAATTGTTCTGTCAGAGATCTTGCTAGACCCGGGCATGGGGCGGAAGATGCAAAGTACATACCCCAGGTGCCTAGGTCTAGAAACGTCTATGGTAAACATCAACATTTTGCTTCCAGCTGAACCCCAGAATCTCCATAAATCCAGTCTAGATACATAAATTGTGTCTGCAGCACAGAGAAGGAAGATTATCCGAGAGAAATACAGGAATACAGGACAGGGAACACAGCTCAGGAAAGTGACCAGGATATTACAGGCTGATATCACCCGATCCCCACCCTACTCTAGACCAATCAGTGAGCAGTATGGGTGGAGGAATGTATTTAGTGTTAATGACCCACCTGTGCTGATCTCTGTAGAAGTGTCCTCCTCTAGAATTAGCCTCATTATTCCATCCTCCTCCATAGACTGCTGATCATCTCTCACATACCTCTCTTCTTCTTCTTTCACCTTAACTTTTAGATCTATCAGATCTTCACCCTAAATTAAGGAAATTAGAGTGAATATCATCTGTAAAATATAAGCTCACATAAAAAATCCACACATCATCTCTATGAGTTCATGTTCTAGATGCTCCGTCCCACCAACCTTGTGATGGTGAGGGATGGTGTGATCTTCCTGTGTGGAATCCCGGGAATACAGAGGACGGGGACATCTCTCTGGTGGGTTCCTGGTATTAGGTGGCTCCATCACATCCTTGTGTCCTTCTGAAAACTCCTCCATCACTCCATACTCCTCATCCTCCTCTTTACACTCTTCTTTGACAACAATATTATAATCCTCAAGGTTTCCACTCTGAATATATAATAAAACATTCATTGTAACAAACATGCTGTATATAAATCAGAACCACCAATAATTGTCAACCATCTACCTGATGATGGTGGGGGATGGTGTGATCTTCCTGTGTGGAATCCCGGGAATACAGAGGACGGGGACATCTCTCTGGTGGGTTCCCATTACTGGATCCATCTGTAGGAAACACACACACTGACTGAATACATTGTTTCTATGTGTTTATCAGATGATGGGGGATCTAGGTGGAGCCTCCGTACTGCTCTCTCCTTTACAATAAAGTCTCCTCTTACCCGGCGATGTGAGGGGCGGCTGATTGTCCATCATGACGTCCTTGTAGAGATCCTTGTGTCCTTCTAAATACTCCCACTCCTCCATGGAGAAATAGACAGTGACATCCTGACACCTTATAGGAACCTGACACACACAATGATACAGTCACCATCCAGACACATCCCTTGTCTGTTACTGGATAATGTCCCAGAATTCCCAGCACCGCTCACCTCTCCTCCATGATCTCTCTGGTGACTTCTAGAATCTTCTTTTTGTTTCTCTATTCTATCAGGGAGGGAGGTGGAGGCAATGTGATGGTCATATGATCTCCAGACTTCACAAGAGGAAAACTCTAGATCTGAACGCAAGATCCAGCAATGTCTCTTGTCCACTTACTCCTACGTGGAACTTCCTGTCTGTATTCCATAGAGACTTCCTGTCTGGGTAGAGGTGAGATCACCACCTTGTGGAGCTCAGAGGAACTGCAACCCAGAGTACCATCTCGTAGTGTGAACACGGCCTTGTGCTGTGTGTGTATGTACTGTATATCCTTATAGATGGGTCATCTCCACTCCCACCAAGGGGGATAGAAATATATTACTGCTCTGGGGGGAGACATTTTGGCCCCTTTGATTTTGCAGTAAAATTGATTGCAGATTTAGTCATGTAGAACATCTGTTATATGGATACGAAGAACCCCAGCCGAGAGTAACGGGTGGAAATGGCTCCTGATCCCCAGATTTGGGCAATTATGTCACCAATATAAATAGAATAAAACCCGCGCTATGTGTAACAACTCAAATACCTACAGAAATAACTTATACCGGACTGCTGCTGTAACAAAGGTAAGTATTCCCTTTATCAACTAGAAGAGCATTATGTGTCACAGCGCTGTCCTATTGTGTGTGCACATAAATCATCACAAATACACTAAAATATGTGGATACATTCATATATAAAGTGCTAGGGGCTCAAATAATATTCTCTGCAGATCTACTGCTTCCACTTTACACCTACTTCATTGATCTTGTGGTGTTTATCTATAAATTAAGTAAACTGTTCCATGTGCAAATTCATATACAACATAAATGGTTTGTGCTCACGATGCTGTTCCCTGCAGATCCACTGCAATATTAAATAAACTAAAAATCTGTGCAAATCCATGTAAACATACAATATTTTGTACTCAATATGATGTTCTCTGCAAGTCCACTGCTTCCACTTTGCATCTACTTCAATAAATGTGTTTTGCTCAAAAAAAGTCCACCAATCAATGAAAAGTTGATAAGGTGTAAAGTTCTCGGTGCTCCAAGCTGTGCCAGCTGTAGTGTAGCCACGCCTTCTTCCACCTCGCTCACTCCTGCTGCGCTGTCATCTCCCTCCTAGACTCCTCCTTCACACACGCTCAGAGCTCTGCCCCTTCATACATACTCAGAGCTCCGCCTCTTCATACACACTCAGAGCTCCGCCTCTTCATACACACTCAGAGCTCCGCCTCTTCATACACACTCAGAGCTCCGCCTCTTCATACATGCTCAGGGAGGAGAGGAAGGGGAATCCCACATCATATAACGCCTTTCATTAAAAGCAAATACTAAAAACTGCACTCACTGAAGAACAGATGTGATACAATGCTTGTATAACCAACATCTGTTCTTCAGTGAGTGCAGTTTTTAGTATTTGCTTTTAATAAAAGGCGTTACATGATGTGGGATTCCCCTTCCTCCCCTCCCTGAGCATGTACGAAGAGGCGGAGCTCTGCGTGTGTATGAAGAGGCGGAGCTCTGAGTGTGTATGAAGAGGCGGAGCTCTGAGTGTGTACGAAGAGGCGGAGCTCTGCGTGTGTACGAAGAGGCGGAGCTCTGAGTGTGTATGAAGGGGCGGAGTTCTGAGTGTGTATGAAGAGGCGGAACTCTTTGTATGAAGAGGCGGAGCTCTGAGTGTGTATGAAGAGGCGGAGCTCTGAGTACGTGTGAAGGGGCGGAGCTCTGAGCGTGTGTGAAGAGGCGGAGCTCTGAGTGTGTATGAAGAGGCGGAGCTCTAAATGTGTATGAAGGGGCGGAGTTCTGAGTGTGTATGAAGAGGCGGAACTCTTTGTATGAAGAGGCGGAGCTCTGAGTGTGTATGAAGAGGCGGAGCTCTGAGTACGTGTGAAGGGGCGGAGCTCTGAGCGTGTGTGAAGAGGCGGAGCTCTGAGTGTGTATGAAGAGGCGGAGCTCTAAATGTGTATGAAGAGGCGGAGCTCTGAGTGTGTATGAAGGGGCGGAGTTCTGAGTGTGTATGAAGAGGCGGAACTCTTTGTATGAAGAGGCGGAGCTCTGAGTGCGTATGAAGGGGCGGAGCTCTGAGCGTGTGTGAAGAGGCGGAGCTCTGAGCGTGTATGGAGAGGCGGAGCTCCGAGCGTGTATGAAGAGGCAGAGCTTCAAGCGTTATGAAGAGGCGGAGCTACGAGCGTGTATGAAAAGGCGGAGCTCTGAGTGTGTATGGAGAGGCGGAGCTCCTGCTGGAACAGCGTTTGGAGGAGGAGTCTAGGAGGGAGACTGACAGAAAGCGCAGCAGACTTGCAGGAGTGAGCGAGGAGGATCCAGTTCCTTTGCCATTGGAGGTGAGGAGAGTGTGAAGGATGTTGGTGACTCTGGTAGATGAAAAGCTGGGAGTCATATTGCTCTGGTGAGTGGGGAAGCACTACTAAGGGGGCGCCCTCACCATAACGTGTGTAGGAGGTGGAAAAAGGCGTGGCTACACTACAGCTGGCACAGTTTGACAGCACCGAGAACTTTACACCTTATCAACTTTTCATTGATTGGTGGATTTGTTTTTAGAAAAATAAGTTTGTTGAAGTAGATGCAAAGTGGAACTTGCAGAGAACACTATAATGAGCACAAATTATTGTATGTTTACATGAATTTGCAAATTATAATTATTATAATAGCCATTATAAGATTGGAGAAGTAGGTGCAAAGTGGAAGCAGTGGATCTGCAGGGAACAGCATCTTGAGCACAAAGCACTTTATGTTGTATATGAATTTGGACATGGATCAGTTCACTTAATTTATTGATAAACACCATAAGATCAATGAAGTATGTGCAAACTGGAAGCAGTAGATCTGTACAGAATATTTGAGCACCTAGCACTTTATATATTATTATCATATAGGATTTATATAGCCCCAACAGTTTACGCAGCGCTTTACAATTTGAAGGGGGGACAGTCTAATTACAATGCAGTTCAATACAGAAGGAATAGGAGGGCCTTGCTCATGAAGCTTACAAACGAAAGGGAGGGGGAGGTGATAGAAAAGTTAATTGCTGCGGGGGGGGGGGGCGGGTGATCTGATGGAAGTGACTTGAGTTCAGTTCTTAGATGGAGGTGGGGTAAGCTTCCCTGAATAAGTGAGTTTTCAGGGATTGCCTAAAGGCGGACAGGGTAGGGGCTGACATACTGGGTCGGGAGTTCCAGAGGATGAGGGAGGCTCTGGAGGAGTCCTGGAGGCAAGCATGGGGGGCGGGGGGGGGGGGTAACAAGGGAGCTAAAGAGCAGGAGGTCTTGGGAAGAGTGGAGAGGACGATTTGGGTGAATGAATGAATGAATGATTTGTAAAGCGCTGCAAATGCGAACTGAATCGCCTCAAGGCGCTAATGCGTTTTGTGCTGTCATCTTCTTAGAAGAGGAAGGTCTTGAGTTTTTTTCCTGAAGGCCTGATGGTTTTCTTCCATGCGGATGTGAGTCGGAAGAGTGTTCCATTGCCGAGGTCCCTGGACTGCGAATCTTCGTTCTCCCCTTGCTTTGTAGCGGTATTTGGGAATGAGGAGGAGGTTTTGGTTAGATGATCGCAGATTGCGATTGGGTGTGTAGCGTTTTATTTTCTCTCTGAGATATTGAGGGGCGTTACCTTGTATACATTTGTGGGTGAGGCAGAGGGTCTTAAATGTGATCCGATTCTTTACGGTTAGCCAATGTAGGCTCCTCAGGGATAGGGAGATGGACTCCCAGGGTTTTTTTTCCTGTTAGCAGTCTTGCCCCCGCGTTTTGGATGGCCTGTAGGCGCGCAAGTTGATATTGGGGCAATCCTATGTAGAGCGAGTTTGCGTAGTCGAGTCGGGAATTGATGTTTGTTCCAACTACTGCTGCTTTGTCCTCTTCTGGGATGAAGGGGATGAGTCTGCATAGCAGGCGGAGGAGATGGTGAGAACTGCTAACTGCTGATCCTATTTGTGCATCCATTGTCATTTCTGAGTCAAAGATAACTCCAAGACTCTTGGCTTTGGTGCACGGAGAGATGGTTTGTCCTAAGATGGTGGGAGGTGTCCACGGGGTCTTGTTTTTGGCATTTTGGTTAGCGTGTAGGAGAAGAAGTTCTGTTTTTGACCCGTTGAGTTTGAGGGAACTGATGGTCATCCAGTCATCTATCAAAGTGAGGCATTTCTCTAATTGCTGATGGTGGTCTTTTTGTCCGGTGATGCGAAAGTAGATTTGGGTGTTGTCAGCGTATGAGTGCAAGCAGAGGTCTCATTTTTTTGATGATTTTGAGGAGTGGGCGGATGTAGATGTTGAATAGCACTGGCGACAAGGGTGAACCCTGAGGGACTCCACAGGAGATTGTTCGGGTTTCAGAGGTAAATGCTCCTAGTTTCACTGTCTGAGAGCGATTCTCTAAGAAGGATGAAAACCATTTTAGACTAGAATCTGTGGCTCCTGCTACTTCTGTGAGGCGGACAAGTAGAGTATTGTGGTCCACTGTATCAAAGGCTGCACTGAGGTCTAACAGTACCAGGAGGCATGATTCTCCGTCATCTGCTGCTTCGAGGGCATCATCCCATATTTTTAGAAGTGCAGTTTCTGTGCCATGGCCAGGGCGGAAGCCTGATTGTAGAGTGTCCAGAAGTTGATGTGTGTCCAGGTGGCATTATAGCTGTTGTACTACCGCTTTCTCCACAATCTTGGAGATGGTATTAAGGCTTGTTATCGGTCTGCGGTAGTTAGGGTCCTTAGGGTCGAGATTGGGTTTCTTTAGCAGGGGTTTGACGATGCCTTGCTTGAGGGTGGTTGGCACAATCCCTTCTTTGAACGACTGATTTATGAGGTGTGTTATAGTGGGAGCCAGGATGTCGGAGCATTCTTTAAGGAGTTTCGTGGGAATGATGTAATTTGGTGATGTGCTGTCTCGAAGGCTTCTCATAATGTCTTTAGTCATGTCAGTGGTGCTTGGGGTCAGGAAGAAGTCCGGTGGTTGGGTGATGTTTGTGTTGATATCCTCTTTTTGCTTTGGTTGGGTAAGGTTGGTTGTTTTTTTCTGTTGAATTGATTTCCGAATGTTGTCGATTTTGTCAATGAAGAAATTTGATAACTCATATCAGAATTCTTGAGTATCGTTTGCTGGGGGCTCTAAGCAGGTTGGGTTCATTGACTGGGTGACTATTTTGAAAAGTTCCCGCGGCCAGTTTAAGACAGTTGAGATGGTGTTCGAGAAATGTTCTTTTTTGGCTTTGAAGATTGCTTTGTGGTATTTCACAGTGAGTACTTTGTATGGTTTTCCTTGGTAGGATTTCTTCTCGACGCTCTTTCAGCTCTTCTACGTTCTTGCTTGAGTAGGGTGAGCGTGCCATTAAACCATCTCGAGTTTTTTTTGCGGATGAGTGTTCTGCGTTTTGGCGCTACTGAGTCTGCTGTTTGTAGTAATGCCTTGTTTAGGGAGTTGAGTGTTTGTTCCGTTGAGAGGTTTAAGTTTAGCGATTGTATTTTGTTTGATAATGTGGTTTTGAAGAGTTCAGAGTGCAGTTTCTTCTGAGATCTGTTCCAGTGTGTTGTTGTTGTTGCATGTTTCTGTTTTTGGAGGGTGGTGTTAGTGGTGATTTTAAATTTGATGGCGTGGTGGTCAGTCCATGGTAGTGGTGTGTTGTCGAATGTGTTGATGTCCATATTCTGTTTGAAGATGAGGTCTAGAGTGTGTCCTGAGCCATGCATGGTAGTATTTATCAGCTGTTGGAGACCTAGTTCTTCCAGTTGGTTGATGCAGGCGGTCGCAATAGGGTCTTGGGTAGAGTTTGCCCAGAGGTTGAAGTCCCCAAGCACCAGAAGGTTTTTGGTTTTCAAGGTGTGCATTTAAATAAATTCAGTGAGTGGTGTAAGGAGATTGGTCTTTGGTCCTGGTGGCCTGTGATAACTGCAGACTGCAGGCAGGAAATAACCAAGGGGTGAATAAGTTGTTTTGTGGTGTCATTAGTCAGGAAGGGGCGAATTTTGGAGATGTTGCAGAGGTTAAGGCGGCAAGATGTAGCCAGTGATTGGATGTGGGGGCTGAAGGAGAGGTCAGAGTTAAGGATTACACCCAGCACCCTGGCATGTGTGGAGGGACCAATGGTTGTGCTGTTGATCTTAATGGTAAAGTCATGGGGAGGGGATCGAGGGGGGAGGAAATATTAAGAGCTAAGTTTTAGAATGATTGAGTTTGAGGAAGTGGTGTGACATCCATACTGATATGTCGCTCAGTAAATTTGTGATAAGCAAGGAGATTGAGGGGGTGAGTTGAGGAGTGGAGAGATAGATCTGGGTGTCATCAGCATAGAGGTGGAATTGAAAGCCATGGGAGGTTATCAACTGGTCCAGGGAACAGATATAGAGAGAGAATAGGAGAGGCCCAAGGACAAAGCCTTGGGGTACCCCAACAGAGGAAAAGGAGCGGAAGAGATGGTGTTGTATGTGACACTGAACGTGTGCTGAGATAGATAGGAGGAGAGTGAGGAAAGAGCAGAATCACAGAGGCCAAGGGAGTAGAGTTTGTCAAGGAGGAGTGAGTGGTTAACTGTGTCGAAGCAGCAGAAAGGTCCAAGAGTATGAGTATGGAGTACTGGCCATTGGTCTGAGCAGTTAGTAGGTCATTGGTGAGTTTTAGAGGGGCAGTTTCAGTGGAATGTTGTTGGCGGAAGCCAGTCTGTTGGGGATCGGAAAGGATGTAAGTAAGGTAGGAGTTCATACAGTTGTGCACAAGACACTCAAGAAGCTTGGAGGCAAACAGGAGCAGGGAGATGGGTCTTAAGTTGTTCAAACGGGTGGGGTCCAGTGAGGGTTTTTTAAATTTGGGGCTAACCAGTGCATGTCTGAGAGGGGAGGGAGAGGTGCCTTGAGCAGAGGGCGAATGAAGATGATTGGAAATCTCCTGGGCAGTAAGCAAGTTAGTAGGTGGAGGCAGTGGGGGGTGAAGTAAGGAATTAAGGGTAGAAAAGGGTCAATGAGGTATGAGAGAGGGTTTTGATGAGAGTGGTGTAGTAAGTTTGTTAAGCACAGTGGAGGCAGAAGTTGTATTTGAGGAGGACAGATTTGTAGAGGGTGAAGTCTTGCAGGGATTTAGTTTTGCACCACACTCACTCTAGAGTAGTGGTCATCAACCCTGTCCTCAAGGCCCACTAACAGGCCAGGTTTGCAAGATAACTGAAATACATCAAAGGTGATATCATTTGCTGCTCAGTGATTGTAGTATTCTAGTCTGCATCTCCCCAAGGTAATACATAAAACCTGGTCTGTTAGTGGGCCCTGAGAACAGGAGTTGATGACCACTGCTCTAGAGCACAACTGCATCTCTTGAGACTTCTGGTGTTGTCCGTTTGCCAGGGTTGTTGCAGGCAAGGCCTGGTTCTGCTTGTAGAAAGAGGAGAGAGTGTCCAGGGAGAATGACAGTATGTTGTTGTAGATATAAGTAGTCAAGTCTGGGCAGGACAGGAGTGCGATTTTATCATAAAGGTAGTCTGTAGCAGAATGAATAAGGGAAGGGTTGAGGTGGCGAAGGTTCCTGCAGGCAACTGTTTGTAGGTTGGTGGCATGGGAGGTAGACAGGGAGAGTGTGAAACGGATAAGGTTGAGATCAGAGAAAGGAAAGGGGGTGTTAGAGAGGTTGCAGGGAGTGCAGAGGTAGGAGAATATGAGGTTGAGAGTATTTCCATTGGAGTGAGTGGTGGTTTGTGTCCATTGCGTTAGGTTAAAGAGGACATTAAGTTAAGTAGTTGAGAATGGCCTGAGGTGTTAAGATTGATTGAAATGTTAAAGTCACCAAGGATGACGGCAGGTACTTCAGAGAAAAGAAAGTAGAGTAGCCATGTGGAGAAGTCATGGAGAAAGCATGACACTGGGCCTGGAGAACTGTAAATTACTGCAATCCTCAGACAAACTGGAGATAAGAAAGGTAAATACAGTGCACTTCAAAAGAACAGAGGGAAAGAGAGGGAGCTGTAGGAAGAAGCTGGAAGGTGCTTTGTGGGGAAAGAAGTGCAACTCCACCACCTTTTCATCTGCTGGGTCTGGATGAGTGAATCCAGAGGAAGCCACCATGGCAGAGGGCATTGTTGGATTCCTGTAGCCAGGTTTCAGTAATAGCAAGTAGATTGAGAGAGTTGGAGCAGAAGAGGTCATTGACAGAGGCAAGTTTGTTAGGGACAGAGCTGACATTCCAGGGGGCACACATAAGGGGGGGGGGGGGGCTGACTAGTGGAATAAGGGATATTGAGATAAGACAGTAACAGTTATGGCTGTCAGAGAAGGTAGACTGCCAATTCTGGGGGTGAGAGCTGGCTGGAGGAGGACCAGGGTTTGGAGCGATACCCCCAGAAGTTAGGAGTAGTAGGAGAGTGAGTTTGGAAAGGTGGGAGTGGGATTTATACGAGGGCAAGTGCTGCATCAAATGGCCAAATGCAAATTTTCAGTTTCAAATTATTGGTTGGTTTAACCACTTAAGCCCTGCAAGGGTTTTACCCCTTTCATGGCCAGGGCACTGTACCCAAATTTAATTTATATCATTGTTTTTCACACAAATAGAGCTTTCTTTTGGTGGTATTTGATTACCACTGGATTTTTTATTATATAAACAAAAAAGACAGAAAAATATTCTTTTATTTTAAAACCTATTTACTAAAATCAAATTTTTTCATAAAATTTAGGCCTAAATATATTCAGGTATGTCTTTGGTAAAAATCCCAATAAGTGTATATTGATTGGTTTGTGTAAAAGTTATAGCATCTACAAACTAGAATATATACACACTGGAATATTCACAGCTATGACACTATACTGGTAATGGCAGTGATCAGCGACTTATCGTGGGACTGTGACAGGGTGGCGGGCAATCTGGTGCTAGCTGACACTGGCTGGGAGGGACACTAACTGACACTGACATCAATAGTGACAATACAGTGATCAGTGATAATAATATACTGTACACTGTCATTGTAGTAATGACACTGGCTGGGGAGGGGTTAACATCTAAAGTCAAAGAGTTAACTGTGTGCCTAACAATGTGTACTGTGTGTAATGTCTGTGGCTTTCACTAATCGATGTGGCTGTTTTTTTCTCCATGTACAGAGCCCTGTATTAGTAAGCATAGGGCTCTGTACTGTGACTCACTAAGCAAATCAGCAGGTCCCGGCCATTAATCACAATTAAAAAAAAAAAAATTAAAAATAGGACTACTAAGTGATTATGAAAGCTTACACAACAAAATGTACTCGGCCAATGAAAGATTTATTTTTCTACTGCCATCAATGGCCAATACGGTACAACACTTCATCCATGTCTTTGGTGATCTCTGATCTCTGATGAACTGTTTCTTACATGATGAAGATCAGCCATGGAGTATATCTGAGGTGTATATATAACAATAATGACATTCATAAAGCCAAAAAAAAAAAAAAATGACATTAAGCTTGCAAGCTTTCTTTATTTAGTAAACAACAGCTTGGGGAGCCAGTCTGTATGATGAGGCCACAATTTAGTGCACTCGGAACAAGATTAGAGATTTTTTGGATAAATTCTGGTGTCTCTTTTGCAGACTTTGGATAGAAGTAACAGGTGCGGAAAAATTGGTCTTTGGGTATTGGTAGTGCCTTCACAACGTAACCCTATAGAGGTACTCTTGATGAAAGCAAGAATTGGCCTTGCTGTCAAAAATTGAAATGATATGTACCCGTTAAACCGGTGCAGAAAAATTGGTCTGTGGGCGTTAATTGTGCCTATAAAACCTACACCAAAAAATGTCTTCCAGATTGAATCAACACCCACAAAACTAGGCAGCCTAGACAGTCTTTCAGAGATTCCAGACCCAGAAAGCACTTAATCAACGACATCTGCATCAGGGGCTTAATAGCTGCTGCTAATCCAGGACTGATTTATTTTGATAAATGTCAGCCGGTCCACAGAGTCTGTGGACAGAAGCGCTCTCTTATCTGTCTCAAAACCTCCGGCAGCACTGAATGCCCATTCGGAAAGCACGCTGAATGCAGGGCAGCCCAGCAGCTCAATTGCACACTGGGCAAGTTTTGGTCGCTGGTCTATTCTCATGACCCAGTGGATCGTCAACTGGAAAGCCCTTCATGTCTGTTTTTGCCCCTAGATAATCTGCCACCATGTGATGCAGACGCTGCTGATGGGATGTGCTGTGCTCTAGAAACAAAACTAATAAGTGACAAATTCTGACAATAGTGAAAAATCGGACAATATGTGAGTCAACATTAAGGGTTGTTGAGTCCCAAGAAATAAGTCGGCAACATAAACAAATATCTCCTTCGAAGTATTGCTAATAAGCAATAGACGAACACCAAGTGTTTGGAGTCCTCCTCGTGCAGATGACAAGTTCACACCAACATGCAAAGTGTATCCGCCACCAAATGAAGTGCACGCTTACCAGCTATCACAAGCTGGATCGCTTGTGGCTAATACCCAGCCAGGGCCTTTGTCTCCAGAAAAGAGCAAGCAGTGACTCCAACCAGAACAGCCTCCAAACACCACTTGTAGGCGGATGGATAATGTTATCACAGAAGCTCAAAAGGATCCAGGGTCTTCGATTCCCATGATCACAATAACACGATAAATGAAAGAAAAATGGCTCGCCATAGGTCAAACCAGACTAGTAATTTATTGAATAAAGCAGTATCACTTACATAGAAGTAACGTAATTCAAGCATGGATAGTAAGCCGGCCGGCTATGATACCAATGCCCGTTCCTTCGGAATGTTGAACAGCGTGGGGACGTCAGCACTTTGCTCCTCCCTCCCTCCTATTGTGTGTTGTGTGGCATCGTAAAAATGGTGTCTGCATAAAGCAGGCCTTAAGAGGAAAGGAAGTCCTTCTCTTCCTCCCGCTGCTCTGCCTGGAGTGCCCTGTCCATAATGCCAGGCAGTGTCTGCTCCAGCAGGAATGCACCAAGGATTGTGTCATTGATGCATGCATTGTCACAGCTCTCCATCCTTGTCGCCTCCTCAAAGGTGACAGTAAAGTGCATGCACCTTTATCAGCAGCCATTGGCATGGGGAAAAAAGCCAGCCTGAGCCTATCATTGTGTCATACTCACACAGGTACTCTTTGACGGCTCTCTGCTGCATGTGCAGCCGCTGCAGCATTGCCAAAGTGGAGCTCCACCTGGTGGGCATGTCACAAATCAGGCAGTTTACGGGCAGGTGGATTTTCCACAGAATTTCATCCAACTAAGCGCTGGCTGTGTATGACCACCTGAAATGGCTACAAACTTTTCTGGCCTGCTTTAGCAGATCTTCCACCTGCTTGAGAAATGCTGCACCACCAACCTGAGGACATGTGCCAGGCATGGCACATGTGTCAACTTTCCCTGTCTAAGGGCGGACAGGTGATTTGTGCCATTATCACACACCACCATTCCTGGCTCCAGCTGGCGTGGCGTGAACCACCTCTGGGCCTGCCCCTGCAGAGCTGCAAGAATCTCTGCTTCGATGTGGCTCCTGTCCCCTACACAGAACAGCTGAAGCACTGCATGGCACCTTTTGTCCTTACTTATTGAACGGCTCCTTGAAGGCTTAGGGGGTACTGGTGGTTCATGGGACAATTCAGAAGAAGAGGGCATGGTGGAGGAGGAGGGGTGGAGCTGACAAATCTTGCATCGCCACTAGCTGTATGGAGACATGGCAGCACAACACGCTGCAGCACCGAGCCCTGTCCTGCATCCTTCTAAATTGCAAGCAGAGTTACCCAGTGTGCTGTGAAATAAATATATATATCATCCCTGACCATGCTTGCTGGACCACATGTCAGCAGTAATGTGGACCTTGCAGCGGACTGCCTTGCCCAATGATGCCACAACATTGCCTTCCACGTGATGGTACAGAGCTGGAATAGCCTTATGTGCAAAGAAATAGTGACTGGGAACCTGCCATTGTGGTACAGCACATTCTGCAAATTCATGGAAGGGGGCAGAATCCACGGAAATGCAGGAGTTGTAAAGCCAGCAGCTTTGACAAGTATGAATTTAGACGATGGGCATGTGGGTGGCAGTGGCTGTATTTTCTGCTGCATCAGCTGGGGCAGAGGAATTTGCCTGTTATAGTCTATAGCTGGTGGTGTGCTACTAGCCGACATGCTGCAAGGACCTGCGACACCCTTTGCTATACCATCATCCCTGTCACTGGAGGCTGCTGAATGGTCATCAGGAATAGCGGGGGTAGACATGAAAGGTGAGGAGTAAGGAGGAGCAGAATTGCATTCCTTTTGTGTGACCAGCAGGTGCTCTTGCCAACGGACTGAGTGGTGGGAGGTTAAATGCCTTTGCAAGCATGTGGTACCCAAAAGGCTGGTGTTTTTTGCCACACGTGATCTGTTTGAGGGAAAGTTTTCAAATTGCAATGGTGCGATCGCTGCACATGTGCTAAAAAAAGGCCCAGACAGCTGAGCTGTGGGAAGTGGGCCAGGAGAGAACAGCTCCACAATCTGGTGGAATAGGGTGGCTGCTCTCTACTCTTCCATGATGGCTGCCTCCTTTGGGTTGTGCCTCACCCTCACTTTCCTCCTCTGCTCTATTCAGCACCCAAATCATGTCAGTGACCTCATCACCATCATCCCCTCCATCTTCATCATCACTGGAGCCAAGTTGGCAGTACCCTGCACCTGGGGGAACATGACTACCAATCTGTTGTTTACCAGTGTCTTCTCCTCTCTGTAGGCTCATGTTCCTACCTTCTGTATGTATATGTGTTGAGTGCTGTAGAGGGGAAGCTGCAGGAAGGTAACATTAGTTGATAAAACAATGATGATAAGAATTATATTAAGAAAAGGTCAGTACATAACAGTGGTTATGTGCATGTGAGAATGCACATAAATAAGAGGTGGTAATGGTAAAGAGGTGGTTCATGGTAGAGAGTCCATAAGCACTGGTGTTGGTCACAATAAAAAGCATTGGGATAGAAGGGCAGCCAGCTGTCAGAGTTAGAAGCTGCTCTGTGGGTGTAGAGAGATTAAAAAACAAGTGGCGCCAATCTAAGTGCAGTATTGAATAAAAGGAATACACATATATTTGGGGTACACTCACATGGTAGACAGGTTAAAGGGCTTGTAAAGATTAGACGCCTTGTGTGCCATATGTCCAGGTGGAAGGCGATAATCCACGGCGTCCCACGTTGCCGACCACACCTGTGGAGTCCGGGCCTCCGGGGCAGTGGGTGGGGGAGTATTAAGCCTGGCATCAAGGATAGAGAGGCAGTGATGAGCGCGATTAAGATGGCATGTGTTTGGAGCATGCATGCTCCCTCCTCAGGCCCGAGGAATGTAATAAAGATAGAGAAATGTGTAAGTCGATGCACTTTAATCAATGGAAAGTGGTGTTTGGTGCACTTTAACTTGAGTACTCACTACACAGACACACTCCAATATGCTACAATATACTGTTGCTAATGTGCAATACATCACTGAACTGTACTGCATTAAATGTGTACAAACGCACTGCAATATACTGCATTAAACGTGCACTAATGCACTGCAATATACTGCGTTAAATGTGCACCAACGCACGGAAATATTCTGCAGGAAACCTGCCCTGACAAAATAATATGACACTAAAGTAATAATTAACGGTCGCGCTATACTTACACTGTATTATCACTAGATTCTCACTAAATTGATACTTTACACTGACAATAGTATCACAATAACACACTAACTCTCTAGTAGTACTGAAAAGAGCCCTGTTCCATCTCTCTCCATGCTAATATCACACTGCAAATGGCAGCTATAGGAAGAATATTTTCACAGTGTGGGGTGGGACTAAGAAAAATGAGTCATCGTGACAGTGTCCAATCATGGCTTTAAAAGTACTATTTGCCTCGATTGAGCAACGTTTTCATTGCTTTAGCCAACCAGCCAACCAACCAATTCGCAGGCTGAACAAATGGTCAGGTATTCGAACAGGCAAACAGACAATGTTCAGCCCAAACTCATGGCCTAACCGTTCGCCTAACAGTAGTGAGCAACAATTCCTTCACTCAGGACAGGAAAGTGGCTTCTCCCCTGTATGCAATTTCTGATGTGTGTAAAGATTGGACTTTTGTGAAAAACGTTTCCCGCACTCAGGACAGGAATACGGCCTCTCCCCTGTGTGAGATCTCTGATGTCTGTAAAGATGGGACTTTTGTGAAAAACATTTTCCACACTCAGGACAGCAATATGGCTTCTCCCCCGTGTGACATCTCTGATGATTGACAAAATAGGTTTTTGTTGGAAAACATTTCCCACACTCAGAACAGGAAAGTGGCTTCCCCTCTGTGTGAAATCTCTGATGTCTGTAAAGACTGGACTTCTCTGAAAAACATTTCCCGCACTCAGGACAGGAATACGGCTTTTCCTCGGTGTGAAATCTCTGATGTCTGTAAAGACTGGACTTCTGTGAAAAACATTTCCCGCACTCAGGACAGGAATACGGCTTCTCCCCTGTGTGAGATCTCTGATGTACATCAAGATGGGATTTAAAAGGGAAAAACTTTCCGCACTCAGTACAGGAAAACCTCTTCTCTGTTGGAAGGATGGCACCGTCCCTCACAGTCTGAGGTTCCTCAGGATAAGAGGAATACGATGGTCCATCTACAATGTGTGGTGCCGGATGGACATTTGAGGTAGCCGGGTTTTCTCCTGGACTATACTGTGTGATGTCCTCATCTTCTACTTTACAGTCTGGAGACAAAGTGAGACAATCCTCTGAGGTTTTCCTCATCTCCCGTCCATCTACTAAAATAGAAATAAAAATATTAAATTACTAAACATGAGCAGATTGGTTCCCCTAAACCAGGACGCCACCCACATCAGGCAGCCTTTTCTCTGAGGATCTTACAATTCCACCTTCAAGGTAACTAGTAAATGGGTCCTCTAAATCTCCTACCAGTTCATTTATTTATTCATGGACCTTAGTCAGTGAGCAAGGATGGGGGGAGAACAACCAAGATGAAGACTGGACTGATCCTGAAGACCACCATCATTGGGTTATTGACTCCTCCCTCATTATCACTTTTGGTTTAAGGTTCCAAAGTTTGGGGATGTTATCACATTATTATCAACATGTAAAAGTCTGTACTCCAATCAAATCATCAGATATAAAATGTCTAGCTGGTAGAAAAAGGGTGCAAAAAAAAAAAATAAGGCCTATGTAATGTACAACCTATTATAAAGGATACAAACTTTATTGTTTACTTGAGACAGGTTGCAGAGATCCCAGACTGCTGCCTTTCATGTCCTGAGACTGCACTCAGTGACTTGGGTCTGAGACTATACAGACATATCCCTCCATCCGGCACAGCCAGCAAAACAGTGTAAGTAACCCTGGGAGAATTGTTCTGCCAGAGATCTTGCTAAACCCAGGCATTCTGGACCAATCGGTCAGCAGTAGGGTTGGAGGAATGTATTTAGTGTTAATGGCCTACCTGTGCTAATCTTTGTAGGAATGAGGATGTCCTCCTCTATAAATGTCCTCGTTATTCCATCTTCCTCCATAGACTGCCGATCATGCGTCACATACCTCTCTTCTTCTGCTTTAACCTCAAATTCTATATCTATCAGATATTCCCCCTAAACCAAGAAAAAGAAAGAAAAAAAACATATGTAAAATATAAGCTTACATAGGAAATCCACACATCATCTCTACGAGTCCATGTTCTAAATGCTCTGTCCCACCAACCTTGTAATGGTGAGGGATGGTGTGACCTTCCTGTGTGGAATCCCAGGAATACAGAGGACGGGGACATCTCTCTGGTGGGTTCCTGGTATTTGGTGGCTCCATCATATAATTGTGTCCTTTTGAAAACTCCACCACCATTCCATACTCCTCATCCTCCTCTTTACACTCTTCTTTAACAACAATATTATAATCCCTGAGGATTTCACTCTAAATATAAAATAAGATATTCATTGTAACAAATATGCTTGTATATAAATTATAACTACCAATAACTATCAATCATCTACCTAATGATGGTATTGGATGGTATAACCTTCCTTTGTGGAATCCCAGGAATACAGAGGACGGGGACATCTCTCTGGTGGGTTTCTGTAGTTGGATGACTCCACCATGGTGTCCTGGTACAGATCTTTGTGTTCTTTTAGAAACTCTGACTCCTCCATCACCCCATCCTCATCATCCTCCTGTTTTATCTCTTCTGTAAACTCAACTTTAGAATCTCTCAGGTTTCCACTCTGAATATATAATAAAAGTGACATAGGGGGGGGCGTGGTTTGGCTGGGAATCAAGATGGCTACTTGAGCCGAAAGCTACTGCAAGCTGAGGACTTCATTCTGCCTTTTGGGGAACCCAACGCACCATTCCAGCATGGGTAAGCCGAATCAGAGCACTTCTGCACCCCGCACATCGAAGGAGTCCGGAACAGAGCTCACAGTCCATATTCCCATCGCACACATTCCTGGAATAAGCTCTTTAGGCTACTGAGTGCTGTAGCAATCACCATCTGAATACTGGAACCTATACGATATGTAGATATTCGCCAGCACAACAAGGATCATCTATTTCGTCCAAATTTTTTTTTTACTCAAGAAAGATCACATCACAAAGCAGTGTAGTGCAACGGTTTTGCGCCATGCAGGACCCCTTTGTCAGGTGTGCGATAAGTGCATACTATTGGGCAAAAGTATTTAAGTGTACATCCACCAATCAGAACCAGAGAGTAGATGGCCCCTCCCACCCCATGACAGCCTATGACATCAATCCCACCAAAACTGTATACAAATGTCATATATACAGTATCTCACAAAAGTAAGTACACCCCTCAAATTTTTATAAATATTTTATTATATCTTTTCATGTGACAACACTGAAGAAATGACACTTTGCTACAATGTAAAGTAGTGAGTGTACAGCTTGTATAACAGTGTAAATGTGCTGCCCCTCAAAATAACTCAACTCAAATAGCTTGTCTGGGTTGGTGAAGGGGCCAGTTTTTTTTTACCTTGTAGATTTCCTGAATAGCATCTTTCCCAGGGTTATGTTTAAAGTGATTGTAAAGTCTCGTTTAAAAAACAAAAAAAACAAAACAAAACAAACATGTTATACTTACCTGCTCTATGCAGTTGGTTTTGTACAGAACAGCCTGGATCCTCCTCTTCTTGGGTGCCTCTTTGCTGCTCCATCCTCTCCCTCCCGTCGAGTGCCACCACAGCAAGCAGCTTTTTATGGGGCAGCACTGACTCTCTCCTGACTCACTGAGTTTGATTGACAGCCGCGGGAGCCAATGGTGCCCTTCCTGTGTCTCAACCAATCAGGAGGGAGAGTTTCGGGGAGGCCGAGGGATTCGTGGACACCGCTGGACAGAAATGGGGCTCAGGTAAATATTAGGGGAGCTGGGGCGGCTGCTACACACAGAAGGCTTTTTATCTTAATGCATAGAATGCACCTTCTGCCTTTACAGCTCCTTTAATCCAGAAATCTCACCTTGCAATATTCCGTTCCTTGATTTAATGGTCACTAGATCTCAAGGTTCACAAACAACATCTTTATATACTAAGCCTACGGTCAGGAACACAATACTACATTACCAAAGCACGCTTCCTAAGCACCTCCTCAACAGCCTACCCACTTCCCAGTTCATGAGGGTCTTACGGATCTGTTCAGATGTGAATGATAGAAGCTGAATAGAATGTACAATACATTTTTATAACAAGGATATCCTGTCAAGGTACTCAATCAGGCATTGGCCAAGTCCATAGCTGGTTGTACTAGAGCCATTGAACAAACTTATTGACTGACCAGCACTCCATTGCCATCTTCCCTACCTCTATGTGCCTGCGCCCCAGTGCACTCCCTCTATAGCAGTGGTTCTCAACCTGGGGGTCGGGACCCCCTTGGGGGTCAAATGATGATTTGCCAGGGGTCACCGAATCCTGGGCTGTTCCTGAAGCCTGCAACGCTCTCCCAGTCCTTTTGCGGCCGCCCAGCTGGGCTGTTCCTGGAGCCCGCGGCCGCCCACTCAGCTGCCCATTCAGTTAACGGCATGGCTGGGGGGCAGAGACTAGAGGTCAGCTGACTGGAGAGGAATGTGAAGTGGGAGGGGCTGGAGGAGACCCTATCTCCTGATTTCAACATAGGTGTCACTGCTACGAGACACCACAAAGTCGGAGACACATTGAAGCCAGAGACACACGTTCTCAGATCAGCAGATGACCTCGATCAAGAACACCTAAGTCGGCCGATCAGAACTCCCCCCAGCATTGCCACTCATCCCAACTCCCCGCCAGCACTACCACTCATCCCATTCCCCCCACCCCCTCCACCAAGGACTAAGAGAAGGAATAAAAATAGAGAATACATGGAAGAGAGAGGAAAAAGAGGGAAAGGAACAAAGAAAAAGGGAGAGAAAGAATATGAGAAAGGGGCAGGGAAAAAAAACAAGAAATTAGGATAGAGCGAGATAAAAGGGAAAGAAAGGAGAACAAAGAGAGTGATACATCCTAAAATGTACCATAAGGGGTTTTAATACTGTAGTGGAAGGGACTCGTAATGTCCGTGGGTTAGGGGCGCAAATTACTTGTCTTGCCTTGGGTGCCGATAACCGACGCTACGAAAATAATTTTACTGTTAGGGGTCCCCACAACTTGGGAAATTTTATCAAGGGGTCACAGCACTAGTAAGGTTGAGAACCACTGCTCTATAGTGATTGCCACACCTTGGTGTCACACTTACCGCCGCAGTCGCAATCAAGAGGTTCACTACCCTGTAGGTACCACCTCCCATATTGTGACCAATAGCCTCCCCTGCCTCCCTATCTATACTAGGTAGAACTCTTCAATCTATACTTCCAGCACCTGAATCATGGCACTCGGGGTGGCCCAAGCTCGCACTACTGCCCCGGACCGCTACAGTCCCGAATGCCAGGATTCTATTATTTGAAAGTCATGAAGTCCTCCTTCATTTCTATGATCTGGGACAAAAGTATTGGTCAGAGTAGCAGTGTTCATCACCCACATCCACGGTTGGCCCTACCTTCATAGCTTCTTATCTATTTATCCCTGTTTTGTTCACGACTCGATTTGACTGTCATGTTGTATTTTATACCATTTTTTCAATAAAGATGCCTTTTTCACGGAGTGCGGCAGTCCAGGATTTTCTTGCCTCTACTGGCCCTACCTTCATCCCTCCTCCAGCTCAAGCCTCCAAGGGGTTGACACATGGGTGTCCCACCTAGTTAAACTTGGCTACATTGATATACGGCATTTGCTGTGGTGGTGCCCCATGTGTCAATTTACATGGCGTCCGGACGTCTCTGTAATGTGTTTTTTGTAAGTGTTTATATGTTTTGACATATACTGGCTTGCTTCCCCAGCATGCTGAGTGATTTTCTGTCCCTTACCTTTTTGGCTGTATTTGCAGCATCGTGATTTTAGATGACTTCATCTTTCATTATCAATAAATTATTTCACTTTTCAAGTAGTAGCATTCCGCACTCTGTCACTTCTGTAGCCTTTTCTCCCCCCCCCCTTCGGGGATAATATTTTTTCCAGATTGGAAACATGGTAATCTGGCAGTACTGAGACACATACCATAATTGTATATATTTGTATTACACATTGATCAGGAGCATCTGCCCGATCGGCAGATGCACCCTATCGGGAGACATATGTCCATGCTGCTGGTTGCCAAGCAACCAGCCGGGTAAGCCGATCAACTTACCCGCCTCTGACCGAGCGAGCTTCGATCACCTCCATCCTGTCTTGTAACCGTAACAGGCCGTAGAGAGCATATTTAGCCCACATGAATCCGTGTTAAAGAATAATGCCCAGAACATGTTCCATGCTGGTGGATGGGAGTAGCTGGGATGGAATTGGAAACAATCCGAAGCGTACCGCCTTCCCGGCTGTGGCCAGGACAGGAAAACCCCTGTGACAAGTATGGACCAACTCCTTGATGACAGAGTGCTACCATGCTCTGAACCCCCACGTGAGGTTGAAGGGATGAACGTGAATCAGTTGCTTCTGAAACGTGCGGCATGCCCAAACCCAAGGAAACAGAAACTAGAGCAAGTGACAACAGACAACCACGGGGGGGCCATCTACTCTCTGGTTCTGATTGGTGGATTTTCACTTAAATACTTTTGCACAACAGTATGCACTTATCACATGCCCGATGAAGGGGTCCTGCATGGCTCCGAAACCTTTCACTACACTGCTTTGTGATGTGATCTTTCTTGAATAAAAAAAAACGTTTGGACGAAATTGATGATCCTTGGTGTGCTGGTGAATATCTACATATTGGAACACAGCTCACAGTCGCAGCATCCCTGTGCTGTTCCGGACCCAAAGCTCTGGCAGCTATGCAGCCTCCCAGTCCTCTGTGCCATGCTCATCAGGCAGCGGATCCAACACGCAGAGGAGACACCTTCAGCCTCCACTCGAGTCTGCCTGACCTGCAAAAAAGTGGCCCTGGATATGAAGAACACACTCTCGGCTGAAATTTCAAATCTCAAAACAGACATCCAGGCGGTAGCTCATCGCCTCAGATGTGGAGCAGACCTCACAACTCCATGCTGACTCTATTCAGCAAGTACAACATACTTATGACACTCAGTTACATAGTAGGTGAGGTCGAAAAAAGATACAAGTCCATCAAGTCCAACCTATTTGATCTTTAATGTTATGTGGGGGATCTAGACAACCGAGGTCGCAAGCATAACATTACAGTATGGGAAGTATAGATTCAGCGGCTCTACCACAAGCGGTTTGTACTATCTTTAACCACTTCCGGACTGCCGCGCGCCGATATACATCGGCACTTTGAAGAGTGATATCTTTGTGATGGCAGCAGATAGCTGCCACAACCCTGGTATCCTCTTCTTCGGCCGGCGGTCCGGTTTCCAATAATAATGGCCTCTGCGGTGAATTTGCCGCAAGATCACTTTTATAGGTGGCAGAAGAGGGGCCCCCCCCCTCCCGTCATGCTCCGGTGCCCTCCGCCGCTTACCAGAGCCGTCAGCAGCATCGGATGCGATCCGATACTCTTCCTTGCTGGGTATGGAGACGAGTGAGGGGAAGATGGCCCCCACCTGTCTCCATATCATTGCAGGCCGGAAGCAACGTCAAAACTTCACTTCCGCCCATAGCTCTTAAAAAGGGCTTTTTTTTTTTCCCCCAAATGACAATTTTTTTTATTTATTTATTTATTTTTATTGCATTTTAGTGTAAATATGAGATCTGAGGTCTTTTTGACCCCAGATCTCATATTTAAGAGATCCTGTCATGCTTTTTTTCTATTACAAGGGATGTTTACATTCCTTGACATAGAAAAAAAAGTGACACCATTTTTTTTTTGTAAGAACAGTGTAAAAATAAAAAGGTAAAATAAATAAGAAAAAAAGCATTTTTTAAAACGCGCCCCGTCCCGCCGAGCTCGCGTGCAGAAGCGAACGCATACGTGAGTAGCGCCCACATATTCAAACCACACATGTGAGGTATCGCCGCGATCGGTAGAGCAAGAGCAATAACTCTAGCCCTAGACCTCCTCTGCAAGTCAAAACATGCAAGACCTGTAGAATTTTTTTAAACGTCGCCTATGGAGATGTTCGCACACTCCACGTGCAGAGCCCGCCAGGAAGTCAGCACGGCGCTGCGCTAATCACAGGCAGTGAGACATTTCCCGATCTCTGCAGCCGCACATCGGGAAAATGTCTCACTGCCTGTGATTAGCGCAGCACAGTGCCGACTTCCTGGCGGGCTCTGTCCGTGGAGTGTGCGAACACGCCAGAGCTCATCCTTATTGGGCATGAAAGGGATAACAACCCATATATAAGTGAGCTGTGGAAATGTCACATACTACAGGCCCCCTTTGGTAGATGTAAGATCACCATGGGACCATGGCACCCTGAGAGGTTGGAGCTACTATATGCAGATTAGACAACAAGAAAACATAAAAGAGAAAGTTGGGGTACAATGTATGTAGTAATATATCACCAAACCAATGTCTCGAACACCACAGGGTGTTCTGCCCTCTAACCAGGCATGTATAGGGCACTCCCATGCTGTGTGTGGACCCTGGCTGTACTCCTCCTGCATCTGCTGTGACATCCTGTATGCAGGGGACTCTGACCCTCCTTTGGGCTGGAAGCTTCAATCTTTATATATATATGTACTGCTGAGTCCGGGTTGAGTGGTCAAGACGCGGTAACACCGTTCCGGTCTGGAGTCTGGCTGGGACCGCAATACATCCGCCCTCTTTGTTTTGCATATCTGGTAAGGGGACATTCCCTAAGGTTCGTTATCAATATCTGCTCCTTTGGTGTTTGGTTCCTGGTCTTAATGAATCTGCACATAAGGGTCTGCCTTCTGGTAAGCAGCTCGCACTATTAGCTTTCTCAGCACCTGGTGGGAGTTCCTTTCACATACCTTTGGGGTGATTAACACACGCTGACTGTCCATTTATATCTGGTAAGCAGATTTGGGAGTCTTTGTAGCTTTCACCCTTTTACTTTTTGTTTTTATTTGTAGTTTTTATTTTGCATGATTGCATGATACTCACTACATTATCCTAGCTATTTAGCACAGGATTTTATATGACCACATATGATTTAAGGCTAATTGAGTGTCACTTCTTTTCTGGTTTGGCGTGGTGTTTATGTAAACAATATTACGCTATATTTTTGTTATATTTTTTCGGACCATATTTTGTGGATCCACGGGACGAGGGCGCCCTTCCTGCTTCATCTGGATTGCTCATCTAAAAGGCCCAGGCTGGGTTTAAGCCACTCGCCCCTTTTATGGCTTACTTCTGGTAAGCGCAATATATATTGGTGTGTTCCGCAAACTGTGTCCGCCATCACTGTTTCCTTTGGACGAAGTTTATGTCACATATTTATCTTCTTTCCTTTTGGACCTTAATTGGGACTATTTATTTTTGTAAGATACTTCACAGTTGGACTATTGTTTAAATCACTTTATAGCGCGGTTTTTGCTTTTTTTAATTTATTTTGGTGGGCCACACTTATAACCGCAGCTTGTTTTTTTCTTTTCTTTTTTCCAAGTGCAGTTTTTTTCTTTATTTTATATTATGTATAGGAAGAATGAAGGGAAAAAGGGCTAACCTAGAGGGAGTGAGACTTCCACAATAAGTAACCAAGCGGTTATTTAGGCAGAAATGAGACTTGAAAAAGTAGCAATTAAAAAAAAAAAAAAAAAAGAAAGGGGTATTGTCTCTAATAAACAACACGGTATATCAAAATTCGTCCCTTCACCACACCTCTAAAAACAATGTCACATACAGTAAAACCTTGGATTGTGAGCATAATTCATTCCGGAAACATCCTTGTAATCCAAAGCACTTGTATATCAAAGCGAATTTCCCCATAAGAAATCATGGAAGCTCAGATGATTTGTTCCACAACCATTTATTCATAGGTCCTTCAGTTTATAGTCCATATAAAAAAAAGATTATAGCAATGTGACCAGGTTGTGTAACCATAAAATGTCCGTCCACAAATGGAAGCCTCCAAAAGGGGATTAGAAGCAAAAGCCAGAAGGACCTACAGAGTATAAAAGAGAAGAGAGGCGCCTCTAAGTGTAGCAATATGGTTACATTTAATTCCCCTTCAGACGATGTCCAAGGAGACAAAATGCGTCGGGTAGGACCCCGCTGCTGCCATTTTACTTACACAGCGCTGTTTTATCCATTTCCATGTGAGTGTATTTCTTTCTTTTCAATAAATTTGGCATACATTTTTATACGGAATTACACTATGTGGCCTTCTTTTGTTCCTTCCTATCCATTGCAACCACTATGCATTCTGGGCATCACCCCTGAGGGGCATACCAGTTCACCAATCATCCCAGGATCTTCTCTCATCTTCTTCAGAATCCTACCAGCTGTTTACCATACAAGCTTGTTTGACCCAATTGAACGTACGTTTCTTTGGGTTCAAACGTTTTGGTAAGCTCCCTTATTGTCAGTGGTGGTGTTCTTTTCATTCCAGAAGTCACGTGCACATTGATAAGTCACATACTAGAGGACTTTAATTCCTTCACTTTGTATGAAGTCACATCCTTACGGAGGACTATAATTAGTTTACCTTTGATGTTTCTTTCTTTTTTTTTTTGTTTTCCATTATTGTTCGCCAACCTGATGATGTAATGGTCTTCATTGTACCTATTAAGTGGTTATTTCACTTCTCATATTAGCGCTACACTTATTTAGTTTTCAGTTTTATGGTTACATTTAATGAAGGTACAACATTTAGCAACTCACAGGGTTGATGATGAAAACAGGCACATCTAATGCCCCATACACAGAGTCGGATTTTCCAACGGAAAATGTTCGATGGGTGCTTGTTGTCTGAAATTCTGACCGTCTGTAGGCCCCATCAGACATTTTCCATCGGAATTTCCGTCACACAAAATTTGAGATCTGGATCTCAAAGTTTCCGACAACAAAATCCGTTGTCGTAAATTCCGATCGTGTGTACACAATTCCAACGCACAAAGTTCCACGCGTGCTCGGAATCAAGCAGAAGAGCCACACTGGCTATTGAATTTCATCTTTCTCGGCTTGTCGTACGTGTTTTACGTCACCGCATTCTTGGGGATCGGAATTTGTGTGACCGTGTGTATGCAAGACAAGTTTGAGCCAACATCCGTCGGAAAAAAATCCATGGATTTTGTTGCCGTAATGTCCGATCGTGTGTACAGGGCATTAGTATGCAGGCATCCAGGGTAAAGCTGTCCATATAGACCGTCCTCTGCACCGCCGGCTCTCACCGTTGTCAGTTTGCAATGGTGAAAAGGAAGACTACCCTGCAGTAGAGCGATCTGAAAGCGAGGCTTGAAGCGCTCGTGGAGCGCAGAGTGGAAGGGATGACCTCGATGGTGGTGTGGAGGATGGTCTATGTGGACAGCTTTACCCCAGATCCCTGCATACTTAGATGTGCCTCTTTTAATCATCAACCATGTGAGTTGCTAAATGTTGTACATTCATTAAATGTAACCAAATTGCTACACTTAGAGGTGCCTCTCTTCTCTTTTATACCCAGTTGTGACATGACGCTACTTGTATATAAAGACATCACTTGTATAAGTCAAAATTCATAAAAAAAATTTACCTTGTCTTGCAAAACGCTCTCAAACCAAAGTTACTCTCAAACCAAGGTTTTACTGTACATCATGTCCGGACTGTAATTCTATGAGTGCTGTCAGGACTACTGTGGGGTATGAGAGAGGAAAGAGAGAGAGCTTTCCTTCTACTATCAAAACACATCGGTTGCTACCACAAGGGGTTACTGCAGGCCCCGGCCTACAAAGGGCCATCAAGTAAAGACACTGGGACTTATTCAGGATGAGGCCTAGTCATGTTCTGATGGTGTGACAGGATTACTAAAATTGGACAGTGAAGTAGTGTGCTGGAGGAAGTGAGCCGGGAAGAAGTGTTCTGGAGGTAAAAGTCTGTCCAGTTTAGGGTCAGCCATCTTGTTCTTCTGAGAAGTGTGACGCAGTTACTTTTATTCTTCAAAGTACAATTTATAATTATGGGCATCTCATGTCCCTTTTCCCCAACCAAGTTCAATCCCCTAATAAAAACAACAAAAACAAGCAAAAGACTGTTCATTGACTGAGAAGTGTGTCTAAAGCCGCGTACACACGAGCGGAATGTCCGACAGAAAAAGTCAGACGGAAGCTTTTCATCGTCTATTCCGATCGTGTGTAGGCCTCATCGGACTTTTTCGAAAAATCTGACGGGCCTAGAAACGGAACATGTTCTAAATCTTTCGGATGGACACAAATCCTATCGGTAAAAACCGCTCGTCTGTATGTTGGTCCGACGGACCAAAAAAGACTCATGCTCTGAAGCAAGTACGAGACGGAAGCTATTGGCTACTGGCTATTGAACTTCCCTTTTCTAGACCCGTCGTAAGTGTTGTACGTCACTGCGTTCTGGACGGACGGATTTTGGTCGGACTTTGGGTTGACCGTGTGTAGCCAAGACTGCTTGAATGGAATTCCGTCGGAGTTACGTCAGAGAAACCGTCGGAGTTTATCACGACGGCTAAACCGGTCGTGTGTACGCGGCATAATGGAGGTCTGGGAACAGGGTGAAGTGTGTGGATGCTGTGACACCCAGCAACCCCAGGGGGCCATCGCTACACTTTCTTCACTAGAGATGTTCCCCCGGAGCTCTTCTTCACCTCTCTAAACACTGCTGAGGGAAGGGCCGAGATCCCCGCTGACGTCAGCCCCGCTCCAAGCATTGCAGAGGGAGGGGCCTCTGATGTCAGCCGAGAGGAGAGGAGAAGATCTCCAGTGGGTCATGTGAGCACCCAGCGGCGCTGTAAATAAGGTATTTTCGACAATAAAGTTACAAAATGGAGACAAATTATATATTTTTACATTGACTTTACTAGGGCTTATTTTTGGGTAGGGCTTATATTGCAGCCCTCCCTGAAAATCAGGCTAGGTCTTATTTTCGGGGTAGGGCTCATTTTCGGGAAAACAGGGTAAACTTATACCACACTTACAGAAATGTCTAAATCACCTTGGTATAGTCCCCCTAAGAATTCTAAACATTACCCAGAGTACCCCACTGTTTTGGCGTGTGCAAAACAATTATTCCTTCCTCTTGGACGATCCGTGATCATTCTATAAAAATTTCATCATACTGTTGTTCTGAACCTAAGCTATATTATGCATTACAAGGCTGCACTAACCTTTTATGTTACAGTTAATTCTAAGCTTTGCTCCCTAGTGTTAAGCCTCGTACACACGATCGGATTGTTGGCCAACAAAGCTTCAGACTTTTGTCCGAAGGGCGTGTGCCAGGAACTTGCCTTGCATACAAATTGCCGGGCAACAAACACGAACGTAGCGACGCACTACGTGGACAGCTATTTGTAATCGACTGTGTATTCACGCGCTATGGAACCTCCACAAAAACTGTTGTGAGGCTTACACTGTATTCCTCACAATTTCAATTAAAAATGTTTATGGAAAAAAAAATGATATCAATGGTAACAATGCAGATAATGTACAGATCCTAATGATACTATCAGTGATTGTTCCTCATCTACCTGATGATGGTGAGGGATGGTGTGACCTTCCTGTGTGGAATCCCGGGAATACAGAGGACGGGGACATCTCTCTGGTGGGTTCCCATTACTGGATCCATCTGTAGGAAACACACACACTGACTGAATACATTGTTTCTATGTGTTTATCAGATGATGGGGGATCTAGGTGGACCCTCCGTACTGCTCTCTCCTTTACAATAAAGTCTCCTCTTACCCGGTGATGTGAGGGGCGGCTGATTGTCCATCATGACGTCCTTGTAGAGATCCTTGTGTCCTTCTAAATACTCCCACTCCTCCATGGAGAAATAGACAGTGACATCCTGACACCTTATAGGAACCTGACACACACAATGATACAGTCACCATCCAGATACATCCCTTGTCTGTTACTGGATAATGTCCCAGAATTCCCAGCACCGCTCACCTCTCCTGTCAGCAGCTCCATCATCTTCTTGGTGACTTCTAGAATCTTCTCCATGTTGTGTCTCTCAGGTTTTAGGGAGTCACATGGAGGCACTGTGATGGTCATATGATCACCTGACTTCACAAGAAGAAATCTCTATATTGGAAAACCAATAGGAATATCATGTTAGAATCCCAGAATCCTCCTCACCTCTCCAGTCAGGTCTGTGTTTTATTAATAGAGATAAGAGTGATGTCATGTGACCTTCCAGAATCCTCCTCACCTCTCCGGTCAGGTCTGTGTTTTATTAATAGAGATAAGAGTGATGTCATGTGACCTCCCAGAATCCTCCTCACCTCTCCGGTCAGGTCTGTGTTTTATTAATAGAGATAAGAGTGATGTCATGTGACCTCCCAGAATCCCCCTCACCTCTCCGGTCAGCAGGTAGATGATCTCCAGGGTGAAGTTTAGTATCTTCTCAGTCATGTGACTCCAGTCTTCCTCCATCCTCATTGGTGCCGTCATTTGATCTATACAGGTCTCCTTGTAGACGGATGACTTTGGTAAATGAAAGTAAGAATTATTTGGATGGTATTGGTCACACAATAATAGGATGTGGATGTGAGGAGGGTAATAGGAGGGTCGCTGTACATTTTAGAACTACTGCCCCCGTTGGGAACACATTTAGTCTGGACTGTTTAGTGTTTGTTACATCTTAGAGGACCCCGGACCCTCTTGGCCTGCTGGATCAGATATTCCCTTTTCTCTGTTGGATTTGTTTGATCTCTGAACTGGTTTGCAGCCGAAACAGAACTTCTCAAAGAAGAAGTACTCACTAATGAGTGAAGAAATGCCCTTCTTCATCTTACTTGATATTCCAGAACAAATGACGTGACTACTGAGACAATAAGATGGTTAAGATTGCCAGTTCTGTAAGGTCTGAAAAATAAGTACAGGTGGGGTGGGAGGGCCATCACAGACCCAAAGACCCCCCTTCCTCCCTCAGAGTCCCCTGAGCCCTCCAGTCCCCTATTTCCTCAGAGCCCTGCAGCCTGACTACCCCCTCAAGGGTCCCAGAGTCATTCAGCTACATTATCCCTTCAGAGACCCCTAAAGGCTTTCAGCTTTACTAAACCTTCACAGCCCCTCAGCTCCTCTACTTCCCTCAGACCCCTCAGTATTTTCCTCCCTCTGACACAAATTATGGAACATATTCTTCATGGTAGGCTGGGGAATGTTTTCTTCCTCCTGACCAGCAATGTAAGGGGCTCTATGTGCCATACTCCTGACCCCTGCACTCCATCATTGTGTTGGCTGCATATTGTAATGATTGCCCATTGGCTGCCTGTGTGGTGTAATAACTGTCCTTTGTAGGCCATGTATGGTCAGGATGGACATTGTCTTGTCTATTTATTGTCAGGTGTTTAGAGGAGCATATTACTAGAATTTATCTCCAAAATGAAGAGAATGTTCTGGCCCCATAAGTGGGGAAATGTTCTGACCCTGAAGGGGTTAATCTAGGTTTCCACACTATATATATGTGTGTATCATCATCTGCTGGAGATAAAAGACATCACAGTGACTATGGAGGAAGAGGACGGACATGACGGGGGGTTACTGGGTGTAAATAGAAAATAAGATCTTATTACCTCCTCTGCTGCCAGTTTCAGCAATGTCTTCTCTCTACTTCCTCCTGACTCACCTTTCACCCGGAACTTCCTATTTATACCTGACATCACTTCCTGTTTGTATTCCATAAAGTTTTTCTGTCTGGGTAGAGGTGAGATCACCACATTGTGGCGCTCAGAGGAACTGCAGCTCAAGAACCCTCCTATAGTATAAACATGGCCTTGTGCTGTGTGTGAATTTACTACGTATACACCGATCAGCCATGACATTCTGACCACTGACACGTGATGTGAATAACATTGATTATCTCATTACAATGGCACCTGGAAGTGGGTGGAATATATTAGACAGCAAGTAAACATGTTGCCCCTGAAATTGATGTGTTGAAATAAAAAAAAAAGTCCATTGCAGTGAGTTGTGTACGTGGCTGTGTAGCCGCTGACAGGTCAGGGTGTCCATGCTGACCCGTATCCACAGCCAAAAACACCAAAATTGGCCATGTGAGCATCAGAACTGGAACACAGAACAATGGAAGAGGGTGGCCTGGTCTGACGAATGACATTTGCCTCACTTAGCTGGGGAAGAGATGGCACCCGGATGCATACCTCCCAACCGTCCCGGATTGCCCGTGAAAGTCCCGCTGTGGGAGCATAGTTGCCAACTATCCCGGATTTCCCGGGACATTCCCGGGACTTGGACTCCATTCCCGAATTTGTGGTGTCCCGGGAAATGTCCCGAGAAATCCGGTTCTCGAATTTCGAAACCGCCGCCGCCGCCGCCACCGCTAGAGGTCCGCGGCCGGCGGAGACATTGTCTCCGCCGGCCGCCATTTTAATGAAGTTCAGGAAGATGGCTGGGGGGGGCTAGACGGAGCTCCTGCGTCGCCGCCCTGCCCCGCCTCGCCCTCTGAAGTGGGGGGGCGCACCTCTGTGGGACTCCTGATGTGAGGGGGGGCTCCACTGGGGACACACACCTGATGCAAGGGTGGCTCCACTGGGGACACCAGATGTGAGGGGGGGTCCACTGGGGACACCTGATGTGAGGGGGGGCTCCACTGGGGACACCTAATGTGAGGGGGGCTCCACTGGGGACACCTGATGTGAGGGGGAGCTCTGCCGGGGACACCTGATGTGAGGGGGAGCTCCGCCAGGGACACCTGATGTGAGGAGGGGGCTCCGCCGGGGACTCCTGATGTGAGAGGGGGCTCCACTGGGGACTCCTGATGTGAGGGGGGGCTCCACTGGGGACACCTGATGTGAGGGGGAGCCCTGCCGGGGACACCTGATGTGAGGGGGGCTCCACTGGGGACACCTGATGTGAGGGGGAGCTCCGCCTGGGACTCCTGATGTGAGGGGGGCTCCACTGGGGACACCTGATGTGAGGGGGAGCTCCGCCAGGGACACCTGATGTGAGGGGTGCTCCACTGGGGACACCTGATGTGAGGGGGGGCTCCGCTGGGGACTCCTGATGTGAGGGCGGGGCTCCGCCGGGGACTCCTGATGTGAGGGCGGGGCTCCGCCGGGGACTCCTGATGTGAGGGCGGGGCTCCGCCGGGGACTCCTGATGTGAGGGGGGCTCCACTGGGGACACCTAATGTGAGGGGGGCTCCACTGGGGACTCCTGATGTGAGGGGGGGCTCCGCCGGGGACTCCTGATGTGAGGGGGAGCTCCACTGGGGACACCTGATGTGAGGGGGGCTCCACTGGGGACACCTAATGTGAGGGGGGGCTCCATTGGAGACACCTAATGTGAGGGGGGCTCCGCCGGGGACTTCTGGTGTGAGGGGGGCTCCGCCGGGGACTCCTGGTGTGAGGGGGGCTCCGCCGGGGACTCCTGGTGTGAGGGGGGCTCCGCCGGGGACTCCCGATGTGAGGGAGGCTCCCCCGGGGACTCCTGATGTGAGGGGGGCTCCGCCGGGGACTCCTGATGTGAGGGGGGCTCCGCCGGGGACTCCTGGTGTGAGAGGGGCCTCTGCCGGGGACTCCTGGTGTGAGAGGGGGCTCCGCCGGGGACTCCTGGTGTGAGAGGGGGCTCCGCCGGGGACTCCTGGTGTGAGGGGGGGCTTCGCCGGGGACTCCTGGTGTGAGGGGGGGCTCCGCCGGGGACTGCTGGTGTGAGGGGGGGCTCCGCTGGGGACATCTGATGTAAGGGGGGCTCCGCTGGGGGCACCTGATGCAAGGACGGACTCTGCTGGGACACCTGATGCAAGGACGGACGGCTGGTGGCAGGCGACGTGGCTAGTGACACGCTCAGGGATCCCACTGATTCTGCATTATGGTGAGTTGAATGATTTCATTTTATATTACAATGTAGTAATAGAAATAATGCACTTCAATCATCCTGACACCATAACAACCATGGTGCCGGGATGATTGAAGTGCTAACACCAGGTGTTTGGAGTATCTTTATCTGCTGATTGTTAAACTTTCTAGAATACACATATTTTTATTGTGTAGGATCTGGGGCTGCTGTCCCGTCATTTCCCTCTCCCCCTCTAATCCCTCTCCCCCTCCCCCTCTAATCCCTCTCCCCCTCTCCCCCTCTAATCCCTCTCCCCCTCTCCCCCTCTCTCCCTCTCCATCCCTCATTCATCTCAGACTCTAACCACACCCTCTTGAGCCACGCCCATTTAAGCCACGCCCACTATGTCGCGTAAACCACGCCCATTTTCGCCGTGGCACGCTTTGCACGCTGCACTTGTATATTTTTCCTAAGCCACGCCTACAAACGAATGTCCCGCCCCCTAATTATTGTACGGCTCCGCCTACAGCCACAAAAGTGTCCCACTTTTTTTTTTTACAATGTTGGCAACTATGTGGGAGGTCTGTCCTATGTCCCGGGCACCTTCATTCCGGGACAATTCAATGTCCTGGAATTGCCCCCTTGGCCGATCTGATGCCCCCTAAAAAATGCCGCCGCATCACCGCTATCCCTCACTGCCCGCTGTACTTCTGGCCGAGACCCACTTTATTTTTCACTCCCAGACGCTGCCTGACTCACTGCCCAAACAACTGGTTGCTAGACACAGCCCGCCTGGCGTCTAGCAACCAGTGACATCATGACGAGGAGGAGAGCCGAGCCCCAGCATTCAGAACGAGCCGGAGGAGGATTCCTTCTCCTCGTGCCTAAGCTCCGCCCCGGCTCCACTCCTGACTCCGGATCTTCCCTGAAGGCTGTTCCTGCCGCTGGAAGAAAGGTAGGGGAAATGCTCCCTGCAGTGCCCCGAGGACGCTCATGGTCACTCTGCTCCCTCCCATACACTGCCCCCCTCCAGTAATACTGTACAGACTCCCCATACTGCCCTCCACTACCCCCCCATTATACTGTCCTCCACTGCCCCCCTCCATTATACTGCCCTCCACTGCCACCCCCCCATTATTCTGCCCTCCACTGCCACCCCCCCATTATTCTGCCCTCCACTGCCCCCCTCCCTTCATACTGTCCCCCTCCCATTATACTGCCCTCCATTGCCACCCCTCCGATTATACTGCCCTTCATTACCACCTCCTCCCATCATACTGCCCACTCCCATTATACTGCCCTCCACTGCCCCCCCCCAGCATACTGCCCTCCGCTACCACCCCCTCCCATCATACTTCCCTCCTTACATTATACTGCCCTCCACTGCCACCCCTCTCATTATCCTGCCCTTTACTACCCCCCCTCCCATTATACTGCCCTCCACTGCCACCCCTCCCATTTACATTATACTGCCCTCCACTACCCCCCTTTCCATTATACTGCCCTCCACTGCCACCCCTCCCATTTACATTATACAGCCCTCCACTACCCCCCTCCCATTATACTGCCCTCCCCTGCCCCCCCATTATACTGTCCTCCAATACCACCCCTCCCATCATACTATCCTCCACTGGCACCCCTCCCATCATACTGCCCTAAACTACCCCCCTTCCACCATACTGCCCTCCACTACCACCCCTCCCATCATACTGCCCTCCACTACCCCCCTTCCATTATACTGCCCTCCACTGCCATCCCTCCTATCATAATGCCCTCCAATACCACCCCTCCCATCACACTGCCCTCCACCGCCACCCCTCCCATCATACTGCCCTAAACTACCCCCCTTCCACCATACTGCCCTCCACTACCACCCCTCCCATCATACTGCCCTCCACTACCCCCCTTCCATTATACTGCCCTTCACTACCATCCCTCCTATCATAATGCCCTCCAATACCACCCCTCCCATCACACTGCCCTCCACCGCCACCCCTCCCATCATACTGCCCTCCACCGCCACCCCTCCCATCATACTGCCCTTTACTACCATCCCTCCGATCATACTGTGCTACACTACCACTCCCATCATACTGTCTTCCCTCCCATCATACTGCCCTCCACTACAACCCCTCCCATCATACTGCCCTCCACTGTCACCCCTCCCATCATACTGCCCTCCACTGCCACCCCTCCAAGCAAACTGCCCTCCACTGCCACCCCTCCCATCATACTGCACTCAACTGCCACCCCTCCCATCATACTGCCCTCCACTGCCACCCCTCCCATCATACTGCCCTCCACTACTTCCCCTTCCATCATACTGCCCTCCACCCCATTATACTGCCCTCCACTACCTCCCCTCCCATCATACTGCCCTCCACTGCCACCCTTCCCATCATACTGCCCTCCACTGTCACCCCTCCCATCATACTGCCCTCCACTGTCACCCCTCCCATCATACTGCCCTCCACTACCATCCCTCCCATCATACTTCCCTCCAATACTACCCCCATCATACTGCTCTCCACTGCCCCCTCCCATTATACTGCCCTCCACTACCACCCCTCCCATCATACTGCCCTCCACTGCCACCCCTCCAATCAAACTGCCCTCCCATCATACTGCCCTCCACTGCCACCCCTCCCATCATACTGCCCTCCACTGCCACCCCTCCCATCGTACTGCCCTCCACTGCCACCCCTCCCATCATACTGCCCTCAACTACCTCCCCTCCCATCATACTGCCCTCCACCCCATCATACTGCCCTCCTCCCATTATACTGCCTTCCACTACCTCCCCTCCCATCATACTGCCCTCCACTGCCACCCCTCCCATCATACTGCCCTCCACTGCCAGCCCTCCCATCATTCTGCCCTCCATTGCCTCTCCCTCCTATCAAAAACTGTAAAAAATATATAAAAATTATAACAATACAATCATACTGCCCTCCACTGCCTCCCCTCCCATTATACTGTCCTCCACTACCTCCCCTCCATTATGCTTCCCTCCACTGCCACCCCCTCCAATCATACTGCCCTCCACCCCATCATACTGCCCTCCTCTGCCACCCCTCCCATCATACTGCCCTCCACTGCCACCCCCTCCCATCAAAATCTATAAAAATAAAATTGTAAAATAAAATATAATGGTAAAAAATAATTAAAAAAATAAAATAAGAATTAAAAACTACTGATCCCGTCCACTGCCCTACTGATTATGTCTACTGCTCTACTGGCCATGTGTACTGCTCTACTGACCCCGTCCACTGCCCTACTGACCATGTCCACTGCCCTACTGATCACGTCCACTGCCCTACTGTCCACTGCTCTACTGACCACGTCCACTGCCCTACTGACCATGTCCACTGCCCTACTGACCATGTCCACTGCCCTACTGACCATGTCCACTGCTCTACTGACCATGTCCACTGCTCTACTGACAATATCCACTACCCTACTGACCACGTCCACTGCCCTACTGACCACGTTCACTGCCCTACTGACCACTTTCACTGCCCTACTGACCACGTTCACTGCTCTACTGACCACGTTCACTGCTCTACTTACCACGTTCACTGCTCTACTGACCAAGTCCACTGCCCTACTGACCATGTCCACTGCCCTACTGACTGACACCATTCACAGTCCACACTGGCAGAACTACCAGCATCGGTTGCACTTGCGACTGGGCCCTGGCCTTCTGCCACCATGGCAGGGCCCAAGACTGCAGGACTGCAGAACAAGTGAAAGGGATCCGCTGTGGGACCATAAAGGGTGGTGGGATCAGTGGAAAGGGTTCTGGGCTCGGGAATGGCCCAGGCCAGAGGTCGGGGGGCCCTTCATGGTTTCTTGCACCAGGCTCCACTCCTGACTCCGGATCTTCCCTGAAGGCTTTTCCTGCCGCTGGAAGAAAGGTAGGGGAAATGCTCCCTGCAGTGCCCCGAGGACGCTCATGGTCACTCTGCTCCCTCCCATACACTGCCCCCCTCCAGTAATGCTGTACAGACTCCCCATACTGCCCTCCACTACCCCCCCATTATACTGTCCTCCACTGCCCCCCTCCATTATACTGCCCTCCACTGCCACCCCCCCATTATTCTGCCCTCCACTGCCACCCCCCCATTATTCTGCCCTCCACTGCCCCCCTCCCTTCATACTGTCCCCCTCCCATTATACTGCCCTCCATTGCCACCCCTCCGATTATACTGCCCTTCATTACCACCTCCTCCCATCATACTGCCCCCTCCCATTATACTGCCCTCCACTGCCCCCCCAGCATACTGCCCTCCGCTACCACCCCCTCCCATCATACTTCCCTCCTTACATTATACTGCCCTCCACTGCCACCCCTCTCATTATCCTGCCCTTTACTACCCCCCCTCCCATTATACTGCCCTCCACTGCCACCCCTCCCATTTACATTATACTGCCCTCCACTACCCCCCTTTCCATTATACTGCCCTCCACTGCCACCCCTCCCATTTACATTATACAGCCCTCCACTACCCCCCTCCCATTATACTGCCCTCCCCTGCCCCCCCATTATACTGTCCTCCAATACCACCCCTCCCATCATACTATCCTCCACTGGCACCCCTCCCATCATACTGCCCTAAACTACCCCCCTCCCATCATACTGCCCTCCACTACCCCCCTTCCATTATACTGCCCTCCACTGCCATCCCTCCTATCATAATGCCCTCCAATACCACCCCTCCCATCACACTGCCCTCCACCGCCACCCCTCCCATCATACTGCCCTAAACTACCCCCCTTCCACCATACTGCCCTCCACTACCACCCCTCCCATCATACTGCCCTCCACTACCCCCCTTCCATTATACTGCCCTTCACTACCATCCCTCCTATCATAATGCCCTCCAATACCACCCCTCCCATCACACTGCCCTCCACCGCCACCCCTCCCATCATACTGCCCTCCACCGCCACCCCTCCCATCATACTGCCCTTTACTACCATCCCTCCGATCATACTGTGCTACACTACCACTCCCATCATACTGTCTTCCCTCCCATCATACTGCCCTCCACTACAACCCCTCCCATCATACTGCCCTCCACTGTCACCCCTCCCATCATACTGCCCTCCACTGCCACCCCTCCAAGCAAACTGCCCTCCACTACCACCCCTCCCATCATACTGCACTCAACTGCCACCCCTCCCATCATACTGCCCTCCACTGCCACCCCTCCCATCATACTGCCCTCCACTACTTCCCCTTCCATCATACTGCCCTCCACCCCATTATACTGCCCTCCACTACCTCCCTTCCCATCATACTGCCCTCCACTGCCACCCTTCCCATCATACTGCCCTCCACGGTCACCCCTCCCATCATACTGCCCTCCACTACCATCCCTCCCATCATACTTCCCTCCAATACTACCCCATCATACTGCTCTCCACTGCCCCCTCCCTTTATACTGCCCTCCACTACCACCCCTCCCATCATACTGCCCTCCACTGCCACCCCTCCAATCAAACTGCCCTCCCATCATACTGCCCTCCACTGCCACCCCTCCCATCATACTGCCCTCCACTGCCACCCCTCCCATCGTACTGCCCTCCACTGCCACCCCTCCCATCATACTGCCCTCAACTACCTCCCCTCCCATCATACTACCCTCCACCCCATCATACTGCCCTCCTCCCATTATACTGCCTTCCACTACCTCCCCTCCCATCATACTGCCCTCCACTGCCACCCCTCCCATCATACTGCCCTCCACTGCCAGCCCTCCCATCATTCTGCCCTCCATTGCCTCTCCCTCCTATCAAAAACTGTAAAAAATATATAAAAATTATAACAATACAATCATACTGCCCTCCACTGCCTCCCCTCCCATTATACTGCCCTCCACTACCTCCCTCCATTATGCTTCCCTCCACTGCCACCCCCTCCAATCATACTGCCCTCCACCCCATCATACTGCCCTCCTCTGCCACCCCTCCCATCATACTGCCCTCCACTGCCACCCCCTCCCATCAAAATCTATAAAAATAAAATTGTAAAATAAAATATAATGGTAAAAAATAATAAAAAAAATAAAATAACAAGAATTAAAAACTACTGATCCCGTCCACTGCCCTACTGATTATGTCTACTGCTCTACTGGCCATGTGTACTGCTCTACTGACCCCGTCCACTGCCCTACTGACCATGTCCACTGCCCTACTGATCACGTCCACTGCCCTACTGTCCACTGCTCTACTGACCACGTCCACTGCCCTACTGACCATGTCCACTGCCCTACTGACCATGTCCACTGCCCTACTGACCATGTCCACTGCCCTACTGACCATGTCCACTGCTCTACTGACCATGTCCACTGCTCTACTGACAATATCCACTACCCTACTGACCACGTCCACTGCCCTACTGACCACGTTCACTGCCCTACTGACCACTTTCACTGCCCTACTGACCACGTTCACTGCTCTACTGACCACGTTCACTGCTCTACTTACCACGTTCACTGCTCTACTGACCAAGTCCACTGCCCTACTGACCATGTCCACTGCCCTACTGACTGACACCATTCACAGTCCACACTGGCAGAACTACCAGCATCGGTTGCACTTGCGACTGGGCCCTGGCCTTCTGCCACCATGGCAGGGCCCAAGACTGCAGGACTGCAGAACAAGTGAAAAGGATCCGCTGTGGGACCATAAAGGGTGGTGGGATCAGTGGAAAGGGTTCTGGGCTCGGGAATGGCCCAGGCCAGAGGTCGGGGGGCCCTTCATGGTTTCTTGCACCAGGGCCCTGAAGGTTCTAATTATGCCTCTGCTGCACCCTGTATATAGCTCATCCTAGTACCCTGCACCCTGTATATAGCTCATCTCAGAACCCTGCATTCTGTATTTAGCTCATCCCAGTACCCTGCACCCTGTATTTAGCTCATCCCAGAACCCTGCACCCTGTACATAGCTCATCTCAGAACCCTGCACTCTGTACATAGCTCATTCCAGAACCCTGCACTCTGTACATAGTTCATCACAGAACCCTGCACTCTGTACATAGCTCATCCCAGTACCCTACTCCCTGTATATAGCTCACCTCAGAACCCTGCACCCTGAATATAGCTCACATCAGAACCCTGCACCCTGTATATAGCTTGTTTTAGAACTCTGGACCCTGTATATAGCTCATCCCAGAACCCTCCACCCTGTATATAGCTCATCCCAGAACCCTGCACCCTGTATATAGCTCGTCCCAGAACCCTGCACCCTGTATATAGCTCGTCCCAGAACCCTGCACCCTGTACATAGCTCATGCCAGAACCCTGCACTCTGTACATAGCTCATCTCAGAACCCTGCACGCTGTATATAGCTCATCCTACAACCCTGTACTCTGCAAATAGCTCATCCCAGAAACCTGCACCCTGTATATAGCTCATCTCAGAACCCTGCACCCTGTATATAGTTCATTTCAGAACCCTGCATTCTGTACATAGCTCATCCCAGAACCCTGCACTTTGTACATATCTCATCCAAGAACCCTGCACTCTGTATATATCTCATCCCAGAACACTGCACTCTGTACATAGCTCATCCCAGAACCCTGCACTGTGTACGTAATGCACCTGAAACACTGCATGCTTTTATCCTTGTTTTTAAGTGAATGTGCTGGGGTTTGTATGTATCCATGAGACTCTTGCTTGTGGAACAATAAGTGAGTGGTCCTAATGTTCTGGTGGGTGGTTACTAGGGTTGTACCGATACTAGCATCGGTATCAGTGCCGATACAGAGTATTTGCCCGAGTACTTGTACTCGGGAAAATGCTCCTGATGCTTAATCCGATACTTTTGCATGAAGAGGCTCCCGGAAGTCAGTGGGCGGAGCGGAGAGTGAGTCCTGACAGCAGCGGAAGGTAATCTGGCTGGGGCAGGGGTGTGGGTCGCAGCCGCATGTGCCACCTGTCAGAACCGGTGACCCGGGCCGTCAGAATCGTTAATGGAAGTGACGGCCCGCGTCTCTGTCAGAGACTGTACACTGCGTGCCGGGTGTACCAAGATGGGCTCTTGTATACTCTTTATCTTTATTTTACATTGATTTTATCATGCCAGGCTGCCAGCAATTGCCAGTGCAACAAGTGCTGCATTTCAGTGCCACTGCCTGCCAATCAGCTCCACCTAACATTGCCCATAAGTGCCGTAATTTGAGGTAAGTCCTGGGTCCCGCGGATCTGGGCTGAAGAACCAGTGGTCCATGCCCCCCTCTTAAAAGAAAGGGAGCAGTCTGGAATGCAGAGGACATGGATGGACTGAGCCACTGTAGCGCTAGCTCCACCTCCACCTGTCTTGACTCTACTCCTGGTCACTGGTTGCTAGAGCCGCCTGGCGTCTAGCAACCAGCGATGTCACGGCTGCGACTCCCTCACTGCCCAATATCGAAAGTGGAGGAGAATTTAACTTCCTTTTCCGCTGCCCTTTGAGGGAGTGCAGGGCAGGCGAGCGATATCCAGAACGGCGTCAATCTTCAAACGGCGGGCGGCCCCAGTGACCAGCGGAGACTAGCTAGAAACAACAGTGAGTGGGAGAAGACCTCACCGGCCGTCACCCTGACCTGAGCAGCAGTGGGCGCAGTATCCCCCGCCACCTCCCAGAGCCTGCCTGCACTCCTCCAATGTTCGCTCCCAGCTGTCACTCTCATCAGCAAGAAGACAGGCTGACCAAGGTCAAGAGGACAAGGACGAGCGTGAGGTAGGTGCATCACACACACACCTACCCACAGACATGGGGGAACAGCAGGGACTGCAGGCAGGGCTATGGGTCTAACCCATCCCCTCTCCCTCACCCACCCCCTCTCACCCACCCCCCTATCTCTCACCCACCCACTCTCTCTCTCTCACCCACCCCCTATCTCTCATCCACCCCCTCTCTCTCACCCACCCCCTATCCTTCACCCACCCCCTCTCTCTCACCCACCTTCCTATCTCTCACCCACCCTCTCTAGCATCCCCCCTTTCTCCCCCACCCCCTATCTCTCACCAACCCCCTCTCTCTCACCCACCCCTCTCTCTCACATACCCCCTCATCTCTCACCCACCCCCTCTCACCCACCCCCCCTATCTCTCACCCACCCCCTCTCTTTCACCCACCCCCTATCTCTCACCCCCTCTTTCTCTCGCACCCCCTCTCTCACCCACCCCCCTATCTTTCACCCACCCCCTCTCTCTCACCCACCCTCTCTCTTACCCACGCCCACTCTCACCCCGTCTCTCTCACCCACCCCCTCTCTCACCCACCCACCCACTCTCTCACTCACCCTCCCTCTCTCACCCACCCCCTATCTCTCACCCACCCCCTCTCGCACCCCCTCTCTCTCACCCACCCCTCTCTCACCCACCCCTCTCTCTTACCCACCCCCCTATCTCTCACCCACCCCCTCTCTCTCACCCACCCCCTCTCTCGCACCCCCTCTCTCTCACCCACTCCCTCATCTGTTACCCACCCCCTCATCTCTCACCCACCCCCTCTCACCCAACCCTCTTGCACCCCCTCTCTCACCCACCCCCTTTCTCACCCCTCTCTCTCACCCACCCCCCTCTCTCTCACCTACCCCCTCTCTCGCACCCCCTCTCTCTCTCAACCACCCCCTCTTTCTCACCCACCCCCTCTCTCGCACCCGCCCCCTCTCTCTCACACCTACCCCCTCTCTCTCACCGACCCCCCCCATTTCGAATCCACCCCCTCTCTCTCACCCACCCCCTTTCTCTCACCCACCCCCTCTTTCTCACCCACCCCCTATCTCTCACCCACCCCCATATCTCTCACCCACCCTCTCTCACCCACCCCCTATCTCTAATCTACCCCATCTCTCACCCACCCCCTCTCTTTCACCCACCCCCTCATCTTTCACCTACTTCTCTCTCTCACCCACCCCCCTCTCTCACCCACCCTCTCTCTCTCTTATCCATCCCCTCTCTCTCATCCACCCCCTATCTCTCACCCACCCCCTCTAACTCACCCACCTCCTATCTCTCACCCACGCCCATATCTCTCACCCACCCCCTCTCTCTCACCCACCCCCTCTCTCTTACCCACCCCCTTTCTCTCACCCACCCCCTCTCTCTCATCCACCCCCCTCTCTCTCA